>CM019824.1:22608662-23272171 GCA_009763385.1 Coix lacryma-jobi var. lacryma-jobi
GTCTCCATGACTCGGTTAGTATCAAGGTTAAGTACACGATATGCACGAGTGTGAGTGCCATAACCCAAAAATACACCGTCAGAAGAACGAGACTCAAATTTGTCCAGGTTGCCTTTCTTCAATATAAAACAATGGCAACCGAAGACTCTAAAGTAACTCACCTTGGGCTGTCTACCAAAACGCAACTCATAAGATGTCTTTTTCAAGAAAGCTCTCAGAAAAATACGATTTGAAATGTAGCATGCAGTGTTCATAGCTTCGGCCCAATATCGCCTAGGAGTCCTATGCTCATCGAGCATCGTCCTGACCATCTCTACAAGGGTCCGATTCTTCCTCTCTACAACACCATTTTGGGGCGGTGTGTAGGGGGAAGAAAACTGATGCTCCAAACCCAAAGAGTTACAAAACTTCTCAAAATTCGAATTCTTAAATTCAGAACCATTGTCACTTCTAATAGCTCGCATCGAGTTCATAGGGAACTCGTTCGGAAGATGCAAAAACAGATTGCGAGCAAAAGAGAAAGTCTTAGTCTTCTCAGTCAAAAAGAAGACCCACGAATATCTCAAAAAATCTTCAACAACGACCAAAACATACCACTTGCCACCAACCGAGCTCACCCGAGCCGGACCAACAAGGTCCATGTGTAAAAGCTCTCCAGGGCACTGTGTCATGACCTGAGTCACTGGATGGTGGGGAGCGGAAACCATCTTCCCATGTCTACAAGAATGGCAAACAAGATCCTTCTCCATCGACAGCTTGGGCAATCCTCGGATTAGGCCAAGTGAGCTAAGTCTTGCAAGCAAGTCGAAGCTTAAGTGACTGAGCCTCCTATGCCACTTCCAAAGATCAGAGGAGGAAGGACTAGCCAAAAGACAGCGGGAAACACCAAACGACTCTGAGAAATTTGCGCGAAGGACTTTCCCAAAGGGCGAAATCAAACATACAAGATTGCCCTGAAGATCTAAAATGCGACTGAGATTCGGGTTAAAACGAATCTCATAGTCATCATCAAAAAGTTGCAAAACAGAAAGAAGGTTAAAATGCAGGTTAGAAACAAGAGCAACATCGCGCAACACAAAGTGCTCATTAACCCGCACCGACCCACGAGACAACACCTTACCTTTGCTATTGTCGCCGAAGGTGATAAACTCCTTTCCGGCAACAGGACTAAGGCTGGAGAACCACTTGGTGTTTCTAGTCATGTGTCTCGAGCAACCGGAATCCACTAACCAAATGTCCTCCAACCGTTTTACCTACATCAATAAAAAGACATAGGGTGAGCATACGGTCCAACACTGGGGTTAGTGAAGTAAGAAGAATACCAGTGTTGGGCCGGCTGCTCAAAAGAACGGTCAGTGTAAAAACCATTCCTAGCCTGTCTACGGGGGTAGCGATCACCACGTACAGGAAAACATGGTCCGCTAAGGAAAGAGCGTCCATCGCGATAGTCAAAACGCGGTGGAGGGAAACGCTCAACAAAGCCTCCACCATGGGGTCCGTATCCTGCAAAGTCAGGACCCCGTCGGGCACCTCCTCCCTGACGCCTAGGACCTTGAGGTGCTGCACCTCTAGGCCTAGCTACTCTCCTTGGAGCTCTCCTCTGAACATTCGGCACATGTACATCATGGAAAGGATGGTACATGTCCGGATTGTTCATCTCCCTGGCGCGGCGCTCCTCTCTCTTGCGCCGAAAGCAAAACTCACTCAAGTGTCCATCTCTCCCACAAAACTCACAATGGTACCTCACCGCTCTCATAGGGGGTTGTTGGTACTCACGGTTGTGGGTTTGGATCACTTTGCCCTTCTATGGCAAAAGCTCCTCCTAGATAGGTGTTGACATCTATTAACTATCATTATTTATTATCAACAAGCCTTGAATAAATATCAAAAAGGATTGCCAACTTAGAAATAGGAGGTTTAAACTAACAAATTCCATGAGTTTTGGTGATTCTATATTTTCCAGGGATTAAACAGGAAAACCAACCACATTGCTTCCCCAAGAAGGAACCCGACGCAGATTTCTTCACGGCCACGTTGGGTTATCGCTAGAGGACTCCACGAGACACCACAAGACACCACGAGAAGAGGCACCATAGGGGGCTGACCTGTGGGACCGACCGGTCCCACAGGGCCCACCGGTCGGTCGGCCAGGGTGGCCCCTCGCTTCCATCCTCTGCAAGCTACTTCCACCGCCTTTGAGGATCAATCTTAGCCCTACGTGAAGTCAGTTTGATCGAACGGTCGCGATTCATCGCCCAGGGCTATATAAACAGACCCCTCACCCCCCTCTCCATCATCAGACAACGAGACAGATCAAGATCAAAAGACAAGATAGAAATTAGGGTTTCTAGAGAGAAGAGTTAGAGCTCTACATCAAGATTAGAGTTTAGTCTAGTTAGATTCAAGTAGAGGCAGGCGACTTCGTCGGCATATCCGGCTTGAAGCTTCGTCTGAGTCTCCGGATCATTGTCGAAGACTTGGTAATTTGTATCTTTATTATTCGACTTCATGCTACTTTAATATATTTCAGTTTATTCAGTTTTGGAGTTTATTTTAGTTATATACTTAATATAAATCTGATTATGATAGAGTTTATGATCATGTTCGTAAAGTACTTAGCTTTATTCCGGATAGAGTTAAGTGGTCAAACTGGTGTAAACATGGTGTTTAGGCTAAGTTTACCTGCGAATACATCCTATGCTCTGGGTCGAGAGGTAGATCGCAGGAGTGACAGTCCTGTTGAGTCCTTTGTAGTCCTCCCCCCGAGTGTAGACCTTAGTAGGACGCGGTTACAAGTTAGAATTCATTACTTTGCTCTTGATTCTAATTTAGTAGTGTCCCTTGATCATGGATGATAGAGTAATTAGCTATAAATGATTGTATATTAACTAGAGTAATCACTAGGCTTAGTAGATGTGAAGTAACCTAGGATTCGAATCTCTTAATTAATCACCCGACTCTCTACTTGATCTATGTAGTTCGCTCTATCTCTAGAATTCCCGTTGTTATCATTATTATCATTATTTATCTTTACTTTGTCTTACCCCTGTTTAGACAATGAGTAATGAATGAATGAATGAATGAATAATAATCTCTGCCATCTTTGAAACATATTTAATTACTAGTTCCCAGCTTCGTTACTATCTTCGGTAAAATATAAATAACGATACCTAGATAACCTGGGTGAAATGCTGCTACAACAGGTATATTTATCTGTGCGCTTGTGGATAAATATTTGTTTATATCTTTTGAGCTAGTGTCACATATAATTTACATTTCTAGTATCATGTTGGGGATGACAACTTGACATTAAGTGATGCTAGGAGTGTCCTGTACATTTCTGAAGGCTTTTGCTAGAATCAGTTCATTAAAGTTTATTATGAGCAATTGCATTAAGAAGTGTCAACAAGCATTTCTGGCGCCGTTGCCGGGGACATCTATTTAAGTAACGGAAGCCACCGGGAACTAAACAAAATTTAACAAAAGAGATTATTTATTCATTCATTCATTTGTACCTCTGTCTTGGCAGGCTTACCCTTGCCTTTCTTTGTTTATATCATATATAGGGTAACACAGGATCCAGTTGCAATACATCACTTTCGAATCAGTAATCAACTTGATCGTGTGAGAGATCTACGTCAGAAGTCAAACCATGGCAACAAGACACTGCTCGAGTTCTCTACTCCAAGTGTCAGGAACATTCACACTGGACCTACACTCCAGACGAACAACCTCGAGTTTGAACTCAAGCCAAGTCTTATCAACATGGTGCAAGCTACTACATTTGGTGGAAAGGAAGAAGAAGATGCAACTGCTCATCTACAAGATTTCTTGGAGATAGGAAGCACCATCATCATCAAGGACATTAAATCGATCCAAACCAAAATCCCTTGATCCCAAACTTGGAGAGGATGATCACGAGGTAGTTAGGAGACTATCCCCAAGAAATCATCCGCTCAAATCAACTCAATCAACGGGAAATCGAAGGGGAAGGTGTATGAACCGAAAAAGCGCCACGAAAATGAAATCAACCCGATCTACTTGTTCGTGAGGAGTTGGATGAATTCCTTCTGTCAAGATGACCTCCTCACTGTAAAGAACAAGATGATTCAAACGGATTTCGCAAAGACGCACTAGAGAGGGAGATCGAGCGACGGGAAAAACGCGGAGAAACGAAGAACGCGAAGAACACGAACCAAAACGCGAATCAACACAACGATCTGCAACCGTGTGGCTACCACACGCTACAACAGTGAGGTTACGGCCTCACTTCCTCAAAATTTCCAGTACACAGAGGTATGGTTCTCTACGGATCTCAGCTAGCTACAGCAGGGGATTGGGAGAGCAGAAAAACCCTAAGTGCAAAGACCAAATGACTGAGATAGATGGGGAGGTGGGTGTCTCCCCCTACTTATCCTAATTCTAACTATTCCTAATTCCCACTCTACCCCTAACTAATTACAGAGCGAACCAGCTAAACCCTAGGGTTATTCTGGACCAACTCGAAGTAGGTGGTGATCCGACGGCCACGCCCGCACAATCTCGTAGCGTTGCCTCGACGCAACCTCCCGATTGCCGCCATGTGCCGCCCTCGCTCTGCACCCCCAGTTTTATGGCCGAAACCGGGAAACTAGGCTTTTACGCCAACCCCCGGTTTTGAGGCCCAAACCGGGAAACCAGCCTCCAAGTCCATTCACTGGTTTTGTGGCCGAAACCAGGAAACCTGCCAGCGCCCAGATTTTGAGGCCCAAACTTGGAAACCGTCCTCAGCCCGAGTTTTGTGGCCCAAACTCGGAAACCCGCCGCATGCCCAGGTTTTGTGGCCCAAACCTAGAAACCGTCCACCCGGTGGTTTTTCTGTGGCTCAACCACCAAACCGGAGCTGTAGAGGGGATGCACCGCCCGTGCACCCCGTCCACCGACACGTGTCCCCAGGTCCTCGACCCGAGCAACACCATGCCTCGCAAGTCTCCACTCGTCGCTGTCCCAGGCTGTCAGCCACCACAGCTGATCCTCAGGCCACCGGTCCCTCAGTCCAAGCCTCACGTCCGCCCTTCACCGCTCCCGGTCCGTCGGCACGGCACGTCTCTACTTGACTTTCACCTTGCCCTCGATCACTGTCTCCGTGCTCGACACCTGCACAACACAAGCCAAAGAACATGCGATCAAACCCGTTGACAATCACTCATCACTCAGAGACTCGGCATACACCCATGTATCCGCAAGAAACAGGGGAAGGCCGCGGGCATACACATCCTTGCCCCGAGAGACAATGAAGGTGAATAATGGCAAACCACTTTGGAGTTGGAATGTTGCGCTTCCTTCACCTACAAAATCATGCATCTCGGCAAATGACGAATGTGCCTCACCATCTGTGACTGGCATAAGAACAGAAACTAAGTCATCTATGCCTCGAGAGACAATGAAAGTGAATGATAGTGAAGCATTTTGGAGCTGGACTCTTACGCCCCCTCCATCCACAAAGTCGTGTGCATCGACAAGTGACGAACCTGCCACACCACCCACAACTGGTATAAGGTTAGAAACTAATTAAGTCTTCAAGAGAGGTGCCTCCCACTAAAGTAGTAGGAGATATTACACCTCCAGCACTTTCTGAATCTAATGCTAATTCCAATCAACTTGTCACAGTGATGCATGAGGGCCATCTAGCCCCGCTAATGACTGCGTCACAAGTGGACCCGTCCATAAATAAAAAGGCTGCCCCTATGCGACCAGTCTTGGGAGGAGGAAAAGTGGAGAAAATTGTGGCAGAAATAGAGAAGGTGTGCTCGAATTCTCCTCTAATACAACCTATGTCACTTTACACCTATGTTGCTGTGCCTTTAGAGGTCTGGGCCATCCCTGAGCCACAAGGATGTTACTGCCCGACCCTTTTTTATAAAGTACCACAAACTCACCGTTGTGATGTCTCCTTAAATTTTTCTAATGCAGAAATAGAGGGAGATGAAGTCATGTCTACTTTGAAGGTCGAACCAAACATGGTTCCCTTGCTTGAGAAGGCTGGGATAAAGCTAAGAAGAAATCAGCGGCTACCGGCACCACCCAGTATATGCAAAGAATGGTGGAACCAAATAGAACACTTTGTGAAGGAAGGACACCAATCTCATCCAAGGTACGGTCTCGGTTATCGTGTTCCCAATTCATGTGATAGTGATGAGGAAGAGGAACAAGAACTTGAACATGTTTCCTGCAATATGATTCGTGTAGGTGCCAGCTGGGGGCACAAAGATGATGAAGATCTAACATCCGATGATGAAGAGGGCTTGGTGTGCATTTATGAAATCCCTCAGAAGCCCCGATCAGTCCACGCTACCGCTAATGCGCAAGGAAGATTGAGAAATGATCAATATCTTCTCTCTAGAGTACATGAAGCAATGATGGTCCACCATGGCGAAGTGCTCAATGCTGCCCCTGCACCTCCTTAGCTAGAAGATGGCGGGCAGCAAACCATCGATGAACTTGTAGAAATAAATTTAGGGAGCAAGGATGACCCTCGCCCATCATTTGTAAGTGCCTCGCTCACACATGAAGAGCGTGAAGATTATAGAAAGTTTTTAATGGAATACAAAGATTGTTTTGCGTGGTCATATAAAGAAATGCCAGGACTTGACCCTCAGGTAGCTACACATAAATTAGCAATAGACCCACAATATCGTCCGATTAAACAACACCCACGTTGTTTTCGTCCTGAGTTACAGGATGACATCATTGTAGAAGTAGATAAGCTTATTAAGTCAGGATTCATAAAAGAGGTGCAATATCCTAGATGGCTCACTAATATTGTTCTTGTGATGAAAAAGAATGGGCAAGTTTGGGTTTGCGTAGATTTTCGTGACCTAAACCGTACATGCCCCAAAGATGATTTTCCCATCCCGAATACAGAGCTAGTAGTTGATGCTACTGCTGGTTATGAAGTCCTCTCCTTTATGGATGGGTTCTCAGGATATAACCAAATTAAGATGGATGAGCATGATGCTATTGATACAGCTTTTTGAACACCAAGGGGAAATTTCTATTATACGGTGATGCCGTTTGGTTTAAAAAATGATGGTGCTACATATCAACGAGCCATGACATTTATTTTTGGGGACCTTATACACCAGTCGATAGAGTGTTATATCGATGACTTAGTTGTTAAGTCTCGAGATCGAAGGCATCACCAGGAAGACCTTCGGGTGGTGTTCAAGAGGTTACGCAAGTATCAACTTAAAATGAATCCCCTAAAGTGCGCATTTGTTGTACAATCTGGTATATTTTTAGGATTTATAGTCCACCATCGAGGAATCAAAATTACACCCAAGAGTGTAAAGGCAGTTCTTAAAATGCCACCACCAGAAAATTTGAAGGAACTCAAGTCTTTGCAAGGGAATTTAGCTTACATAAGGCGTTTTATTTCTAACCTCTCCGGTCGCATCCAACCTTTTTCAAGGTTAATGAAGAAGGGTGCACCATTCATATGGGATGAAGAATGTCAAAACGCCTTTGATAGCATCCAAAGGTACTTACTCAATCCACATGTTCTAATGGCCCCTATCAAAGGGCGACCTCTCATCGTTTACATAGCAGCGCAACCCAACTCTGTGGGGGCAATGTTAGGCCAAATAAATGATGAAGGAAAAGAGGTAGCATGTTATTATCTTAGTCGTACTATGGTTGGGGTGGAATGCAACTATTCCCCTATTGAAAAATTGTGCCTAGCACTAATTTTTGCATTTAAAAAGCTTCGGCACTACTTGCTTGCACATGAGGTTCAACTCATCGCTAGAGCTGACCCTGTCAAGTATGTTCTTAGTCAATGTACATTAATAGGCACGATTGGGAAGTGGGCTTTACTGATGATGGAGTATGACATCACATATGTTCCATAAAAGGCTGTTAAGGGTCAAGCGTTGGCTGATTTTCTAGCTGCACATCCTGTACCAGATGATTCTCCTCTCATTACAGATTTGCCTGACGAAGAAGTATTTGCAGTAGATACACAAGCCACATGGGAATTATATTTTGATGGTGCCTCCCGCTCAGAGCCTGATCCTGATGGGACTCCCCGTAGAAGAGCAGGCGTAGGTATAGTGTTCAAGAGTCCTCATGGAGAAACTATCTACCATTCATTTTCATTGCTCAAAGAAGAATGTTCTAATAATGAAGCTGAATATGAGTCCTTAATTTTTGGGCTCCTTCTTGCACTTTCTATGAATATTCAGCACCTGCACGCGTATGGTGATTCTCAGCTCATCGTGAGACAAGTCAATAGAATATATGAAGTGCGCAAGCCTGAACTGGTTTCATACTGGGAAGCTGCTCACAAGATTATGGAGAAATTTGAACATATACAAGTTAATCATGTACCTACTAGAAGCAAGAATGCATCGGCAGACGCACTTGCAAAATTAGCTTCATCCCTCTCGTTACCTAATGGAGAGGCAGAGATTAGGGTCGAGGAAAGATGGCTCTTACCTACGGTGCTTGAACTTATTCCTGAGGGTTATGAAGTAAATATTGTGTTGACTACAGACACCGATGATGGAGATTGGCGTAAACCATTTTTAGATTATTTTAAACATGGGACTTTGCCTAGCGATCCTGTAGCAAGGCGTCAGCTGCAGCGATGACTCCCTTCATATATATTTAAGGCTGGTGTGTTGTATCGGCGATCTTATGGACATGAACTGCCCCTTCGATGTCTATCTAAAAGTGAGGCTGACAAGGCTTTAGAGGAAGTGCATTCAGGAGTTTGCGGTGGCCATCAGAGCGGCCCAAGGATGTATCATAGTATTAAATTATCGGGAGCCTATTGGCCCGGTATGATGGCTGATTGTATCAAGATAGCACGCGCATGCTATAATTGTCAAATACATGGAGATTTTAAACATCAACCACCAGCACCCCTCCATCCCACCATACCTTCGTGGCCATTTGATGCTTGGGGAATTGATGTCATAGGCTCCATCGAGCCACCTTCTTCTAAAGGGCAAAAATTCATCTTGGCAGCCACAGATTATTTTTCTAGATGGGCTGAAGCTATTCCATTAAGAGAAGTCAAGGCCGATAATATAATTAATTTTCTTGAGCGTAATATCATATATCGCTTTGGAGTGCCCCATCGCATAACCTCAGATAATGGACCTGCTTTTAGATCACACAAAATTGTCAGGTTTGCTAAAAATACAAGATTCAGTGGAACTATTCAATAGGATACTATGCCCAAGCTAATGGGTTGGCCGAGGCATTCAACAAAACGCTCGCAAACATTCTGAAGAAGACAGTTGCAAAACACAAGAGGGATTGACATGACCGTCTCTATGAAGCATTATGGGCATATCGGGTTACCGTGCGCACACCAACACAGTCAACCCCTTATTCCCTTGTTTTTGGCACTGAAGCTGATCTACCTTTGGAAGGGGGCTTCCTGCGTTGCGAATCGCCGTTCATGAAGAACTTACACGAGATGAACAAGTTTGACTTCGACTTCAAGAATTAGATGCGCTTGAAGAAGAACGCCTGGGGGCCTTACAGAATTTGCAATACTATAGACGTAATATGGTCACAGCCTATGACAAACTTGTGAAGCCTCGTGTGTTTAGAAAAGGCGATCTAGTGCTTGTCTTGAGGCGTCATATAATTCTTACTGGTAAAAGCAAAGGGAAATTTGAACCCAAATGGGAGGGCCCCTTTGTAGTGGAACAAGTGTATGATGGTGGCGCCTATCAACTTATCAATCAGGAGGGCATTCGTCCAATGCCCCCAATCAATGGTCGGTTTCTAAAGAAATATTTCGTGTAAAGGGTCTCGTTAACCCTGTCTTTTCCTCCCCTCGGATAAATTTTAAAAGGAAGGACTCTTTTTGCTTTTGTTGCCTTTTGCATTCTCTTCTCAAATGTTTTCTTTTATTTATTTTCAAAGGGTGTTATCCCACCCAACATCAACAAAAGAGGCCCTTCTCTATGATACTTAGCTCATGACTTAGATATGGTGGCTTGGGAATTCACTGGTAGAAAGAAATGGATGGTTGCAGAATGGTCATACATAACATAAGAATCAATGGTGCACGTTGCACACCAGTGAACACATGCTACTTGTTTGTGGCTGAGGTGTGGAGCTGACCAGGTCTAAATTTGAAGTGACATGCCACTACACACCCCATATCTCTTTGAAGCATAAACCTCATGCCACCGGGGAAGACTATAGGAAAAAGAGCAAGAGAGGGCTACCTTCTCAACACAAGTTGCAGTTTAGTGTGAAGCTTCTTGCCACCCCGGCATGGTATAAACAAGGGTCCTAAAAAAAGAAAAAAAATGTTGCCCGCGAGGTTTAGATCCACAGAGTGTGGAAGGTGGGAGCTCAAAGGTTTGAAGAAAAAGATTCAAATGTATCCTCAAAACTCCAAGTCGAGTGTTCAAGAAAAGAGACGAGTCAATAAAGTCCAACAAAAAAATCCAAGTCAAGTGTCCAAGTAAAGCACAAGTCCATCAAGTGTGCCAAAAGGCCGCAAATAAATTATGACTCAGTCAGTGAAGACTCTTTGCACTAGAGAGTGACTACCTTCCACCACCCTCACAAGAAAATTGAGGCAATTTCTCATATAGCCGATTACCCATCCAAATCATGACTCCACCTTTAGACATGGCCGCTTGAAGAGTATGGGGTTTCTAGTGTGCTTTAGCTGAGAAAATAGTCTGGGAGGTTTCCCTATCTTGGCAACAATCATGGGGACATGTGATTAGTGCACACAAGCAAAAAAAGCAAGATAACTAAAATCACCACAACCATCCATTGACTTCTGAAGGTTGGATCCCTTGCAGCCATACTTCAGGTCATTTCATAGCTTGGTGACAAAGAACGAGCCTACATTTTTTTTAAAAAAATCACAAACAAGCTTTGTTGCTTCTCTTATTTTATAGCACCACATTTGGTGTAGCTTCTATGTTGCTACTTCCTATTGGGAGCAGTGAAGTACTCCAGTGCGGTTCGTACGGATCTGTGAAACCCTTCAATCCTATTGGTCGGCACCGTGGCAGTTATACGATCACAATAGAATTGATAAATTTCCTTTGAATTGTGGTATGGATTTTCACCGCTAATCAAAGAAGATTGCTATTGACTTCGTTGGCTAGCTCCGTGGTTAGCAAGGCAGTCGCAATGAAGACTAGTGATGCAATAGCTTATGGCATGGTCGTTCGCCTAGCTATTGAAAACAATGACATGAGTGGCATGGACTTTTGCCACAAAGATTAGTAATTCTTCTGTAGCATGGACTTTCGCTACAACGCAAGTTTACAGAATTGTGGTATGGTCATTCGCCACAATCACTTATCATATATCAGTAGCATGGACTTTCGCTACATTACATTATTGCAGAATTGTGGTATGGTCATTCGCCGCAATCACTTATAATATCTCAGTAGCATGGACTTTTGCTACTTATAATTGTTACAGAATTGTGGTACGGGCATTCACCGCAATCACTTATAATATCTCGGTAGCATGGACTTTTGCTACTTATAATTGTTACAGAATTGTGGTATGGTCATTCGCCGCGATTACTTATAGTATCTCAGTAGCTTGGATTTTCGCTACAATATAATCATGTTGAGTTGTGGCATGGTCATTCGCTGCAACATACCATATTTTATTTCTTGGCATGGATTTTGGCTGAGATTGGTAAACACAAGAACAGTTAGGGGCATCCGTTGTTACCCTCTCAGTACCTCTGTTTTGCTTTTCTCTTTCCCTCCTGCAAGTGTTGGGGGCAGTTTTTCCCACAGGAGGAGACACATGTTTGGTGACAGATAAAAGAAAGTGATCAAACATTTTTTTTCTTCAAGCCTAGCAGGCTTTCCAAACTTTCTCTTGAAGCTGGATACTGGAGTCATGGTAATCCAATTGACCATTTATTTTCAAATGAGAAATAGTGATGCTTACTACTGAACGCATCTTGGCCCCTAGTGGGTTTCGGTGATTGGATGAAACACAAGATTACTATGACTAACGTGTGTTTTGCAGAAACAGGGATGAGTTAGGTCACGGTAATGGTGACGATACGGGCATATGGAGTTCATGTCCCCTGGCGATGGAAATCGTTTTGGTTTTCAAAGGACGGACGACGAAGACGATGGTAGGCTAGGCTAAGTGTCGCATGGTGTTGGAGGACACTTAGGTAGTCTTAGGTCTTTGTTTTTCCTTTGGCCGTACTATAAAGAGGAGCGTGAATCAGTAGCTTGACCTAGATGAGTCTATTGAGGTAGGTGTGGTGCACACTTGTTATTTCATAGCCCTAGGTAGCTCAGAGAGATGCCTTATGTCGAGAGGAACAAAAGTCGTTAAGGCCGTGTCGCGATCCGAGTTCGTTTTGGCCTTGTAAGGGGCATCGAACGCTGGCCTGGTGGGCATCGAAGCGTCTGATGCTCACCCCGACTAGGGTTTACTCTGGTGCGTGGCATTGGACGCTCCGATGTTGCCACATCGGACGCTCTCGTGCCACTGTTCACTTGCGAGTGAACTGTGGGATGCATCGGACGCTGGCATCGGACGCTGAGGGTTAGCGTCCGATGGCCATCCAGAGAGGTTCCAGAGAGGTCAAAATGGCATAGGACGCGTCCGATGCAGGGGCATCGGACGCTGCCCAGCGTCTGATGCTCCTTTAACAGGTCTGACAAAATGGTACAGTCGACCGTTGGTCGAGGTCATCGGCGCGTCCGATGCCTAGCATCGGAGCGTCCGATGCCCCCGTAGAGTGACCTGTTCGGTGCTCTTTTGGATGATCGGTTGGTGGAGTATTTATACTCCTTCTCCTCATCCATTAGAGTGTTCTTGCCACTTTCCTTTGCTGAGAAACACATTGTGAGTGTGAGAAAGAGCAAGAGCCCTAGTGAAATTGAGAGATTTGCTAATTGAGAGAATTAGTGACCTCCTAGTGAGAATTGAGTAGCAAGTGTGCATCCATCCATCTCTTTGGCCTTGTGTTGGTCAAGTGAGAGTTCTAGCTTGTTACTCTTGGTGATCGGCATCACCTATCTAGACGGCTTAGTGGCGATCGGAGAGCTTGGTGATCATCCGGAGGCTTTGTGGATGACCCAAGCCATGTTGTGACAGGTAGCGAGCGATTCACCGGGCCAGAGTGGCGAAGAATCAGCTCGTTGTGAGCACTTGATCCTTGTGTGGATCAAGGGGAGCGATTCCCTTGCGCGGGTGCTCCAACGAGGACTAGGGGGGTGTGCCGACACCTCGATACCTCGGCAAAAAGATCGTCGTGTCATCTCTACTCTCTTTACTACGCATTTACTATTGAGCAATTCAATTCCGCATTTACTTGTTGTTCTTTCACAAGTTGAATTGTCATGCTAGAGTAGAAATGGTTTAGCGATAGTCTTTTGTGCGGTTGATTCTAGTCATACACACTTCTAGGCACTAGGGGGTTAATTGGGCTTGATAGGTTTTAATTCTTGCAAAAAGTTTTAGAAAAGCCCGATTCACCCCCCTCTTGGGCATCTTGATCCTTTCAATTGGTATCGGAGCCTCGTGCTCTCGATTTAGGCTTAACCGCCTAGAGTTAAGATGTCCGGGGGTGATGGACCACCGCCCATGTTCGAGGGAGACGACTTTCCATATTGGAAAATCCGTATGGAGTCGTACCTTGAAGCGATAGATGTTAAATGCCGCCAAGCCACAATCACCGGCTTTCCCAAGCCAAAGGAGGGTACAAGCTAACCCCTCATGAGGAAGAAAATGAGAAGTGGAATGCAAAAGCCAAAAACATCATCTTTAGAAGCATTTGCAAAGATGTGTTTAACCATGTTCGGAACCACAAGAATGCCCATGAGCTATGGGATAACATTTGTGCGCTCCATAAGGGAACCAAGAGTGAGCGTGAGGAGCGTTATCATTTGGTCATGCAAAAGTTAAATTCTTTTGAAATGCTTGCTCATGAAAATGCCAATGAAATGTACTCATGCTTGAATGTTCTTGTAGAGGAGTGTTGACACTCCTTAATGGATTCACTCTAAGAATGAGTTATATAAAATAATAAACTAGTGAAAGCATGAAAGAGTGTACGGGACACTACTAACTTCACTTAACGTCAAGTTGTCATCCCCAACATGAAGCTAGCAATGTAATTATATCAGGGCACTGGATTAAGAGATAGATATTTACCCGCAAGCGCACAGATAAACATACCCGTTGTAGAGCATTTCACCCATGCTAGTCTCAGGTATCGTTATTTATATTTAGCCTAGAGACTAATCAATTCAAGGTATGATAGTATTGAAAGAACTTAACAGCATTTATCATGGCACACACTTATAATAAGACTGATAACACACTAACTACTATGAACAGGAATCAGGTATAGAGTACATGATATAATAGATAATGGATAAAGGATAACAGAGATCAGATAAATCAAGGATAAACTTAGAACAGTACTGCTTAGCAAGATGATGATTAGAACAAGTATTAAAAAGGAGCATTCCTAAGTTATTCTAATTACAAGTCATAGCATACATTGATTAGTGCAATTATATTTAGCAATCATTGGCTAGGTCACATCATATTTATAATCAAGAGGCAACTCCATAGCTAAGGTGTTAAACATAGTAACCCTTAAACCATGAGTTAACTGGGCCATACTGAACACTATATTCGGGAGGTGGAATACAGAGGACTCAACAGGTCTGTCACACCCGCGATCTATCACTCTATCCGGAACATAGGATGCATTCGCAGATAAATAATGTATAATCACCACGCCTACACAACATTTATCACCCACCCGTTGTACTTTAAGATGAGCGCTATACGAACATGAGTATAAACATAAAGATAAACTATCTATGCCAAATATATAATCAAAGCAAACTATAAGCATTATAACTAAGAATATAATCATTGATGTCTTAATCATATCAATTGTATTGCTACCTAGAACACAATAATGAACAATAAGGTGAATTAGATCATCGATAAGAACTAAAGTACGAACTAGAACATGAACTAGAACAAGATTATGAACTAGACGATGAACATGAACTAGACGATGAACTAGAACATAAACAATGAAGAACAATGATGAACTAGAAGAGCAATTATGAAATAGATCCATAATGTTAATACAAGAGAGAAGATCTTGGGTTTACCGAGCCTTCTCGTGACTAGATCAGGAATCCAAGCGAGGCTTGCCTCCTCTAATCCTATTCTATCTACTATTCTAGGTGGATGTAGTCCTAAAGCTTCCGATTGATCTCCTTCTGGTTGGTCTAACCCTAATGAATGAATTGCCTATTGCCTGATTGCTGGATGCTCTGGAGAGGGGGGTCAGGGGTCTGTTTATATAGCCCTGGGCGATGAATCGTGGCCCTTGGATCAAACCGACTTGAGGTACGGTCAAGATGCATCTTGGAGGTCGGTGGAAGTAGCTTGCAAAAGAAGAAAGCGCGTGGGCCCCGTGGCCGACCGACTAGTGGGCCCTGTGGGACCGGTCGGTCCCACAGGTCAGCCTCCTGTGGTGTCCTTCGTCGTGGTGTCCTCTTACGTCCTCTGGAGTCTTCTAGAAGTATCCCGACGTGGCGAATGCGTTATCTCCCGTCGGTTTCCTTCTATGGGAAGCTATCGATGCTGATTTCCTGGTTTAGTCCCTGCAGAATCATAACTCACCAAAACTCATGGAATATTGTCAGTTGAAACCCTAAATCTTTGTTGGTGATTATATTCTTGTCCTTTTCATATTTATTTATCTCTTAATTATGATAGTTAACCAGTGTCAACAACTCCCCCAAGCTTACCTTTTGCTAATCCCTTAGCAAATATTTATCTGGAACTGTTACTATGCCTTCGCATAAAAATCTTCCTTGGTTTAGAGTTAATTATTCTGACTTCCTCATATTACCTTCAACCATGGAGCTTTTGCCTTCACCTGGGTCTTTTAAACAATTGAAAGATAGAACAATCAAGTTAAGCACTGTATCTCTAACTCTTTGATCAACCTTCATTCTGGAGTTTTTATATATATTTTCAAAATAAAACTCAGAGATTCCTTTGTATGACACTCTCAAATCGCTCTTTTATATTTTATGATTCCTCACTGATGCAATTTTCCTTCCTTCTATGGATATATATATATCTGGAGCTTTAAGAAGTGAAAAGCATATCTTACTAAGTCAAAGTTTAAAGTTTAGGAAGAAAGATGTCATACTCATAGATCAAGACTTTAGAACATTTAAAATTTGTCATCTCTTGCTGACATATTGCAATTAGAGGAACCATGGGCTATCATTCTTTTTTCTCATACTTTTATCATAACTTCTTTTCTTTTTTTTTCTTTTTGAGGTAGTCGGACACTTGTCCCTTTTTATTTCCTCCTTTTATACTTTTGCATAGCCTATGCCTCTAACACAATACTACTTCGGAAGAGTGAATCTTTTAATAAAACATTCTTGATCTCTAGAGCATGATAAATTTCTCAACCATAACTAAAAACTTAGAACAAAGCAAGTAGCTTTATCTTAAAATCATATTAATGGCTCTGGGTAGGAATTCATGTTATGTCATACAGGATCTCATCATGTGTTTTTAATCTTTTCAAAATGTAAATCTCTAGAACTCTAGTATCTCTAGGAATTAGATAAACAGCAGCTCAAACCTTTTTATATCATATCTCATAATTATCTAGACTTTTAGATCAAGCATTTGCCATCCACATGTTTTACGTTCAGAGTTTATTCAGAACAACTTTGTCTAATTCAGGTTTAAACATTAAGTACTTAAAAAGGCAGAGCAAATTGTTCATCATACAATATGAGCAAAATTAGGTTTTTATCCACCTAGACATTTATTTATTATATATATCTTTATTTGGTTTTATAAAAGTTATTTATCTTTTTAGGAATTTTTATATTTATTGACCTGATCTAACTAGATAGAACTAATAGTAATAGATAAAAAGTAGTGATACTTATCGTGATAACTGAGGGTGCTCTCCCCCGAGCTGGACCTTGACTTATTCTTTTTCTCCAGAAGTTGAGTAGACTGATGATAATTTTTTTTTGAGTCCTTCTCTTCTTCTCTTCCTGCTGAATTCAAAGATAGACAACACAACTAGTGGAACTTGATTAAGCGTTAGTGATAAATATTCCTCCATTTATCCGGTTATCTTAAAGCTCTTAAAATTATTTATGTTCTTTCTTCTCCACTAAGCAGAGTTTCAGCAGTGTTTCGTAATATCTTTTTTAGGTTTAATGGTGAGCCTTCATGTGCCCAAATATTTTTGTTTGTTTTTGAATTTATTTATAAGGGTGAAAAGAGGATAAGATACTTACATGGATACAAGGGGTGCCTTCCCCCAAGCTGAATGTTGATGTAGTCACTTTGTAATGTAACAGACTGGTAGTGAACATGTTCTTCCTCTCTATAAGGGCTTTATTGATGTTGATGGAGTATTCACTTGTTCGTCAGTTTCTCTTGGTCTTTCAAATCCTGTGAAACTCAAATAGACAGCAAAACTTGTGGAACGGATTAAGTATTAGTGGTTAACCACTCAAGCCTTAGTTGTCTAGAATTTCAGTAAGATCTCTTTCTCGATATTTTTATTTTTAAATTTTTACGATACAAGGGAGAATGCAACAGGATGTAATGCAGAAGTAAATATGCAAATGTATATTTATTTATATATATTTATATATATATATATATGTGCCTCCACGGAAAGTGTACTACTTTTATGGGGCTTAGAGTTTCCATATTTTTATTTTGTTTTCTGATGCAAATATAATTGCTTAAGAAGTAAATATGATGCTAAAAGTAAATGATCATGCTTTATCTAATTATGTAGTGATGAATTTAATGCTAATGATTTATGGATAAATACCGAGTTACCTTCCGGCGAGGATTCAACATTTATAGTCTATCGAAAAAGACTCTTTGTATGCTCTTTTATTCTTCCTTAGGTGCATCAGCAGATCCTGAGAAGGACCTCGATGATTGCACGTCAGTAGAACTCTCTTTCTTCCTCCACACTTGCTTGACTGGTGGACTTGTCTCTTTTACTTCTTCGTCCTTCGTTTTCTCTGATGGGATATCTTCACTTCTGGTGACTTCTCCTTCATAGCCAGCCCATCCATCCTTGATTTGTCGTCTCTTGTTGTGTTGGGATGTGCGGCGTCTCCTCCTTGAGTGATTCTTCTTTCCCTGTACATTAGTGGCATAACTATTGAAGTAACAGCGTACCTTTTCTCTGAAGAACTGGAAGTGGATCTCTCCAGATCTCATGTAGATGATGGCGCCAGTGGTGTTGAGGAAGGGTCTTCCTAGGATGATGTGAACGTCATCTTCTTTTCCCATGTCTAGCACTAAGAAGTCAGTGGGAACATAGTGGTCTTTAATTTGGATCATTACGTCCTTCAGTACTCCCTCCGGAAATCGATAAGTTTGGTCCGCCATCTGCAGCTGCACATATGTCGAATACATAGGTCTATTTTTATATAAATGCTCATATGTTACCTTAGACATTATATTGACACTTGAGCCGATGTCGCAGAACGTCTTGTGGAATGTACTTCCTTCGATCTTGCAATCGATGGTGGGTACACCTGGGTCATCTCTCTTTGTTGCCTGTGATTGTGAAACAGATCTTGGCGCTGTTCGTGTAGATGATGGCTTTGGTTGAGCTTAGGAACAGGCGTCCAAGAATGATGGGTGCTCTTTTTGTCTCCACCTGTTTCAACGATCATAAAGTCTGCACACACATACGAGCGTCCCACTCGTATACAGATGTCTTCTAGAATTCCCAATGGGTAACACAGTGTCTGATCTGCAAGCTGCAAACACATGGTTGTATATAATAGAGGTGCACCATGTATTTGTTCATATATTACCTTTGGCATAATGTTGACGCTTTCTCTAAGGTCACAGACTGCTTCTTCAAAACTGTGAGGTCCAATATGAATTGGAATCACAGGTCTTCCTAGATCTCCTTTCTTTGGGGCAATGGAGTCATCCATCCATTCCCTCGAAGGTCTAGGTATGAGGTGCCCTGCATCAAAGATGTCTACAAGATTTGCAGTTTCTAGCTCTTTTGGACTTCCTGGAATCTTACCGTTTTCAGTCATAGGGACTGAAGCTGCTAGCTGAGATAACTGAGATTCTATCATTTTATTAAATCTATGCTGATTTTTTATGGCAGAAGTAAAGCTATCCATTCTAGTATTAATATTTTCAAGTAGTTTATCATTGGAAGCTATATTATCAATAATTTTATTTTGATTAGATATCATCTCTCTCAAAGGTGGTTGATTAAAAGTATTACCTTGGTAGTTACCTGAGTAGTTACCTAAGTAATTAGGCCTTGATTGCTGGTTCCATCCTTGAGCTTGTTGAGGATGATAGTTGGTGTTGCGGATACATGGGTGTATGCCGAGTCTCTGAGTGATGAGTGATTGTCAACGGGTTTGATCGCAGGCTCTTTGGCTTGTGTTGTCTAGGTGTCGAGCACGGAGACAGTGATCAAAGGCGAGGTGAAGGTCAAGTAGAGAAGTGTCGTGCCGATGGACCGGGAGCGGTGAAGGGCGGACGTGAGGCTTGGACTGAGGGACCGGAGTGCTTGAGGATCAGCTGTGGTGGCTGGCAGCCTGGGACAGCGACGAGCAGAGACTTGTGGACACGGTGTTGCTCGGGTCGAGGACCTGGGGACACGTGTCGGTGGACGGGGTGCACGGGCGGTGAATCCCCTATACAGCTCCGGTTTGGTGGTTGAGCCACAGAAAAACCACCAGGTGGACGGTTTCCAGGTTTGGGCCTCAAAACCAGGGGTTGGCTGGAAAAGGCTGGTTTCCCGGTTTGGGCCACAAAACCGGGGGTGCAGAGCGAGGGCAGCACGTGGCGGCAATCGGGAGGTTGCGTCGAGGCAACGCTGCCTGTTGTGCGGGCGTGGCCGTCGGATACACCTACCACCGAGTTGGTCCAGAATAACCCTAGGGTTTAGCTGGTTCGCTCTGTAATTAGAATAGAGAGGGGTAGAGTAGGAAATAGACTTAGGCTAGAATTAGGATAAGTAGTTGGGGAGACACCTTCCTCCCTTTATCTCAGTCATTTGCTCTTTCGCACTTAGGGTTTCCTGCTCTCCCATCCCTTGCTGTAGCTAGCTGAGATCCGCAGAGAGACTTGCCTCTGTGTACTGTTGATTTTGAGGAAGTGAGGTCGTAACCTCACTGTTGTAGCGTGTTTTTGCGCTACGGCTGCAGATCGATGACTTGATTCGCATTTTGATTCGTGTTCTTCGTGTTCTTCGTTTTTCCGCGATTTTCCCGTCACTCGATCTCCCTCTCCGGTGCGTCTTTGCGAAATCCGTTTGAATCATTTTGTTCGTATCATTGAGGAGGTCATTTCGACCAAAGGAATTCATCTAACTCCTCATGATCGAATAGATCGGGCCGATTTCATTTTCATGGCGTTTTTCCGGTTCATCCACCTTCCCTTTTGATTTCCCGGAGTTTTAGTCCATTTGAGCGGATGATTTCTTGGGGATAGTCTCCTAACTACCCCGTGATCATCTTCTTCAAGTTTGGGAACTTGGGATTTTGGTTTGGATCGAATTTGGGGGGATTTGAGTTGAGGGCGACCAAAATCGCCCTTTCTGGGTACCCGCGGACAGTCCGTGCCTAGTACCGCGGACAGTCCGCGCATCGGGCACGAGCCAGATCAGTGGTTGCGGTGCCTGTTCGGACAAGTCCAAACTTGACCGGCGGACAGTCCGCCGTTGTGTCTGGCGGACAGTCCGAGACCGTCCAGGGAGTTTTCAGCAAGGTTGCTGTTTTGTGTTTCCTGCCGGTGGACAGTCCGCCAGTGAACCGCGGACAGTCCGGCCTTGGGCGGACAGTCCGGGACTCAGAGTCAGGACAGTCCGGGAATCGCCTGAAGCCTCCGGTTTAGTGCGTTTGCTCTCCCGGCTTCTTCGCTTTGTTTCCGGACCTCTCGTTTGGCCCTATAGTTGACCAAGGAATCTCTCTAGGTATCTTTGCTACTCATTAGGATTGGTATTTGGGGATTTCTCGACGTAGCCGTCCATCTACGTTCGGGACTTGGTTTTTAGGGGCGAACTTGAGTCGGAGCTTTTGGTCTTTCCTTCGCTTGTGTTTGGTGGTGCTCCGCTGTGATCCTAGGGATCATCCACCCTCTTCCAAGGGTCGTGAGCATCACAGTTTCGGTAGTTGCTTATTGGGGTTGATTTTGGGACCCTTGGCCAAAGTTTCGAGAGAAATTTGATTGGCTCCCATTCACCCCCCCTCTGGTCGCCTTGCTTTTGCATTCTCGGTCCTTCAGGTGTTGTTGTTGATATACTTTGCATCCTCTTGAATCTCAGGGCAGTTGCTCCCTGAATGACCAGTGCCTCCACACTCTTCACATGTCATGCGAGATTCGTAGATTTGCTTGACGTCTTCTCTCTTGGGAGTGTGTTCATCGAACTTCTTCATGAGTAGGTCAAGTTTAGCAGACAACATGTCTACTTCCTTTAGTTGATGTATTCCTCCCCTCTTGCGTGGCTGAGAGCGTTCCTCATTCCATCCTGTTAACACCAAATTCTTGCACGCACAAAGGATGACGAGTGGGCCCCAGCTGGTGGTGAAAGGACATTCGGCGGACGACCAGGCGGTCGGCTAACCCTCAGAATTCGGTGAATGCCTACATGGTTGGTTATCTTGAGAGACGGCAACTTCATTCGGTAAAGGAGGCTTGCGCGAGAAGATGCATGGCAACGGGGAGTGCCAGATAATGCAGACTTATATCTTTCCGTATTTCTTTGTAAAATCGTAATCGTCTAGGACTCATATTTTGTCCAGGGTATAAATATAAACCCTCGGCCATTGTAAAACTGTTCACAACCACATCAATACAAACCGGCCTCAGCGCCACCTATTTCGTGTCCCTAGTCGTGTCGTCGAGTTCTTCGAGAGGAATCATCGATCCGTCGACCTCCGTAAGTACCGGCAACCTTGTTATCATGTCTAGTATCGTGCGGCGGATTTAGATATGGTGCAAGTAGTCTCGTACGTTAAGCTTAGTATCGTGCGGCGGATTTAAGCTTATGACGGGAAGTTTTTGCTTATGCCTTGTATCGTGCGGCGGATTGAGTCATGAGTAAAAATAGTTATCGGCTCTGTTAGATTTGGCAGATCTAATAGATTCATTAAGTTATCATGTGTTGCATGTTTTATTTATTTAATTCGTACAACACTTTTGCCCAATCTAGATTGATTCTCGTTCGGCTCTGTTGCATGAGTTCGCTCATACTTTGCTAATCGTAAGATCACAATAGCCGAATTGACTTTCAATCTAGATTGTCACATGTTGCGGGTTCATGCATGCCGACCATGTTTAGGCTTTGATAGAACCGGGTGTCGTGCGGCAGGCGCAGGTTTTAGATTAGTCTAGTCATGCTTTGCTTGTATGTTTCTTCTTCATGGACCCCAGTTCGGCTGTCTTGCCGATCCTGGTTAAGCTTACATGAGTAATGAGTACGTATAGATCTGTTCAGATATACATATGCTTTTAGCTTCTTATAGTTAGATCGTATCATGCGGTGGATTAATCTAACTATAAGAAGTGGTGTAGATTTATAGCAAGTGGTATCATACGGTGGATTAGCTTTGCTTGAGTTTATACCTGACGGGTTTATGAAGGCTGGACGTGCGGCAGATCATCTGGATTGACCTATGCATGTGTTATCTAGATAGATCTATATTTACGAGTTGCCCTTTATATCTCATTGCTACATATGTGTTCGGCATTCAATATGTTTACGATTTATCTTTATACTTGCCGAATCATATTTATAAAACCTGTTTCGACAAACAGCTTTCATAGCTGTGTGCCGTCGTGATTGGCTTTCAAAGCCGTACATATGGAACTGTCTGGTCACACCCGGCACGTTCCAAGGTATTCTCACACTTTTTATCCCTTGTTGGTTTTCAGGTCAAACCGACTGGCACGTTTCCGGAACGAGAACGCTCCGGGTACCCGATTGAAGCCAGCCTCGTTCGGCTTGCTGTGTGTCTGACGTGAGACGACACGTTTTGCGTCAACACACCTTTTGGCACGCCCAGTGGGACAACTTCAAGTTCAAGATGCCTGAATTCGAGAGTAACCCAATTGATGGAAATAAAGGGAAATTGGGACAAGGCTTTATGTCGGCTGACAAGTTAGAAGAAGTAAATATTGGTGTCGGAACTGAAGCGAGGCTGATATATATCAGTGCAAATTTGGATCCAGAATATAGACTGAAGCTAATAGATCTTTTAAAGGAGTTCAAGGATTGTTTTGCATGGGATTATACAGAGATGCCCGGTTTAGATCGCTCTATCGTTGAACATCGGCTACCAATCAAACCTGGGTATCATCCTTACAAACAACCTCCACGAAGGATTTTCAAGGAAGAAGTGTTAGCCGATGTGAAGAAAGAGATTGAGAGATTATTAAAGGCAAATTTTATTCGACCTTGTCGATATGCAGAATGGATCTCGAGTATAGTTCCAGTATATAAGAAGAATGGAAAGATGAGGGTTTGCATCGACTTTAGAAATCTCAATAAAGCTACTCCAATGGATAGTTACCCAATACCGGTTGCTGAATTACTTGTTGATGCAGCAGCGGGTTATGAAGTCATCAGCTTTATGGATGGTAATGCCGGATATAACCAAATCTCTATGGCAATAGAAGATATTTCAAAGACAGCTTTCAGGTGTCCTGGTTATATAGGCTTATTTGAATGGGTTGTTATGACTTTTGGTTTGAAGAATGTCGGTGCAACTTATCAGCGAGCTATGAATTATATTTTTCACGAGTTGATCGGTGAAATTGTAGAAATCTATATTGACGACGTGGTTGTAAAGTCCAGGAATCATGAGAAGCATTTAGCTGATCTAAAGAAAACCTTAGAATGCACGAAGAAACATGGTTTGAAAATGAATCCAAACAAGTGCGCTTTTGGAGTTTCAGCAGGAGAATTTTTGGGATTTTTTATTCACAAAGGGGGGATCAAAGTCGGAAAGAAAAGCATGGAGGCAATAGATAAGGTTGTCCCTCCGACTAACCTCACAGAATTACAGTCACTGCTGGGCAAGATTAACTTTGTAAGAAGATTTATATCTGGTTTATCTGAAAGGGTCTTGCCTTTTTCTCCACTGCTAAAGCTTAAGAGAGATCAGAAGTTCGTATGGGGTGATGTACAACAAAAAGCTTTTGATGAAATCAAAGAATATATGAAGGCACCACCAGTTTTAATACCTCCGCAGCTTGGTAAGCCTTTTAGAATGTACGTGTCAGCCGATGAACTAACAATAGGATCGGCTCTAATACAAGAGTTTGAAGGGAAAGAAAGAGTAATAGCTTACCTTAGCTGGAAACTATTGGATCCAGAAACAAGATATTCAGCTACAGAGAAACTTTGTTTATGCGTATATTATTCATGCACCAAGTTTCGGCACTACTTGTTAAATGTCGAATGCATAATAATTTCTGAATTTGACGTAATAAAACATATGTTGTCAATGCCTATTCTGAATGGAAGAATCGGCAAGTGGATTTTAGCATTGTCAGAATTTGATTTAAGATATGAGTCGGCAAAGGCAGTGAAAGGACAAGTTATCGCCGATTTTGTTACTCATCATCGTGACCCTTCGGCTAGCATGGTAAATATTGCACCATGGACGTTATTTTTCGATGGATCATCCTGCAGCAAAGGTGGTGGTGTTGGTATTCTCATAATTTCTCCGCAAGGATCAGTCTTCAAATATGCTATCCCCATCAAATGTTATGTTACCAATAATCAAGCAGAGTATGAAGCCTTGCTCAGGGGACTTCGACTTCTTGTTGAAATAAAAGCCATCGCAGTTGAGATCTTCGGGGATTCTGAGTTAGTCATCAACCAGTTGATTGGTCAGTATGAGTGTAAAAGCGAAGAATGTCAAGAACTTTTAAGGTGCTTCCAGATAGCAACTTTGCATCACATCCCTAGGGGGCATAATGAAGAAGCAAATAAATTAGCTCAGGCTGCTTCAGGATATCGGGAAGATCAAGAGGTTCTTGCCTTACAAGAGGATCATATGGTTGATGATTGGAGAGAAGAAATTACCAATTATTTGAGGAATCCATCGCAAAAGGTTTCTCGATAACTCAGAAATAAAACTGTCAAATTTACGCTTCTCGATGATCAGTTGTACTACAAATCTATAGATGGGGTGCTCCTGAAATGTCTGAACCAGGAGGAAGCTAAGAAGTTGATGTATGAAGTACATGAAGGACTATGTGGTGCGCATCAGTCGGCTTACCGAATGAAATGGATAATAAGAAGGACCGGTTATTTCTGGCCGACTATGCTTGAAAATTGTTTTGAATATTATAAAGGATGTCAAGATTGTCAAAAGTTCGGAAATGTTCAAAGGGTCCCGGCATCGGCTATGAACCCAATCATCAAGCCGTGGTCGTTTAGAGGTTGGGCTATAGATTTAATCGGCCAAATTCACCCACCTTCTAGCAAAGGACACAAGTTTGTGCTTTTGGCTACGGATTACATTACCAAATGGGTCGAAGCTGTACCTTTGAAAAATGTTACGTCGGAGAACATGATCAATTTTGTCAAGGAGCATATAGTTCACAGATTCGGAATCCCTCAGACTATAACTACAGACCAAGGGACCCAATTTACATCGTCCGAGTTTTGTGATTTTGCTAGAGAAATGGGAATCAAGCTGTGTAATTCTTCCCCTTATTATGCGCAAGCCAATGGGCAAGCCGAAGCATCAAATAAGATTATGATCAAGATTATCCAAAAGAAGATTGATGAAAAACCGAAAAGATGGCATTTGGTTTTGAACGAGGCATTATGGGCTTACCGAATGGCATGTCATGGGTCTACTCAAGCGTCTCCCTATGAATTGGTTTATGGGCATTGTGTTGTATTGCCATGGGAGTTGCAATCAATTTCAAGGCGGGTTGTATTGCAGAATGAATTAAGGAAGGAAGATTATAAGAGCTTGATGATGGACGAAATAGAAGATTTGCATTTAATTCGCCTTAAAGCATTGGAGAATATAGAGAAGAACAAATTGCGTGTTGCCAAGTATTACAATAAGAAGGTTAAAGAAAAATACTTTGAAGAAGGAGATTTGGTTTGGAAGGTTATATTGCCGATCGGAACGAAAGACAAGGCATTCGGTAAATGGTCTCCAAACTGGGAAGGTCCTTTTCGGATAGTGAGGTGCGTACCTGACAATGCATATGTTTTGAAGAATTTGCTGGGGGAAGAGTTTTCTAGAGCGATTAATGGGAGATTTCTTAAGAAGTTTTATCCCAGCATAGAAGTCGGAGCATGAATCAAGTGTGACGAATTAGCCGACGAAAAATGTCGCCTTTAGCAAAGAAAATGTTTGAACAACCGACATGATATGTGTCGCCTTTAGAGCAAAAAGTTTTTTTTAACCTATACAAATGAAGATGGTATCAAGCGAGGGTTTTGCTTTCGGCGATACAGAATACAGAGATCACAGACAAGCGTTTCTTCGGATGCGGTTGTTTCATGAAAGGGGAATAGTTTTATTGTGGAAAACCCCTAAGTACAAACTACTCATCAAACAACCTGTTCAGAACAGACTGAGCGTCAGAAGCCTGAGCGAGCACGGTCGCGTGATCTTCGTAGCTTTCCAGAAGATCCTTGACGTCCTCGGGAAGTTCACCACCATGGAAGCCGGTCGGCATGGCGGAGAAGTCCTCACGCGTCTAGGTGGACATTGCCGCCAGCCCCAAGGCGACATCGTGGTGTATGCCATGAATGGCGACCTGGTCGATGCGGCTGTCTGCGTCGGCAAGACGCGCCTCCACAGTTTCCCCCTGGGCGTTCATCTTGTCGGCCATCCTGGTTCCAGCAATCTTCAGGCGCTCGACTTCTGCAGATAATGCTGAAGGGGAGAGGGTGCATCAAAAAGATGGACTTGATTTAGGAAAAGAAAAAATCGGACGGAAGCTTCACTGACCTGAGATTGCATCGCAGAACTGTTTCCGCTGGTCTTCCCAGTCGAGTTGGTCGATGCCGTACTGCTTGGAGATTTCGCCCAGTTCCTCTCGGGCCTGGTCCCTCTCCTCCCTGAAGCGGCGAGCATCGCGGTGGCTCCACCGATCGGTGTTGGAGGAGTTTGAGGAGGAGCCCGAGGAGCCAGAAGAGCTGGAGGATCCGGATGATGGAATTCCGGGTCGAGGAAGAAGGTGGCTTTGGCTGCTGGTAATGAATCTTATCCTAAAGATGAGAAAGGAAATCGAGACCGAGACAACGGAGAAACGGAAAATATGGATTGCAAGGGGGCAGAGTGGCTGAATCTTACCCTTGGCGCCGGCGTTGCAGTGCTCGACTGTCCTCCGCTTCTCCTTCGGCGGGTCGCTTGCCGCGGTCGTCGCCGTTGGCCATTGTTGCAAGACTAGGGCTTTCTTCTGAGTTAAGCTAGCGAGAGAAAATGAAGAGGCAAGTGCAGATGCACAACTGCAAGTACTAGTCGAGATTGTTGTGAAGACTCATTTATAAGCCGGAGGGAGTCGTGGCGAAATCTACGGAGTAAAGGGGTGAGAATGCCAAACGACGGAGTAGGGTTTTCTTTCGGCTGGGCTATGTTTACTGGGCCGTTCTGCTGAGCTAATTTTGGTTAAGTCGGGTACCATTAGGTTATCCTTTTAAAACGTTTGAGCAAGAGTTCATTCAGCTATTAAAAGGATGAAGGTAATCGACTATGTCGTGAGAAGTTTATGGAAAAGGTTGATTGCACATTTCGGACGGATAAAGTATCGAAACAGTGGACAAGACGTGCTGTGCTCAATTTGTTACAGGGATTAGCGATTCACTCGTTCAAAAGCTGATTGATCGTCTTTATGGCCTCAGCTCTGATTCGGCTAACGGTATCTAATACTTTTTGATCTTCATCTGCGGAGTTCTGGATCTTGGAAAGTTTGGTCTTGATTTGCCGATCTTCTTTGAGGATTGAAGTTATCTTCAGTGAAGCTGCTCCTATGTTCTTCGGCAGATCAACCATGCGAGCTTTGTGAGATTAGATTTTGGTATTCAGGTCGGCTAGCTGAGCTTCTAGCTTGCTTTTGTCTTCCTCCATGACTTTCAGTTCAGACTCCAAAGTTTCCAGAGAAGTCTTTGCAATCTGAATATCAGAATGCAGGTTTTTCACTTCCTGCTTCTTAGAAGATCTACTATGCTGCAGAACAGTTTTGGATGACATGTTTTTGATCGCTCTCCTCATCGAGCTGAAGAAATTATCAAGACAAGCTGCGGATTCTAAATGAGATAGGGAAGCAGGAGGAATGTCTTCATCAATGAGCTCGAGAATATCCCTTATCTGATCCGCATTCTGAACCAAGTCGGCGATGTCCTTATTCAACAAACTGATTATTTCTCTCAACCGAACCTGGTTCTCCTTTGATAAAGTCTGTCAGGAGGTACTCTCTTCACCTCTCTCGGAGATGTAGTCTTCGGTAGGGAAGGAGTAGCTTGTATTCGGTTCTTTTGTATTTTTCTGGAGAAGAAAGAGAAAGAGTTGGTCGGATAGATGTTTTTGGTAGAGTGCAATAATTCAGAGAAGAAAAGAGGCTTTACCTGCTGAGCTGATTGGTCATTGGAAGACGCTGCACCTTGACTTACTCGAGGACTCTGTTGAATGTTCAGAGGGGAACTTGGAATTTGATCAGGGGATGGCTCCGCTTCCAGTGCTTTTAAGATGTTATCTGTTTCAGGTAGAGAATGTGAACATATGACAACAAAGAGGAGAATAGCCAAATATAATACCTATGGTCCCGTCAGTTTCCTCGTTTCTTAAGATTTTGGGGGATTTTGGATTCTCATCTTCATTTTGGACGGTCCTTGTGAAAGCCTCAGGAGATGGTTCAACAGTGGTTGAGGTGTTACTTGGCTTTAGAGCTTTGACCTGTAGCTGGAGCGAATGATAAAATAGAGGTTTGATTGGATTTGTGTTGGAAATATGCCCTAGAGGTAATCATAGAGATGATGATATTTCTATTGTATCCATGATTTATTATATGTCCATTGAATATCCATTAAAGACAACTTGTATTGATCGACAATTATGTGAATTGTCTGTGAGACTCTTTTACTTGTATGGTTATTCAATAGTTGTCCCTGATCGGAGTTCATGTGAGGACACACATGAATATTAGATCAGCACATGTATTAGTTGATGACTATGTTTCACAAGTCATTGACATGGAGATGTCAAACTAATAATGTGGGCACATGTATGACATGGGGCTGGACTGACCCAACGTGAGATGTTCTTATTATCTCTTGACACATCATGTACGTTATGTCCTTCGACCTGAGATTGTGGTATGTTCTCAAGATGTGAATCGACTTACTTAGGGACTATCAAACGCTACTTCGTAACAGGGTAGTCATAAAGTTAGTCTTCGGGTTTGTCAGGAAACATGCTGTGAGGCATAGACGATCAAGATGGGATTTGCCCCTCTCCATGCGAGAGAGATATCACTGGATCACTCATATGATTCGATCATAAAATGCATGGCAGTGCTTAGGTTAAATGTTAACCTATGAGTTGAACCAAATATTGTGTGGCAAGGGAATTACGTATATATGATCATGGTGGTTCGTCAGATATGATCTTTGCGTATACATAGGAGTTGACATGTCTTGCTAGAGACCGCTGTCAACTATCGGGCGAGTAGGAGTACTCGGGCCGTGTCTATGTGTGCGTGAACCCATAGGGTCGCACGCTTAAAGGGTTGGAAGCCTAATTCGAGTTGGACTCGAGTCAGACCGGGATTAGGGTTTGCTAATAGGCCTCCAGGTCGGTGGGCTCATTAGGGACGCCTACATAAAGAGGGATGGGGCAACTAGGGTTGTAACCACGTCAATTGTTGACAGCCGTCGCCCACCCCACGCCTGCGCCTATTGCTCCTCGCAGACCTAGCAGTCGGGAGGTGTGACGCTTCCTCCCTGTACGTGTGGATACCTCGGAGGTGCTGCATCTGGAGCACAAGGACGAACCGCACGTGGAGACGTGAAGAACGGACGTGAACATTTACACGGCATCGCTGCGACGCGCACGTCTACACCGAGACGTCTTCCGCTGCAACTGCGCGTCTAGTGGTAATCTCATGATCTATAACTCGCAGTAGTTCCTGGTTTATGGGGTCGAATTTTTGCGTTCGGCTAACTCAGCAGAAGCGTTCGGCTAACTAGCGGAACCGTCTTTCGGCTATCATAGTGGTGGCATTCGGCTAGCGTAGCGTTCGGCTAACTGATTCGGCTAATGTAGCGGAACTCTTTCGGCTAGCGCAAGCATCCCCATAACCCATCAGTGGTATCAGAGCAGTTACTGCCTTGTTATAGATTCGGTTGCCTGCATATAGAGATATGCGCGGTTGTAGATCAGTTTATGATCATGATTCGTGATCTTGCCGTATTGGTCATGTAACGATCTACTCCTACCGGTCGGAATTCTGCCATCGGAGTTAAGTGATACATGTAAATCCAATCATGGCAAGATGGAGATCAATCGGATTGATCGAATCGAATCTAGGTCAAAAGCCAGGTGCATGAGATGTACCGCGGCATGTGCAAAAGAACGTCGTTCGGTAAAACGGTCGTAACTTTTGCATACGACCTCGGATTGAGATGATCTTTAAACGAAAATCGATCTACAGAAAATTTTACATTTGATTCTCACTCGCTTTAGCCGGTTTCGTCGAATTTAGATTTGCGAAAAAAGGCCGGGAAAATTATGTTTTCTGCGTTTCAAGATTAGACGTCGGGAACGTTTAACTCTGTTTTGCAGGAATTGATGACTGGTATAGCCCTTATGTGTATGTGATGCATGTATGTAATTGTTTCACGACTTGCATGTCGTGATTATGACAATATGGCTAGAGCCACATATATATTGTCCATTTGATGTAATGGCCTGCGTGCCAAATTGTGATGATCCTACTCGCGACTATGTAATTGTTTTAATTACGCTAGTTGTAGCTAGTCGGTGGATTCATCACTGGAGGATGGCGTGCATGTACCATGAAGATGGAGATCATCATGGTGAACAGATTGGTAGGAGATGGAGATCTCCAAAGGAACACTGGGCTATACCAAGTCATATCTGTGTTTATGCTATTCTCTTATTATGTTCTACTTTCACGTATGATTCATGTTTATTGTCTACATGCGGTAGTGAAAGTGTAGAACGATCCCTCAGTAATGTTCAAGTCATATGCTTCCCCAAACCTTGCACTATCATATGTCTTGTACAATCGGTGGTGCGCCTATGAAATTAGGGTATCACTGATTTTCCTTGACTAGGCAGGTTCGTATCGGATACTTACTGCGGAAGGGTTGGTTGCTTGAACAAGGTCATCATAACGGTTAGGGACCTTGAAGCATAAGGAGTTGAGCACGCATAGAGATGCTGGCCAACAACAAGAGTCATATGTGATATGATTAGCAAAAGTTGCTTACCGATCTACCTTGTCCACTAGCGGTGATGCTAAAGCTCACTAGTAGACTTGTTAGTTTGGGTCTTGAATCACTAAAATTCAATAGAGGGATATTGATCTTAGTGGGAGTAAATTTTATTAAAGTTTTAATATCATTTACTCTATTTTGGATACTTTGTCTTAGTATTTTGCATTTACTTTTGATGTAGATCAATGGCACCTAGCAATCCACCATTTACTTTACGTTCAATCCTTGAGAAAGATAAATTGAATGGAACAAACTATGCGGATTGGATCTGCAACCTGAGAATTGTTCTCAGGGCTGAGAAAAAGGAAGATATTCTAGACACCCCACTACCAGAGGAACCTGCTGATAATGCACCTGCTACTGAGAAAACCGCTTACAAGAAAGCATGTGATGCTGATCTTGAAGTAGGATGCCTGATGCTTGCTAGCATGGAACCAGATCTGCAGATGCAGTTTGATAATAACCATATAGCCTATGATATGATCATAGCGCTAGATGAGATGTTCCAGACTCAGGCTAGAACCGAAAGGTTTAATGTTTCTAAGTCTCTTGCTGAGACTAAGTTAGCAGAGGGTGCAGCAGTTGGACCACATGTGATCAAAATGGTTGGTTACACTCAGAGGTTGGAGAAGCTAGGCTTCCCAATTGGTCCAGAACTGGCTACTGATTTCATTCTCTCTTCTCTCCCACCTAGCTATGGGAACTTCATCTCGAACTACCATATGCATGGTGCGGAGAGGGGCTTGAATGAGCTGTGTGGCATGCTTAAGACAGCAGAAGCAGACATCAAGAAAGGTGCTGGCAGCAGCCATGTGATGGCCATCCAGAACAAGCCTAACTTTAAAAGGAAAGGCAACTTTTGGAAGAATAGGAAGGGCAAGGGCAAGGCCAAAGATGTGATCTCTAAGCCAAACCCTCCTGCGCCTGACGCTGCTGGACCAACTGCTGATTCTGAGTGCTTCCACTGTAAGGGGAAAGGTCACTGGAAAAGAAACTGCAAGGTGTACTTAGCGTCCTTGAAGAAGGATGGCGGTGGTAAAGGTACTCCCGCTGCTCAGACACTTGCTGTTTATATTACAGATATTTTCCTCGCTGACTCTTATATTAATTCTTGGGTATTTGATACCAGCTCGGTTGCTCATATTTGCAATACGATGCAGGGAATGATAAGAGGTAGAAGCGTTGGAAAAGGGGAGGTTGATTTCCGCGTGGGCAATAATGCAAGAGTTGCTGCGTTGTACGTCGGGACGATGCAACTACACCTCCCATCAGGATTTATTTTGGAGTTGAATAATTGTTATTTTGTTCCAAGTTTAAGTCGAAACATTGTGTCACCTTCATGTTTGATGAAGGATGGCTATTCATTTAAGAGTAAATACAATGGTTGTGTGATCTCTAAGAATGATATGTTTGTGGCTTTTGCATCCATTGTGAATGGGTTGTTTATTTTAAATCTTAACGATGCACCTATGACTATCTGTAATATTACTGCTAAAAGGCCTCGGCTTAATGAGTTAAGTCCTACCTATATGTGGCATTGTCGTTTGGGTCATATAAGTGAGAACCGCATGAAGAAGCTCCATGCTGATGGGATTCTAACTTCGTTTGATTTTGAATCATACGAGACATGTGAGGCTTGCTTGCTGGGCAAGATGACCAAGTCGCCTTTCACAGGTTTTCCTGGGAGGGCGTCTGACTTATTGGAACTTATACATACTGATGTATGCGGACCAATGAGTACGACAGCTAGAGGCGGATTCCAATACTTCATAACCTTCACTGATGATTTTAGCAGATATGGCTATATCTATCTGATGAAGCATAAGTCTGAGACATTTGAAAAGTTCAAAGAATTTCAGAATGAGGTAGAGAATCAACGTGGCAAGAAAATTAAGGCCTTGCGATCTGATCATGGAGGTGAATATTTGAGCCACGAGTTTAGCAATCATCTTAAGAGTTGTGGAATTGTTCCACAACTTACGCCACCTGGAACGCCTCAGCAAATCGGCGTGTCCGAGCGACGTAATCAAACTTTGTTAGACATGGTTCGGTCTATGATGAGCCAGTCGGACCTACCTTTATCGTTTTGGGGATACGCTCTAGAAATAGCCGCTTTCACATTAAATAGGGTACCATCTAAGTCTGTAGTTAAGACACCATATGAGATATGGACTGGTAAGAGTCCCAGTTTGTCTTTTCTAAAGATTTGGGGTTGTGAAGTTTATGTCAAACGACTTATATCAGATAAACTAACACCCAAGTCGGACAAGTGCTTTTTCGTGGGATACCCAAAGGAAACTTTAGGGTATTACTTCTACAACCGCACAGAGGGCAAAGTGTTTGTCGCTCGAAATAGTGTTTTCTTAGAGAAAGAGTTTCTCAAAAGAGACAAGAGAGGGCAGAAGGTGTATCTTGAAGAAGTTCAAGATGAGCCAACAGGGATTGACACCACGGGTGATGCTAATATAGCAGAACAAGTTGAGCTACCTATGGCAACAGACACCCCGCCCCAACCACGAAGGTCGGCAAGAATCCGTGAGTTGCGTGGGGATGTGTTATTGTTGGACGATGACGAACCTGCAACTTATGCCGAGGCAATGATGGACCCTGATTCCGAGAAATGGCATAGTGCCATGAGATCCGAGATAGATTCCATGGGAGCTAATCAAGTTTCGAACTTGGTTGACCCGCCTGATGGGGTAAGACCCATAGAGTGCAAATGGATCTATAAAAAGAAAAAGGATATGGATGGAAACGTCCAAGTTTATAAAGCTCGACTTGTCGCAAAAGGTTTTCGGCAAGTTCAAGGAGTTGACTACGACGAGACTTTCTCGCCGGTAGCGATGCTTAAATCTATCCGGATCATTCTAGCAATTGCTGCCTATTATGACTATGAGATATGGCAGATGGATGTTAAAACAGCCTTTCTAAATGGAAATTTGGAAGAGGACGTGTATATGATACAACCCGAAGGTTTTGTTGATCCAGGCAATGCTAAGAAAATATGCAAGCTTAAGAAATCTATTTACGGATTAAAGCAAGCATCTCGGAGTTGGAATATTCGTTTTGATGAGGTGGTCAAAGGGTTTGGCTTCCGTCAAAATGAAGAAGAACCTTGTGTTTACAAGAAGGAAAGTGGGAGCGCTGTTGTGTTTCTAATCTTGTATGTAGATGACATACTGTTGATTGGAAATGACATTCCAATGTTGCAAACCATAAAGACTTCATTGAATAATAGTTTTTCTATGAAGGATTTAGGAGAAGAAACATATATTCTGGGCATTAAGATCTATAGAGATAGGTCAAAGAGGCTAATAGGATTAAGCCAAGAAACGTACATTGACAAGGTGTTGAAGCGGTTCAACATGGAACAGTCCAAGAAAGGGTTCTTGCCTATGTCACATGGCATGCGCTTTAGCAAGAAACAGTGTCCTTCGACATCTGATGAGCGAAAGCGCATGAGTAAGGTTCCATATGCTTCGGCTATTGGTTCCATCATGTATGCCATGATATGTACACGCCCGGATGTCTCATATGCTCTAAGTGTTGCGAGCAGATATCAAGCTAATCCAGGTGAGAGTCATTAGACACTTGCTAAAAACATCCTTAAGTACTTGAGAAGGACTAAAGATGTGTTCCTAATCTATGGAGGTGAGGAGGAGCTCATTGTAAATGGTTACACCGATGCTAGCTTCCAAACTGACACAGATAATTCACAATCTCAATCAGGTTTTATGTTCACAATAAATGGTGGTGCAGTCAGTTGGAAAAATTCCAAGCAGGAGACCGTGTCTGATTCTACAGCAGAAGCCGAGTACATTGCAGCTAGTGGAGCTGCAAAGGAAGGTGTTTGGATGAGGAGGTTCCTCATTGATCTTGGTGTGTTTCCAAATGCGTCTAGCCCATTGTCTTTACACTGTGATAGCAATGGGGCGATCGCGCAGGCTAAGGAGCCAAGGAATCATCAGAAGAACAAACATGTACTGCGGAAATTTCACCTCATTCGAGAGTTCATTGGAAGAGATGAGATTAAGATGTGCAAAATACATACGGATTTGAATGTAGAAGATCCTTTGACAAAGGCTCTTCCACAGCCTAAGCATGAGGCGCACGTGAGGTCTATGGGTATTAGATATCTAAGAGATTAACTCTAGTGCAAGTGGGAGACTGTTGGAAATATGCCCTAGAGGTAATCATAGAGATGATGATATTTCTATTGTATCCATGATTTATTATATGTCCATTGAATATCCATTAAAGACAACTTGTATTGATCGACAATTATGTGAATTGTCTGTGAGACTCTTTTACTTGTATGGTTATTCAATAGTTGTCCCTGATCGGAGTTCATGTGAGGACACACATGAATATTAGATCAGCACATGTATTAGTTGATGACTATGTTTCACAAGTCATAGACATGGAGATGTCAAACTAATAATGTGGGCACATGTATGACATGGGGCTGGACTGACCCAACGTGAGATGTTCTTATTATCTCTTGACACATCATGTACGTTATGTCCTTCGACCTGAGATTGTGGTATGTTCTCAAGATGTGAATCGACTTACTTAGGGACTATCAAACGCTACTTCGTAACAGGGTAGTCATAAAGTTAGTCTTCGGGTTTGTCAGGAAACATGCTGTGAGGCATAGACAATCAAGATGGGATTTGCCCCTCTCCATGCGAGAGAGATATCACTGGATCACTCATATGATTCGATCATAAAATGCATGGCCATGCTTAGGTTAAATGTTAACCTATGAGTTGAACCAAATATTGTGTGGCAAGGGAATTACGTATATATGATCGTGGTGGTTCGTCAGATATGATCTTTGTGTATACAAAGGAGTTGACACGTCTTGCTAGAGACCGCTGTCAACTATCGGGCGAGTAGGAGTACTCGGGCCGTGTCTATGTGTGCGTGAACCTATAGGGTCGCACGCTTAAAGGGTTGGAAGCCTAATTCGAGTTGGACTCGAGTCAGACCGGGATTAGGGTTTGCTAATAGGCCTCCAGGTCGGTGGGCTCATTAGGGACGCCTATATAAAGAGGGATGGGGTGACTAGGGTTGTAACCACGTCAATTGTTGACAGCCGTCGCCCACCCCACGCCCGCGCCTATTGCTCCTCGCAGACCTAGCAGTCTGGAGGTGTGACGCTTCCTCCCTGTACGTGTGGATACCTCGGAGGTGCTGCATCTGGAGCACAAGGACGAACCGCACGTGGAGATGTGAAGAACGGACGTGAACATTTACACGGCATCGCTGCGACGCGCACGTCTACACCGAGACGTCTTCCGCTGCAACTGCGCGTCTAGTGGTAATCCCGTGATCTATAACTCGCAGTAGTTCCTGGTTTATGGGGTCGAATTTTTGCGTTTGGCTAACTCAGCAGAAGCGTTCGGCTAACTAGCGGAACCGCCTTTCAGCTATCATAGTGGTGGCATTCGGCTAGCGTAGCGTTCGGCTAACTCATTTGGCTAATGTAGCGGAACTCTTTCGGCTAGCGCAAGCATCCCCATAACCCATCAATTTGTTGCCGGATGAAATTAATTAGTGCTAAATAGAAGTTCATACCTTAGGGGATGGTTTTGCTTTTTTGGTCCTTATTTTCTTGGATAAGGAGGCAATTTCGTATGCTTTCCTTTTACATTCTCCCCCTAGGAACATGATGGTAGAGGTTGCAGGGATCTTCATGAAGCTATCCAGATTTGGAGCATTGAAGCCAAGAGCAGGGTTCGGCCCGTCCTGATAATATCGAGTTACTTTAGCGGGGGGTGTAGGCTCAGGATCCTGTGTATGGCCGAATGTTAAAGGTAGATTGGATTCAGGAACGGAGAATGACAGGAGTAATGAAATTACCTCGCTGTCAGAGGCGAAGTCAGGTTGCAAGTTCTGGCATAAAGGATGAACTGGTACATTGAAGAGATGAGTATGCCATTCTTCCCACCAGGAGATGAAGAGAGGATGAGCTGCATCAATTATCCCAAATGGAGATGGCTTATATGTTGGCAGCTCCCATCCCAATTCAAAGACTTTTTTAGCCATTATCCCTTCTGTGATGATTTCCCTGGGTCTTATTACTGTCGAGAAGAAGAACCTGGGAGGCAATTGACCGCATCCTAGTTGTCTGGCTGCTGTGTTTGGATAGTAAAATTCATAGGTGGATTGTACTAATATTCCGTGATGAAATTCGGCTGGCAGAACGCAGGGCTTGATGAAAGAGTTAAAGATGCCGATGGATGTTTGATCTATGCAGCCGAATTCGTAGTTAAACTTACAAGGGAAGGTCAAGTTTTCATTCTCCCTGTAAGGAAACCAGAGCACACTGCCGAAGCCTTTGAAGAATAGCTTGAAGAGATGGCCAATATCCATGTCAATGCTGATGGATGATGCTGCTTCGCCGTAAGTTTGACAGGCTTTGACTCTTGCTGGTTGGCCTTCGGCGTAGTTGATTGAGGGGAAGCTCAAGTTAAGCAGACTCACAGATACTATCTGATGCATATATAGTTGAAGCCACATTTGAACCAGCCACCAAGGGCCATTCACGTAAGCGATTTCTCTGCCTGTATGCATCTGGATAGTGATCTGGTGCATCATATGGTAGACAGACCCCAGAAGGTATTTGCCTAGTGGGATTTGGGTGCCTGCTGATAGATCCTCGACCATCACCATGTGGTTCAAGGTGGGTTCATTAGATTTTCCACAAAAGATGAATCTGCATAGCCACATGTTCATGAAGGCTTTCAGCTCTTTGTCAGAGACAGTGTTGGACGACTCCATATAGGTCTGAATATATTTGGCCCATCCACATCCGGAGCTGACGGCTCTCTAACTGCTCTTGTTCTTATATTTATATGGGTACACCGGTAGGGTTGTATTCAGACCAGTCATCATGAAGATGTCAGCTAAGGTGATGGTCATCATACCATGGCCAAAGATGAATGCATTGGTGGCATTGGACCAGAAATGAGAGGCTGCTATCAGGAGAGGGTCATTTCTGAGTACTTCTGATAGAGATAATTCTAGGCAATGACAAATGTCTTGGTTTTCCCAGTGGCTGCTGCTTTTTTCGAGTATCCTCCGATACCAATTTTGCCATCCGACAATTGGGGGAAAGGGCCAGTTCTTGAAGGTGTTCGGCCAGTGACTCGGTGGAGTGATTCCGGATTTGAAGGGAATTCTTTCAGTTTCTTTCTCAATAATGTCCGCTGGGTCACGATTTCCCATTGGGCCGAGAAGATAAGAGTCAAGATTAGCAACGTAAGGAATCAGGATTTGGTTCTCATATTCCTTCAGAAAATAGCAAAGAGGGAAGGAAATGAATCAAGGGGGAAACTAAGGGAAGATTGCGGAATTTGTGAAGTTTACCTCTGGGATCTTGTCTTGAGTCGCCATCAGAAGCTCGAGGTGAAGGCCGGCTGCGCGAAGATTTGAAATTCTCAGATGGCGGCTGCAGTGTTAGAGGGCGGAAACCTAGAGGGAAGAAGAAGCTTGTAAGCAATTCCGGAATAAAATGACTTTTATCCCGAAATTGAGGGGGCATGTGTTAACACCAAATTCTTGCACGCACAAAGGATGACGAGTGGGCCCTAGCTGGTGGTGAAAGGACATTCGGCGGACGACCAGGCGGTCGGCTAACCCTCAGAATTCGGTGAATGCCTACATGATTGGTTATCTTGAGAGACGTCAACTTCATTCGGTAAAGGAGGCTTGCGGAGGAGAAGAATGGCAACGGGGAGTGCCAGATAATGCAGACTTATATCTTTCCGTATTTCTTTGTAAAATCGTAATCGTCTAGGACTCATATTTCGTCCAGGGTATAAATATAAACCCTCGGCCATTGTAAAACTGTTCACAACCACATCAATACAAACCGGCCTCAGCGCCACCTATTTCGAGTCCCTAGTCATGTCGTCGAGTTCTTCGAGAGGAATCATCGATCCGTCGACCTCCGTAAGTACCGGCAACCTTGTTATCATGTCTAGTATCGTGCGGCGGATTTAGATATGGTGCATGTAGTCTCGTACGTTAAGCTTAGTATCGTGCGGCAGATTTAAGCTTATGACGGGAAGTTTTTGCTTATGCCTTGTATCGTGCGGCGGATTGAGTCATGAGTAAAAATAGTTATCGGCTCTGTTAGATTTGGCAGATCTAATAGATTCATTAAGTTATCATGTGTTGCATGTTTTATTTATTTAATTCGTACAACACTTTTGCCCAATCTAGATTGATTCTCGTTCGGCTCTGTTGCATGAGTTCGCTCATACTTTGCTAATCGTAAGATCACAATAGCCGAACTGACTTTCAATCTAGATTGTCACATGTTGCAGGTTCATGCATGCCGACCATGTTTAGGCTTTGATAGAACCGGGTGTCGTGCGGCAGGCGCAGGTTTTAGATTAGTCTAGTCATGCTTTGCTTGTATGTTTCTTCTTCATGGACCCCAGTTCGGCTGTCTTGCCGATCCTGGTTAAGCTTACATGAGTAATGAGTACGTATAGATCTGTTCAGATATACATATGCTTTTAGCTTCTTATAGTTAGATCGTATCATGCGGTGGATTAATCTAACTATAAGAAGTGGTGTAGATTTATAGCAAGTGGTATCATGCGGTGGATTAGCTTTACTTGAGTTTATACCTGACGGGTTTATGAAGGCTGGACATGCGGCAGATCATCTGGATTAACCTATGCATGTGTTATCTGGATAGATCTATATTTACGAGTTGCCCTTTATATCTCATTGCTACATATGTGTTCGGCATTCAATATGTTTACGATTTATCTTTATACTTGCCGAATCATATTTATAAAACCTGTTTCGACAAACAGCTTTCATAGCTGTGTGCCGTCGTGATTGGCTTTCAAAGCCGTACATATGGAACTGTCTGGTCACACCCGGCACGTTCCAAGGTATTCTCACACTTTTTATCCCTTGTTGGTTTTCAGGTCAAACCGACTGGCACGTTTCCGGAACCAGAACGCTCCGGGTACCCGATTGAAGCCAGCCTCGTTCGACTTGCTGTGTGCCTGACGTGAGACGACACGTTTTGCGTCAACACATCCTTGGTTCGAGGCCATCTTCTCTATGATTGTAGTTGCATTGCTGATTGTGAGTGATAAGAATGATCCTCCAGCAGCGACATCTACATTTTCACGGGTACTTGAAGTGAGCCCATGGTAGAAGGTCTGCATGAGTAGCCAATTCTCCATCCCATGGTGAGGGCATTCTGATATGTAGTCTTGAAAGCATTCCCAAGCTTCTGGGATTGATTCTTCATGTTGTTGTTGAAATGTTGAAATCTTGGCACGGAGGGCATTCGTCTTGCCCACTGGAAAGAACTTTGCTAGGAAGGCAGTTGAACAGATCGCCCACGAGGTGTTTTTGTCTTTGTTGGCGTAGAACCATTGTTTTGCTTTTCCCAAGAGTGAGAATGGGAACAAGCGAAGTAGAATGGCGTCCCTCTCGACTCCTCTAATGGTGAAAGTGCTGCAAATCTCCAGAAACTGTTGAAGATGAGCGCTTGTGTCTTCATGCGCCTTTCCGCAAAACTGATTAGCTTGCACCATGTTGATCAAGGCTGGCTTGAGTTCAAATCCGTTGTCCCCTACATTGACTGTTGGTCCAGTCCTGATGTTGGCAGTGGTTGGTGCAGAGAACTCGCGGAGTGTCTTGTCGGCCATAGTGTCCAACACTGGTGTTAGGCTTCTTCTTATCTGGCTAACTTCTGGTAGTGGTGTTGAGGGCCTCTTGAGTTTGTGTCTAGTTTTTCTTAGTAATGCTTCGGGATCCTCAGTGTAGTTGTTCGGAAGTTGGAAACCAGTCATACATCACCCTGCATAAAATAATAAAGATAAACAAAGCCAAGGTAAGTCTGTAAAAGTAAATAGTTAGTGCATTATCATATGTGTGTAAATAAAATGGTATGTTCTAGCTACCGTTCTAAATGCTGCTAATGCAATGTCCTATCAGTGTTCATAAAGATTTAAAATGAAAAACCCTAGGTATCATCCCTAGTTGAATTGATGTGATCTCCGGCAACGGCGCCAGAAATGCTTGTTGACACTCCTTAATGGATTCACTCTAAGAATGAGTTATATAAAATAATAAACTAGTGAAAGCATGAAAGAGTGTACGGGACACTACTAACTTCACTTAACGTCAAGTTGTCATCCCCAACATGAAGCTAGCAATGTAATTATATCAGGGCACTGGATTAAGAGATAGATATTTACCTGCAAGCGCACAGATAAACATACCCGTTGTAGAGCATTTCACCCAAGCTAGTCTCAGGTATCGTTATTTACATTTAGCCGGCCTAGAGACTAATCAATTCAAGGTATGATAGTATTGAAAGAACTTAACAGCATTTATCATGGCACACACTTATAATAAGACTGATAACACACTAACTACTATGAACAGGAATCAGGTACAGAGTAAATGATATAATAGATAATTGATAAAGGATAACAGAGATCAGATCAATCAAGGATAAACTTAGAACAGTACTGCTTAGCAAGATGATGATTAGAACAGGTATTAAAAAGGAACATTCCTAAGTTATTCTAATTACAAGTCATAGCATACATTGATTAGTGCAATTATATTTAGCAATCATTGGCTAGGTCACATCATATTTATAATCAAGAGGCAACTCCATAGCTAAGGTGTTAAACATAGTAACCCTTAAACCATGAGTTAACTGGGCCATACTGAACACTATATTCGGGAGGTGGAATACAGAGGACTCAACAGGTCTGTCACACCCGCGATCTACCACTCTATCCGGAACATAGGATGCATTCGCAGATAAATAATGTATAAGCACCACGCGTACACAGCATTTATCACCCACCCGTTGTACTTTAAGATGAGCGCTATACGAACATGAGTATAAACATAAAGATGAACTATCTATGCCAAATATATAATCAAAGCAAACTATAAGCATTATAACTAAGAATATAATCATTGATGTCTTAATCATATCAATTGTATTGCTACCTAGAACACAATAATGAACAATAAGGTGAATTAGATCATCGATAAGAACAAAAGTACGAACTAGAACATGAACTAGAACAAGATTATGAACTAGACGATGAACATGAACTAGACGATGAACTAGAACATAAACAATGAAGAACAATGATGAACTAGAAGAGCAATTATGAAATAGATCCATAATGTTAATACAAGAGAGAAGATCTTGGGTTTACCGAGCCTTCTCGTGACTAGATCAGGAATCCAAGCGAGGCTTGCCTCCTCTAATCCTATTCTATCTACTATTCTAGGTGGATGTAGTCCTAAAGCTTCCGATTGATCTCCTTCTGGTTGGTCTAACCCTAATGAATGAATTGCCTATTGCCTGATTGCTGGATGCTCTGGAGAGGGGGGTCAGGGGTCTGTTTATATAGCCCTGGGCGATGAATCGTGGCCCTTGGATCAAACCGACTTGAGGTACGGTCGAGATGCATCCTGGAGGTCGGTGGAAGTAGCTTGCAGAAGACGAAAGCGCGTGGGCCCCGTGGCCGACCGACCGGTGGGCCCTGTGGGACCGGTCGGTCCCACAGGTCAGCCTCCTGTGGTGTCCTTCGTCGTGGTGTCCTCTTACGTCCTCTGGAGTCTTCTAGAAGTATCCCGACGTGGCGAATGCGTTATCTCCCGTCAGTTTCCTTCTATGGGAAGCTATCGATGCTGATTTCCTGGTTTAGTCCCTGCAGAATCATAACTCACCAAAACTCATGGAATATTGTCAGTTGAAACCCTAAATCTTTGTTAGTGATCATATTCTTGTCCTTTTCATATTTATTTATCTCTTAATTATGATAGTTAACCAGTGTCAACAACTCCCCCAAGCTTACCTTTTGCTAGTCCCTTAGCAAATATTTATCTGGAACTGTTACTATGCCTTCGCATAAAAATCTTCCTTGGTTTAGAGTTAATTATTCTGACTTCCTCATATTACCTTCAACCATGGAGCTTTTGCCTTCACCTGGGTCTTTTAAACAATTGAAAGATAGAACAATCAAGTTAAGCACTGTATCTCTAACTCTTTGATCAACCTTCATTCTGGAGTTTTTATATATATTTTCAAAATAAAACTCAGAGATTCCTTTGTATGACACTCTCAAATCGCTCTTTTATATTTTATGATTCCTCACTGATGCAATTTTCCTTCCTTCTATGGATATATATATATCTGGAGCTTTAAGAAGTGAAAAGCATATCTTACTAAGTCAAAGTTTAAAGTTTAGGAAGAAAGATGTCATACTCATAGATCAAGACTTTAGAACATTTAAAATTTGTCATCTCTTGCTGACATATTGCAATTAGAGGAACCATGGGCTATCATTCTTTTTTCTCATACTTTTATCATAACTTCTTTTCTTTTTTTTTCTTTTTGAGGTAGTCGGACACTTGTCCCTTTTTATTTCCTCCATTTATACTTTTGCATAGCCCATGCCTCTAACACAATACTACTTCGGAAGAGTGAATCTTTTAATAAAACATTCTTGATCTCTAGAGCATGATAAATTTCTCAACCATAACTAAAAACTTAGAACAAAGCAAGTAGCTTTATCTTAAAATCATATTAATGGCTCTGGGTAGGAATTCATGTTATGTCATACAGGATCTCATCATGTGTTTTTAATCTTTTCAAAATATAAATCTCTAGAACTCTAGTATCTCTAGGAATTAGATAAACAACAGCTCAAACCTTTTTATATCATATCTCATAATTATCTAGACTTTTAGATCAAGCATTTGCCATCCACAGGTTTTAGGTTCAGAGTTTATTCAGAACAACTTTGTCTAATTCAGGTTTAAACATTAAGTACTTAAAAAGGCAGAGCAAATTGTTCATCATACAATATGAGCAAAATTAGGTTTTTATCCACCTAGACATTTATTTATTATATATATCTTTATTTGGTTTTATAAAAGTTATTTATCTTTTAAGGAATTTTTATATTTATTGACCTGATCTAACTAGATAGAACTAATAGTAATAGATAAAAAGTAGTGATACTTATCGTGATAACTGAGGGTGCTCTCCCCCAAGTTGGATCTTGACTTATTCTTTTTCTCCAGAAGTTGAGTAGACTGATGATAATTTTTTTTGAGTCCTTCTCTTCTTCTCTTCCTGCTGAATTCAAAGATAGACAACACAACTAGTGGAACTTGATTAAGCGTTAGTGATAAATATTCCTCCATTTATCCGGTTGTCTTAAAGCTCTTAAAATTATTTATGTTCTTTCTTCTCCACTAAGCAGAGTTTCAGCAGTGTTTCGTAATATCTTTTTTAGGTTTAATGGTGAACCTTCATGTGCCCAAATATTTTTGTTTGTTTTTGAATTTATTTATAAGGGTGAAAAGAGGATAAGATACTTACATGGATACAAGGGGGTGCCTTCCCCCAAGCTGAATGTTGATGTAGTCACTTTGTAATGTAACAGACTGGTAGTGAACATGTTCTTCCTCTCTATTAGGGCTTTATTGATGTTGATGGAGTATTCACTTGTTCGTCAGTTTGTCTTGGTCTTTCAAATCCTGTGAAACTCAAATAGACAGCAAAACTTGTGGAACGGATTAAGTATTAGTGGTTAACCACTCAAGCCTTAGTTGTCTAGAATTTCAGTAAGATCTCTTTCTCGATATTTTTATTTTTAAATTTTTACGATACATGGGAGAATGCAACAGGATGTAATGCAGAAGTAAATATGCAAATGTATAATTATTTATATATATTTATATATATATATGTGCCTCCACGGAAAGTGTACTACTTTTATGGGGCTTAGAGTTTCCATATTTTTATTTTGTTTTCTGATGCAAATATAATTGCTTAAGAAGTAAATATGATGCTAAAAGTAAATGATCATGCTTTATCTAATTATGTAGTGATGAATTTAATGCTAATGATTTATGGATAAATACCGAGTTACCTTCCGGCGAGGATTCGACATTTATAGTCTATCGAAAAAGACTCTTTGTATGCTCTTTTATTCTTCCTTAGGTGCATCAGCAGATCCTGAGAAGGACCTCGATGATTGCACGTCAGTAGAACTCTCTTTCTTCCTCCACAATTGCTTGACTGGTGGACTTGTCTCTTTTACTTCTTCGTCCTTCGTTTCCTCTGATGGGATATCTTCACTTCTGGTGACTTCTCCTTCATAGCCAGCCCATCCATCCTTGATTTGTCGTCTCTTGTTGTGTTGGGATGTGCGGCGTCTCCTCCTTGAGTGATTCTTCTTTCCCTGTACTTTAGTGGCATAACTATTGAAGTAACAGCGTACCTTTTCTCTGAAGAACTGGAAGTGGATCTCTCCAGATCTCATGTAGATGATGGCGCCAGTGGTGTTGAGGAAGGGTCTTCCTAGGATGATGTGAACGTCATCTTCTTTTCCCATGTCTAGCACTAAGAAGTCAGTGGGAACATAGTGGTCTTTAATTTGGATCATTACGTCCTTCACTACTCCCTCCGGGAATCGATAAGTTTGGTCCGCCATCTGCAGCTGCACATATGTCGAATACATAGGTCTATTTTTATATAAATGCTCATATGTTACCTTAGACATTATATTGACACTTGAGCCGATGTCGCAGAACGTCTTGTGGAATGTACTTTCTTCGATCTTGCAATCGATGGTGGGTACACCTGGGTCATCTCTCTTTGTTGCCTGTGATTGTGAAACAGATCTTGGCGCTGTCCGTGTAGATGATGGCTTTGGTTGAGCTTAGGAACGGGCATCCAAGAATGATGGGTGCTCTTTTTGTCTCCACTTGTTTCAACGATCATAAAGTCTGCACACACATACGAGCGTCCCACTCGTATACAGATGTCTTCTAGAATTCCCAATGGGTAACACAGTGTCTGATCTGCAAGCTGCAAACACATGGTTGTATATAATAGAGGTGCACCATGTATTTGTTCATATATTACCTTTGGCATAATGTTGACGCTTGCTCTAAGGTCACAGACTGCTTCTTCAAAACTGTGAGGTCCAATATGAATTGGAATCACAGGTCTTCCTGGATCTCCTTTCTTTGGGGCAATGGAGTCATCCATCCATTCCCTCGAAGGTCTAGGTATGAGGTGCCCTGCATCAAAGATGTCTACAAGATTTGCAGTTTCTAGCTCTTTTGTACTTCCTGGAATCTTACCGTTTTCAGTCATAAGGACTGAAGCTGCTAGCTGAGATAACTGAGATTCTATCATTTTATTAAAGCTCTGCTGATTTTTTATGGCAGAAGTAAAGCTATCCATTCTAGTATTAATATTTTCAAGTAGTTTATCATTGGAAGCTATATTATCAATAATTTTATTTTGATTAGATATCATCTCTCTCAAAGGTGGTTGATTAAAAGTATTACCTTGGTAGTTACCTGAGTAGTTACCTAAGTAATTAGGCCTTGATTGTTGGTTCCATCCTTGAGCTTGTTGAGGACGATAGTTGGTGTTGCGGATATATGGGTGTATGCCGAGTCTCTGAGTGATGAGTGATTGTCAACGGGTTTGATCGCAGGTTCTTTGGCTTGTGTTGTGCAGGTGTCGAGCACGGAGACAGTGATCAAAGGCGAGGTGAAGGTCAAGTAGAGACGTGCCGTGCCGATGGACCGGGAGCGGTGAAGGGTGGACGTGAGGCTTGGACTGAGGGACCGGAGTGCCTGAGGATCAGCTGTGGTGGCTGGCAGCCTAGGACAGCGACGAGCGGAGACTTGTGGACAAGGTGTTGCTCGGGTCGAGGACATGGGGACACGTGTCAGTGGACGGGGTGCACGGGCGGTGCATCCCCTCTACAGCTCCGGTTTGGTGGTTGAGCCACAGAAAAACCACCAGGTGGACGGTTTCTAGGTTTGGGCCACAAAACCTGGGCGTGTGGCGGGTTTCCGAGTTTGGGCCACAAAACTCGGGCTGAGGACGGTTTCCAGGTTTGGGCCTCAAAACCTGGGCGCTGCGGGTTTCTGAGTTTAGGCCACAAAACTCAGGCGATGGACTTAGAGGCTGGTTTCCTGGTTTGGGCCTCAAAACCGGGGGTTGGCTGGAAAAGGCTGGTTTCCCGGATTGGGCCACAAAACCGGGGGTGAAGAGCGAGGGCGGCACGTGGCGGCAATCGGAAGGTTGCGTCGAGGCAACGCTGCCTGTTGTGCGGGCGTGGCCGTCGGATACACCTACCACCGAGTTGGTCCAGAATAACCCTAGGGTTTAGCTGGTTTGCTCTGTAATTAGAATAGAGAGGGGTAGAGTAGGAAATAGACTTAGGCTAGAATTAGGATAAGTAGTCGGGGAGACACCTTCCTCCCTTTATCACAGTCATTTGCTCTTTCGCACTTAGGGTTTCCTGCTCTCCCATCCCCTGCTGTAGCTAGCTGAGATCCGCAGAGAGACTTGCCTTTGTGTACTGTTGATTTTGAGGAAGTGAGGCCGTAACCTCACTGTTGTAGCGTGTTTTTGCGCTACGGCTACAGATTGATGACTTGATTCGCATTTTGATTCGTGTTCTTCGTGTTCTTCGTTTCTCCACGATTTTCCCATCACTCGATCTCCCTCTCCGGTGCGTCTTTGCAAAATCCGTTTGAATCATTTTGTTTGTATCATTGAGGAGGTCATTTCGACCAAAAGAATTCATCTAACTCCTCATGATCGAATAGATCGGGCCGATTTCGTTTTCGTGGCGTTTTTTCAGTTCATCCACCATCCCTTTTGATTTCCCGGAGTTTTAGTCGATTTGAGCGGATGATTTCTTGGGGATAGTCTCCTAACTACCCCATGATCATCTTCTCCAAGTTTGGGAACTTGGGATTTTGGTTTGGATCGAATTTGGGGGGATTTGAGTTGAGGGCGACCAAAATCGCCCTTTCTGGGTACCCGCAGACAGTCCGCGCCTGGTACCACGGATAGTCCGCGCATCGGGCACGAGCCAGATTAGTGGCTGCGGTGCCTGTTCGGACAAGTCCAAACTTGACCGGCGGACAGTCCGCCGTTGTGTCTGGCGGACAGTCCGGGACCGTCCAGGGAGTTTTCAGCAAGGTTGCTGTTTTGTGTTTTCTACCGGCGGACAGTCCGCCAGTGAACCGCGGACAGTCCGGCCTTGGGCGGACAGTCCGGGACTCAGAGTCCGGACAGTTCGGGAATCGCCTGAAGCCTCCGGTTTAGTGCGTTTGCTCTCCCGGCTTCTTCGCTTTGTTTTCGGACCTCTCGTTTGGCCCCATAGTTGACCAAAGAGTCTCTCTAGGTATCTTTGCTACTCGTTAGCATTGGTATTTGGGGATTTCTCGACGTAGCCGTCTATCTACGTTCGGGACTTGGGTTTTAGGGGCAAACTTGAGTCGGAGCTCCGCTTGTGTTTGGTGGTGCTCCGCTGTGATCCTAGGGATCATCCACCCTCTTCCAAGGGTCGTGAGCATCACAGTTTCGGTAGTTGCTTCTTGGGGTTGATTTTGGGACCCTTGGCCAAAGTTTCGAGAGAAATTTGATTAGCTCCCATTCACCCCCCCTCTGGTCGCCTTGCTTTTGCATTCTCGGTCCTTCAATTGGTATCAGAGCGGGTTAAGGATCTTCCACCTTAGCCGGTTCCAGATCCACCGAAGGCGACATGGATCGCGGCGTGGGCAAACCGCCGTTTTTCGATGGGACGAACTATGCGTATTGGAAGATACGCATGTCGGCCTATCTGCAGAGTATTGGTGCTTCTATTTGGGATATTTGCAACTCTGCCGATTACGTGGTCTTGGCTGCTCGTGTCACTCAGCGTCAGATCGATGAGCACGATGCCAATAGCCGAGCCCGTAATGCTCTTTTCTCATGTTTGAGCATGAGTGAGTTTGATCGCGTTTCTCACCTCGCTACGACTCGGGATATTTGGGCCACCCTCATGCGTTTGCATGAGGGAACCTCTCAAGTCAAAACCCGACTCTACGAGTCGTTCAAGCGAGAGTATGAGAACTTTCGACATCAACCTGGCGAGAGCATAGAAAGTTTATTCGCTCGCTTTCAGGTGATTGTCAACAGGATGAGGGCTAACCAGGAGCAGTTGCCTTTCAACGATCATGAGAGAGCTTTGAAGCTTTTGCGTACTCTCGAAAGGTCGGTGTGGGATTCCAAGGTTCAGGCGATCATCGAATCGCCTAACTATGAGACCCTCAAGTGCGACGAGCTCTTCAGTAAGCTCAAGTCCAGTGAGATTGACGCCATGGCAAGGGCTTCTTATGAGAATCCTTCTGGCCCGACTATGGCTTTGGTTTCTGGCTCTTCTGCTAACTCCTCTGGTGGCTTTGTGCTTTCATCTCTCTTTTCTGTCACAAAGGATCAGCTGGAGTCTTTGGGAGACGAGGAGTTGGCTTTGCTTGCCAACCGGTTCACGCGGTTTCACAACAACCGCATGAACCGTCGCCGTGGAGGAGGACGCTCGGGATGTTTCGAGTGCGGCGATCCCGACCACTTCATCGCCAACTGCCCCAAGAAGAACAAGCATTCAGGTAAAGGCGATCATGGGCACAAGTACGACTCCAAGCGCAAGGACAAGCACGTCCCCCCGAGGCACAAGCGGAGGGGCGGCTTCGACAAGGAGTACATCAAGAAGAAGTACTTGGAGAAGGCCCAGGCTGAGCAGCATGTGTTCTTCGCCACGCTCAGCGACGTCGACGGCTCCGATGACGACTCTACTTGCTCAAGCGACGACGAGTCCGAGAAGATGAAGAAGATCGAGGACAAGCTGAATGGTCTTTTCTTCTTCGCCGACGACGGGGGCCTCTGCACCATGGCGCTGGGTGATGAGGTCGACGGCAAGCTGGAGCACACTCCTCGGGACGACGACGACGACACCTCCTAGGTATCAATGACCCATGGTAAACTCTTTGCTGAGAATGAGAAGCTTACTGCCGCCTTGCTTAGTCAAGACAAGCTGCTTAGGCGTGCTGCTAGAGAGCGTAAGGAGTTTAGGCAGAAGTGGGAGGACACGGTGAAGGAGTTGGAATTTGCTAAATCCACCATGGTCGTGTCGGAGGAGGTTGAGTGCGAGTCGTGCACCAAGCACATGACTGACCTTCTCACTTTGAGGAGTAAGTATGTTGCTTTGGTAGGAGAGGTGGATGAGCTCCGGGCTAGGCCCCAGCTGTTGGGTGCGTGCAAGACTTGTCCTGTCTTGCAATCCGAGTTGGCAGAGAAGAATGCCAAGATTGAGTCTTTAGAGAAGGCCAGCTCAGATAGCACTTGTGTCACAAGGTGTGCTTTGTGTGAGGGTTTGGAGATGGAGATTGCAAATGTCAAGCATGACAAGATGCAGACCGAGGAGGAAAACACATACCTTCGGACTGTCTTGTCATGGGTGTCTTGTGGGGAGCCGCAGCTCGGGATGATGATCTCCCAATTCAAGCGGGCTGCTGGAGGTCCAGGTGTTGGTTTTGCTCCGGGTGTTGATGTTTCAGCTTTTGGGAAGATTGGAGAGTCGAGTGGCCTGAACCCATGTGAGAAGCCTAACTCCACCACTACTCCCAAACTTACCAAGCTTCCACCCAAAGAGTCTGTCAAGCCTATCACCAAGAACGGAGTGGTTGAGGAACCTCCGAGGGCTCCACCCAAAAACCAAGTGTAGCATCCCAAACCCAATCACATCAAGAACAAGCTGGATACAATGCCACCTATCCAGGAGGAGTGCTTGCCACAGAAGGACAAAGTGAACCATACCCACAACCGTGAGTACCAACAACCCCCTTTGCGTGTGGTGAGGTACCATTGTGACTATTGTGGGAGAGATGGTCACTTGAGCGAGTTCTGCTTTAGGCACAAGAGAGAGATGCGCCGTGCTAGGGAGATGGACAACCCAGACATGTACCATCCTTTCCATGATGTGCATGTGCCGAACGTCTAGAGGAGAGCTCCGAGGAGAGCTGCTAGGCCTAGAGGTGCAGCACCTCAAGGTCCTAGGCATCAGGGAGGAGGTGCCCGATGGGGTCCTGACTTTGCAGGATACGGACCCCGTGACGGAGGCTTTGTTGAGCGTTTTCCCCCACTGCGTTTTGAGTATCGCGATGGACGCTCTTTCCTTAGCGGACCACGTTTTCCTGTGCGTGGTTATCGCTACCCCCATAGACAGGCTAGGAATGGTTTTTACACTGACCATTCTTTTGAGCAGCCGGCCCAACACTAGTATTCTTCTTACTTCACTAACCCCAGTGTTGGACCGTATGCTCACCCTATGTCTTTCTATTGATGTAGGTAAGACGATTGGAGGACATTTGGTTGGTGGATTCCGGTTGTTCGAGGCACATGACCGGAAACGCCAAGTGGTTCTCCAGCCTTAGCCCTGTTGCCGGAAAGGAGTTTATCACCTTCGGCGACAATAATAAAGGTAAGGTGTTGTCTCGTGGGTCGGTGCGGGTTAATGAACACTTTGTGTTGCGCGATGTTGCTCTTGTTTCTAACCTGCATTTTAACTTGCTTTCTGTTTCGCAACTTTTTGATGATGACTATGAGATTCGTTTTAAACCGAATCTCAGTGGCATTTTAGATCCTCAGGGCAATTTGGTTTGTTTGATTTCGCCCTTTGCGAAAGTCTTTCGCGCGAATTTCTCGGAGTCGTTTGGTGTTTCCCGCTGTCTTTTGGCTAGTCCTTCCTCCTCTGATCTTTGGAAGTGGCATAGGAGGCTCGGTCACTTAAGCTTCGACTTGCTTGCAAGACTTAGCTCACTTGGCCTAATCCGAAGATTGCCCAAGTTGTCGATGGAGAAGGATCTAGTTTGCCATTCTTGTAGACATGGGAAGATGGTCGCCGCTCCTCACCATCCAGTGACTAAGGTCATGACTTCGCACCCTGGAGAGCTTTTACACATGGATCTTGTTGGTCCGGCTCGGGTGAGCTCAGTTGGGGGGAAGTGGTATGTTTTGGTTGTTGTGGACAATTTTTCGAGATATTCGTGGGTCTTCTTTTTGACTGAGAAGACTGAGACTTTCTCTTTTGCTCGCAATCTGATTTTGCGTCTTCAGAACGAGTTCCCTTTGAACTCGATGCGAGCTATTAGAAGTGATAATGGTTCCGAATTCAAGAATTCGGATTTTGAGAAGTTTTGTGACCGCCTTGGTTTGGAGCATCAGTTTTCTTCCCCCTACACACCGCCCCAAAATGGTGTTGTAGAGAGGAAGAATCGGACCCTTGTTGAGATGGCCAGGACGATGCTCGATGAGCATAGGACTCCTAGGCGATATTGGGCCGAAGCTATGAACACTGCTTGCTACATTTCAAATCGCATTTTTCTGAGAGCGTTCTTGAAAAAGACTTCTTATGAGTTGCGTTTTGGTCGACAGCCCAAGGTGAGTTACTTTAGAGTCTTCGGTTGCCACTGTTTTATTTTGAAGAAAGGCAACCTGGACAAATTTGAGTCTCGCTCTTCTGACGGGGTATTTTTGGATTATGGCACTCACACTAGAGCTTATCATGTACTTAACCTTGATACTAACCGAGTCCTGGAGACATCAGATGTCACCTTCGACGAGACTCTTGTTTGTCCTTCTTCTCGTTTTGAGCGTGCAGGTGATCATGAGGTCGGTGAGCCTCTTTTTCATGACGAGGAAGAGGGTGCTGAAGGTATGGATGATCCAGCACCCCCTCCACCTGCTGTACCGCAACGAGCGGCTTCTATGATGACTCACGGCCCCGACACTTCTTCTTCCTGGGGGCCGTGGGATCCGCCACCCCAAGCGGTACCTTTTGTACCCGGGGAGGCACAACTGCTGTTGAGGGGGAGGCTACTTCTTCTCGGGAGGCGCCACGACACATCCAGCGCCAACACCCTCCTCAGCAGATGATCGACAGCATTGATGAGCGGGTCACTCGGTCCAGGTCACAGCACATCTCACACTTTGCTCATTCTGCTTTTGTTGCTAATTTTGAGCCCCGAGATGTTGGACACGCTTTGATGGATCCGGATTGGGTCAATGCCATGCATGAGGAGTTAGAGAACTTTGAGCGAAATCGGGTTTGGGTTCTAGTTCCACCTCCACCAGACTGTAAGCCTATTGGGACAAAATGGGTTTTCAAAAACAAGCAAGGAGAGGATGGCAACGTTGTTAGAAACAAGGCTAGGCTTGTAGCGAAAGGCTATAGTCAGAAGGAGGGGATAGACTATGAGGAGACTTTTGCTCCTGTAGCCCGTTTGGAGGCTATTAGGATACTCTTGGCTTTTGCTGCATCCAAAGGTTTTAAACTCTTTCAAATGGATGTCAAGATTGCCTTCTTAAACGGCTACATAGAAGAGGAAGTATATGTTGAGCAACCCCCCGGTTTTGAAAATCCCAAGTTTCCAAACCATGTTTTTAAACTCTCTAAAGCTTTATATGGTTTGAAACAAGCCCCTAGAGCCTGGTATGATAGGTTGAAGACCTTTTTGATAACTAAGGGTTTTAAAATGGGATGTGTAGATAAAACGCTCTTTCTCCTCAGGCAAGGCAAAGACACACTCTTGGTCCAGATTTACGTGGATGATATCATTTTCGGTGGTTCTTCTCACGCTTTGGTTGCCAAGTTTGCCGATACTATGAGCAGGGAGTTCGAGATGAGCATGATGGGCGAGCTGACATTCTTTCTCGGGATGCAAATTAAGCAATCCCGAGAGGGGACGTTTGTGCACCAGGGCAAGTACACCAAGGACTTGTTGAAGCGGTTCGATATGGGTGAGGCCAAGCCTCTTCCAACACCCATGTCGACAACGACTGCCATGGATGCGAACAAGGATGGAGAAGCAGTGGACCAGAAGGAGTACCGCAGCATGATCGGGTCGCTGCTCTACCTGACGGCGACACGCCCGGACATTCAGTTCGCGGTGTGTCTGTGCGCACGCTTTCACGCGTCACCGCGCACTTCTCACCATCAGGCGGTGAAGCGGATTTTCAGGTACCTTCGTTTCACACCTGAGTTTGAGATATGGTATTCTGCTTCCTCCACCCTCTCCCTTTGCGGTTATTCGGATGGCAATTTTGCTGGTTGCCGCATTGAGCGCAAGTCCACTTCTGGGACTTGCCAGTTTATTGGTTCTTCTCTTGTGTCGTGGTCTTCTCGCAAGCAGTCTAGTGTCGCTCAGTCTACCACAGAGGCTGAATATGTTGCTGCGGCTAGCTGCTGTTCCTAGTTGCTTTGGATGATGGCCACTTTGCGTGATTTCGGTCTGAGCTTTTCTCGCGTGCCTTTGCTTTGTGACAGCACGAGTGCTATTAGCATTGCTAAGAACCCCGTGCTTCACTCGAAGACCAAACACATTGATGTGCGCTTTCACTTTTTGCGAGATCACCAGGAGAAGGGTGATATCGACCTTCGCCATGTCGATACTCATCATCAACTGGCTGATATTTTCACCAAGCCTTTAGACGAATCAACCTTTAATCGGTTGAGGGGTGAGCTTGGTGTGTGTTTCCCCTTTTAGATGGGGAAACATTTTGGATCTTGTATAAAAGACTGACTCTTTTCGTTTGTCTTTCTTTTCTTTTACACTTCAGCATACGCATTTACATTCTAAGCTTCATGTATATAATCAGTAGAATGTAACTATGCTCTGTTTAGTATGCTCCGATGCTTATATTGATGCTTGTAGCTTATGCTCCTTCTGATCACTAGTACATGTTGTGAGCTGAGCTATTTTGGAATGGTGAAATTGCCTAATGTACATAAAATCTGAAAATGTTCACCATTGAGATATGCAACTAGCATGTGTAGGATATGTTGAGTCCATTCGTGCTTTTCATATATGCTAGGTTGCTATGTCTCTAGCTCTGAGTCATTCACTTGCTTGGTCTGTTCATATTATGTTTAAAATTTGAACCAAGTTTTAGTGAATTGAAAAGATCGAGATGGGATTTCTTGTCAACACATCACGGTATCGAGACTGTTTCTCATTGCACTTTGAGTTAAACTTGAGCCGTGTAGTGTATGACCGAAACCGTAGCTTTAAGCTTCTAATTGCTTCGGCATAGGCTTCGCTCGGTTGAAAAGTTAGGCAAAGACAAGCTTTCAACCTCTCGCAATCACATGCTATTATTTGAACTTGTGTAATTTCACCGCTGCAACTCCGATCTAAAACTGAAATCACAAGTGTATGTTTCATTCTTAAGCATGATGATTGAACTTTGCTAGGGGTAGTTCACTTTGTATACATGTTTAGCACTTGATCGGATTCCTGTCTATACATTTTTAGTGCTATTTTGATGGTGACTATCTTTTGACTCAAAACTGCTCACTTTGCTCATAAAGTTCATATTTCGTATTCGGTGATCAGTTTGAGCCTTCGCTATATGAGTGCTTAGTTGTGTCGTTGGAGTTATACTGTTTAGAGCATCTTTGCACTCTTTTGATTATATGCCTGAAGCTGCTAACTTGCATTTTGACTCATATGCATGTTGGAAGGGGGAGTTGTTCCTTGATTAGTGCATTTTCAACTAAGGGGGAGAAAAATGTCAAATCATGTGTTCTCATGTGTTCTCCGATCGGTTGACCAAAGGGGGAGAAATTTCTTGCAAATCTTTTGCTTCCTGGAAGTTCAATTAAGGGGGATTTTCCTGGTTGTTTGCACTTTTCGAGGGGGAGTTTGCTAGTTGTGTTGAGCCTTTGCCTCTATCTTGAGGAACTAGCAAACATCTTGCTTTACAGGGCTGTTGATCTAGATTTTGATTTCAATTGGTTCGGAGTGGTTTTCTTGCTAGCTGTGTTGAGCCTCTGTGCCTCTATCTTGAGGGACTAGCATTCGCTTCGATTTCTCATTCTGCTCCAATTGGTGTCGAGCTCTTTTTCTGGAGTTTCCAATTGGTATTTTGCTAGCGGTGTTGAGCCTGTTCTACCTCTTCTTGAGGGCTAGCCTTGCTTTGCTTGGTTGCGTTGAGCCGTTGCCCATGTCTTTGGGGACCAAGTTGTTTCGCTTCTTCCACTTGACCTTCTTCGGCTTTACTACGCTTTTGGGTCATTTGGTCGAGTTCTCTCTTCTCCTTCTTCCGTCCTTCTTCGTTCTATTATGATTTGTGTGAGTAGTTGACAATGCACTCATCAAGGGGGAGATTGCGGATACATGGGTGTATGCCGAGTCTCTGAGTGATGAGTGATTGTCAACGGGTTTGATCGCAGGTTCTTTGGCTTGTGTTGTGCAGGTGTCGAACACGGAGACAGTGATCGAGGGCAAGGTGAAGGTCAAGTAGAGACGTGCCGTGCCGATGGACCGGGAGCAGTGAAGGGCGGACGTGAGGCTTGGACTGAGGGACCGGTGGCCTGAGGATCGGCTGTGGTGGCTGGCATCCTAGGACAGCGACGAGCGGAGACTTGTGGACATGGTGTTGCTCGGGTCGAGGATCTGGGGACACGTGTCGGTGGACGGGGTGCACGGGCGGTGCATCCCCTCTACAGCTCCGGTTTGGTGGTTGAGCCACAGAAAAACCACCGGGTGGACGGTTTTCGAGTTTGGGCCACAAAACTCGGGTGCTCGGTTTTCAGGGCGGCACGTGGCGGCAATCGGGAGGTTGCGTCGAGGCAACGCTGCCTGTTGTGCGGGCGTGGCCGTCGGATACACCTACCACCGAGTTGGTCCAGAATAACCCTACGGTTTAGCTGGTTCGCTCTGTAATTAGAATAGAGAGGAGTAGAGTAGGAAATAGACTTAGGCTAGAATTAGGATAAGTAGTCGGGGAGACACCTTCCTCCCTTTATCTCAGTCATTTGCTCTTTCGCACTTAGGGTTTCCTGCTCTCCCATACCCTGCTGAGATCCGCAGAGAGACTTGCCTCTGTGTACTGTTGATTTTGAGGAAGTGAGGTCGTAACCTCACTATTGTAGCGTGTTTTTGCGCTACGGCTGCAGATCGATGACTTGATTCGCATTTTGATTCGTGTTCTTCGTGTTCTTCGTTTCTCCGCGATTTTCCCGTCACTCGATCTCCCTCTCTGGTGCGTCTTTGCGAAATCCGTTTGAATCATTTTGTTCGTACCATTAAGGAGGTCATTTTGACCAAAGGAATTCATCTAACTCCTCATGATCGAATAGATCGGGCCAATTTCGTTTTCGTGGCGTTTTTCCGGTTCATCCACCTTCCCTTTTGATTTCCCGGAGTTTTAGTCGATTTGAGCGGATGATTTCTTGGGGATAGTCTCCTAACTACCCCGTGATCGTCTTCTCCAAGTTTGGGAACTTCGGATTTTGGTTTGGATCGAATTTGGGGGGATTTGAGTTGAGGGCGACCAAAATCGCCCTTTCTGGGTACCCGCGGACAGTCCGCGCCTGGTACCGCGGACAGTCCGCGCATCGGGCACGAGCCAGATCAGTGGCTGCGGTGCCTGTTCGGACAAGTCCAAACTTGACCGGCGGACAGTCCGTCGTTGTGTCTGGCGGACAGTCCGAGACCGTCCAGGGAGTTTTCAGCAAGGTTGCTGTTTTGTGTTTTCTGCCGGTGGACAGTCCGCCAGTGAACCGCGGACAGTCCGGCCTTGGGCGGACTGTCCGGGACTCAGAGTCCGGACAGTCCGGGAATCGCCTGAAGCCTCCGGTTTAGTGCGTTTGCTCTCCCGGCTTCTTCGCTTTGTTTCCGGACCTCTCGTTTGGCCCTATAGTTGACCAAGGAATCTCTCTAGGTATCTTTGCTACTCGTCAGGATTGGTATTTGGGGATTTCTCGACGTAGCCGTCTATCTACGTTCGGGACTTGGTTTTTAGGGGCGAACTTGAGTCGGAGCTTTTGGTCTTTGCTTCACTTGTGTTTGGTGGTGCTCCGCTGTGATCCTAGGGATCATCCACTCTCTTCCAAGGGTCGTGAGCATCACAGTTTCGGTAGTTGCTTCTTGGGGTTGATTTTGGGACCCTTGGCCAAAGTTTCGAGAGAAATTTGATTGGCTCCCATTCACCCCCCTCTGGTCGCCTTGCTTTTGCATTCTCGGTCCTTCAGGTGTTGTTGTTGATATACTTTGCATCCTCTTGAATCTCAGGGCAGTTGCTCCCTGAATGACCAGTGCCTCCACACTCTTCACATGTCATGCGAGATTCGTAGATTTGCTTGACGTCTTCTCTCTTGGGAGTGTGTTCATCGAGCTTCTTCATGAGTAGGTCAAGTTTAGCAGACAACATGTCTACTTCCTTTAGTTGATGTATTCCTCCCCTCTTGCGTGGCTGAGAGCGTTCCTCATTCCATCCTGTTAACACCAAATTCTTGCACGCACAAAGGATGACGAGTGGGTCCCAGCTGGTGGTGAAAGGACATTCGGCGGACGACCAGGCGGTCGGCTAACCCTCAGAATTCGGTGAATGCCTACATGATTGGTTATCTTGAGAGACGACAACTTCATTCGGTAAAGGAGGCTTGCGCGAGAAGATGCATGGCAACGGGGATTGCCAGATAATGCAGACTTATATCTTTTCGTATTTCTTTGTAAAATCGTAATCGTCTAGGACTCATATTTCGTCCAGGGTATAAATATAAACCCTCGGCCATTGTAAAACTATTCACAACCACATCAATACAAACCGGCCTCAGCGCCACCTATTTCGAGTCCCTAGTCGTGTCGTCGAGTTCTTTGAGAGGAATCATCGATCCGTCGACCTCCGTAAGTACTGACAACCTTGTTATCATGTCTAGTATCGTGCGCGGCGGATTTAGATATGGTGCAAGTAGTCTCGTACGTTAAGCTTAGTATCGTGCGGCGGATTTAAGCTTATGACGGGAAGTTTTTGCTTATGCCTTGTATCGTGCGGTGGATTGAGTCATGAGTAAAAATAGTTATCGGCTCTGTTAGATTTGGCAGATCTAATAGATTCATTAAGTTATCATGTGTTGCATGTTTTATTTATTTAATTCATACAACACTTTTGCCCAATCTAGATTGATTCTCGTTCGGCTCTGTTGCATGAGTTCGCTCATACTTTTCTAATCGTAAGATCACAATAGCCAAACTGACTTTCAATCTAGATTGTCACATGTTGCGGGTTCATGCATGCCGACCATGTTTAGGCTTTGATAGAACCGGGTGTCGTGCGGCAGGCGTAGGTTTTAGATTAGTCTAGTCATGCTTTGCTTGTATGTTTCTTCTTCATGGACCCCAGTTCGGCTGTCTTGCCGATCCTGGTTAAGCTTACATGAGTAATGAGTACGTATAGATCTGTTCAGATATACATATGCTTTTAGCTTCTTATAGTTAGATCGTATCATGCGGTGGATTAATCTAACTATAAGAAGTGGTGTAGATTTATAGCAAGTGGTATCATGCGGTGGATTAGCTTTGCTTGAGTTTATACCTGACGGGTTTATGAAGGCTGGACGTGCGGCAGATCATCTGGATTGACCTATGCATGTGTTATCTGGATAGATCTATATTTACGAGTTGCCCTTTATATCTCATTGCTACATATGTGTTCGGCATTCAATATGTTTACGATTTATATTTATACTTGCCGAATCATATTTATAAAACCTGTTTCGACAAACAACTTTCATAGCTGTGTGCCGTCGTGATTGGCTTTCAAAGCCGTACATATGGAACTGTCTGGTCACACCCGGCACGTTCCAAGGTATTCTCACACTTTTTATCCCTTGTTGGTTTTCAGGTCAAACCGACTGGCACGTTTCCGGAACCAGAACGCTCCGGGTACCCGATTGAAGCCAGCCTCGTTCGGCTTGCTGTGTGCCTGACGTGAGACGACACGTTTTGCGTCAACACACCTTTTGGCACGCCCAGTGGGACAACTTCAAGTTCAAGATGCCTGAATTCGAGAGTAACCCAATTGATGGAAATAAAGGGAAATTGGGACAAGGCTTTATGTCGGCTGACAAGTTAGAAGAAGTAAATATTGGTGTCGGAACTGAAGCGAGGCTGATATATATCAGTGCAAATTTGGATCCAGAATATAGACTGAAGCTAATAGATCTTTTAAAGGAGTTCAAGGATTGTTTTGCATGGGATTATACAGAGATGCCCGGTTTAGATCGCTCTATCGTTGAACATCGGCTACCAATCAAACCTGGGTATCATCCTTACAAACAACCTCCACGAAGGATTTTCAAGGAAGAAGTGTTAGCCGATGTGAAGAAAGAGATTGAGAGATTATTAAAGGCAAATTTTATTCGACCTTGTCAATATGCAGAATGGATCTCGAGTATAGTTCCAGTATATAAGAAGAATGGAAAGATGAGGGTTTGCATCGACTTTAGAAATCTCAATAAAGCTACTCCAATGGATAGTTACCCAATGCCGGTTGCTGAATTACTTGTTGATGCAGCAGCTGGTTATGAAGTCATCAGCTTTATGGATGGTAATGCCGGATATAACCAAATCTCTATGGCAATAGAAGATATTTCAAAGACAGCTTTCAGGTGTCCTGGTTATATAGGCTTATTTGAATGGGTTGTTATGACTTTTGGTTTGAAGAATGCCGGTGCAACTTATCAGCGAGCTATGAATTATATTTTTCACGAGTTGATCGGCGAAATCGTAGAAATCTATATTGATGACGTGGTTGTAAAGTCCAGGAATCATGAGAAGCATTTAGCTGATCTAAAGAAAACCTTAGAATGCACGAAGAAACACGGTTTGAAAATGAATCCAAACAAGTGCGCTTTTGGAGTTTCAGCAGGAGAATTTTTGGGATTTTTGATTCACAAAGGGGGGATCGAAGTCGGAAAGAAAAGCATGGAGGCAATAGATAAGGTTGTCCCTCCGACTAACCTCACAGAATTACAGTCACTGCTGGGCAAGATTAACTTTGTAAGAAGATTTATATCTGGTTTATCTGAAAAGGTCTTGCCTTTTTCTCCACTGCTAAAGCTTAAGAGAGATCAGAAGTTCGTATGGGGTGACGTACAACAAAAAGCTTTTGATGAAATCAAAGAATATATGAAGGCACCACCAGTTTTAATACCTCCGCAGCTTGGTAAGCCTTTTAGAATGTACGTGTCAGCCGATGAACTAACAATAGGATCGGCTCTAATACAAGAGTTTGAAGGGAAAGAAAGAGTAATAGCTTACCTTAGCCGGAAACTATTGGATCCGGAAACAAGATATTCGGCTACAGAGAAACTTTGTTTATGCGTATATTATTCATGCACCAAGTTTTGGCACTACTTGTTAAATGCCGAATGCATAATAATTTCTGAATTTGACGTAATAAAACATATGTTGTCAATGCCTATTCTGAATGGAAGAATCGGCAAGTGGATTTTAGCATTGTCAGAATTTGATTTAAGATATGAGTCGGCAAAGGCAGTGAAAGGACAAGTTATCGCCAATTTTGTTACTCATCATCGTGACCCTTCGGCTAGCATGGTAAATATTGCACCATGGACGTTATTTTTCGATGGATCATCCTGCAGCAAAGGTGGTGGTGTTGGTATTCTCATAATTTCTCCGCAAGGATCAGTCTTCAAATATGCTATCCCCATCGAATGTTATGTTACCAATAATCAAGCAGAGTATGAAGCCTTGCTCAGGGGACTTCGACTTCTTGTTGAAATAAAAGCCATCGCAGTTGAGATCTTCGGGGATTCTGAGTTAGTCATCAACCAGTTGATTGGTCAGTATGAGTGTAAAAGCGATGTATTGAGAAAATATTATGAAGAATGTCAAGAACTTTTAAGGTGCTTCCAGATAGCAACTTCGCATCACATCCCTAGGGGGCATAATGAAGAAGCAAATAAATTAGCTCAGGCTGCTTCAGGATATCAGGAAGATCAAGAGGTTCTTGCCTTACAAGAGGATCATATGGTTGATGATTGGAGAGAAGAAATTACCAATTATTTGAGGAATCCATCGCAAAAGGTTTCTCGAAAACTCAGATATAAAACTGTCAAATTTACGCTTCTCGACGATCAGCTGTACTACAAATCTATAGATGGGGTGCTCCTGAAATGTCTGAACCAGGAGGAAGCTAAGAAGTTGATGTATGAAGTACATGAAGGACTATGTGGTGCGCATCAGTCGGCTTACCGAATGAAATGGATAATAAGAAGGACCGGTTATTTCTGGCCGACTATGCTTGAAGATTGTTTTGAATATTATAAAGGATGTCAAGATTTTCAAAAGTTCGGAAATGTTCAAAGAGTCCCGGCATCGGCTATGAACCCAATCATCAAGCCGTGGTCGTTTAGAGGTTGGGCTATAGATTTAATCGGCCAAATTCACCCACCTTCTAGCAAAGGACACAAGTTTGTGCTTTTGGCTACGGATTACTTTACCAAATGGGTCGAAGCTGTACCTTTGAAAAATGTTACGTCGGAGAACATGATCAATTTTGTCAAGGAGCATATAGTTCACAGATTCGGAATCCCTCAGACTATAACTACAGACCAAGGGACCCAATTTACATCGTCCGAGTTTTGTGATTTTGCTGGAGAAATGGGAATCAAGCTATGTAATTCTTCCCCTTATTATGCGCAAGCCAATGGGCAAGCCGAAGCATCAAATAAGATTATGATCAAGATTATCCAAAAGAAGATTGATGAAAAACTGAAAAGATGGCATTTGGTTTTGAATGAGGCATTATGGGCTTACCGAATGGAATGTCATGGGTCTACTCAAGTGTCTCCCTATGAATTGGTTTATGGGCATTGTGTTGTATTGCCATGGGAGTTGCAATCAATTTCAAGGCGGGTTGTATTGCAGAATGAATTAAGGAAGGAAGATTATAAGAGCTTGATGATGGACGAAATAGAAGATTTGCATTTAATTCGCTTTAAAGCATTGGAGAATATAGAGAAGAACAAATTGCGTGTTGCCAAGTATTACAATAAGAAGGTTAAAGAAAAATACTTTGAAGAAGGAGATTTGGTTTGGAAGGTTATATTGCCGATCGGAACGAAAGACAAGGCATTCGGTAAATGGTCTCCAAACTGGGAAGGTCCTTTTCGGATAGTGAGGCGCGTACCTGGCAATGCATATGTTTTGAAGAATTTGCTGGGGGAAGAGTTTTCTAGAGCGATTAATGGGAGATTTCTTAAGAAGTTTTATCCCAGCATAGAAGTCGGAGCATGAATCAAGTGTGATGAAATAGCCGATGAAAAACGTCACCTTTAGCAAAGAAAATGTTTGAACATCCGACATGATATGTGTCGCCTTTAGAGCAAAAAGGTTTTTTTTAACCTATCCAAATGAAGATGGTATCAAGCGAGGGTTTTGCTTTCGGCGATACGGAATACAGAGATCACAGACAAGCGTTTCTTCGGATGCGGTTGTTTCACGAAAGGGGAATAGTTTTATTGTGGAAAACCCCTAAGTACAGACTACTCATCAAACAACCTGTTCAGAACAGACTGAGCATCAGAAGCCTGAGCGAGCACGGTCGCGTGATCTTCGTAGCTTTCTAGAAGATCCTTGACGTCCTCGAGAAGTTCACCACCATGGAAGACGGTCGGCATGGTATCGTGCGGCGGATTGAGTCATGAGTAAAAATAGTTATCGGCTCTGTTAGATTTGGTAGATCTAATAGATTCATTAAGTTATCATGTGTTGCATGTTTTATTTATTTAATTCGTACAACACTTTTGCCCAATCTAGATTGATTCTCGTTCGGCTCTGTTGCATGAGTTCACTCATACTTTGCTAATCGTAAGATCACAATAGCCGAACTGACTTTCAATCTAGATTGTCACATGTTGCGGGTTCATGCATGCCGACCATGTTTAGGCTTTGATAGAACCGGGTGTCGTGCGGCAGGCGCAAGTTTTAGATTAGTCTAGTCATGCTTTGCTTGTATGTTTCTTGTTCATGGACCCCAGTTCGGCTGTCTTGCCGATCCTGGTTAAGCTTACATGAGTAATGAGTACGTATAGATCTGTTCAGATATACATATGCTTTTAGCTTCTTATAGTTAGATCGTTTCATGCGGTGGATTAATCTAACTATAAGAAGTGGTGTAGATTTATAGCAAGTGGTATCATGCGGTGGATTAGCTTTGCTTGAGTTTATACCTGACGGGTTTATGAAGGCTGGACGTGCGGCAGATCATCTGGATTGACCTATGCATGTGTTATCTGGATAGATCTATATTTACGAGTTGCCCTTTATATCTCATTGCTACATATGTGTTTGGCATTCAATATGTTTACGATTTATCTTTATACTTGCCGAATCATATTTATAAAACCTGTTTCGACAAACAGCTTTCATAGCTGTGTGCCGTCGTGATTGGCTTTCAAAGCCGTACATATGGAACTGTCTGGTCACACCCGGCACGTTCCAAGGTATTCTCACACTTTTTATCCCTTGTTGGTTTTCAGGTCAAACCGACTGGCACGTTTCCGGAACCAGAACGCTCCGGGTACCCGATTGAAGCCAGCCTCGTTCGGCTTGCTGTGTGCCTGACATGAGACGACACGTTTTGCGTCAACACATCCTTGGTTCGAGGCCATCTTCTATATGAGTGTAGTTGCATTGCTGATTGTGAGTGATAAGAATGATCCTCCAGCAGCGGCATCTACATTTTCACGGGTACTTGAAGTGAGCCCATGGTAGAAGGTCTGCATGAGTAGCCAATTCTCCATCCCATGGTGAGGGCATTCTGATATGTAGTCTTGAAAGCATTCCCAAGCTTCTGGGATTGATTCTTCATGTTGTTGTTGAAATCTTGAAATCTTGGCACGGAGGGCATTCGTCTTGCCCACTGGAAAGAACTTTGCTAGGAAGGCAGTTGAACAGATCGCCCACGAGGTGTTTTTGTCTTTGTTGGCGTAGAACCATTGTTTTGCTTTTCCCAAGAGTGAGAATGGGAACAAGCGAAGTAGAATGGCGTCCCTCTCGACTCCTCTAATGGTGAAAGTGCTGCAAATCTCCAGAAACTGTTGAAGATGAGCGCTTGTGTCTTCATGCGCCTTTCCGCAAAACTGATTAGCTTGCACCATGTTGATCAAGGCTGGCTTGAGTTCAAATCCGTTGTCCCCTACATTGACTGTTGGTCCAGTCCTGATGTTGGCAGTGGTTGGTGCAGAGAACTCGCGGAGTGTCTTGTCGGCCATATTGTCCAACACTGGTGTTAGGCTTCTTCTTATCTGGCTAACTTCTGGTAGTGGTGCTGAGGGCCTCTTGAGTTTGTGTCTAGTTTTTCTTAGTAATGCTTCGGGATCCTCAGTGTAGTTGTTCGGAAGTTGGAAACCAGTCATACATCACCCTGCATAAAATAATAAAGATAAACAAAGCCAAGGTAAGTCTGTAAAAGTAAATAGTTAGTGCATTATCATATGTGTGTAAATAAAATGGTATGTTCTAGCTACCGTTCTAAATGCTGCTAATGCAATGTCCTATCAGTGTTCATAAAGATTTAAAATGAAAAACCCTAGGTATCATCCCTAGTTGAATTGATGTGATCTCCGGCAACGGCGCCAGAAATGCTTGTTGACACTCCTTAATGGATTCACTCTAAGAATGAGTTATATAAAATAATAAACTAGTGAAAGCATGAAAGAGTGTACGGGACACTACTAACTTCACTTAACGTCAAGTTGTCATCCCCAACATGAAGCTAGCAATGTAATTATATCAGGGCACTGGATTAAGAGATAGATATTTACCTGCAAGCGCACAGATAAACATACCCGTTGTAGAGCATTTCACCCAAGCTAGTCTCAGGTATCGTTATTTATATTTAGCCGGCCTAGAGACTAATCAATTCAAGGTATGATAGTATTGAAAGAAATTAACAGCATTTATCATGGCACACACTTATAATAAGACTGATAACACACTAACTACTATGAACAGGAATCAGGTACAGAGTAAATGATATAATAGATAATTGATAAAGGATAACAGAGATCAGATCAATCAAGGATAAACTTAGAACAGTACTGCTTAGCAAGATGATGATTAGAACAGGTATTAAAAAGGAACATTCCTAAGTTATTCTAATTACAAGTCATAGCATACATTGATTAGTGCAATTATATTTAGCAATCATTGGCTAGGTCACATCATATTTATAATCAAGAGGCAACTCCATAGCTAAGGTGTTAAACATAGTAACCCTTAAACCATGAGTTAACTGGGCCATACTGAACACTATATTCGGGAGGTGGAATACAGAGGACTCAATAGGTCTGTCACACCCGCGATCTACCACTCTATCCGGAACATAGGATGCATTCGCAGATAAATAATGTATAAGCACCACGCCTACACAGCATTTATCACCCACCCGTTGTACTTTAAGATGAGCACTATACGAACATGAGTATAAACATAAAGATGAACTATCTATGCCAAATATATAATCAAAGCAAACTATAAGCATTATAACTAAGAATATAATCATTGATGTCTTAATCATATCAATTGTATTGCTACCTAGAACACAATAATGAACAATAAGGTGAATTAGATCATCGATAAGAACTAAAGTACGAACTAGAACATGAACTAGAACAAGATTATGAACTAGACGATGAACATGAACTAGACGATGAACTAGAACATAAACAATGAAGAACAATGATGAACTAGAAGAGCAATTATGAAATAGATCCATAATGTTAATACAAGAGAGAAGATCTTGGGTTTACCGAGCCTTCTCGTGACTAGATCAGGAAACCAAGCGAAGCTTGCCTCCTCTAATCCTATTCTATCTACTATTCTAGGTGGATGTAGTCCTAAAGCTTCCGATTGATCTCCTTCTGGTTGGTCTAACCCTGATGAATGAATTGCCTATTGCCTGATTGCTGGATGCTCTAGAGAGGGGGTCAGGGGTCTGTTTATATAGCCCTGGGCGATGAATCGTGGCCTTTGGTTCAAACCGACTTGAGGTACGGTCGAGATGCATCCTGGAGGTCGGTGGAAGTAGCTTGCAGAAGACGAAAGCGCGTGGGCCCCGTGGCCGACCGACCGGTGGGCCCTGTGGGACCGGTCGGTCCCACAGGTCAGCCTCCTGTGGTGTCCTTCGTCGTGGTGTCCTCTTACGTCCTCTGGAGTCTTCTAGAAGTATCCCGACATGGCGAATGCGTTATCTCCCGTCGGTTTCCTTCTATGGGAAGCTATCGATGCCGATTTCCTGGTTTAGTCCCTGCAGAATCATAACTCACCAAAACTCATGGAATATTGTCAGTTGAAACCCTAAATCTTTGTTGGTGATCATATTCTTGTCCTTTTCATATTTATTTATCTCTTAATTATGATAGTTAACCAGTGTCAACAAGGAGCCTAATGGTCTTGGCCTCACACAAATGCAACCATCTGATGTTGTGAGGAAGATTCTATGTGTCCTTCCCATTGACAAGCATGGACACATTATGACGGTGCTACATCAAGGAGATCTTTCCACATCCACACCAACACAAGTATTGGGGAAGATCAATGCTCATGAGATGTACATGCACATCACACCAAGTGGTGGCTCTTCCATCGACAAGAAGGACTTGGCCTTCAAAGCAAGCCATGACAAGAAAGGCAAGTCCAAGGCTATTGAGGTGCATCATGAGAGTACAAGTGATGATGAAGATGATTCCAACATTGCTCTCATGGTGAGGAAGACCACCAAGATATTAAAGAAGCTTCACAAGAATGGCAACTTTGACTCAAGAAAGAAGAAGTTCTTCACTAGTAGCAAGAGAAGGCCAATCTCCAAAATGGATTGCTACAATTGCGGTGATCTTGGCCATCTTGCTCATCAATGCCCCAAGCCCAAGAAATAAAGCAACAAGAACAAGAACAAGGGCAAGAAATATGACTCATCTAGCAAAGATAAGAAGAGTGAGAAGCCCTACAAGAAGGATGGCAAGAAGAAGAAGCAATACCACAAGAAAGGTGGCAAGGCCTACATTGTTCATGATTGGCTCACCGACATTGACTCCTCCGGTGGCTCATCAAATGAAGATAGTGATGATGAGAAGGAGAAGGTGGCTGCTCTAGTGATTGGGACTTCTACACCACCATCTCCACCGTCGCCATCATCCACTACACACCTATGCCTCATGGCAAAGGGTGATCAGAAGGTACAAAGTGATGATGACTCTAGTGATGATGAGAGTGATGGAGAGTTCCAAGCTCCTACTTATGATGAACTTGTTGAATTGCTAAACAACTACACTAAAATCATAAGGAAGACTAGAGCTAAAAATGATAGGCTTCTTCATGACAATGAAGCTTTTGTTGAAAAATATGAAAATGCTATGCATGCTAGTGATGAGTTAAAAAATGAACTTGCTACTATGTCATCTTCCATCAAGGAGCTCAAGTCCTCTAACAAGGAGCTCAAAGCTAAAAATGAAAAACTTGATAAGATGCATAGTGATCTTACCACTAGTCATGCTTTGCTCAAAGAACAATATACTCAAGTGAAAGTTGATTATGATACCCTCACCGTTGCTTATGATATGCTTTCACATGAGACACTTGATGTTCCTAACCTTGTTGTTAAGTGTGATATAGCTACATCTTGTGAGGATTTGGTTAGTGAGCATGATGAGCAAAAGGCTAGTAGCAAGGGCAAGAAAGTTGTAGTGGCCGATCACTTTGACGACTATGTCAAGATCAAGAATGAGAATGCAAAACTCAAGATTGATCTAGAGAAGCTTACCACCACCAAGCAAGTTGTCATTGAAATTCATGATGATGATTATAGCATGACACTTGAGCTAGACATGCTAAAAGAAGAGAACAAGAGATTGAAGATGGAAAGGGACTACAAAATGACACCATCTCAATTGGAACTCCAACAAGAGAATGACAAGCTCAAGAAGGAGAAAGAGCACCTCATCAATGGATTGAGGAACTTCACCAGGGGTCAATGTCTTCGAAGTGAGCTACTCATGAACACCATAATGAAGACTAATAGAAATGGCATTGGCTTTGTTGAAGAGAAGATGAAGCAACGCACACTAGTAGAATACTGCTCATAGCTGGCGCCCCCAAATCATAGCACAGGCGGTTCCAGTTATCACGCGCCTATGATATAAAAGGGGGCCGTGAACAGTTAACAACCGCCAGTGGAAATGCATTTACACTGGTGGTTGGCCTAACCCAACCGCCAGTATAAATGGACCATTTACACAGGCGGTTGGCTAAGCCAACCGCCAGTGTAAATGCATTTCCACTGGCGGTTGGCTTAGCCAACCCGCCTGTGTAAATACCACCATTTACACTGGCGGTTGGTTTAAGACAGCCGCCTGTGTTATCTCTGGTATAAATACCCCCTCTTCCTCCCCGAGCAGCACTGTTTCTCGCCGCCACCTTCCATTGGAGGCGATTTTGGAGGTCCAGATTTTACAAAATACAAGGGGAGAGGTTTTGATCTTCATTTGTTGGAAGGAGATTAACAAGAAAGGTTAGTTTGTGTCCCTCTTGCCTCAATTTGCTCAATTGTTGCTCAATTTGATGAATCACTTTTTAGATCTAGGGTTTCACCCATGAGTGAGAGAGAAGAATACCTACATTAATGAGTGAGCTTGCTTAAGATGGTTAAATAATGTCTCTCATCTATACTGCTTCGTATTTACTTTTAAATTTTGTTTATGCATGATATCTTTCCTTGTTTCCATGTATAATGGTGTGTTCTTGAGTATTTATGTAGAGAGGGAAATGTAGGTTTTTATATAATATTTATGTTTTTTATTATGTTGTTTATTTCTCAATTGTTTTTTAGGTTAGTTTGTGTCCCTCTTGCCTCAATTTGCTCATTCTTGCTCAATTTGATGATTCACTTTTTAGATCTAGGGTTTCACCCATGAGTGAGAGAGAAGAATACCTACGTTAATGAGTGAGCTTGCTTAAGATGGTTAAATAATGTCTCTCATCTATACTGCTTCGTATTTACTTTTAAATTTTGTTTATGCATGATATCTTTCCTTGTTTCCATGTATAATGGTGTGTTCTTGAGTATTTATGTAGAGAGGGAAATGTAGGTTTTTATATAATATTTATGTTTTTTATTATGTTGTTTATTTCTCAATTGTTTTTTAGGTTAGTTTGTGTCCCTCTTGCCTCAATTTGCTCATTCTTGCTCAATTTGATGATACTTAGGTATTTTAAATTATGCTACTTAGTTTTTTTACTTTAAACCCCAGTAAACTCTAAACACTAGCTAATAATATTTCCTAGCTAACCGCCTATGCTATCTCTGGTATAAATACCCCATCTTCCTCCTCGAGCAGCACTGTTTCTCGCCGCCACCTTCCATTGGAGGCGATTTTGGAGGTCAAGATTTTACAAAATACAAGGGGATAGGTTTTGATCTTCATTTCAAGGAAGGAGATTAACAGGAAAGGTTAGTTTGTGTCCCTCTTGCCTCAATTTGCTCAATTTGATGATTTACTTTTTAGATCTAGGGTTTCACCTAGCAAATATATAATCTCTAGATATGGTTACTTTTTTACATTGATTTCAATCAATTTATTGTTTTTTATAGGTAATGATGGAGAGGTCATTCTGGATGTATAAGTTATCAAGACTAGATCCATTATACATACCCGAGGTCCAAAGGTTTGTTGATGCCGCTAAGAATCATGCTTGGAGAACAAAGAAGACGCACATACATTGTCCATGCATGGACTGCAGAAATGTTGTTGTATTTGATAACACTCAACAAATCCTTTCTCATCTGGTCCACCGAGGATTTATGAATGATTACTTGATTTGGACAAAGCAAGGAGAGGGTAGCTCTGCGCCTTATACAACTGAAAACCCTGCGAACATCGACGTCGATGGTGAAGATATGGTCGATGGTGGGTTTCAGTTTGTACAGGAGACACAACAACCTGACGTCGAACATGTTGTGCCAAATGTTGGAGATCATGGTTTCGCAGGAGGAAATGAAGATGTCAGAACTAATGTGCTGCCAAATAATATGGCTGCGGAAGATGCAGAATTTCTAGAGGCAATGTTGCGTCGTCATATGGAAGATCCATCAATGTTCTTCATGAAAGGTATGGAGACCTTGATGAAGGCAGCAGAAGAGCCTTTGTATGATGAGTCTAAGGGTTGCACCAAAGAGTTCACGACGCTGCGATCTGTGCTTAAGTTGTTGGTGTGCAAAGCTAGGTATGGTCTTTCTGATGCTGGCTTCGATGCGTTCTTGAGTATTATTGCAGACATGCTTCCTAAGGAGAACAAAGTGCCTGCTAACACATACTATGCCAAGAAGCTAATTAGTCCACTAACAATGGGTGTTGAGAAGATCCACGCGTGCAGAAATCATTGTATCCTGTATCGAGGTGCTGATTATAAGGATTTGGATAGCTGTCCAAATTGTGGTGCAAGTAGATACAAGACGAATAAAGACTACAGAGAGGAAGAGTGTGCTGCCTCCGTGTGTAAAGAAACCAAGCGAAAGAGGACCCAACAAAAGACCTTAAAGAGTAGTTCAAAATCCACGAGGAAAGAAAAACAAGAAGTAGACTATTATGCCCAGAAAAAGATTCCTGCTTTGGTGATGTGGTACCTACCTGTGGTCGATCGTTTGAGGTGTTTGTTCGCTAACCCAGACGATGCCAAACTTATGAGCTGGCATGCTTGCGATGACCACAAAGATGATGGGAAGCTTCGGCACCCAGCCGATGGCCAGCAGTGGAAACATTTCAATGAAAACCACATGGACTTTGCAAAGGAACCAAGAAATGTTAGGTTCGCATTGAGTACTGACGGATTGAATCCATTTGCTGAGAGGAGCAGCAAGCATAGCACATGGCCGGTGATCCTCACCATCTACAACCTTCCTCCATGGTTGATGCAGAAGCGAAAGTACCTTTTGCTAACCATCCTAATCTCTGGACCTACACAACCTAGAGTTGACATGGATGTTTTCTTGGAGCCCTTAATGGAGGACATGAAGATATTGTGGGAAACAGGTGTTAAAATGTTCGACGAGTACCGCAAAGAATCATTCACACTGAGAGCAATTATCTTTGTTACGATCAACGATTACCCTGCTCTCTTCACATTATCAGGGCAATTCAAGGGAAAGGTTGGTTGTGTGGTATGCATAGATGAAACTGCTTACGTGTCCCTTAATGCATCTAAGAAGATAGTGTACATGAGACACAGACGCTTCTTATCGAAAGGACACAGGTACCGTCAGAAAAAGATGGATAAGTATTTCGACAATAATGTTGAACTACAGTCTACTGCTCCAACAGGTAACAGTAAAGGCAAAAGAGTTTTCAACCTAGTCAGCAAACTCAATTTTGTTTTTGGGAAGAAGACAAAAGACGGAAAACCAAGAAAAGATGTCAAACCAACTCCAGGGGCTACATTCAAGAAAAAGTCTATTTTCTTTGAGTATTTGTCATATTGGCCAGAGTTAGACGTTCGCCACGCAATCGATGGTATGCATGTCCAGAAGAACGTGTTTGAAAGCCTAATTGGAACCTTACTAGACATGAAGGGGAAGACAAAGGAAGGACTGAAATCACGCATGAACATGGTACAGTTAGACATAAAAAATGAACTTCACCCTGTGCTTCAAGAAAATGGGAAGTACCAGCTCCCGGCATCCAGCTACAACCTCAACAATGAAGAAAAACATGCGATGTGTGCGTGGTTCAAGCATTTGAAAGTCCCATCTGGGTTCTGCTCTAGCATACGGAGTATTGTGTCAATGAAAGACCTTACACTCACCAACTACAACTCACATGATTGTCATGTCATGCTGACTACTTTCCTCCCTATTGCCATCAGGGCTATAAATCCAGTGTGGATCAAGGTTGCTGTCACACGGTTGTGCTACTTCTTCAACAGGATCTCACAAAAAGTGATTAACCGTGATGAGTTGGCGTCCCTTAAGGAATTCGCAGTGGAGACAGTGTCACAGTTTGAGATGTGTTTCCCCCCAGCATTCTTTGATATTATGGTTCACCTTGTGGTCCACTTGGTTCCACAAATAGAGGCTCTGGGTCCCATGTACTTCCATGAGGTGTGGACATATGAGCGTTTCATGTCAATACTAAATGGCTATGTATCAACTTGTGCTTGTCCTGAGGCATCCATGGTAGAGGGGTACTTTACCGAAGAGGCAATTGAGTCCGGAGGTCCTTTCTGCAACAAGGTCCTAAAAGACCAGGTTGCAATAGGTTTACCTCCGTCAAGACATGAGGGCAGGCTGAATGGAAGAGGGAGGATGGGAAAGAAAATAATCGTCCCTCTTGATTACAATCCAATCCTCGAGGCACATCATAGCATCCTACATCAGCTCTCGATAATGGAGCCTTGGATCGAGAAACACATTAATGAGCTTCACGAACATAATCATGGGTGCACCGATGATTGGTTAACGAAGGAACACAAAAAAAAGTTCACCTCATGGCTTCGGGAGCATGACATACCAGATGGGGAAACAACTGAGGAATGCACCATCAAGGTGTTGGCATCTGGACCATCACGTCAAGTCACGACATGGCAAACTTATGACATTAGTGGTTGCACGTTCTGTACGAAGTCCAAGGACAACAAGAGCATGGCACAGAATAGTGGTGTTCGATGTGAGGCCTTAGACTCTGAAACTGGTAATGAGACTACATACTTTGGCTTCGTTGAGGACATATGGGAACTTGACTATGGTTCATTTCAGATCCCTGTGTTTTGATGTCAATGGGTTGAAGACAAACATGTTACAGTGGACAACTATGGGGTCAGAGTTCTTGATCTAAGTAAGGTTGGCTACAAAGATGATCCGTGGATAATGGCTAACTGTGCTGCACAGGTCTTCTATGCCGAACAAATCCTTTCTCGTAATGAGAAGAAAAGTACTGACAAGCCGAGGCATGTAGTTTTTCCTGGAAAGCAACAAGCTATAGGAGTTGATGGTGTATCTGACCTGGATGAATTTAATGAGTTCAGCGATATGTCTCTCTTTGTAGACGACCATCCAGTAAGGATAAGGAATGTTGAGCGAACCATCCCACAGAAATCATTGCCCTGGGTGCGACATGATGGAGAAGGAAGAATAGTAGCTGCCTAGATTATTTTTGTTATTTGCCTTGTAATCCATTTATGTAATCTTTATGCCACATTAGAGCCACTTTTATGTATTCAAATCATGAGTCCCCTTCAACTTTGGTATTCAAAACTTTCTCATTAGAGCCATTTTTAAATCCCTAAGCCGCACAAAACTCTCTCAAAATTTGAATTTCAAAACTCCGAACATCGAAAAGGTAAAAAATGAAGGGATGTCCTATACAAAAGATGTGCACTATGTTGTTACCTACAACTTTGGTATTCAACAGTTCCTCACTAGAGGTCATTAAGTGTGCCATATGTCATCTGCGATTTGTCGGGCTATTAAATTCGTATAACTTAAAAAAAATTCAGTAATTCACCAGATTTTCAAAAAATCGTCAAATTTGGTATGGTGGCATGTATTGTCCAACTAAACTCCAGAAAAAGAATGAAATGATTTGAACAAAGTGACAACATAGATGCTTCACAAGTGGACACATCTTTTAGAGAGTTTAAGTGAGTTTTACGGAAGATTGGAGTAGATGTAGACAACGTGTGGTACAACAGTATCAAATCAAGTTTTGACCAAAATAAAAGTTGTAGATCATGGTGTCCCCTTCAACTTTGGTATTCAAAACTTTCTCATTAGAGCCATTTTTAAATCCCTAAGCCGCATAAAACTCTCTCAAAATTTGAATTTCAAAACTCCGAACATCGAAAAGGTAAAAAATGAAGGGATGTCCTATACAAAAGATGTGCACTATGTTGTTACCTACAACTTTGGTATTCAATAGTTCCTCACTAGAGGTCATTAAGTGTGCCATATGTCATCTGCGAGTTGTCGGGCTATTAAATTCGTATAACTTAAAAAAATTCAGTAATTCACCAGATTTTAAAAAAATCCTCAAATTTGGTATGGTGGCATGTATTGTCAAACTAAACTCCAGGAAAAAGAATGAAATGATTTGAACAAAGTGACAACATAGATGCTTCACAAGTGGGCACATCTCTTAGAGAGTTTAAGTGAGTTTTACGGAAGATTGGAGTAGATGTGGACAACGTGTGGTACAACAGTGTCAAATGAAGTATTGACCAAAACAAAAGTTGTAGATCATGGTCTCCCCTTCAACTTTGGTATTCGAAACTTTCTCATTAGAGCCATTTTTAAATCCCTAAGCCGCACAAAACTCTCTCAAATTTTGAATTTCAAAACTCCAAACATCAAAAAGGTAAAAAATGAAGGGATGTCCTATACAAAAGATGTGCACTATGTTGTTACCTACAACTTTGGTATTCAACAGTTCCTGACTAGAGGTCATTAAGTGTGTCATATGTCATCTGTGAATTTTGAATTTCAAATCTTTGATCATAAAATATTCTGAAGCACAAAATTTGTGGACCAATATTTTTAACATGTATATCTTTTATAGAGAAACAACACAAAATTTATTTCATAATTTTTGGAGCAATATCTTTTAAGATATTGATTTTTTAAGAATTTAAACAATATCTGCAAATTGCATTTTAAAAAAATGGAAATTGGTTAATACAGGCGGTGGTCAATACCAACCGCCTGTAGAAAAGTATTTCTACAGGCGGTGGTCAATACAAACCGCCTGTAGAAATCTATTTATACAGGCGGTGGTCAATACCAACCGCCTGTAGAAATGGTTTCTACAGGCGGTTGGTATTGACCACCGCCTGTACAAATGGGCTCCCTATATAGGTCAACTCGTCACCCCGAAAATTTTCTAAGTCCTGGCGCCAGTTCTTTTCAAAGAGACGCCGACAGGCTGCCAAAATTTTCCGCCGTCGCCTCATCGTCGCGCCACCGTCCCCTCTCCTCTGCGCTCGCCATTGCCGTCACTGTTGTGAGTCCTCTCCTCCTCCTCCTCCTGCTCTTCCTCCTCTCTCTCTCTGCGCATTTGGCGGCGGCGGCGGTGCGGCGGCGGGAATGTCGTGGTTCCTCGCGGCCATCATCGGCTCCGTCATCCGTCCGGTGAACGGTGGCCACGGGCGGCACGGTGGAGACCGCTCCTGTGCGCCCGCGCGGCGGCGGGCGCACTGCGTTGGTAGGCTTGCACGACGGCGGCGAGCGGCGGGCGCGGCGGCCGTGCGGTGCATCGGAGAGAGGGGAGAAGGGAGAGGAGGAGGCCGGGGTGGGCTACGGCGTTGGGCCGGCTAGTTGGGCCGGGGAGAGAGGGAGAGGGGGAAAGGGTTTGGGCCGGGACAGAAGGGGAGGGAGGATGCTCGGGAGAGGAAGTTTTTTTTCTTTTTTCTGTTTTCTTTTTTTTTCTTTTATATATATCTCTTGAATTTCACTATAATCTTGTCTAGAGGCCTCCAACCCTATGTGCAATAAAATCAATAATTTATTTAGTTCGTAAACTTATGCATACTAATTTGATAATGTTTTTAAGACATTGTTCATAGTTTTTATCTGAGATAAATATAGTATTCACATTAAAAATATTACATGAGTTTTGAAAAACACGAAATATGACAGTATATTTATTGATTTATTGCAAATGGGATAGAGTATTGAATACTATGAAATATGACGCTTTTTAATAATAATAATATACACGTTTATATTTGAATTATTGTGGTATATTTTTTCCCGTCGCAACGCACGAGCATTATAGTGAAATAAATTCTACGAATACCAAAAAAATATGAATCCAATTTTGTTAGCTTTATTGAACTGTGTAGATGCTGTGAATAATATATTTGTTGGTCGTGATGTCATAAATTTTAGGGTGTTTCTCTCGAGAAGATGTACATGTGAAAAATATGAAATGCCATGTTTTTTTCATTTTCTTTTATAAAATCATTCAGAAATTCATATGTTGAGAAATATTGGTCCAAAAATAACGAAATAAATTTTATGGTGTTTCTTGCCATGTTAAAAATATGAAATGCCATGTTAAAAATATAATGACATAGCTAGATCTCTTGCAACTTCTTCATACCATAGCTAGATCTCCTTTTGATATTATTATATATTTATGTCAGTTTGTCGCGATGAGTTCTCCGCGCAACGACCAAGCCCCAGGATCTGAACATACGGAACAAGCCCCAGAGTCCGACCCCATGACGAAAGAAGTGACCCACCAAACAAGCAAAGTTCTGGGGTCGTCCGACCGCACGGAGAAGGTAGAAAGGACCCACGAAACGGGTGAAGCCACAAGGGACGAAACTCCGGAATATGAAAGTGTTAGCGATGACATGGAGCCTCCCGAAGTGAGGAAGGCTCGTCGTGAATTGGAACGTGACCCTGATTATAATCCACAAGCCGATGAGGTAATCCTTGTCTATTATACATGATTTGGATCTATAATGTTTGTATATAATTACATGATTTCAATCCATAATGTCTATATATAAACCCATCTATATGATTCATAATGTCTATACTCAGGAGGCAATGTCTCAAATGCAAGAACTCATTTGGCAACACGAAGTGGCACAAGCCGAAGATGCACCGGAACCGACCACGACCCCGACCACTGAGAGATCAAGGAAAAGAAAACGGAGCAATTTGAAACGAGGCGAGAAAGGATTAAACAAGTTTCCAGACGATGTATATGCCATCTCAGATGTTAGCCCGATCAGACAACCCCTAGCTCCTGAGGAGGCCCTACCTAAGTACCGGAACACCATTGGTTTCTGTGTTAGGGACATTCTTGACATCACTATTCGACAGTGGTCCCGTGTGTCAGATGATGACAAGAAAAGAATTTGGGATAAAATCAAGACGAGGTTCCTGTTTCCTCGAAACACACCAGAGGCACTGATAAAGGAATACACAATGAAGCAGTGTGCAATCAGTTTCCAAAACTGGAGGTCAGAGATGAATACCAAGTTTGCAAAGAGAGGGTTGGACCCTACAAGCAGATACAAGATTACTAAAGGACAGTGGGCAGTCTTTTTAGAGCAGAGGAGAGAGCCAGACTTCTTAACTATCAGCGAAGCCAACTCTGCTCTCGCTAAGAAGAACAAGTACCACCACCGTCTAGGCACAGGTGGTTACCAGCGTCAGGTTTCCAAATGGAGGCAAGAAGAGGCTGCGAAGAAGGCGGCAGGGTTGCCAGCGCTGTCCGAGCAAGTTGGTGAAAGGTCAGCAAATTGGATTCTTGCTCGAAAACCAAAGGAAAATGAGAGCGGTGTGTCCTTTGACGACCCAATGTTTGAAGAAGCAACAAAGAGCATCTTTGCGGTGGCGGCCAAGACGCAGGAAGGGAAATTCAAGCCACGAAGGGAGAGGGACATCCTTACTGCGGGCCTCGGTAACCCTGAGCATCCTGGCCGTGTTCGGGGCATCTCATCCAAAGAGGGATGGAAGGATGGATTCGGGCCTCAGTGGCAAGGTGAGTATAAGAAACGTGATCGATACAAGGAAGAAATGGCAAGTTATTTAAAGCAAGAGGCTAAGAAAGAGTTCACGGAGATGATGGCAAAATTGCTAGAAAATTCTCCTCCTGAGTTGATGCAAAAACTAGCGAGTGCGGTTTCAAATCAACAGATTAGCGTTCAGGCACCCCAGATGCAGCTAGTACCAGTGGTGTCACAATGTGCAACCAACATTCCAAGCAGTGTTGCGTCTACGGCGAACAAGGTTCACTATCCGGTTGACGACATTGTTGGTCCCATGTCGTGCTCCCTGGTCATAAGATATGGCATTAACAATCATCGTACAAGGGAAGTAGCCAAGGGCAAAGCAATCCCAGGACGCAAATACCATGGAGCTGACATTCCTGAAGACTACTGCAGAGTAGAAGTATCGACCGTGGTTCAAGGATATGAGGATGAGATTCTAGACATCCCCGGTCTAGAGGTCATTGAGAAACTCGGACAGGCTATAAACAATTTCATTCTTTGGCCTAGGCGGGACGTCCAGCTGATGGAGCAACCCACTCAGGAGTCATCAAGACCTACCGATCCTCTTCATGACCACCCACCATCACCTCCCCAGTCTATTCCCGACCCTCAATCATCACCTCCGCCAAAGTCAGCACCATCTCCGCCACAATCATCACCTCCGCCACAGTCAGCACCATCTCCGCCACAGGCATCTCCTCCACCACAGTCAGCACCATCTCCACCACAGTCGTCTCCTCCGCCACAGTTAGCACCATCCCCGCCACAGTCATCGCCTTTGCCACAGACACCACCATTGAATTCCCCACCTTCCCCACAACCCGAAGATCCTCTGCCACAAAGCAAGGAGCCACCACCACCACCAAAAAAGAAATTTCCGGTACCCAAGTTGGTTTCCGCCTACGAGCCAAAGAAGAAAATAGCTGGGACTGCGAAATTTTTAAAAGGAATTGGACAGAAACGCACTTCAGAAGTCGTTGAGTTGTCTGAGCTTCAGAAGTTAGCGAAGCCAGTGCCTAAGGTGATTCCTTGCACTATCAAGGTCCCAACTGCAGAAGATTACAAGTCTATCCCTAAAACTTTTGTGTTGGGAAGGCCTCTACTCAAGCGGCAGACACTCTTAAAGATTCCAAGCAATATAAAAAGGTTGCATGACTGGTATATGAGAGCCGCTTCTGCTGGCATCGACACCATCAACGTGTGTATCCCACAAAAGGCATTTCTAAGTGAAAATAATATGTGCATCATTAACTTTGAAGACATTTGGTTGATGATGAACCTCGAGAGACTGGACGTACAGATCGTAACGACGTTTGCACTGTAAGTGTTACATAGTTTAAAATGCATTATAGTTGCGTTAATGTTGAAGATCTGACTTGCACATGTGCCTTGCAGAATGCTATATGATCAGCAGGAGATGTATTATGGGCAAGATTTCAATTATTGTGCCAATGAAAGGATTGGCTATCTAAACCCAATTGATATATGCGAAGAACGGCACACTTTCAGAATCGGTGACGACAACATAGAGTTACTGGGCTTAGAAGGTGAGGAACGGGAGAAGAAAATCGCAAAGTTAAAGTTGGCGTATGAATCCCAGTACGCCTTTGTCGGTGTTTCGTACCCGGGGGTATCACACTAACGAGTAATATGATCGCGTGCTTCTCTTCCTGGATGGTGATGCAAAGGGACACAAGGATTTATCCTGGTTCGGGCAAAGAAGGCCCTACGTCCAGCGGGGGGAGATGTTCTTGTATTATTTGCACCTAAGTGCTTGTACAGGGGAGAATACAAGCTCAGTGAGCGTGGACCGGGGTCCGGACTCGTGTTTGTGCGTGGACTCGTGTGTTCTGTTCGTCGTCCCGAATGAGGGCCCTAGCGTCCCATTTTATAGAGTAAGGGGAGGCCAGGATTACAAAAAGTATTATAGGTGTCGGGGCGCATGGTGCCCCATACGGAGAAGGGTAGAAACCCTGTCTTGTCGGGGTCACTGTAGCCGACGTGATCGTCGCTGTTGAGGCGTCCTTGAGTCGTGGCTTCCCTCCCGGGCGCGGACGTGGGGGCGCGACAAAGCGGGAGCCGTACAGCACCCATCCCGGATTGTACAGTACGCGGTGAGGTCCCTCCGGGTCTTGGGGTACCTGTCCTCCAAGAGTATGAAAGTGGTTAGGGCTCGAGGGGCGCGAAGCCGACCTCGAGGTGTTACAGTGTATGGCTCGAGGGGCGCGGAGCCGGCCTCGAGGTGTTTACAGTGTATGGCTCGAGGGGCGCGGAGCCGGCCTCGAGGTGTTTACAGTGCATGGTTCGAGGGGCGCGGAGCCGGCCTCGAGGTGCTATAGTGCATGGTATGGTCGAATAGTGCTGTACTGGTGCCCTTTCGCCCATGCTTGTAGTGAAAACGAGACTTGACCTTTACACCGAGTTACTGTGATACGTGCTGTGCTTCAGTGGACATGACCGGAGTAGGTGAAGTCATTAAATGCGTGGTATGGGGCCGGTACGGCTGTCTGTACCACTCGAGGTCCGTGCGATAGGGCTCGAGGTGTGGGAGCGTGCTCGCCCGAGGTCTATAGGGCTCGGGCGAGACGGAAAGCGATCGCGTTCGCCCGAGGCCTGGCTCAGCGGGCTCGGGCGAGGCGGAGAAAAGAGCGATCGTCCGAGGCCTGGCTCAGCGGGCTCGGGCGAGGCGGAGAAAAGAGCGTTCGCCCGAGGCCTGGCCGGGAGGGCTCGGGCGAGACGGAGATAGCGCGTTCGCCCGAGGCCTGGCTGGGAGGGCTCGGGCGAGACGGAGATAGAGCGTTCGCGTTCGCCCGAGGCCTGGCTCAGCGGGCTCGGGCGAGGCGGAGAAAAGAGCGTTCGCCCGAGGCCTGGCTCAGCGGGCTCGGGCGAGGCGGAGAAAAAGCATTCGCCCGAGGCCTGGCTGGGAGGGCTCGGGCGAGTCGGAGATTGGGCGTTCGGGTGTTTGCGTTGATTGGGGGTACCCCTTTTTTGTACCACCGACAGTAGCCCCCGAGCCCTTGTTCGAGTGCTTGCATTCGAGCAGGGGCTTCAGATTGGGATCTCGATGGATAGCTACTGGTCTCGAGGGTTTTGTCGATTTGATTCCGTGGGTGTCGTGCGAGCGACACCCGCGGGTGTAGCCCCCGAGGCCACGGGGGAGTGGTTAGAACTCCCTCGTGGGCTTTCCGAAGAATCCTCCGTCGTTTGGGAGCCTTCTGCCCAGTGGGTGCGCCTTTTTAGGCGGATATCGTCAGAGAGCGGAGATCGCGGCGTCGTGTGTTCCTGTCAACAGGCTTGAAATGTAGTTTGGTAATAAAATTTAAATGTTCGAAGCAACCTTTCCTTTGTCGTGGGGGACTCGAGATGGAGAACAAGTGTTCGTCCTGGGCCTGGTCTCGAGGGCTCGGGCGAGAAGGAGGTCGAGGGTTCCCCCGAGGCCTGAAAATCCCATGTTCAGACAAAGAAAGAGGTTAGTCGTAACTGTCCGAGTTTTTAGACCCTCTTTCGTCGAGGGGTGCCAGGCTGAACCGACTGGCCGGCTCCTCGAGCTGTCCGGTATGCCGATTGCCCTGGCTTGTCGTCCCGCGAGTCCTTTCGATCGGATGCGAGGTGGGATGCCTCGTACTACCCCGAGCGGGCGAGCATCGAGGTTCCCGGTGAGCTAGTAACGGGGAATCCAAGTGAGAGCTCGTGCCCCGTTCGTTAGGGGTCGACTGTGGCCCGGAGGCGGTCTCATAAAGCATGGGTGCTCAGTCTGCAGGAGTGCCGGGTCCATTCGATAGGACCCGGTGGCTCGATGCCTCCCTCCGAGGGGATCTCACTGCATATCGAGCTCCCCGCCTTGGATACACGTGGGGGGCCTCAAGGGCTTGGCCCTCGAGTGATGCCTCGAGTGGCGCCCCTTGGTGTCCCTGACTCGGATGCTCGAAGCCGGCTGTCGAACCCTTTTCGAGGGCCAGCCTTCGCTACTTCGAGACTTAGGGCCGGGGCCCGTTTTTACCTTTATAAAGAGGCCTCCGTCTTCTGGGAGTCCTTCTGCCCGTTGGGCGCGCCTTTTTAGGCGGAAACTGTTGGGGAGAGCGACGGGCGCGAAGCCAGAGCGACGGTCGTGGCGGGCCCGGGCAGTGGAGCGAATGGGGAGGTAACGCGTGTGACCTGCACCCGGCTCGAGACGCGGTTAGGTAGGCGCATTGAATGCATTCTGTTACCTTTTTACGTCGTGGGAGATCCCGTCCCTTTGGATTTCTCCCTATAAATATCGAAAAGAGGGGAAAGAGAACCCTTTACTTTGCCTTTGCCTTCGCCGCCGCTGCTGCCTTAACGCGCCCTCTCCTTCGAGCTAGCCGCCACCCGTCCGCTGCTCGGATCCGCGCCGCGCCACCGTCATGGCCGCCCAGACACAGATATCGCCGGCCGAGGACTGGAGCCCGTCGAAGGTGACGCAGAGCGAGATGGACTCGCTGGTGGCCCAGGGGCTCTTGCGCCCCAATCCGGAGGAGGGGCCCGCATGGTGGGTTATCCCGTCGGCGGAGCACCGGGAGCCGCACCCGCCGGAGGGGTATGTGGTGAGCTTCACGTGCTACCACCGCATGGGGCTCGGCGTCCCTCCGAGCCGCTTCCTGCGAGGGTTGACCCACCATTTCGAGGTGGAGCTTCAACACTTCTCCCCCAACTCCATCTCGCACGCCGCCATATTCGCCGCGGTGTGCGAGGGGTACCTGAAGATGGAGCCGCACTGGGAGATGTTCGTCCATCTCTTCCGGGGCGAGCTCTTCATCAAGTCCCTGAAGCCCAGCGGGAGGCGGCTCGTGCGTATGGGCTCCCTTGCCATTACCGCAAGGGCGGGGACCTCGTCGGCCAATGTCCCCCGCGAGTACTTACGGTACAAGCTTTCCTCCAACCAGGCCGGGTGGGACGACCATTGGTTCTACCTTCGGAACGAAGGTGGCCTCCTTCCGCAGTACACCGGCCGGGTCCTCACTCAACGCCCGGAGAAGTGGACCTGGGGTGTTGCGGCGGACAGGCAACGCCACCTGGTCCCGTTGATGGAGATGATGAAGACGCTGGTGGATGAGAAGAAGCTGACCGTGCAAGCGGTCATTTGGGCGTTCCACCAGCGAAGAGTTCTTCCGCTGGCGGACCGCCCCCTTCTTATGCACGAGATGGGCCCGCAGGCTCAGCTCGAGGCGCTCAACCGTTCGAGGATGGCCGAAGAGAGGCTGTCCCGGAACGAGGGCGTCTCCCGGGTGTCGATTACGATCCAGGGGACGTTCACCCCTGAACTCTCCCACCTGGTTGCGATGGCGCCCGACGAGGGGTGTCTTGACCTGGTAAGCTTCCCTCGAGTCGAGCTATCTTGAACCTCCTCCCCCTTCTTCCTCCTTCGATCCGTTTGCGTCCGTCTTGTGGTTTGTCTCCTCATGCTTCTCCTTTCTTCAGGGGGCATTTACTTGTCGCGCGTCGAGGCCCCCGGTGAGGGAAGACGCCGCGGATGCTCAGGTGAGGCGCCTCTCTGCTCAAAAGGACAAGGAGAGCAAGGATGCAAAAAAGAAGAAAGAGAAAGATAAAAACTTGCGTCGCTTAGCTCGGGAGCAGAGACTGGCGAGGGCCCGTCGCAACCGTCAGCCTGGGGACGGGTCTCCCGAGCTGAGCTCCTCGAGCTCGGAGGAGGAGAGTAGTGACGAGGAGGGGGACGACGACGAGGGGATGGATGCGCGCTTGACGCGCGCGGGGCTCTTCGATGGCAGGGCTGACCGCTCCTCTGTGCAGGGGGGCACACTGGAGGTCCCACCGACAAAAGGGGCACGCAGGACGCAGCCGCGGAAGGCGGCGCTGATCCCCGCCTCGTCGGGGGCCCGAGGTCCGTCGAGCTCCGCGCCGGACGCGCCTCCAATCGCCAGGAAGCCCCGGACCCGGAGCGCCTCCGCCACTGCACCAGTGGAGGCCGCCCCCGCGTCAGCCCAGACGGGGGGTCTCGAGAGGGGGCGGGCCTCAAGAGGCGGCCGACAGGTCGAGAAGGGTTCGGGGCCCGACCCCCGCGAGCCGCCAAGGGCGCCGTCGAGTCCGCGGAGGAGTGGGCGCCAAGAAGGGGCGTCGAGCCCGCGCCATCATGAGCGTCGGGGAGGGAGCCCCCGAGCATCTCGTGACCAGGGGCGCGAGCGTCCCCGGAGTTCATCGCCGCACCGCCACCGGGACGCGGAGGCGGACGCGGGAGGGCGCGACCACCAGCGCGGGCGCCGGAGCAGGTCCCGGAGCCCGCGTCGGAGCGAGCGCCATGACATCAGCACGAGGGTGGTGCGGTCGCCCTCCCGCGATGTGGGGCGGAAGGAGGGCTCTCCCTCGAGGTCGAGCCATGGGAGGCGTCGGGAGCCCTCCCCCCATCCCAGCCCTGCGGAGACGGCCCAGGCACAGGGCTCGAGCCATGGGGCGGGCTCGAAGCCCCCGAGTGGGTCCGCCGATTCCGGGAAGAAGCCCGGCCGCCGCTTTGGGTGAGTAGTCTTCTTGGACCTCGTCGGTAGTGAGGCTTTACCTTTTTACTTTTTGATGACATACGCTATCTCTGTTTTCTCAGGGGGAAGCGCTCCTATCAGGAGGTGGACCTCGCCTCGTCCAAGAGGGCCAAGCCCTCGGGCCCCGTCGAGGCACAGGCACCTCGAGGTATGCCTCCTTCCTCCGCTAGAGAAGCCGCTTGGCTGGAGAAGGCTCGAGCTGCCATGGCTCGAGGGGGCCGACTGGTCGTCGCGAATTTTGGTGAGGCCGTCGCCATCGACCACAGGGGTCGAGGCATCCTTCCTGATTCTGACACCGCTGTTATCTCATACTGCAGGGGCCTCCGCTCACGGCATCGAGCCAGCCTCCACCGCGTCGACTGAGGCGCTGCATCCTCCTCCTCCTCCTCCGGCGACGGCGCCAACTGGGAGCGGCACCCTTCCCCCTACCACGACGTCTGTTTCGGGCGAAGTGCCCGGGGCGAGCACGACCCCGCCGGTGTCCGGGGCTGAGGAGACCGCGCCCCTCGAGGCCCCGAGCAACACGAGCCGGGCTGCGGAGGAGGGAAAGGTGGGAGGGGTGTCGGCGGAGAAGGAGCCGACAGTGGAGGACCTTCTGAATGAGCTGGAGCGGGGGCCGCCCCTCGCCGCGGGCTCGATGACGGTGGAAGCGTCATTCGAGCCTTCGCTCCCACGCGAGGCAATGGCGCCGCCTCGGGAGGCGGCGGAGCAACTGGAGGCGCCAGCGGAGGGACGGAGGGAGTCGGGTCAGCTCGAGGCGGAGGGGGATCTGCCCGACATCGAGCTCGACCGGCCGATATGGCCGTTTCCCGTCCCACTGAGCCCGCCTCTCGCCGTGGTCCCCATCGAGCAGCCGGCCCAGCGGGGGGCCCCGCGTGAGGTGCGGGCCATCTTCCGAGAGGTGGCCGCGCTTATGGCGGAGGCGGAGCGGTCCTGCTCTGAGGAGGCGGACCGGTCCGCTCAGGTGTCAGCCGCCCTCGAGCGGGCCGAGGCGGAGCTCCGAGATCTCCGCGCAGAGCTGAGCCGGAACGCCCAGATGGCGAGCCGGCTTAACGAGGCGGAGGCGGAGGTCCGGGTGGCTCGAGGCGAGGTCGCCCGATCCAGGGAGGAGGCCGCCGCCGTTCTCGAAGCGTCGAGGAAGGAGGCCGCGGACGCCCGAAGCGAGGCCACCTCCGCCCGGGCTGAAGCCGAGGCGGCGAAGCAGGAGGCTGCTGACGCTCGTGGCGAGGCCGCCGCCGCCCGAACCGCAGCGGAGGCGGCGAGGAAAGAGGCCGAAGACGCCGTGAGTGGCGCCGACACCGCCCGAGCTGCCGAGGGGGCGGCGCGGCAGGAGGTGATCCGTAAGGATCTGGCCCTGGTGGAGGCGGGCCGGCTGATCGAGGACCTTAGGTCCGAGAAGCTCCTCACGCTGGCCGAGAAGCGCAGGCTGGAGCAACGTGCTGAGGGCCTGACCAGCGACCTCGCCGCACTGGGGCAACACTGCGACGGTGAGGCTCACATCTTGTTATTGCTTGGGTTTCGAAGTTTTTCGTTATGCCGTCGTCTCACTCTTCCTTGTTTATCGCGCAGGGGTCGAGAAGACGGTCGAGGAGCTCCGTGAGACGAACCAGGCTCTCTTGGACCAACTCCAAGACGAGACGATGGTGGCGGAGCGGGCTCGCACCTCCCTCGACCGGCTCGTCCCCATGTGGGGTGCTCCTGCGGTAGCCGCGGCAGAAGGCGCGATGGCTCGAGGCGACGCCTTGGTCGACGCCTTATGCTTCTTCGACGCAGCCGCTCGGGACCGCGTCCGGCAAGCTCTCCATCACGGTGTCAAGCAGACACTCGCGGTTGTTCGTTCCGGTTTCCGCTTCCCGGTCCATGTTGTCGCGAATGGCTTCATCGAGATCGAGGGGAAGGATGAGGAATGGAACAACCGCCGAGTTGACAAAATTTTGGAGAAGATGGAGAGGCCGGGGGCGTCGCTTGCGAAGATCTTCGAGGAGGACGTGATGCCTCCTGACGCCAGCAGCGGCGTCGGGAGCCCTCCTCCCTCGAGCTCGGGCGTCGAGGTCGAGCCTGCCCCTGCGGACCTTGGGGAGGAGTACCGCACCGACGAGGATTGAGGCCTGCGTGCCAAATTTGGGCGTCGAGGCCCTTGTAAGAATTTTGTGAGATAAACGAGGATAAGTCGAGATCTGAATGTATACGTGATTTGTTTATGGAAAGAGTTGTTTTCTTTTCAAATGCGTTTGACCACTTCTCTTTGTCGCAAGCTCGAGTTTTTGCTAACTTAGTCTGTGCTCCTTCGATACGTCGCGAGCCCCTCGAGGGGAGGCGTAGGTAAGTTACCGTAGCCCGGGGGCGTAGGTGGCCGTCTATGTCGACGCCTCCCGACCTTTGGTGGCTCGAGGTATTTTAGGATTTAGACGTCGCTAGTTCATTCGAGGCACGGGTCGAGACAAGGGCCAAAACTTTTGAAAAGAAAACGCTTATTTTTTCCGGAGTCTGGGGGAGGGGCCCCCCGTCAGCCCCCGAGGGAGGCTTGACCCTGAGCAGAGCAGGGTCGAGGCTACCTTAAGATGCGAGGCAATATAAACGATAATGTACGAGTTCGTTCATTCATTTTGACATGTTTGTACAAAGTGGTAAAATGAACAAGGCCTCGAGGCCTTTAAGGGTAAAAGCGACGTAGCTGAGATATGTTCCACGCGTTGGCCAGGATCCTGCCTTGGTCGTCGTAGAGCTTGTACGTGCCTGGCTTGAGTACTTCGGCCACGGTATATGGGCCTTCCCACGGAGGGGTGAGTTTATGGCGCCCTCGATTATCTTGCAGCCGTCGAAGCACGAGGTCCCCCACCGTCAGGTCCCTTTTGCGCACGTGCCTGTCGTGGTAGCATCGAAGTGTTTGCTGGTAGCGTGCAGAGTTGATGAGCGCCACGTCTCGGGCCTCCTCGAGCTGGTCCTTGGCGTTGGCGAGCCTTTCGTCACTGGTTTGCTCGTTGTAGGCTCGAAGTCGAGGTGAGCCGTACTCGAGGTCCGTAGGTAAGACGGCCTCGGCGCCGTAGGTTAGGAAAAACGGAGTGAACCCGGTGGCTCGACTCGGCGTAGTCCTGAGACCCCACAGCACCGAAGGGAGTTCCGTAGCCCACCCCTTTCCGAAGTCTTTGAGGGTCTTGAACAGCCTTGGCTTTAGCCCATGGAGTATCATGCCGTTGGCACGCTCGACCTGCCCATTGCATTGGGGGTAGGCGACCGAGGCTCAGGTTACGCGAATGTTGTTGTCATCGCAGAAGTTGGTGAACTTTTTGCCCGTAAATTGGGTGCCGTTGTCGGTGATGATGACATTAGGCACCCCAAACCGGTACATGATGTTAGCGATGAACTCGACAGCCCTCTCGGAGGTGGGGTCTCCTATCGGTTTAGCCTCGATCCATTTGGTGAACTTGTCGACGGCCACGAGCATGTGTGTGTACCCTCCACTTGTCCTTCTGAGGGGACCTACGAGGTCGAGCCCCCAAACGGCAAATGGCCAAGTGATTGGGATCATCTGCAGGGCGTGTGCGGGCTGGTGCGTTTGCTTGGCGTAAAATTGGCACCCATGACATGCTTGGACCAAACGCTTGGCATCCCCGATGGCGGTCGGCCAATAGAAGCCTTGTCGGAAGGCGTTGCCAACCAGGGCCCTTGGCGCTGCGTGGTGGCCGCAAGCCCCCGAGTGCATATCGTCGAGGAGCTTGCGCCCTTCCTCGAGTGGGATGCAGCGTTGAAGGATTCCAGTTGGACTTCGTCGGTATAGCTCCCGTTCGTCGCCGTAGATGACGTAGGTCTTGGCCCTCCGGGCGATGCGTCGGGCCTCCGTCTTGTCTTCCGGTAGTTCGCCTTGTGTCAGGTAGTCGAAGTAGGGCGTCCGCCAGTCAAGGGGCCGTGACGACGGGGAGGCGTGTGTGTCGACCTGCATCGCTTCTGCGGACGTCGAGGGGTCCTTCTCGAGGGGTGCCGTCGAATCTCGAGCCCCCGTGCCTTGCTCGAGGGGTGGCGTCGAGGTCCCAGCCCCTGGGTCGATCTCGACGGATGGCTCGAAGACGTCCCTCGAGAATGCGGATACATGGGTGTATGCCGAGTCTCTGTGTGATGAGTGATTGTCAACGGAGATGATGCGCATGTTCTTTGGCTTGTGTTGTGCAGGTGTCGAGCTCGGAGACAGTGATCGATGGCGGGTGAAGGTCAAGTTGCGACGTGCCGTGCCGACGGACCGGGCGCGATGAAGGATGGGCGTGCCGTGCGGCGGACGTGCCATGCCGATGTATCGGACGGTGAAGGGCGGACGTGGACTTGGACTGATGGACTGGAGGCCGGAGGATCAGCTGTGGTGGCTGGCAGCCTGCGACAGCGACAAGCGGAGAAGTGCGATCATGTCGGTGGAAGGGGTGCACAGGCGGTGCATCCCTTCTACGACGCCGGTTTGTTGGTAGAGCCCGGGAAAAACCAACGGTGGACGGTTTCCAGGTTTGGGCCTCAAAACCTGGGTGCTGGGTTTCCAGGTTGAGCCACAAAACCTGGGCGCGACGGTTTCCAGGTTGAGCCTCAAAACCTGGGCGTGGGCCGGTTTCCGAGTTTGGGCCTCAAAACTCGGGCGCGGACGGTTTCCGAGTTTGGCCACAAAACTCGGGCTGGAGGCTGGTTTCCCGGTTTGGGCCTCAAAACCGGGGGTTGATGGAAAAGGCTGGTTTCCCGGTTTGGGCCACAAAACCGGGGGTGCAGAGTGGTGGCGGCACGTGGCGGCGATCTGAAGGTTGCGTGGAGGCGACGCGGAAGACCGTGCGGGCGTGGCCGTCGGATCTACCTACCACCAGCGGGTGGACTAGAATAGCCTTAGGGTTAGGCTGGTCCGCTCTGTAAATACAGTAGTGAGGGGTAGAGTAGGAAATAGGCTTAGGCTAGGTTAGTATAAGTAGTCTAGGGGAGACACCCTCCTCCCTATCTCAGTTAGCGCAGTCATTTGCTTCCTAGCACCTAGGGTTTCCACTCTCCCATCCCCTGCTTTAGCTAGTTGAGATCCGCAGAGAGACTCCACTCTGTGTACTGTTGATCTGAGGAAGTGAGGCCGTATCCTCACCTTGGAGCACTGATCGGTGTCATGATTCGCGTCCTTGATTCGAGTTCGTGGGTGTGATTCGCGTTTTCCTTGTGTTCTTCGCGGAATCCTTTTTCTCCACGATTTTCCCATCGCTTGATCTTTTTGCTCGGTTCATCGTTTGCGATTCCGTTTGAACTAAGTTGTTCTAGATCGTGAGGCACTCCTTTCCACCGAAGGAATTGATCTCAAACCCCACGGTCTAGGAGATCGATCGATTTTACGTTCCGGGTCAAGTTTTCTCCTTTCCCCCGAATTTCTTTGATTCATCGATTTGGAGATAGGTTCGAGCCATGATCTCTTAGAGATAGCTCACTATCCTCCTTGTGACTCCTCTCACCAAGTTTGATCCCTAGAGGATTCGTTTTGGGTGAGATCGAGTCGGATCGGTGAATGAACAACTGTTTCGTGGGGTGACCGGACGCAGGGTCGGGGAGACCGGACGCTCTGCTCATGAGTCCGGTCGTTGAACGTCTTCCTGTGTGCTTCTGCTTCTTGACCGGACGCACATGACCGGACGCTCGATTTTATTCTGACCGGACTCATCGCTTCTACTGTTCATCGGGGTTTGGCTCTTGTGACCGGACGCTAGGTGATCGACCGGACGCTAGAGCACAGTGCGTCCGGTCCAACACAGTAAGGTCCGAAATCCACTTCTGCACGACCGGACGCGTCCGGTGCCTGCTGACCGGACGCAGGCAGAGTCCGGTCAGGTGCAGTCAGCACGTTTTCGTCCGCAGTTTGTTCGGTTGACCTTCGATTTGCGATCCGCTTGTTGCGTTGGATTCCCGACTCCGTGCTCTACAGAAATCGGGCTCCTCGCTTTTCAAAATAGCCTGAATCCCCCTCGCGTTGCTCGGGGGAGGTTGAGGTTACCCAAAACCCATCCTGTCACTAGTTGACTTGCGTGAACTTGGGTGTGGAAGTTTTTGTGGTGCCTCGCTGTGACCCTAGAGATCATCCACCCTCTTCCAAGGGTCGTGGGTATCACGTTTTCGTTAGTATCTCTTGGGGGTTGATTTTGGGACACTTGGCCAAAGTTTCAAAAGAAATTTTTATTGGCTCCCATTCACCCCCCCTCTGGTCGCCTTGCTTTGACATTCTCGGTCCTTCAATTGGTATCGGAGCGGGTTAAGGATCTTCCACCTTAGCCGGTTCCAGATCCACCGAAGGCGACATGGATCGCGGCGTGGGCAAACCGCCGTTTTTCGATGGGACGAACTATGCGTATTGGAAGATACGTATGTCGGCCTATTTGCAGAGCTTGGGCGCTTCGATCTGGGATATTTGCAACTCCCCTGATTACATGGTCTTGGCTGCTCGTGTGACTCAACAGCAGATCGATGAGCACGATGCCAATAGCCGAGCCCGTAATGCTCTTTTCTCTTGTTTGAGCATGGGTGAGTTTGATCGTGTTTCTCACCTCGCTACGGCTCGGGAGATCTGGGACACTCTCATGCGTTTTCATGAGGGCACCTCTCAAGTCAAAACCCGACTCTACGAGTCGTTCAAGCGAGAGTATGAGAACTTTAGACATCAACCTGGCGAGAGCATAGAAAGTTTATTCGCTCGCTTTCAGGTGATTGTCAACAGGATGAGGGCTAACAAGGAGCAGTTGCCCTTTGACGATCATGAGCGTGCTTTGAAGCTTTTGCACACTCTTGACCGTTCGGTGTGGGACTCCAAGGTTCAGGCGATCATCGAATCCCCTAACTATGAGACCCTCACCTGCGACGAGCTCTTCAGTAAGCTCAAGTCCAGTGAGATTGATGCTATGGCGAGGGCTTCTTTTGAAAATCCTTCTCGCCCGTCCATGGCTTTGGTTTCCGGCTCTTCCTCTAACCCCTCAGCTGGTTTTGCGCTTTCTTCTCTCTTTTCTGTGACAGAGGACCAGCTGGAGTCTTTGGGAGACGACGAGTTGGCTTTGCTTGCCAACCGGTTCTCGCGGTTCCACAACAACCGCATGAACCGTCGTCGAGGAGGAGGACGCACGGGATGCTACGAGTGCGGCGACCCCGACCACTTCATCGCCGACTGCCCCAAGAAGAAGAACAAGCATCTGGGGAAGGGCGATCACGGCCACAGGCGCGACTCCAAGTACAAGGAGAAGCACGTTCCCCCAAGGCACAAGAAGCGGGGCGGCTTCGACAAAGAGTACATCAAGAAGAAGTACTTGGAGAAGCAGCAAGCTGAGCAGCGCGCGTTCTTCGCCACGCTCAGCGACGTCGACGGCTCGGATGACGACTCCGCCAGCTCGAGCGATGACGAGTCCGAGAAGAAGAAGAGGATCGAGGACAAGCTGAACGGCCTCTGCTTCTTCGCCGACGACGACGGCTTCTGCACCATGGCGCTGGGCGATGAGGTCGACGGCAAGCCAGAGCGTACCCCTCGGAACGACGACGACGACGACACCTCCCAGGTAAGACGGTTGGAGGACGTTTGGTTGGTGGATTCCGGTTGTTCGAGGCACATGACCGGAAACACCAAGTGGTTCTCCAGCCTTAGCCCGGTCGCCGGAAAGGAGTACATAACCTTCGGCGACAATAGTAAAGGTAAGGTATTGTCTCGTGGGACGGTGCGGGTTAATGAGCACTTTGTGTTGCGCGATGTTGCTCTTGTTTCTAACCTGCATTTTAACCTTCTTTCTGTTTCGCAACTTTTTGATGATGACTATGAGATTCGTTTTAAACCGAACCTTAGTCGCATCTTAGATCCTCAGGGCGATCTTGTATGTCTGATTTCGCCCTTTGGGAAAGTCTTTTGTGCGAATTTCTCGGAATCGTTTGGTTCTTCTCGCTGTCTTTTGGCTAGTCCTTCTTCCTCCGATCTTTGGAAGTGGCATAGGAGGCTCGGTCATTTAAGCTTCGACTTGCTTGCAAAACTTAGCTCACTTGGCCTAATCCGAGGATTGCCCAAGCTTTCGATGGAGAAGGATCTAGTTTGCCATTCTTGCAGACATGGGAAGATGGTTGCTGCTCCCCACCATCCGGTGACTAAGGTCATGACCTCGCACCCCGGAGAGCTTTTACACATGGACCTTGTTGGTCCGGCTCGGGTGAGCTCGGTTGGTGGCAAGTGGTATGTTTTGGTTGTTGTTGACGACTTTTCGAGATATTCGTGGGTCTTCTTTTTAGCTGAGAAGATCGAGACTTTCTCATTTGCTCGCAATCTGATTTTGCGTCTTCAGAACGAGTTCCCTTTGAACTCGATGCGAGCTATTCGGAGTGATAATGGTTCCGAGTTTAAAAATTCGGATTTTGAGAAGTTTTGTAACCGCCTTGGTTTGGAGCATCAGTTTTCTTCCCCCTATACACCACCTCAAAATGGTGTTGTAGAGAGGAAGAATCGGACCCTTGTTGAGATGGCCAGGACGATGCTTGATGAGCATAGGACTCCTAGGCGTTTTTGGGCCGAAGCTATGAACACTGCATGCTACATTTCGAATCGCATTTTTCTGAGAGCGTTTTTGAAGAAGACCTCTTATGAGTTGCGTTTTGGTCGCCAGCCCAAGGTGAGTTATTTTAGAGTCTTTGGTTGCCACTGTTTTATATTGAAGAAAGGCAACCTGGACAAGTTTGAGTCTCGTTCTTCTGACGGTGTGTTTTTGGGTTATGGCACTCACTCTCGAGCTTATCGTGTACTTAACCTTGACACTAACCGAGTCATGGAGACATCAGATGTCACCTTCGACGAGACTCTTGTTTGTCCCTCTTCTCGTTTTGAGCGTGCAGGTGATCATGAGGTTGGAGAGCCTCTTTTCGATGACGAGGACGAGGGTGCTGAAAGTATAGATGATCCAGCACCCCCTCCACCTGCCGTGCCGCAAAGAGCGGCCTCGACGACGACTCACGGCCCCGACACTTCTTCTTCCTGGGGGCCGTGGGATCCTCCACCTCGCGCGGTACCTTTTGTACCCGGGGTGGAACCAGCTGCTGTTGAGGGGGAGGTCACTTCTTCCCGGGAGGCGCCACGACATATCCAGCGCCAGCACCCCCCTGAACAGATGATCGGCGACATCGACGAGCGAGTTACTCGCTCCAGGTCACAGCACATCTCGCACTTTGCTCATTCTGCTTTTGTTGCGTCTTTTGAACCCCGAGATGTTGGACACGCATTGACGGATCCGGATTGGGTCAATGCCATGCATGAGGAGCTAGAGAACTTTGAGCGAAATCGGGTTTGGGTTCTAGTGCCACCACCTCCTGACTGTAAACCTATTGGGACAAAATGGGTATTTAAAAACAAGCAAGGAGAGGAGGGCCACATTGTGAGAAACAAGGCCCGGCTTGTAGCGAAGGGTTATAGTCAGAAGGAGGGGATAGATTATGAGGAGACCTTCGCTCCTGTAGCTCGTTTGGAGGCTATTAGGATACTCTTGGCTTATGCTGCATCCATGGGTTTCAAACTTTTTCAAATGGATGTCAAGAGTGCCTTCTTAAACGGCTACATTGAGGAGGAGGTCTATGTCCAGCAACCCCCCGGTTTTGAAAATCCCAAGTTTCCAAACCATGTCTTTAAACTCCACAAAGCTTTGTATGGTTTGAAACAAGCCCCTAGAGCCTGGTATGAGAGATTAAAAACCTTTTTGCTAGCTAAGGGTTTTAAAATGGGATGTGTTGATAAAACGCTCTTTCTCCTCAAGCAAGGCAAAGATACTCTCTTGGTCCAAATTTACGTGGATGATATCATTTTCGGTGGTTCTTCTCACGCTTTGGTTGCCAAGTTTGCAGATACTATGAGCAGGGAGTTCGAGATGAGCATGATGGGCGAGCTGACCTTCTTTCTCGGGTTGCAAATTAAGCAATCCCGAGAGGGGACGTTTGTGCACCAGGGCAAGTACACGAGGGACTTGCTGAAGCGGTTCGACATGGGTGAGGCCAAGCCTCTTCCGACGCCCATGTCGACGACGACTGCCCTGGATGCCGACACGGATGGAGAAGCAGTGGACCAGAAGGAGTACCGCAGCATGATTGGATCGCTGCTCTACCTGACGGCGACACGGCCGGACATTCAGTTCGCCGTGTGCTTGTGCGCGCGCTTTCAGGCTTCGCCACGCACTTCTCACCGTCAGGCGGTGAAGCGCATCTTCAGGTACCTTCGTTTCACGCCTGAGTTCGGGATTTGGTATTCTGCTTCTTCCACCCTCTCGCTTTGTGGCTTTTCTGATGCTGATTTTGCTGGTTGTCGCATTGAGCGCAAGTCCACTTCTGGGACTTGCCAGTTTATTGGGTCTTCTCTTGTATCGTGGTCTTCTCGCAAGCAGTCTAGTGTCGCTCAGTCTACCACGGAGGCTGAATATGTTGCTGCGGCTAGCTGCTGTTCCCAGTTACTCTGGATGATGGCCACTTTGCGTGATTTTGGTTTGAGCTTTACTCGAGTTCCTTTGCTTTGTGACAGCACGAGTGCCATTAGCGTTGCTAAGAACCCCGTGCTTCACTCGAAAACCAAACACATTGATGTGCGCTTTCATTTCTTGCGAGACCACCAGGAGAAGGGTGATATCGACCTTCGCCATGTCGATACTCATCACCAATTGGCTGATATTTTCACCAAGCCTTTAGACGAATCAACCTTTAATAGGTTGAGGGGTGAGCTTGGTGTGTGTTTCCCCTTTTAGATGGGGGAAGCATTTTGAGATGTACAGACTGACTCTTTTATTTTGAGGCTCTTTTCTTTTGAGTTTCTTGAGTCTTTCCAATTGGTATCTTCTTTCTTTCAGTTTTGTGTCGGGCATACGCATTTACATTCTGAGCTTCATGTCTATATTCACTGGAATGTAATTATGCTCTTGTTAGTATTGCTCCGATACTTATGATGATGCTTGTAGCTTATGCTCCTTCTGATCACTGTTACATGTTATGAGCGAGCTATTTTTGGAATGGTGAATTATGCCTAATGTATATAAATCTGAAAATGTTCACCATTGAGATATGCAACTAGCATGTGTAGGGTGTGTTGAGTCCATTCCTGCTTTTCATATATGCTAGGTTGCTATGTCTCTAGTTCTGAGTCATTCACTTGCTTGGTTGTTCATAACTTGCTTAAAATCTGAACCAAGTATTGTTGAATTGAAAAGATCGAGATGGGATTGCTTGTCAACACCTCATGGTATTGAGACTGTTTCTCATTGCACCTTGAGTTAAACTTGAGCCATGTAGTGTATGACCGAAACCGTTGCTTTAAGCTTCTGATTGCTTCGGCATAGGCTTCGCACGGTTGAAAAGTTAGGCATTGACAAGCTTTCAACCTCTCGCAATCACATGCTAAAAATGAACTTGTGAACTCCTTTACCGCTGCAACTCCGATATGAATTTGGAATCACAAGTATATGCTTCATTCCTATGCATGATGATTGAACTTTGCTAGGGGTAGTTCACCTTGTATATATGTTTAGCACTTGTTTGGATTCCTTCTATACATGTCTAGTGTTATTTTGATGGTGACTATCCTTTTTGGCTTAAAACTGCTCACATGCTCCTATGCTTCATATTTCGTATAAGTGATCAGTTTGAGCCTTTGCTATTTGAGTGCTTAATTGAGATGTTGGAGCTATACTGATTAGAGCATCTTTGCACTCTTTTGACTATATACTTGAAGCTCCTAACTTGCATTTTGACTTCATATGCATTTTGGAAGGAGATCTTGTGTTCAAGGGGAGTTTATGTGAAGGGAGTTGCTTCTCCGATACCTTTTGGCCTTGATAAGTGCATTTTCAACTAGGGGGAGAAATTTATGCAAATCATATGCTCCTGTGTTGATCAACTAAGGGGAGAATCATTTGTCCTAGTTGCTTGCATTTGTCGAGGGGGAGTTTGCTAGTTGTGTTGAGCCGTTGCCTCTGTCTTGAGGGACTAGCAAACGTTCCTAGCTTTTCATGAGCTTTCATAAGCTTTTTCTTTTGGCTTTCAATTGGTATCGTCTGGTGTGCTTTCCCATTTGTTTTGGGTTGATTTCCAATTGGTTCGGAGTGATTTTCTTGCTAGTTGTGTTGAGCCTCTGTGCCTCTATCTTGAGGGACTAGCATTTTGCTTCTGTTGTCCTCCGATCTTCAATTGGTATCTGCTAGCAGTGTTGAGCCTGTTCTACCTCTTCTTGAGGGCTAGCTTTGCTTTGCTTGGTTGCGTCGAGCCGTTGCCCATGTCTTTGGGGACCAAGTTTTCGCTTCATCCACTTGACCTTCTTTGGCTTTTGTTAGGCTTTTGGGTCATTTGGTTGGGTTTTCTCCTCCCACTCCTTCCTACCTCCTTCTTCTTATTCATGATTTGTTGTGGAGTTGACAATGCACTCATCAAGGGGGAGATTGCGGATACATGGGTGTATGCCGAGTCTCTGTGTGATGAGTGATTGTCAACGGAGATGATGCGCATGTTCTTTGGCTTGTGTTGTGCAGGTGTCGAGCTCGGAGACAGTGATCGATGGCGGGTGAAGGTCAAGTTGCGACGTGCCGTGCCGACGGACCGGGCGCGATGAAGGATGGGCGTGCCGTGCGGCGGACGTGCCATGCCGATGTATCGGACGGTGAAGGGCGGACGTGGACTTGGACTGATGGACTGGAGGCCGGAGGATCAGCTGTGGTGGCTGGCAGCCTGCGACAGCGACAAGCGGAGAAGTGCGATCATGTCGGTGGAAGGGGTGCACAGGCGGTGCATCCCTTCTACGACGCCGGTTTGTTGGTAGAGCCCGGGAAAAACCAACGGTGGACGGTTTCCAGGTTTGGGCCTCAAAACCTGGGTGCTGGGTTTCCAGGTTGAGCCACAAAACCTGGGCGCGACGGTTTCCAGGTTGAGCCTCAAAACCTGGGCGTGGGCCGGTTTCCGAGTTTGGGCCTCAAAACTCGGGCGCGGACGGTTTCCGAGTTTGGCCACAAAACTCGGGCTGGAGGCTGGTTTCCCGGTTTGGGCCTCAAAACCGGGGGTTGATGGAAAAGGCTGGTTTCCCGGTTTGGGCCACAAAACCGGGGGTGCAGAGTGGTGGCGGCACGTGGCGGCGATCTGAAGGTTGCGTGGAGGCGACGCGGAAGACCGTGCGGGCGTGGCCGTCGGATCTACCTACCACCAGCGGGTGGACTAGAATAGCCTTAGGGTTAGGCTGGTCCGCTCTGTAAATACAGTAGTGAGGGGTAGAGTAGGAAATAGGCTTAGGCTAGGTTAGTATAAGTAGTCTAGGGGAGACACCCTCCTCCCTATCTCAGTTAGCGCAGTCATTTGCTTCCTAGCACCTAGGGTTTCCACTCTCCCATCCCCTGCTTTAGCTAGTTGAGATCCGCAGAGAGACTCCACTCTGTGTACTGTTGATCTGAGGAAGTGAGGCCGTATCCTCACCTTGGAGCACTGATCGGTGTCATGATTCGCGTCCTTGATTCGAGTTCGTGGGTGTGATTCGCGTTTTCCTTGTGTTCTTCGCGGAATCCTTTTTCTCCACGATTTTCCCATCGCTTGATCTTTTTGCTCGGTTCATCGTTTGCGATTCCGTTTGAACTAAGTTGTTCTAGATCGTGAGGCACTCCTTTCCACCGAAGGAATTGATCTCAAACCCCACGGTCTAGGAGATCGATCGATTTTACGTTCCGGGTCAAGTTTTCTCCTTTCCCCCGAATTTCTTTGATTCATCGATTTGGAGATAGGTTCGAGCCATGATCTCTTAGAGATAGCTCACTATCCTCCTTGTGACTCCTCTCACCAAGTTTGATCCCTAGAGGATTCGTTTTGGGTGAGATCGAGTCGGATCGGTGAATGAACAACTGTTTCGTGGGGTGACCGGACGCAGGGTCGGGGAGACCGGACGCTCTGCTCATGAGTCCGGTCGTTGAACGTCTTCCTGTGTGCTTCTGCTTCTTGACCGGACGCACATGACCGGACGCTCGATTTTATTCTGACCGGACTCATCGCTTCTACTGTTCATCGGGGTTTGGCTCTTGTGACCGGACGCTAGGTGATCGACCGGACGCTAGAGCACAGTGCGTCCGGTCCAACACAGTAAGGTCCGAAATCCACTTCTGCACGACCGGACGCGTCCGGTGCCTGCTGACCGGACGCAGGCAGAGTCCGGTCAGGTGCAGTCAGCACGTTTTCGTCCGCAGTTTGTTCGGTTGACCTTCGATTTGCGATCCGCTTGTTGCGTTGGATTCCCGACTCCGTGCTCTACAGAAATCGGGCTCCTCGCTTTTCAAAATAGCCTGAATCCCCCTCGCGTTGCTCGGGGGAGGTTGAGGTTACCCAAAACCCATCCTGTCACTAGTTGACTTGCGTGAACTTGGGTGTGGAAGTTTTTGTGGTGCCTCGCTGTGACCCTAGAGATCATCCACCCTCTTCCAAGGGTCGTGGGTATCACGTTTTCGTTAGTATCTCTTGGGGGTTGATTTTGGGACACTTGGCCAAAGTTTCAAAAGAAATTTTTATTGGCTCCCATTCACCCCCCCTCTGGTCGCCTTGCTTTGACATTCTCGGTCCTTCAGAGAAGACGTCTGGCGGTACCGTGCTGCGCGTGGACGCCAATTTTGCCAGCTCGTCTGCGGCTTCGTTGTACTTCCGAGCTACGTGGTTGAGCTCGAGGCCGTAAAACTTGTCTTCTAGCTTGCGCACCTCCCCGCAGTACGCCTCCATCTTGGGGTCGATGCAGCTTGAGGCCTTCATGACCTGGTTGACGACGAGCTGCGAGTCTCCTCGGGCGTCGAGGCGTCGGACCCCGAGCTCGAGGGCGATGCGCAGCCCATTGACGAGGGCCTCGTACTCGGCGACGTTGTTGGAGGCGGGGAAGTGCAATCGTAGCAGGTAGCGCATGTGTACTCCGAGGGGCGAGATGAAGAGCAGGCCTGCTCCTGCCCCCGTCTTCGTGAGGGATCCATCGAAGTACATGGTCCAGAGCTCGGCTTGAATCTGTGCCGGCGGGAGCTGAGTGTCGGTCCACTCAGCAACGAAGTCTGCCAACGCTTGCGACTTGATGGCCTTTCGCGGGGCATAGGTGATGGTTTCCCCCATTAGCTCGGCGGACCACTTGGCGATGCGCCCCGTGGCCTCCCGATTGTTGACGATCTCTCCGAGGGGGAAGGACGACACCACCGTCACGGGATGAGCTAGGAAGTAGTGCTGGAGCTTGCGCCTTGTGACGATGATGCCGTAGAGTAGCTTTTGGATGTGCGGGTACCGGACCTTGGCCTCGGAGAGTACCTCACTGGTGAAGTATACCGGTCGCTGGACCGGCAATGTATGGCCCTCCTCGTGCCTCTCGACGGCTATGACCGCGCTAACCACCTGAGTGGTTGCAGCCACATAGAGGAGGAGGGGCTCGGGGGAGTCGTCACCTTCGGCTGGTCGCGGGGGCACGAGAATTGGCGCAGAAGTCAGCAACCCCTTTAACTTGGTTAAGGCCTCCTCTGCTTCGGCGGTCCACGCAAAGTGTTCCGTCTTTTTTAGCAGGCGGTAGAGGGGCAGTGCTTTTTCCCCCAGCCTCGAGATGAATCTGCTGAGAGTGGCTAGGCAGCCTGTCACCTTTTGCACACCCTTGAGGTCACGAATCGGGCCCATCCTCGTGATTGCTGAGATTTTTTCAGGGTTTGCCTCGATCCCCCGTTGTGAGACGACGTAGCCAAGTAGCATGCCTCGAGGCACACCAAAGACACACTTCTCGGGGTTGAGCTTCACATTCTTGGCCCGGAGGCACTCGAACGTGGTCTCGAGGTCGCTGATGAGGTCCCCGACTTTCTTAGTTTTAACCACGATGTCATCGACGTAGGCCTCGACAGTTTTGCCTATGTGCTCGCCAAAGATGTGCTGCATACATCGTTGGTATGTTGCCCCGGCGTTTCGAAGGCCGAAGGGCATCGTAACATAGCAGTACATACCAAATGGCGTGATAAAAGAGGTCGCGAGCTCATCGGATTTTCTCATTCTAATTTGGTGGTAGCCGGAATACGCATCAAGGAACGAAAGCACTTCGCACCCAGCAGTGGAATCGACGATCTGGTCAATTCTAGGTAAAGGAAATGGAACTTTTGGACATGCTTTATTCAGACCGGTGTAATCTACACACATCCGCATTTTTCCATTCTTTTTCCTAACTAGTACAGGATTAGCTAGCCACTCTGGGTAAAATACCTCCTTGATGAATCCGGCCGCCAAAAGCTTGTGCACCTCTTCGCCGATGATCCTGCGCTTCTCCTCGTCGAAGCGGCGTAGGCGTTGCTTCACCGGTCTGGACCCGGCCTGGATCTCCAAGGCGTGCTCGGCGACTTCCCTCGGTATGCCCGGCATGTCCGAGGGGTTCCACGCAAACATGTCGATGTTCGCGCGGAGAAAGTCGACGAGCACTGCTTCCTATTTTGGCTCGAGGCTGGTGCTGATGGTCAGCGTCTTGCCATTGGCCGAGGTCGGGTCGACGGGTATTTGCTTGGTGTGCTCGGCTGGCTCGAAGGTGCCGGCGTGACGCTTTGCTTCTGGGGCCCCCTCGGTGGCCAGAGCTGCCAAGGCCTCGAGCGAGTCGAGGTGGACGTTGGCCTCCCCCCGCTCCACGCACTCCACGTCGCAGTGGTATGCGTGCTCGTAGGAGGTGTCAACGGTGATGACTCCTTTCGGCCCCGGCATCTTGAGCTTCAGGTACGTGTAGTTAGGAATCGCCATGAACTTGGCGTAGCCTGGCCGGCCGATGATGGCGTGGTAGGTCCCTTGGAAGCCGACCACCTCGAAGGTGAGCGTTTCCTGTCGGAAGTTTGCCGGCGTGCCGAAGCAGACCGGTAAGTCGATGCGCCCGAGGGGGTGGGCCTTCTTTCCTGGCACCACTCCGTGGAACCCCCCGACACTGGGTCGGAGCTGTCCTTCTGAAATCCCCAGGAGGTCGAGGGTCTCGAGGTATATGATGTTGAGGCTCGAGCCCCCATCCATCAACACCTTGGAGAACCGAACGTCGACTATGACGGGGTCGACGACGAGGGGGTAAGCCCCCGGGTTTATGACCTGTTCCGGATGGTCGTCACGGTCAAATGTGATTGGCGCATCGGACCAGTCAAGATACCGGGGGGGCGTCGTGGCCAAGCGAAAAGATTTCCCGGCGCTCCTTCTTTCTTTCTCGAGCTGAGAGCCCGACGGTCGGTCCCCCGTAGATCATGTAGCAATCGCGCACCGGGGGGAAGTCGCCATCTGCGTTTCTGCCGCCGCGTCGATCGGTATCCTTTCCCTTAGGCGTGTCTTCCTTCTTATCGCCGAGCTTGGAGTAGTAGCCCTTCAACAGTCGGCAGTCTTTCAACTTGTGGTTTACGGGGCCCCTGTGATAGGTACAGGGATCCTCGAGCATCTGGTCGAAAACAGCCCCATCGGGGGGGCCTCGAGGCTTCTTAGGCTCGAGGGCGCCCACGAGCACCTCTTTGTCGTCGTCGTCATCGGTGCCACGCTTTGCCTTCTGGCCCTTGCGCCTGTTTTTCTTCCTTTTGTTCCCGTCATTGTTGTCGTTCTTGGCGTCGTTGCCCTTGCTGGGGCCCTCCGGTGCGATCACCGCCTTGCCTTTGTCCGTGACACGGCCAAAGAAGGCCCCCACTGCTTCGTCGCCCGAAGCAAAGCTGGTGACGCGATCCATCAGGTCCTCGACCGTCCCGGGACGGTAGCGTCCTAGCTCATGAACAAGCTCTTGGCAGGTCGTGCCCGCGAGGAATGCTGAGATGACGTCCTCGTCAGGTACATGGGGGAGCTCGAGACGCTGCTTCGAGAAACGTCGAGCAAAGTCGCGGAGGGGCTCGTCCGCCGCCTGTCTGCAACGCCGTAGGTCCCAGGGGTTGCCTGGGCGCACGCAGGTCCCCTTGAAGTTCCCGTCGAAGACCCTGACTAGGTCGGCCCAGTCATGGATTCGATCCGGCGGGAGCCCCTCGAGCCACCGGCGGGCGGTGTCCGAGAGGTAGAGTGGGAGTTGACGTATGATTACGCGGTCGTCGTTCTTTGCTCCGCCCAGTTGGCAGCCAAGGCGGAAGTCCGAGAGCCAGAGCTTGGGCTCGACCTCCCCGTCGTACTTCACGATGTTGGTAGGCGGTCGGAAGCGGTCGGGGAGGGTTGAACTGCGGATGGCTCGGCTGAAGACTCGGGGGCCCGGGGGCTCGAGGACCTGCCGGTCCTCGTCACTGTCGTAGCGCCCTCCCCGATGGGCGCTATAGCCACGCTCTTGGGCCCCCTTGTCTTTGCGCCGCCGATTGATGTCGTTGCGGGCGTCGTTGGGGTCTCGAGGCGGCCGGTTGTCGACGATCCGTTCGCGGACTGGCCTGGCTCGAGAGGCGTCCGGCTGGTGGACGGATGCCTCGCGAGCGTCGCGGGGCGTGTCTGCTGGTTTCCCTGAGGCTGCTTCGCGTCGGCGCGACGCCGAGCTCTCGGCCTGCTGTACCGCGGCTGTCTCAAGGAGGTTTTTCATTTCTCCGAGCATGCGCCTGGCGTCGGGGTTGGAGACGGCGGGTAGTTCACGGAGCATCATCGCCGCCGCCACCACGTTCTGGCCGGCTCGTGGGAAACATACCTCGGGGCGCGCTGGTGCCCCGTCCTCGAGGATCCGCCGGTGGACCTCTCGAGCCCGGCCTCGAGCTCCGGCTCCTCGAGGTTGGGGAGGGTCCTGCATCAGGGTTTGCCGGAGTTGCAGCAGGTGTCGCCGTTCTTCCTCGGCTTTGGTGATTGCCTCTTGCACCTGCGCGAGTTGTGCCGCCCGGCCGTCGTCGTGCTGAGGTGACACAGCCGGTGCCGGAGGTTCGTCCCTCCTTTGAACGCGTGACCCGCCTGCCGCGGCCACGTCGCTGGGGCCTTCTAGATCGAGGGCTGGTCTGCCGTCATCGCCCTCGTCCTCGGTATCGCACGCGACCCCCTCGAGTTGAAAGCACTCCTGGTGGGATCCCAGAAGTCGAGGTCGTGGTAGTCGTATTCGTCGGAGCCGGAGCCGTCGACGGCGTGCCGTCTCGGCAAATGCTGGGATCGCAGCTCGCGGTGCCATTCTCCGACGGTGGATCGCCGAGGTGGCTCGAAGGCTGGCAAAGAGTCGCGGTTGACGCGCGCGGGGTGGACGATCTCCAGGCTGGCCATGGCCTGCAGCAGCGTGCCCGGCCGCTGCTCCCGGTCCGCCATCGCCTGGTCCTGATGGCGCCCGTCGCGGCGGTGGGCGTGCACAGCCGCTGAGCGGTCGAGGCCGACCGGGAGCCGCTGGCGCCAAGCGCGGCGCGACCCGCGCGGGAGGAGGCTGAATGGCGTCGACGGCACTCGGCCCGGAGGCCTCTGGCCCGGTTCCTGGTCCGTACGCATGATGAATGCGAAGTCACTCGGCGGGCGCGGGTGCGCCCTGGAGGTTTCCGGCCGCACGCCGGGCTGGTTTCCCCTTGGGGACCCTGCACCAGCTATGGGGCCGCAGGAGTTTGCCGCGGGTACCGCCTGCGCCCGGCGATGACGGTGACGACGACGCCGCTCGCGATGTGGCGACGCGTGGTGGTGCGGGTGACGCGTCGCGCCCCCCGCACGGGGTGGCGTGACGCGCTCTCCGCTCAGGCCCTCCGTGGAGAGCAGAGTCAGCTCGTTGCCATTGCCTGTGGCCAGGAACTCGAGGCTCCCGAACCAGACGATGGCACCAGCCGAGAACGGAAGAGGGGATGAAGCCATCCAAGAATCAACGAGAAAACGGCTCGGACACGCGAAGTCCCCTACCTGGCGCGCCAACTGTCGGTGTTTCGTACCCGGGGGTATCACACTAACGAGTAATATGATCGCGTGCTTCTCTTCCTGGATGGTGATGCAAAGGGACACAAGGATTTATCCTGGTTCGGGCAAAGAAGGCCCTACGTCCAGCGGGGGGAGATGTTCTTGTATTATTTGCACCTAAGTGCTTGTACAGGGGAGAATACAAGCTCAGTGAGCGTGGACCGGGGTCCGGACTCGTGTTTGTGCGTGGACTCGTGTGTTCTGTTCGTCGTCCCGAATGAGGGCCCTAGCGTCCCCTTTTATAGAGTAAGGGGAGGCCAGGATTACAAAAAGTATTACAGGTGTCGGGGCGCATGGTGCCCCATACGGAGAAGGGTAGAAACCCTGTCTTGTCGGGGTCACTGTAGCCGACGTGATCGTCGCTGTTGAGGCGTCCTTGAGTCGTGGCTTCCCTCCCGGGCGCGGACGTGGGGGTGCGACAAAGCGGGAGCCGTACAGCACCCATCCCGGATTGTACAGTACGCGGTGAGGTCCCTCTGGGTCTTGGGGTACCTGTCCTCCAAGAGTATGAAAGTGGTTAGGGCTCGAGGGGCGCGAAGCCGACCTCGAGGTGTTACAGTGTATGGCTCGAGGGGCGCGGAGCCGGCCTCGAGGTGTTTACAGTGTATGGCTCGAGGGGCGCGGAGCCGGCCTCGAGGTGTTTACAGTGCATGGTTCGAGGGGCGCGGAGCCGGCCTCGAGGTGCTATAGTGCATGGTATGGTCGAATAGTGCTGTACTGGTGCCCTTTCGCCCATGCTTGTAGTGAAAACGAGACTTGACCTTTACACCGAGTTACTGTGATACGTGCTGTGCTTCAGTGGACATGACCGGAGTAGGTGAAGTCATTAAATGCGTGGTATGGGGCCGGTACGGCTGTCTGTACCACTCGAGGTCCGTGCGATAGGGCTCGAGGTGTGGGAGCGTGCTCGCCCGAGGTCTGTAGGGCTCGGGCGAGACGGAAAGCGATCGCGTTCGCCCGAGGCCTGGCTCAGCGGGCTCGGGCGAGGCGGAGAAAAGAGCGATCGTCCGAGGCCTGGCTCAGCGGGCTCGGGCGAGGCGGAGAAAAGAGCGTTCGCCCGAGGCCTGGCCGGGAGGGCTCGGGCGAGACGGAGATAGCGCGTTCGCCCGAGGCCTGGCTGGGAGGGCTCGGGCGAGACGGAGATAGAGCGTTCGCGTTCGCCCGAGGCCTGGCTCAGCGGGCTCGGGCGAGGCGGAGAAAAGAGCGTTCGCCCGAGGCCTGGCTCAGCGGGCTCGGGCGAGGCGGAGAAAAAGCATTCGCCCGAGGCCTGGCTGGGAGGGCTCGGGCGAGTCGGAGATTGGGCGTTCGGGTGTTTGCGTTGATTGGGGGTACCCCTTTTTTGTACCACCGACAGCCTTCTATATTGGAATGTCATTGCTGAAGTATCAAAATAGGGAATCGGTAGTGGCCCCGTACCACTTTGGGTAAGTGTGAGTTTCCATATATAGATGCATCATGAATTTGATTCCAATACACAAATGCATCATGAATTTGATTCATGCAGGGACCACTGGATCTGCTTTTTGATTTATCCTAGGGACGGAAGGGTGCTTGTACTAGACTCCGCAAATTACCCGCCATCAAGCTATGCAAAATTCATTGAAATGTTAGAGCTGTAAGTCGAGATATGCATTCTTACTTTTGTATTTTGAGAGTTTGTGTATAATTAACATAGTGATTCTTCTATTCGAGATCATAGGGCATATAGGTTTATAAGATAAAAGGTGGAAAATGCGAGTCCAACATTCAAGGGCAGCCATTGCAAGTTTTTTATGACTGGCCGGTAAGTTGGTGAAAATTTACTCTTATGAATACAAAGCATATATGTACTATACATAGGACCATGGTTGCATGTATAAATATCCACTTTCCCATTATATAGTGCCACAAGCAACCACCTGGGTCCGTCCTCTGTGGATACTACGTGTGTGAGCACATGAGAGAGACTGGTTGATACGTCAGCAACCCTTCTAAGGTACTACAAGTAATAGTCGTGTATGTAGTATTGACCACCATAGTATTGACAAACTATGTACATGCAGGAATATATAAGGTATTGACAAACTTTCTTTGCAGGAATATAAGGAAGACAAGGCAAAGCGCATCATCGAATCTACTTTGTACAACATAGTTGAGGACCTGAGCCTTTTCCTACTGAAGCACGTCATTTCAACGGAAGGGAGGTATCATGATCATGAGAGCAAATTATCGAAGCCAGAGTACCGAGTGCTAATAGAGATTTCTAGGCTAAAACTAACTCGGAATGGTTATTAGACCACCTGTGCAAACTTGGATGTATGTAATGTGCAAACTAGCAACTCTATGGTTGTGAGCACGAAACTTTGATGTACATAAGTGTATGTATGAAATATGTAAATTGCATGTGGTTATATTAATGTATATGCATATATTTAATTTAATAATATAATTGCATGTTCCTATATATTTAATTTTATAATATAATAATTACAATTAACAATATATATATAAAACTGGCCTATAACAGCACAGGCGGTTAGTTGTGAACCGCCTGTGGAAATCGATTTCCACAGGCGGATCACTTAACCAACCGCCAGTGTAAATATACCATTTACACTGGCGGTTTCTTAAGTGAACCGCCTGTGGAAATCGATTTCCACAGGCGGTTCACAAATAACCGCCTGTGCTGTTGTTGCATTTTCACTGGCCCCCAGCGCAGGCGGTGCTAGAAACCGCCTGTGAAAATGGGTTTTCAACCGCCTGTATAGTATGTCTCTGTACTAGTGGCAAGAGCATCACAAAGCGAAAGAAGAAGAAGATTGGGAGATGCTATGAGTGTGGAAAAGAAGGACACTTTGCTCATGATTGTGAAGAGCCAAAACCCACACCCTTGCCCAAGCATGCTAGGCCCTTTGCTTTCAATGCTCACTACATTCTTAGACAAGATTCTAGTGGCAAAGTGAAAGTTATGTTTATGGGGCCACCTAACAATAATAGGCCAAGGCAAATTTGGGTTGCAAAGTCACTAGTTGAGAAGGTTAAGGGACCTCAACAAGTTTGGGTCCCGAAAGCTCAAGCTTGATTTCTTATGTGTGTAGGTGAACTACAAGACCGGTGGATCTCATTGGGTAACTCATAGTGGTTGCACACAACATATGACTGGCGATCCCTGGATGTTCACCTCACTAGAAGAGAATGTCGATGACCAAGAAAAGATAACATTTGGTGACAACTCGAGGGCAATGTCAAAGGATTGGGCAAAGTGACTATATCAAATGATCATACCATCTCCAATGTGCTTCTTGTTGCTTCATTGAGCTTCAACTTGCTATCCGTTGGGCAACTTTGTGATCTTGGCTTTCAATGTTTGTTCACTAACAAAGAAGTGGTTGTAACCAAGAAAGATGATGCACAAGTGATCTTCCAAGGCTTTAGATACAACAATCTCTATCTAGTGGATTTCTCCTCCGAAGATGCCAACTTGAAGACATGTTTGTTCTCTAAGCAATCACTTGGTTGGCTATGGCATAGAAGATTGGCACATGTGGGAATGAACACTCTCAACAAGCTATTGAAGAAGGATTTGGTTAGGGGCTTGAAAGATGTCAAATTTGAGAAGGACAAATTGTGTAGTGCATGTCAAGCTGGCAAGCAAGTTTCAAATACCCATCCAACCAAAGCCTTTGTGTCAACATCAAGAGAGTTGGAGCTACTTCATATGGATCTATTTGGGCCAACAACATATGCTAGCTTGGGTGGAAATCTCTATTGCCTAGTGATTGTTGATGACTATTCTAGATGCACTTGGGTATTCTTTCTTCATGACAAATCCGAAGCAACCCCTTCATTCATGAAGTTTGCCAAGAGAGCCCAAAATGAATTTGATGTGAAGATCAAGAAGATTAGAAGTGACAACGGAAAGGAATTCGACAACACCCATATTGAGGAATATTGTGATGAAGTTGGGATCAAGCATGAAGTCTCCGCAACCTACACACCACAACAAAATGGGGTAGTTGAGAGGAAGAACCGGACCCTAATCACCCTAGCAAGGACAATGCTAGATGAGTACTCTACACCGAAAAAATTTTGGGCGGAAGCAATCAACACCGCTTGCTATGCATCAAACCGGTTGTTCCACCATCATCTCCTTGGCAAAACCCCCTATGAGCTACTCAACAACAAGAAGCCAGATGTATCCTTCTTTACAGTGTTTGGGTGCAAATGCTACATCTACAAGAAGCGCCAACACCTAGGGAAGTTCCAACGCCGATGTGATATTGGTTTTCTTGTTGGTTACTCATTGAAGTCCAAAGCATATTGAGTATTCAACCATGCCACCGGGATGGTAGAAGAAACAAATGATGTGGAATTCGATGAATCTAATGGCTCTCAAGGAGAGCATGAAAATCTTGATGATGTAGGTGATGAACCATTGAGGGAAGCAATGAAGAACATGCCGGTTGGAGCCATCAAGCCTAAAGATGATGATGATGTGCAAGTCCTTGACAAGCCATCCTCATCCAATGTACCACATGATGATGACAAAGATGGGAGGGATCCAAATGAAGACACTCATGTCTCCCATGATCAAATGGTGGTACAAGCTCAAGATGTTGGTGCTCCACAAGCGGCCCCTCAAGTGGTTGATCAAAGGACTACTCCTCTACTACAAGCTCATCCTCAAGATCTCATCATAGGGAGTCCAACAAGGGGTGTAATGACTCGCTCTCAAAAACTTGCTTTATTTATGGAACATCACTCCTTTGTTTCTCTTATTGAGCCTACCATTGTAGATGAAGCTCTAGGTGATCCGAATTGGGTGAATGCCATGCATGAAGAACTAAACAACTTCACCCGCAACCAAGTTTGGACACTTGAAGAGCGACCAAAAGGGGCAAGAGTCATTGGAACAAAATGAGTGTTTAGGAACAAGCAAGATGATTAAGGCAAGGTTGTTAGAAACAAGGCAAGGCTAGTGGCAAAGGGGTTCTCTCAAGTTGAAGGATTGGATTTTAGAGAGACCTTTGCACCGGTTGCAAGACTCAAAGCCATTCGTATCCTCCTTGCATATGCATCACATCATGACATTAAATTATATCAAATGGTTGTGAAAAGTGCATTTTTAAATGGCTTCATAAATGAACTAGTCTATGTTGATCAACCTCCCTGGTTTGAAGACCCTAGATATCCTAATCATGTTTATAGGTTGTCCAAGGCGCTATATGGGCTCAAGCAAGCCCCTAGAGCGTGGTACGAGCGCCTCCGGGACTTCCTCATTGAGAAGGGCTTCACCATCGGGAAGGTCGACACCACACTATTCACCAAGAAGCTTGATGGAGAGATCTTCATTTGTCAAGTCTACATTGATGATATCATCTTCGGGTCATCAAATGAAGCCTATTGCAAGGAATTTGGTGACTTGATGTCGAAGGAGTTCGAAATGTCCCTGATTGGCGAGCTCACATTATTCCTAGGCTTCCAAGTCAAGCAATTGAAGGAGGGGACTTTTATATCTCAAGAGAAGTACACAAAAGACCTCCTCAAGCGCTTCAACATGGATGATTGCAAGCCTATCAAGACTCCAATGCCAACAAACGGACATCTCGACCTAGATAAGGGAGATAACCCGGTTGACCAAACTCTCTACCATTCTATGATTGGTAGTTTGTTATACTTGACCGCACCTAGGCCCGACATCATGTTTATTGTGTGCATGTGTGCTCGTTTTCAAGTCGATCCTAAGGAATGACATCTCATAGCAGTGAAGAGAATCCTTAGGTACCTAAAGCACACCCCAAACATTGGCCTTTGGTATCCCAAAGGAGCTAACTTCCAACTCATTGGCTATTCCGATTCGGATTACGCGGGTTGCAAAATTGATAGAAAAAGCACATCCGGAGGGTGCCATTTGCTTGGGAGATCACTAGTGTCATGGAGTTCAAAGAAGCAAAATAGTGTGGCCTTGTCTACTGCCGAGGCGGAATACATAGCCACGGGTGCTTGTTGTTCACAAATCCTTTACATGAAGCAAACCCTTTTAGACTATGGTGTAGTTCTTGAAAGGGTACCTTTGTTGTGTGACAGTGAGAGCGCGGTTAAGCTTGCTAACAACCCAGTTCAACACTCTCGCACAAAGCACATAGATATTCGCCATCACTTTCTTAGAGACCATGTTTCCAAGAAAGACATATCCTTAGAGGGAGTTAGAACTGAAGATCAATTGGCGGATATCTTCACAAAACCCATAGATGAGAACACCCTTTGTAGATTGCGAAGTGAGCTTAATGTGCTTGATCTAAGTAACTTTGTCAAAAGGTGAAAGGGGGTTGTCTTTGCATTGCATTATACTATATGCCATGTTTAAATTATGCTATGCACATAGGCTTGTCAGATGTGGTTAAGATAACCGCCCTAAAAAGCGTGTGAAGAAGCTTACCCATGAGCAAACTTGACAAGCAACCTAGATTCAAATTCCGTATTGCATTGCATATGCATGTGTGTTGCTTTGTCGTTTCTTTTCGGTTAAGCTTTGAGCAACCGTTGTGTTCGTCCACCGCTGGTTGAGACCCCTAGTTTTGGTGGCCACATGTTGTCTCCTCGGGATTTATCACTTATTTTATCTAAAAAGAATATGTAGCCTATGGCAAAACATTTCTAAAATTGAGGGTTTGTACGAGGATGCTCATACTAGGTTCCAACTGGTGTTTATTTGCTTCTTATTTGAGTTGGAACTTGGTTGGGAGAGGGAGCCGCAACAGAAAACTTCAAAACAACCCAAAATGTGGCATCGAACGCGGCATCGGATGCTCCACCAGCGTCCGATGCCCTGCACTGTAGACAGCTCCGGCTGAAACAGTGTCAGGGTAGTGTCCGATGTGTCACCATCGGAGCCTCCGATGCCCCATCGGATGCTGCCCAGCGTCCGATGCCAAGGCAAAGGACGCATCTGATGCATTTTTGGCAGAATTGAAGCTCTCTGGACGGGCATCGGAGCGTCCGATGGTTTTCATTGGCGCGTCTGATGCCCCTTTAAGCGGCGCAATAAGACTTTTCATTGACATCTAGGACCCACGCGTCATACAACCGTTTGTCTTCGTCCTCCTCGCGCCCACCTGCCCGAACCCGAGCGCGCCACCGTCTCTGTGCCCAAACCCTAACCACCTCGCCGACCGATCCTCTCCTCCACCCAACCTCTCGCCGCCGGCCGCTGCTCCACCACACCATCTTCCTCCTCCGAGCCGACTGCGTGCGCCCGCCGACGTCAGGGAATTCCGGGAACCCCCCCTCCTTCACCGGAGCTTCGAGCCCCCTCGACAGAGCTGCCCGTCCCTGTTCTCATCTTGCCTTGCCGGTGCAGTCCTCCACGTCCCCGTGCACGTTTCATTCTCCAGCGACCTCTTCTCTGGCCGGCCGACCACCGCAGTAAGCACCACCACCCACTGCATTTACCCTGCCATAAGGTGCTCGACAGAATGCCCCATAGGCCGTTCACCTCATTTTAACCCTGTTTTTCACTCCAATCCCTTGCAGTCCCATTTGGTGTGATACGTGGGTGTCAGAACGTCAGTGACTTACCTCGCTCTTGGGTCGTTTCGTCTGATCGTTAGGTAGCAAAGCCTTTTCCCCTCTTATCCACTATGCTTTGCTTCCGATAGGGTTTCTCGTCTCTATAATATTGTCGGTGTTTGTTAACCGGCAACTCGTCTTGAGTAATCTCAGACGATTTGTTCGGTGGGGATCGGCGTTCGTAGGACTCGGTGAGTACACAGAGACAGCGATTTATACTGGTTCAGGCCGCTAAATAGCGTAATACCTTACGTCCAGTGCGGCGTGTGCCTTGTGTATTGTTATGATTTAATGTTCAATGATCTAGAGCCTGCGCCCGCTTCCCCTTATATATCCGGGTAAGCCTCAGCGTAGACCGAGTCCTAGCCGGTTACAACAGTGGAGTCCTATTCTAATTACAGGACTTCCTTTTACAACTCGGCTAAGTTACAAACTAGAGTCCTAATCCAAGTACACTTTGTCTTCGGATCTCTAAAGCCATCCTGGATTAGTCGGAGTAATCATCGATGGATGATATCTCTAACATCCTGGTCCGTCAAGCCCCCGAGCTCTTCATCATTTCTTCACGATGTTACCTTCTAGTTTCTTCTTGAGAATCCCCGAGTAATATCTTGAGAAATCCTAAAGTGCTCTGAAGTTTAAAGATTTTCCATGGTGTGCGCTTTTTCTCGAAAAGCGCACCCATAGGGTGTAGCCCCCGAGCCTCTTGTTATTTACAATAACTTTAAGGATCTTTTAGAGCCTTGTCCAAGTAATTCTTGAATAATAAAAAACATTTCCTTTATAGATTATACCCTGTAGCCCCTGAGCCTGAGGTCCGAGTACTATAGTAGTCGGTGCTTGGGATCTTCAGAAAGGTAATCTATCAAGGTCCTGAGGAGTCGGACCATGACACCAATTTGTTGCTTAAACCGTCCGAGTAATAATTACTCAGCTTCAGGTGGGCAATGTTTTTAACATACATCCCTGTTGACACTGGTTATCCATCAAAACTAAAGGATAAATAAATATGAAAAGGGCATGAATTCAATCACCAACAAAGGTTTAAGGTTTCAACTGACAATATTCCACGAGATTTGGTGAGTTATGATTCTGCAGGGACTAAACCAGGAAATCGGCACCAATAGCTTCCCATAGAAGGAAACCGACGGGAGATAACGCAACCGCCACGTCAGGATTATTCTAGAAGACTCCAGAGGACGCAAGAAGACACCAGGAGGTCGACCACCATGAGAGGCCGAAAGGTGGGACCGACCGGTCCCACCCTATGACCGGTCGGTCATCCACCGGTCCCGATGGCTTCCGTCTTCTGCAAGCTACTTCCACCGACCTCCAGGATGCATCTCGACCGTACCTCAAGTCGGTTTGATCCAAGGGCCACGGTTCATTTCCCAGGGCTATATAAACAGCCCTAGACCCCCCTCTCCAGGCATCTCCCTCTTCATTATTCATCTCCACATCAGAAATTAGGGTTCCAATGTAGAAGTAGAGGTCCCTCTAGATGAATCTCTTCTAGTTCATCTAGAATTAGATCTAGTTCATCTAGTTGTAATCAAGAGCCAGCTATCAAGTAGAAGACTAGTTACCCCCTCTAGTAGGATTAGAACCTAGTCTTATTCAAGAACTAGAAGAGAGAGAGAGAGGAAGAGATCAAGAGGAAGCTCTGGCCTGTCGGATCAACTTCTTCATCTTGTACCTGTGGATTCAAGTTCTTCATCGATTTGCTTCACGATTATTTCGGTAATCAACGTCTATATTTAAGTTTGAGCTATTGTTCTTATTATTCTTAAGGTTTGTGACTCTCTTTTGAGTACTTTAATTCTAGTCATTCTAGAGTTAGAGTGGTTGGATAGTGTAAGCGTGGTGCTTAGACTTGATAGCTCATCAAAAATGCCTCCTATAACGCCGGTAACAGTGGTAGTTCGCAAGGGTGACTCTTATAGCCTTGTTGATTCTTCTATAGTCCACTACCCGTGTGTAGGCTCGGTAGGATTATACATTTGCATAAAAGAATCATACTCTGTTGTGACCTTTTATGGCAACTTCCCCATTAAGAATAATAAACATATCACTCTTAAGTTGGATTTAGATAACCTTAGTGATCCCCTCTATGCTTCTAGATTCTCCGTCCTTGTTAGCCACTCAGGGGTTATACACTTGAGACTCATTGCTATCCGTTCCTTTGGGTTCGATATTAAACTGGGTTACTCCGGTGAAGTGCTACATCGGTAGATGTTATCTGTGCGCTTGCGGTTAAAGTAGAGTGTGCGTTAATTTATACCAACAATCCCGTATCACCCCCACTGAATAAAAATTACCATGAGGTCAGCAATAATTGACTAGTGACTGTTCCAGCTATGTGTAATAAATGTTGTTTGTCGTTTTCTGCAACTGCAAACTTTGTCGTCTTCGTCTTGAAGTGCGTGTGAGAATCAGCTCTGTTACCCATGCCGAACTTCACATGCACCATAGTACATTGGTTGAATTATTGTTGCAGCGGTCACTCTTGTTGATGAACCATGTCCATAGACCAAGAAGAAACCGCCTATAAATACCCTGCCTGGGAAGCAAAGAGTTCATATCTTTTGAGAGTGTAGAACTTCTATTAGTTCCATGGGTATTGTAATAGTAGTAGCTGAGATGATCGAGCCCCTGGGTGTCTTCCTTCTGTAGAATAGATGAAGTGCCCAGAAGAACTCTTGTGAAAGGACCATCCGCTAGGGTGGTTTCCAAGTGGTCGTGAGCAGAGGGATACAAAGGTGCGCCTAGAAGAACTCTTGTGACTACCACTCGTAGATAACCTCGGAGTCACAGGTTGTCAAAAGGGCAGCGAGGGTGATGGTCTTCCCCGAGTTCCTTGAGCACTGGGGTGGTACCTGAGACCCACCTTGGGATGCACTGAAAAGATAGTGTCTACCCAAGGTTCTGTGTCTGCTTTACTGTGTCTCACTGAACCCGGTCCTTGGTGATATAGGCATCAAGGCTATGTACCTTGATTAGACTAGAGTAGCATTTTACACCCTGATTGTACTTGTGCTGATAATTGTTGTATCTCAAGATGTTTCCATGTCTCTCTGTTGTAATTCCGAGTAATAATAATGAATATCCGGGTACTTGGAATGATTTCCGAGTCCTCTGTTTTGTTCTCCGAGTACTAAATGTATCTTGTGAAAGAAGGAAACCTGTCTGTTTTTTGTATTCTTGTTCTCTGTCTTTGACGCCGTTTGACACGTGCTCCCAACCGTTAGGGTTTTAGACGGTTCCATGATGCCGTTTAGGAAAGATGAACGGTTACCAAAACAGATCTATAATAAGCCGCCACCAGGCTTGTGTTTTCCTCACGCTTTCATCAAGCCATTGCCTTCAGAGCTAGAAATCCCTTAGCCAATTCCTCAGTTGATGCGTAGAAAATCACTCGTCACCAACATGGGTCTGAAGAGGCAGTCTGCTGAAGACAAGAAGAAGCCTAGGATCACCACCACCGGAAATCCTAAGCATCTGAACCCGCCAACTGATGTCTTGGCATGGAAGAAACCGGACACCACCCTGGCAGAACTGGCGTTCCTGACGCAACAAGGATTGCTACGGGCACAACCACTTGATGAATGGAGGGTACCCACTGATCATCGTGCTCCTGCCCCCAACACCACGGAGATCGTGATGTTCAAGTCCTTCGTGGAGCGGGGATTGGGGCTTCCTGCTTCTGATTTTCTTCGTGGCTTGCTGCATTACTATGGTTTGACTCTGAACCATATTACTCCCAATGCAGTTCTTCATATTGCAATCTTCACCCATCTCTGTGAAGCTTTTCTGGGGATATGCCCCTCTATTACTCTTTTCCGCTACTTCTTCTGGTTTAAGTGTCAACCCAGTGATGTTAGCGTCGAAGTAGTCGGAGGGGCTAGCCTCCAAGTTAGTTTGGAAGTAGCTAGTGAATATATCACTTTCGAGTTGTCGGACTCAGTAAGAGACTGGGCTGCTGGGTGGTTCTACATGGGTAACCCACCCCCAGCTCTTCCTCGTCATGATGGATGGCCACCACAGAAGTGTTGTGAATGGAAGGAGAAGCCCACACCTGAAGAAGTGGAGGTTATCCGACCCCTCCTTGATATGATAGACGGGTTAATAATCGGTGGATTGACTGGATACAATGTTGTCCAAGATTTTGTTGCACAGCGCATCCATCCTCTTCAGCAGCGGGCCAACTTTGGGTTTCAGTACCTAGGTAAGGACGACCCGGGTCGCCACGCTGTCGAGCAGTTGGCAGACTGCGAAGTCCTATGGAGAGTGAATCGGCTGCTTAAGAGCCGTGAACACTTAGCTCCAGTGATGGCGACATTCTCCGCCATTAACCCTCCTCCTCAGGTGAGCAATTAATTTGTCATGTCGTCGAGGTTCTGAATAAATATCCTTCTGACCTGACTAAATGCTCTTTTTCCTATAGGGTCAGGGGAGAGAAAACAATGATTGTCCTCCCTTGCCTCCAGCGACTCAAGAAGGCAGAGGCATAGCCTTGGAGGATCCTATCCGAAGTGAGGATCTTCCGAACAAATCAAGCTCTCCTGCCGATTTTGATTGGCTTGACACAGACTCGACTGACTCTGATGTCGTGCTCATAGACCCGGAAGCAGAGAGTAGCTGGAAGAGATCGCCGACTCCTTAGCAAGAAGCCGGAGGACCCGTCCCCAAGAAGGCTCGCACTGGTAATCGCCGTGCTTGTCGAAAAGTTCTTTTATCGCAAGAGTTGTCTGATAAGCACTATAAGCCGGGTGCTCCTGGTAAGGGAAAACCCGAGTACTTTGTAGTCCTTTTGAGTGTTGATGATCTATTGTCTTATATATGTTGCTGTATCAGATGCTGGGACGACCCAAGGGACTTCAAGCAGCGTGGTGTCTGAAGAACCTCCGACTTCAGACCCGCTTCTGAAACAGCCGCTCTTGAAGCTACCAAAGCCTTTGAAGCTTGTGAAGTAAGTTTTCGGCTTTGTAGAGTGTACACAGAGTTCTGATACTGACGTGAATATTGTTGGATGCACTCCTACTGAGCCCCCGCTGGCAAACAGGGGCGCAGAGCGAGGGTGGACAACGATCTACTATGTGCGAAGGTACGGGCGATGGTGCAAATGAGTAGAGTGGTGAAAATATTTCTCTATCTCCAAAAAATTGTCCCCTTTACACTGTTCACCCCTTGGTATTTATAGGGAATACCAAGGGACACTGATCTAATTACAAAAGGGTACAGAAAAGATTCCCCAACGCAACACAGGGAAAAAGGGCAAAGTCGTCAAAACACAGCTGAAGTAGAAACCCTAGTCGGTCCTCCTCCTGCGCGCCACCATCTTGCTCCACTCACCTTCGACGGAAAACGGAAGACAGACCTTCGGTTCTGCTAGTCTTCTGATCAGCACACCCTTGCCACTTGACGAGCCTGATCCCCTAGGCGAAGAGGCTTCTAAAACCGCGAGGGCTACACGCTGTGCCTCTGGTGCGCCTTGACCTGCAGAAGACACAACGGAACTGTGAGGGTCGGACTTGCGCCCGGAGGTCTGGAGGACAATCCCGAAGGGTCCAGTTAACGAAAAAGAGAAGTTTAGCGAAGGTCCGCGGGTCATACGAAGGTTGTTTTTCTTGCCGGCCCGCGCGGCGCCAGTGCCGAGGGTCCTTTCCCCCAACAGTAGCCCCTCGTTGCCTTGGATCTAAAGAACAACATTTAGGCTCAAGCAGCGCTCTTCGACGGAAAAAGTAAAGAGATCCTTGGTAGCGATGCCCGCGGCTGCTTTGGGCTGGGCCGTTGTACTGTTGTTTGTAATGTTGAAGCCCGTTTTGTTTTTTGCGCCTTGGATTTCGGTTGTCGTGCCGATTTTGTCGGGTGGGTGTGACCGCCTCACGACCTATAAATAGGAGGGGTTGGTGGGGGGAATTGAGCTCGTGCCCTCCTTTGCCCTAGCCAACCTGCTGCTGCGCATTTTTTGTTGCGAAGGTTGCCTTTGTCTAGCTTCGAGGGTTGTTAGTTTGGTGTTTCGCTAGGTTCCCATTTTGAGCGATGGCGAGGTCCAAGCAAACCGCTCGTGTTGCTTCTCCCGCTGCTACGGATGAAGGGGTGACCTTCAATTTTGGAATCAGCCGGGTTTGTACCACGGAGCTAGCGGCTTACGTTAAGCGGGGCTGGATCGAAGAAGGGAAGGCGAGGACAAGCTCTGGTGAAACTGTGCCGAAGCCTGACGCTGGCGAAGTTGTCGTTTTTGATGAGTTCTTCGAAGCTGGTCCGCGCTTTCCTACTGACTCCTTTGTGACTTCGGTTCCGCAAAGGTTCAATCTGAAGTTCCATCAGCTCACACCTTCGTGCTTTACGAAGATGTCAGTGTATGTCTGGGCGTGTCGCTCACAGGGCGTTGTGCCTCATGTCAAGGGTTTTGTTCGGACTCACCGTGTGCATATGCAACCTCGCAAAATAGTGGAGCGCGAGGGTAAAACCAGCCTGGGTCAGTTTGCGGTGTACACGTTTTGCCACCGCACCGGGTCGGAGTTGTCGGTACAAGCTCAGAAGAACAAATGGAGCAGCGGATGGCAAGAATTCTGGTTTTACTACAAGCTTGATGAGGCACCCGAGCTATGCGGCGATCTTCCGCTTCTCGGCGATGTGAGCGCCGAAGCTAAGATGAGCGCCGAGGCTCAGGCCGTGGTAGATTGCCTGAGGGTGGTTGCGCGTTCTCAGTGCGCACGCGACCTGGTCGAGGAATACTGCTGTGCCAAGGCGTGGCCTCTCAGCCGGAGGCAGATCTAGTTCCCGGTTGAGGTCGACCCAAAGTACGAGGGTAGGGGACTGAGGAAGCCGAAGCTTGATCTGAATAGGATTTGGGATAATGTCTTCAAGAAATTTCCCGGACGTCAGGATGGTGTCGAAGCTATCTACAAACGAGTCCAGCAGAGAGCTGAAGACCTCATCGGGAAACTTTCTACCTTGGAGATTAAGGCTATCCACAGCTCGGTGGGTAGCGGAGGTCGTGTTAACAGGCTTTTTGACATTCTCGGGATCCAGTACGAGGACTGGCCCGCCCCTTCGAGCGATGATGCGCCGAAGAAGAAGAGGAAATGTGCCGCCACCGAGGAGAGGGATGTTGTCTCACAACCGAAGAGGGGCCATGGTCGATGGCGCGGCAGCGCCAGCGGCCGAGTTAAAGCACTTGCGACGAAGGTCGCTGTTGGTTCAAGCTCCGCTAGTGCTACCTCTTCTTCGGCCATTGTTTTGTCGACAAATGGCCGAGGGGTAGCGAGGGTCGGAGGACAGGTGCCCCTCGTCGGTGGCATCAGTGCTCTTATTCAGATTTCGGACGACGAGGCCGTCTCTGACGACGGTGAGGGGGAAGAAGGGGAGAAGGTGGCTGATAAGGAGGCTGAGACCGAGGATGAATCAACTGATGAGGTGAGTGATACCTCTAGCAGCGGAGGTGATTCCGATGATGATGTTTCTATTGGTGACGAGCGCGGGAAAGGGGTTGCCTCGTCGAGCGCTGACGCTGCAGCCACCCGAAGTATTGACGATATTCTGCGGGACTTTGAGCCCGAGAGTTCGAAGTGTGGGGCGGTACCCGAGTACGGGGGGTCCCATATTTGGGTTGATGGCGTTGAGGTGGTTGGAGGCCTCGAGTAAGATAAGATTCCGGGCAAAAGGCCTTATGGCGAAGCTAGCCGGGATGCCTTACCTTACAATGCCAGCAAGATTGGTGTCACCGATCCGGCCATGGAGCTTTATACTAGTCCGGACCTTCGAGAGTGTCATTTGCAGTGCGCTCTAGAGGAAAGGCGTTTTCTTGGCTGAGTTTTTGGTAAAGTTTATGTGCCGGAGGCGGAGCTTTGATTAACAAACCAGCCATTGGGTGAACTCCAGGATGACATAGATGTTAAGCTGGCTGAGTTGATGCTTCTTAGCCGTTCTGCATGCCGAAGGGCAGGTTACAACCATGATTATATGAGCACGCAGTTGGCGAAGGCTGAGAAGGAAAATAAAGATCTCCGGCGGAGTTTGGAAAATAAGGAGATTGAGCTTAAGGCTGCCTTGGAGAAGGTTAAAAAATCTCGGGAGGAGGCTCAAGAAGTTGCAAACAGTAATGCTAAACTCCTGGCGGCTTGTCGTCAGAAAGACAAAGACTTGTTGTCGGCGAACAGTCGCATAAATGAGCTGTCCTCGGAGGTGGCTTCGCAATCCGAGGCGTGGTTGGAAAGTATGGGAAAGATAAACAATAAAGTTGACGCGTGCTTGACTGAAGCTAGCGGTTCTGCTGGGGAGCCGTTGCCTGCCGCTAATGCTGAGGCGTTCGAGGGTTGGCTCGCTAATGAGCTTGATGTTTTCAGCTCACTAGTTGAGAATGCGGCCGACTTTGGCTGTTACGCCGGAGCCTTGGCCATGGCCGGCACCCTTCGACAGGCGGATTGTGAGCACCTCGAGAATGTCAAGAAGCCCAACCATGTATTCCCGACGGTTGATGAGGTGCGCCAGATAAAGGTCGCTGACGCCGAGGTTCGAAACTGTGCGATGCGTTTGCTTCGCAGGTTTTGGATTGCTGGTGGAGGCCGCGTTCTTGCTTTCGAGGAAGCTGCCGAGGCTACTCGCCAGGTTAGTGTTATTGGAGAGTGTTTGGTTTTGGCTCTGCTTTGATGGTTAGGGAGTTAGTACTGACTTGGAGTTCTCGCTTTTATTTCTGCCTGTAGGCTCGGAGAGAGGCGATGCCTTCGCCGCCTGCGACTGTCGATATTGTCGGATGCTCCGACTCTGTTCCTGCATCTAGTTCTGCGGAGATTCCTCCAGCGGAAGAAGTACCTTCGGCTGAGGATGCTTTGATGGCCGGAGAAGCTACCATGGAGGAGGCGGCGATTGAGAAGGCACCAGAGAAACCCGAAGCTGCCGCTGGTGAAGGTCTAGATGTTGCCGCTGCCGAAGCTGGAGCAGATCAGCAGGGGGGTCTGGGCAGGTGTGAAAACTTAGGACTGCTTGGACGCGGGGGTTATTTTGTAAAATGTGTGGTAGTTGAAGTGACTTGATGACACAGATGTTTTTTTAACTCTGTGAAAATGCAGGTTCCTGATGGAACTGTGCTAGAAGTATTCGATGTGACGCCTCTGACGCTTAATTATCAAGATACTTTTATGACTGGTGAATCGTGGGCTCGGGCTAGGCTAAAACATCCTTCGCTGGCTTTTGAACACTTTTGGTGGTCGAAAGTGCGAAGGTACGATTTAAAGAATAGCAGGTCGAGCCGTTTTTGGCGCGAAGTGGACTATACTGATCGGCAGGCCACTCGTTATTTGTTTGGTTCTTCTTCGTCCTCGCAAGCTGTCATTGATGATGACATTGATGAGAATACAGCTTTGGACTACTTGTTTGGACGAAGCAAACATGATGTAGGTTCAGATGGATCACTTGTGATTTTGAAGGAGGAACTTTTGGAAGTTAGTGAAGTAGGCCGTAGATACATGTATAGGGCGAGAGTTTTACCCGGGGAGCTGCCAATCGTTCCTGCAGCTCCTTTGTTGTGGGGACCCATTGTTCTGGTAGAAGCAGGATTGGAGGAAGGTGACGAAGGTCACGAAGGTGTAATGTTACTTGAAGGAGGTGATGATGCCTTGTAATTTTTGTGGCCTTCACTGGTTTGTTTGTCATTGTGAGGCTGTTTTGTAAAAGAACGGGAGCACTGTATATCTGTTTTATGCCAAAGCGATTCGTTTGTGTATTTTTTGTGATGGATTTGAGTCCTTGTTGGATCTTGGCGAGGCTCGTTAGCTGTGCGGTCTTTTGCGTTGTTTGTTGTGTATTATATTTAGTTGAAAGAGACGCCGCTCTTTTGATTTAGCGAGGCTCGTCATTTTTTTCAAACAAAGATGTTTAGTGAAAACAGCGACGCCCCCCTTTCTTTTTAGCAAGGCTCACTCTTCATCAAACAGAGATGGTTTAGTGAAAACAGCGACGCCCCCCTTTCTTTTTAGCGAGGCTCGCTCTTCGTCAGACAGAGATAGTTTGGTAAAACAGCGACGCCCCCTTTCTTTTTAGCGAGGCTTGCTTTTTCGTGGTGAAAGGTGGGGGTAGAGTTTATGTTGCTTGTTTGACTTTTTGGACTTCGGGTCTTCTCCTCGGTGGAGGTGAATTTGCGTCGCTAGTCCCTGGTGCAATTTTTTGCGAGGGTGCTCGATGTTTTTGTACTTCGCGCCTCCCCTTGTATTGGGTGAAGATGAAGTTTGCTTTTTTGTGAGCCCCTGGCGTGTTTTGCGAGGGTGCTCGACTTTTTGGTACTTTGCGCCTCCCCTTGTACTAGGTGAAGGTGAAGTTTGCTTTTTTTGTGAGCCCCTGGCGTGTTTTGCGTGGGTGCTCGACTTTTTGGTACTTCGCGCCTCCCCTTGTACTAGGTGGAGGTGAAGTTTGCCTTTTGCGAGCCCCTGGCGTGTTCTGCGAGGGTGCTCGACTTTTTGGTACTTCGCGCCTCCCTTTGTTCTAGGTGGAGGTGAAGTTTGCTTTTTTGCGAGCCCCTGGCGTGTTTTGCGAGGGTGCTCGACTTTTTGGTACTTCGCGCCTCCCCTTGTTCTGGGTGGAGGTGAAGTTTGCTTTTTTTGTGAGCCCCTGGTGTGTTTTGCGAGGGTGCTCGACTTTTTGGTACTTCGCGCCTCCCCTTGTACTAGGTGGAGGTGAAGTTTGCCTTTTGGGAGCCCCTATCGTGTTTTGCAAGGGTGCTCGACTTTTTGGTACTTCGCACCTCCCCTTGTTCTAGGTGGAGGTGAAGTTTGCTTTCTTGCGAGCCCCTGGCGTGTTTTGCGAGGGTGCTCGACTTTTTGGTACTTCGCGCCTCCCCTTGTTCTGGGTGGAGGTGAAGTTTGCTTTGAAAAAAGTTATTTTTTTGAAGCAATCTTCGAGGGTTATCATCGATTATAGCGCTCTTTGGAAGAAGAGTTGCTTGTTTCGATGTTTGTTTGTAAAAGTAATAATTTGGAGATTTGCTTTTTTGGGGGTTCTAACCTGTATTAGGATTTGGATACTGCCTCATTAAAAAACCTTACGCCCCTTCGCAAGGAAAAAGAGTGCAGCTCCAGTGTTTTTGTTACATGCCTGGGAAGGTAAGAAAACTTAAATGAAATAACAAATTACATATTGCGAGAGCTCGCTAAGGCTCCGCTATGGGTAGTATTTGCGAAGGTCGTCGACGTTCCAGGTGTGAGGCAGGATGTTTCCCTTGCTGTCAGAGAGGTGAAAAGAGCCGGGACGATTGCATTCTGTTATTAGGTATGGGCCTATCCATTTGGGCTGGAACTTCCCCGCCATGCTGGCATTTTGTTTTCGAATGAGAATGAGGTCACCTTTCTGCAAGTCCTTGATTCTCACCTTTTTATCTCTCCATCTTTTGGTTTCTTCCTGATACTTACGAAGGTTGTGCACTGCGTTGCATCTTGTTTCCTCAAGTAGGTCTTTATCGAGCAGCTGGCTATTTTCATCTGGTTCGAGGGTTGTTCTCAGTGATCCGTGCTTCAATTCTTCTGGTAGCACAGCCTCTTCCCCAAACAGGAGCCTGAAAGGTGTGAATTTGGTGGCTCTGCATTCCGAGGTGTTGTGAGACCAGGTGACCGAGGTTAGCTCTTCCGCCCACTTTTCCTTGGGCCTGCCTTGCAATTTTTTGGATATGGCTTGGAAAATCGTTGCATTGGCTCTTTCAACTAAGCCGTTGGATTGAGGGTGCCGAACTGAGGCGAAGCATAAGATTGTTCCGATTTGTGCGCAGAATTCTTTGAAAACTTCGCTGTCAAACTGGGTGCCATTGTCGACGGTTAGATGTTTGGGGACTCCGAACCGACAAACTATTTGTTGCGAGAAAAACTTTTTCACTGCGAGGGAGGTGATGGAAGACAATGGTCTTGTTTCAATCCACTTTGTGAAGTATTCCACGGCTACCACCGCGTAGCGAAGTTTCCCTGGAGCTGTCGTTAGTAGGCCCACGAGGTCCATTGCCCATCTTTGCAGAGGCCAGGTTGGGCATATGAGAGTTGTTGGAGCCCCTGGGGCATTTTGGTTTTTTGCCGTTAGTTGGCAACCTTCGCAATGTTTGATGATGTTTTCTGCATCTCTTAGCGCTGTTGGCCAGTAGAAGCCTTGCCGAAAAGCTTTTCCAACTAATGCCCTCGGGTCGTTGTGTGAACCACAGATGCCTTCGTGGATAAGCTTGAGAATGTCATTTCCTTCAGACTGTGAGACGCATTTGAGCCATGGCGAGGTTACTAAAGCTTTGTACAGAATGTTGTCCACAATCTTGTACCCTCGTACTATTTGTTTTAGTCTGTTTTCTTCCTATTTTGAGTTAGGTTCATCGAGCCCTTTGATATAGGCTATGATAGGTGCTCTCCAGTCCTCATTCTGGATTGCACTGATCAACTTGGCGCTCTTTTCGAAGGTTTCGAAAGCTGATTGGGTCGCAACTTCGTGGAACACGTCAGGCGGTAGCTGTAACTGTTGTGCTGCTGCTTTAGCTAGGCAGTCTGCTTCACTATTTTCTGTCCTTGGTATTGCTTTTACTGATATGCCGAGGAAGAAGGACTATAACCTTCGGACATGTTGGAAGTATTTTTGTAGCTCTGGATCTTTTGCCTTTTAATTTTTCTCAATGTGTCCCGCAATGACTTGTGAGTCTGTGTTGATGACTGCCCTTCGGACTAACAATGACCGAAGCCTTGAGAGAGCTAGTATCATAGCTTCATATTCTGTGGAGTTGTTTGTGCATTTGAAGTCAAGTCTTCTTGCATATCTTAGCTTGGACCCAGATGGCGAGACTAGAATGGCCGAGGCGCCTGCGCTAGTTGCACCCCAGGCTCCATGGACATATACAGTCCAAAATGGGTCTTGCTGAGGTTCATCTCTGCGAGGGTCTGGGGTCCACTCAGCTATGAAATCTGCTAGCGCCTGAGATTTTATTGCTGTTCTACCAACGAAGGTTAGGACGTAGCTGTTGAGTTCAACTGCCCATTTAGCTGTTCTTCCTACTGCCTCGTTGTTTTGGAAAATGTTCTCGAGGTGAAAAGCCGAAGGTACATGGATTTTGTATGCCTGGAAATAATGCTTGAGCTTTCTTGATGCCATGACCACTGCGTACGCTATCTTCTCGAGCTCTGAGTAATTTCGTTTAGGACCTTCGAGGGTTTCTGATACGTAGTAGATTGGGGCTTGCCTGGTTCTGTTGTTCTCATGCAACTCTTTGATTAGGACTGCGCTCGCTGCATGAGGCGAGGCTGCGACATACAACAGTAACAAGTCCCCTTTGCTTGGGCTGGTTAAAACAGTCAAGTTGGTGAGATACTTTTTCAAATCTTCGAAGGCTTTCTGCTACCGGGGTTCCCAATTGAATGGTGCAGTGCTTCTCAAAGTTTCAAAGAAAGGTAACCCTCGTTCAGTTGATCTAGAAATGAATCTGCTGAGAGCTGCTAATCGGCCTGATAAGCGTTGAGTTGCTTTTTTGGTTGTCGGGGGTTCCATATTGATGATAGCATCAATCTTGTCGGGGTTGGCTTTGATTCCCCTTGCAGAGACGATCCAGCCCAGCAGTTTTCCTTCACTTACCCCAAAAACACATTTTTGGGGGTTCAGCTTTAATCCAGCGGACCGGAGGTTGCTGAACACTCTCGATAAGTCTGATATGTGGTTTTCTTTTAACTCGCTTTGGACAACCAAATCATCGACATAAGCGGAGACAGAGTGTTCATCTTTGAAGACCTCAGATTTCATACGAGCGAAGGTTGAACCTGCGTTTCTTAGGCCTTCTACCATTCTTCGGAAGCAAAACATTCCCGAAGGTGTGATGAAACTTGTTTTCTCCTCATATTCTTCATTCATCCAAATCTGGTGGTATCCTGAGAAGCAGTCGAGTAGAGATAGCATTTGGCAGCCAGCTGCTCTGTCGACAAAGGTGCTTATGTTGGGGAGGGGGAAATCATCCTTCGGACAAGCCTTGTTCAGACACATGAAATCTACGCACATTCTGTGGATTCATGGGTGTATGCGGAGTCTCTGAGTGATGAGTGATTGTCAACGGGTTTGATCGCAGGTTCTTTGGCTTGTGTTGTGCAGGTGTCGAGCACGGAGACAGTGATCGAAGGCGAGGTGAAGGTCAAGTAGAGACGTGCCGTGCCGATGGACCGGGAGCGGTGAAGGGCGGACGTGAGGCTTGGACTGTGGGGCCGGAGGGCCTGAGGATCAGCTGTGGTGGCTGACAGCCTGGGACAGCGACGAGCGAAGACTTGCGGGGCACGGTGTTGCTCGGGTCAAGGACCTGGGGACACGTGTCGGTGGACGGGGTGCACGGGCGGTGCATCCCCTCTTCAGCTTCGGTTTGGTGGTTGAGCCACAGAAAAACCACCGGGTGGACGGTTTCCAGGTTTGGGCCACAAAACCTGGGTGTGCGGCGGGTTTCCGAGTTTGGGCCACAAAACTCGGGCTGAGGACCGGTTTCCAGGTTTGGGCCTCAAAACCTGGGCGCTGCGGGTTTCTGAGTTTGGGCCACAAAACTCAGGCGATGAACTTGGAGGCTGGTTTCCCGGTTTGGGCCTCAAAACTGGGGGATGGCGTAAAGGCCTGGTTTCCCGGTTTCGGCCACAAAACTGGGGGTGCAGAGCGAGGGCGGCACGTGGCGACAATCGGGAGGTTGCATCGAGGCAACGCTGCCTATTGTGCGGGCGTGGCCGTCGGATACACCGACCACCGAGTTGGTCCAGAATAACCTTAGGGTTTAGCTGGTTCGCTCTGTAATTAGAATAGAGAGGGGTAGAGTAGGAATTAGACTTAGGCTAGAATTAGGATAAGTAGGGGGAGACACCCTCCTCCCCATTTATCTCAGTCATTTGCTCTTTCGCACTTAGGGTTTCCTCCTCTCCCATCCCCTGCTGTAGCTAGCTGAGATCCGCTGAGAGACTTGCCTCTATGTACTGTTGATTTTGAGGAAGTGAGGCCGTAACCTCATGATTGTAGCGTGTGTTTGCGCTACAGCTGCAGATCGATGTGTTGATTTGCGCTTTGGTTCGTGTTCTTCGCGTTCTTCGTTTCTCCGCGATTTTCCCGTCACTCGATCTCCCTCTCCGGTGCGTCTTTGCGAAATCCGTTTGAATCATTTTGTTCATATCATTGAGGAGGTCATTTCGACCAAAGGAATTCATCTAACTCCTCATGATCGAATAGATCGGGACGATTTTGTTTTCATGGCGCTTTTCCGGTTCATCCACCTTGCCTTTTGATTTCCCGTTGATTGGATCGATTTGAGCGGATGATTTCTTGGGGATAGTCTCCTAACTACCCCGTGATCATCTTCTCCAAGTTTGGGATCTTGGGATTTTGATTTGGATTGGATTTGGGGAGATTAGAGTGAAGGGCGATCAAAATCGCATTCACTGGACAGCCGCGGACAGTCCGCGGATTACACCGGCGGACAGTCCGCGCGTTGGGGCTGGTCCAGTCCGGTTGCAGGCAGGCGCTGCTGTTCTTGACTCGGGACACTGGCGGACAGTCCGCCGTGCTAAAGCGTGGACAATCCAGGCCCGAGTAGTGGCATTTCAGCAGCAGTGCATTTCTGCACCTTTGGCCGGCGGACAGTCCGGCGCCAACCCGCGGACTGTCCGGGACCCTGCTGAAGGCTGGTTCTCAGTGCTTTCTTCGCCCCGGCTTTTCCGCTTGGTTTTCGGACTTCTCGTTTGGCCCTAAAGTTAACCAAGAAACATTTCTAGGTATCTTTGCTACTTGTTAGCATTGGTATTTGGAGATTTCTCGACGTAGCTTCCAATCTACGTTCGGGACTCGGTTTTCCAAGGGGGAACTTGAGTCGGAGCTTTTGGTTCTTGCTTCGCTAGTGCTCGGTGGTGCTCCGCTGTGATCCTAGCGATCATCCACCCTCTTCCAAGGGTCGTGAGCATCACGATTTGGGTCGGTGCTTTTCGGGGTTGATTTTGGGACACTTGGCCAAAGTTTGGAGAAAAAATTGATTGCCTCCCATTCACCCCCCTCTGGTCGCCTTGCTTTTGCATTCTCGGTCCTTCAATTGGTATCGGAGCGGGTTAAGGATCTTCCACCTTAGCCGGTTCCAGATCCACCGAAGGCGACATGGATCGCGGCGTGGGCAAACCGCCGTTTTTCGATGGGACCAACTATGCGTATTGGAAGATACGCATGTCGGCCTATCTGCGGAGTATTGGTGCTTCCATTTGGGATATTTGCAACTCTGCTGATTACGTGGTCTTGGCTGCTCGTGTCACTTAGCGTCAGATCGATGAGCACGATGCCAATAGCCGAGCCTGTAATGCTCTTTTCTCATGTTTGAGCATGAGTGAGTTTGATCGCGTTTCTCACCTCGCTACGGCTCGGGAGATTTGGGCCACTCTCATGTGTTTCCATGAGGGAACCTCTCAAGTCAAAACCCGGCTCTACGAGTCATTCAAGCGAGAGTATGAGAACTTTCGACATCCGCCTGGCGAGAGCATAGAAGGTTTATTCGCTCGCTTTCAGGTGATTGTCAACAGGATGAGGGCTAACAAGGAGCAGTTGCCTTTCGATGATCATGAGAGAGCTTTGAAGCTTTTGCATACTCTTGATCGGTCGGTGTGGGATTCCAAGGTTCAGGCGATCATGGAATCGCCTAACTATGAGACCCTCACGTGCGACGAGCTCTTCAGTAAGCTCAAGTCCAGTGAGATTGACGCCATGGCAAGGGCTTCTTATGAGAATCCTTCTGGCCCGACTATAGCTTTGGTTTCTGGCTCTTCTGCTAACCCCTCTGGTGGCTTTGCGCTTTCATCTCTCTTTTCTGTCACAGAGGATCAGCTGGAGTCTTTGGGAGACGAGGAGTTGGCTTTGCTTGCCAACCGGTTCACGCGGTTTCACAACATCCGCATGAACTGTCACCGCGGAGGAGGACGCTCGGGCTGTTTCAAGTGCGGCGATCCCGACCACTTCATCGCCAACTGCCCCAAGAAGAACAAGCATTCGGGGAAGGGCGATCATGGGCACAAGTACGACTCCAAGCACAAGGACAAGCACGTCCCCCCGAGGCACAAGCGGAGGGGCGGCTTCGACAAGGAGTACATCAAGAAGAAGTACTTGGAGAAGGCCCAGGCTGAGCAGCGTGCGTTCTTCGCCACGCTCAGCGACGTCGACGGCTCGGATGACGACTCCGCTTGCTCAAGCGATGACGAGTCCGGAAAGAAGAAGAAGATCGAGGACGAGCTAAATGGACTTTGCTTCTTCGCCGACAACGAGGGTTTCTGCACCATGGCACTTGGTGACGAGGTCAACGGCAAGCTGGAGCACACCCCTCGGGACGACGACGACACCTCCCAGGTATCTCTCACCCACGACGAGCTTTCTGCTGAGGTTGAGAAGCTTACTGCCGCCTTGCTTAGTCAAGACAAGCTGCTTAGGCGTGCCGCTAGAGAGCGCAAGGAGTTTAGGCAGAAGTGGGAGGACACGGTGAAGGAGTTGGAGTTTGCTAAATCCATCGTGGTCGTGTCAGAGGAGAGTGAGTGCGAGATGTGCACCAAGCACATGACTGACCTTCTCACTTTGAGGGGTAAGTATGCTGCTTTGGTAGGAGAGGTGGATGAGCTCTGGGCTAGGCCCCAGCTGTTGGGTGCGTGCAAGACTTGTCCTATCTTGCAATCCGAGTTGGCATAGAAGAGTGCCAAGATTGAGTCTTTAGAGAAGGCCAGCTCGGATAGCACTTGTGTCATGAGGTGTGCTTTGTGTGAGAGTTTGAAGATGGAGATTGCTAATGTCAAGCATGACAAGATGCAGACCTAGGAAGAAAACACATACCTTCGAACTGTCTTGTCATGAGTGTCTTGTGGGGAGCCACAGCTCGGGATGATGATCTCCTAATTCAAGCGAGTTGCTGGTGGTCCAGGTGTAGGTTTTGCTCCGGGTGTTGATGTTTCAGCTTTTGGGAAGATTGGAGAGTCGAGTGGTCCGAACCCATGTGAGAAGCCTAACTCCACCACTACTCCCAAACTTACCAAGCTTCCACCCAAAGAGCCTCTCAAGCCTATCACCAAGGACGGAGTGGTTGAGGAACCTCCAAGAGCTCCACCCAAGAACCAAGTGTGGCATCCCAAACCCAACCACCTCAAGAACAAGCTGGACACGATGCCACCCATCTAGGAGGAGTGCTTGCCACAGAAGGGCAAAGTGAACCATACCCACAACCGTGAGTACCAACAACCCCCTTTGCGTGCGGTGAGGTACCATTGTGACTATTGTGGGAGAGATGGTCACTTGAGTGAGTTCTGCTTTAGGCGCAACAGAGAGATGCGCCGTGCCAGGGAGATGGACAACCCGGACATGTACCATCCGTTCCATGATGTACATGTGCCGAACGTCCAGAGGAGAGCTCCGAGGAGAACAGCTAGAGCTCCGAGGAGAGCAGCTAGGCCTAGAGGTGCAGCACCTCAAGGTCCTAGGCATCAGGGAGAAGGTGCCCGACGGGGTCCTGACTTTGCAGGAGACGGACCCCGTGGCAGAGGATTTGTTGAGCGTTTTCCTCCACCGCGTTTTGAGTATCGCGATGGACGCTCTTTCCTTAGCGGACCATGTTTTCCTGTACGTGGTGATCGCTACCCCCGTAGACAGGCTAGGAATGGTTTTTACACTGACCGTTCTTTTGAGCAGCCGGCCCAACACTGGTATTCTTCCTACTTCACTAACCCTAGTGTCGGTGTTTGTTAACCGGCAACTAGTCTTGAGTAATCTCAGGACTATTTGTTCGGTGGGGATTGGTGTTCGTAGGACCCGGCGATTACACAGAGACAGCGATTTATACTGGTTCAGGCCGCTAAATAGCGTAATACCCTACGTCCAGTGCGGCGTGTGCCTTGTGTATAATTGTGATTGAGTATTCGATGATCTAGGAGTTGTGCCTGGCTCCCCTTATATATCTGGGTAATCCACGGCACAGTCCGAGTCCTAGCCGGTTACAGAGGAAGAGTCCTATTCTATTTACAAGACTTCCCTACACAACTCGGCTAGGTTACAAATCGGAGTCCTAATACAAGTACACTACGTAACAAGTCTTCGGATCTCCTGCGCCGTCTGGGATTAGTCGGAGCAATCATCTTCGGATGATATCTCTGACATCCTGATCCGTCAAGCCCCCGAGCTCTTCATCATTTCTTCACGACGTTATCTTCTGGCTTCTTCTTGAGAATCTCCAAGTAATGTCTTGAGAAATTCTGAAGTGCTCTGAAACTTAAAGAAATCTTATGGTGTGCGCTTTTCATAAAAAGCGCACCCATTGGGTGTAGCCCCCGAGCCTCTTGTTATTTATAATAACTTTGAGGATCTTTTGAACCTTTTCCAAGTTATCTTTGAAATAAGAAAAAACATTTCCTTAATGGATAGTACCCTGCAGCCCCCGAGCCTGAGATTCGAGTACTATAGTAGTCGGTCCTTAGGATCTGTAGAACCAAATGTGTGGGTAGTCCATTAAGTTCTGAAGTAGTCGGATCATGTCACCAATTCATTGCTTAAACCATTCGATTAATAAATATTCAGCTTTAGGTGGGTAATGTTTTCAACAAACATCCCGTATCACCCCCCACTGAATAAATATTATCATAAGTCAACAATAATTGACTGGTGACTGTTCCAACTGTACGCAGTAATGATGTTTGTCGTTTTCTTCAACTGCAGACTTTGTCGTTTATGCCTTGAAGTGCATGTGGGAATCAGTCCTGTTACCCACGCTGAGCTTCACATGCGCCATAGTGTATTGAGTGAATTATTGGTCCAACAGTCGCTCTTGAAGCTAAACCAAGTCCATAGACCAGGACAAAGCCGCCTATAAATACCCTGCCTGGGAAGCAAAGGAGCTCATATCCATTGGAGTGTAGAACTTGTCTTAGTCCCATGAGTATTATAGTAGCAATAGCAGAGATGGTCGAGCCCCCGGGTCTCTTCCTTCTGAATAGATGAAGCGCCCAAAAGAACTCTTGTGAAGGGACCATCCCGTCAGGGTGGTTTCCAAGTGGTCGCCAGCAGAGAGATACAGAGCTGCGCCTAAAAGAACTCTTGTGACTACCACTCGTAGATAACCTCGGAGTCACAGGTTGTCAAAAGGGCGGTGAGGGTGATGGTCTTGCCCGAGTTCCTTCAGTACTGGGGTAGTACCAAAGACCCACCTTGGGATGCACAGAGAAGATAGTGTCTACCCAAGGTTCTGTGTCTACTTTACTGCGTCTCGCTGAACCCTGCCCTTGGTGCGATAAGCATCAAGGCTATGTGTCTTGAATTTACTAGAGTAGCGTTTTACACCTTGATTGAACTTTTGTTGAAAGTTGTTATATCTCAAGATGCTTCCATGTATCTCTGTTGTAATTCCGAGTAGTAATAATAAGAATCCGGGTACTTGGAATAATTTCCGAGTCCTTTGTCCTTCTATTCGGGTACTATGTGTCTCTTGCGATCGGAAAAGCTTGTCTGTGTACCGCTTCTGCCCTTTGTTGCTGACGCCGTCTGACACGTGCTTCCCTCCGTTAGGGTTTCTAACGTTACCATGACGCCGTCAGTAAAAAGTTGAACGGTTATCGAAACAGATCTATAATAAGCCGCCAGCGGGCATTGCTTTCCTCATGCTTTCATCAAGCTCTTGCCTTCAATCCACCAACCTTTAGCCATCTGTCAGTTGATGCATAGGAAGTCCCTTGTCATTAACATGGGTCCCAAGAGGCAAGCTGCTGGGAAGAAGCCCAAGATCACCATCATCGGGAAGCCGCAGCACCCGAACCCGCCAACGGATGTCTTGGCATGGAAGAAGCCGGATACCATTGAGGCGGAGTTAGCTTTCCTGGCGCAGCAGGGGTACCTTCGGGCGCAAGCACTCGACGGCTGGAGAGTGCCAATCGATCATCGTGCCTCCGCCCCCAACACCACAGAGATTGTCATGTTCAAGGCTATGGTGGAGCGGGGATTGGGGTTACCTGCGTCAGATTTCTTCCACGGGCTGCTACATTACTATGGTTTGACTCTAAACCATATTACTCCCAATGCAGTTTTGCATATGTCCATCTTTGTCCACCTGTGTGAAGCTTTCTTGGGAATCTGCCCCAACTTTGCCCTCTTCCGCTATTTTTTCTGGTTCAAGTGTCAACCGAGTGACGCTAGGACCGAAGTAGTCGGAGGGGCTAGCCTTCAGGTTAGGCAGGAAGTAGCCCAGCAGTATGTGACAGTAGAATTGTCAGATACTGTTAAGGACTGGGCTGCCGGGTGGTTCTATATGTGTAACCCACCCCTGGCTCTTCGCCGTCATGATGGATGGCCGCCTTAGAAATGTCGCGAGTGGAAGGAGAAGCTGACAGATGAAGAACTCGACACCATCCAACCTCTCCTGATGATGATAGAGGCCTTAAAGAGTACTAGATTGATGGGTTACAACAATGTCCAAGACTTTATTGCCCGGCGGATCCATCCTCTCCAACAGCGAGCGAACTTTGGGTTCGAGTTCTTGGGGAAGAATGACCCAAGTCGTCACGCTGTCGACCAGCTATCAAATTACGAAGTCTTGGCGAGGGTGAACCGGTTGCTTAAGAGCTGTGGACACCTGGCTCCTATAATGGCCACCTTCTCTTCTATCAATCCTCCTCCTCCGGTAAGAATCTGAACATATCTAGTCAATGATTTTCTAAATAGAAATCCTTCTGACTTGATTATGTGCTTCTTCATTACAGGGGCAAGGTAGGGATAACAATGTATGCCCTCCTCTGCCGCCACCAACTCAAGAAGGCGGAGGCATAGCCCTGGAAGGACCCATCCGAGATGAGGATCTGCCAAGTAAAAAAAGCTCTTTTGCTGATCTAGATTGGCTTGACTCGGACTCGACTGATTCTGATGTCATGCTCGTAGACCCTGAAGCAGAGAGTAGTCGGAAGAAGGAGTCTACAAGGGATTTAGAGCAAGCCGTCGAGTCCCTGCTTAGGATGATACCGGCGCCTGAAGGAGTCGAGGAATCCTTGATTGACAGAGCCAAAGCTGCACCAAAACGACTGGCCCAGTACATCAAGAATATGTCAATCTCCGTCGTGCAAGGTCTGATGGCTACCCTTTGGCTGCATATGCCATCATTTGATCTGGATACTCTGATGACCCTCCCTGAGGATAAGAGTGATGAAGATCTTGTGGCGATGCAGGAGGAGGTGAAGGCCACTGCGGAGGAGTACTCGCAGATCTTAGATCTTGTAGAGTAGTAGACTCCTTGCTCCTTTGGGCACTTTTTTGTAACTCCTGTAAACATTAAGATTAAGATATCAAAAATATATGTTACTTTTGATTCTTGTGAATTTCGTATGAGTCCAACTCCGTATTGCGACAAGAGAGTCCTTGGCAATGGGTTGAGTTTACGTGTTTGTGGATGTTTGACCAGGCGTCTAATTAGACGAGTCTATCCGAGTGCTCTCTAGCACTTTTAGTTTGGGTCGTATGACTTCGTTTCTCTAATCTTATTCCGTAGAGAACTTAGTCTTGCCCGAGTACTACTCTTAGTACCCTTGTTCAAGGGATAATTTCGATCAGGCACCTCTTGAAGGACCGGTACGTAGGTTCCTTTTGGGCGGATCATATCCTCTTGAGGATCGCAACTTGAGTGCGAAAGTGGGTGGAGCTCTGTCCAGTAGTTGTGTAACAAGGTGGGTACTTATCCCCTCTTGCTACGCCTTATAGAAACTAGTCTCCACTATAGTGGATTCCATATTTGCTATAGGCTGATAGCCGGGTGTTAAACCGTACTATCATGTGAGTTGTATTGAGCTCGAAGCTCGTAACTCAAGTATGGTTTCTACTGAACCAATCTATCTGAGTAGTTAATACTAATCGGAGGTAGAGTCCCGCTACTGCGGTGACCCGTTAGATGACTAAGTAGTCATGGGAAGTCTGGATGGATTGCAAAGTCTCTGTTTCTGATGAACTTCAAACTTTATTAATATCCGACTAGTAATTACAATTGCCCTGGGTCAGATTTGTAGCGTAGTCCTTAAGTATGGAATTTCTTCAGGTGCTCGATATTCCATGAATTTGGCAGTGGAGAACCATCTTCAGTGACTAGCTCAAATGACCCGGGTCTTGTTACTTTAGATACAATATAAGGACCCTCCCATGGACTCATGAGCTTGTGGCGTCCTGTAGTGTTCTGTATCTTCTTCAATACCATGTCTCCAACTTGGAAGGTACGGTGATGGACGTTTTTATCATAGTAGCACCTCATCCCTTGAAGGTATCTTGCGGATTGAAACAGTGCGGTTAGTCTGGCTTCCTCGATGCTGTCGACTTCTAGCCGCCTGGTATCATCAGCTTCTCCTTCGTTGTACTATTCTACCCGTGGGGATTTCCAGATTAAATCAGCCGGGAGGATTGCTTCAGTGCCATATACTAGAAAGAAAGGAGTGTGGCCTGTTGCCCGACTTCGTTGTGTTTGTAGCCCCCAGACTACCTTGGGCAATTCTTCAACCCACTTGCCACCGTGATCCTTTAGGAGGTCGAAGAGTCTTGGCTTCAAGCCTGCGAGGATCAAGGCGTTGGCTCGTTCAACTTGGCCATTGGACTGTGGGTGGGCTACTGAGGAATAGTCTATCCTGATGCCGCAATCACTAGCCCATCTCTTGAACTCGATTGCCGTGAAAGGAGACCCAAGATCAATGATGATTCTGTGCGGCATTCCAAAGCGGTGAAAGATGCTCTGCATGAATTGTACTGACTTGGAGGCATTGAACTTAACCAGGGGCATGTACTCAATCCACTTTGTGAACTTGTCAATTGCGACGTATAAGTACTCGAATCCACCTGGGGCACGCTTCAGAGGACCTACCATGTCGAGCCCCCAGCATGAGAAAGGCCATGATGGAGGAATACAGATTAGCTCATGTGCAGGTACATGTTGTTGTTTTGCGAAGAACTGGCATGACTGGCAGCGGCGGACTAAGTCTTCTGCATCTTTTAAAGCTGAGGGCCAGTAGTATCCTGACCTGAAGATTTTTCCGACTAGTGTCCTGGAGGCTGCATGATTACCACAGCACCCAGAGTGGACTTTGTTGAAGATTTCTTTGCCTTCTTCTGGTGTGATACACTTGAGGAGGACTCCTAAAGAAGAGCCACATCGATATAATTTATCCCCGACTAGAACATAATTCTTGCTACGCCTGGTGACTTGTTCTGCTTCAATCTTGTCACTCGGGAGTTTATGCTCTTTGAAGTAGTCAATGAATACTTGTGTCTAGTCGGGTGAGAAGGATAGAACCTGGTTGGAAGGTACTGACCCGAGTTCTTCCTTGTCTTGGATTGAGGGCTTGGATAGCTCATGTACGAAAGTACCGCTAGGGACTTGCGCTCTATCAGAACCCAGTTTTGCAAGGATATCAGCTGCTACATTGAGGTCCCGAGTAATGTGAATGAGTTCCAGCCCTGCGAAGTGCTTCTCTAGCTTGCGGACTTTAGCGCAGTAGGCGTTCATTGTCTCCTTGGTGCAATCCCAATCTTTATTAACTTGGTGAATTACCACGGAGGAGTCGCCGCAGACTAGTAGTCTCTTGATGCCCAAAGTAGCTGCTAATTTGAGCCCGTGGAGTAGTGCTTCGTACTCTGCTTCATTGTTGGTTGCCGGCCACAATATTTGCAGAATGTACTTGAGTTGTTCTCCCGCAGATGATACAAGAAGGACCCTGGCTCCTGCTCCTCCAAGTTTTAAGGACCCATCAAAATACATCTTCCAATGATCAGGAATAGCGCTGTCTTGAAGCTGCTGTATCTCTGTCCACTCGGCAACGAAATCAGCTAGAGCTTGTGACTTGATAGCTTTCCTGGGAGTGAATTTGATGTTGAATGCGCCTAGTTCAACTGCCCACTTAGAGATTCGGCCGGTAGCATCACGATTGTGAAGAATTTCTCCTAGAGGAAAATCCGTGACTACCGTGATCTCATGAGCGTCGAAGTAGTGCCGCAGCTTCCTTGAGGATATGAGTAGTGCATAAAGCAGTTTTTGTACTTGCGGGTATCTGACTTTGGAGTCGGAGAGTACCTCGCTGATGTAGTAGACTGGTTGTTGAGTATTGTAGATGTGCTTGTCGTCTTTGCGCTCCACTACAATTGTCGTGCTCACAACATGTGTGGTAGCAGCAATATACAACAGCATCGGTTCCTTGGGCTCTGGCGGCGTTAGTATTGGGGAATTCGAGAGGTAGCTTTTGAGCTGATCAAAAGCCTTGTCCGCCTCTGCTGTCCACTGGAACTTGTCGCCGGCCTTAAGCAATTTGAAGAAAGGTAGTCCCTTTTCTCCTAGGCGTGAGATGAACCGGTTTAGCGCAGCCATGCACCCGGTGATCTTCTGGACATCCCTGACTGAGGCAGGTGGCTTCATGTTGGTGATGGCTGAAATTTGCTTCTGACTAGCCTCGATGCCTCGATGGCTAACAAGGAACCCGAGTAGCTGGCCTGAAGGTACCCCGAAGACACATTTGGCTGGATTAAGCCTCCATTGATAAGCACGTAATCGGTTGAAGGTTTCCTCTAGGTCTGAAATCAGGGTAGTCGGATCCTTTGTTTTTATGACGACATCATCAACGTAGGCTTCTGCATTGCGGCCAATTTGATCACCCAGACAGTCTTGGATAGCTCGTTGATATGTAGCCCCCGCATTCTTCAATCTGAAGGACATGGTTTTGTAACAGTATGCTCCGAAGGGAGTGATGAACGATGTCTTGGGTTGATCTTCTTCTTTGAGGGCAATTTGATGGTACCCAGAGTAGCAATCCAGAAAAAGAGAGTAAGGCAGAGCCTGCGGTGGCATCAACTATTTGGTCTATCCTTGGTAATCCAAAAGGATCCTTTGGACAGTGCCTGTTGAGGTCCGTGTAGTCAACACACATGCGCCACTCGGCAGAGTTCTTCTTCTTGACTAGTACTGGATTGGCTATCCACTCGGGGTGCAGGATTTCTCTGATGAACCCAGCCGCGAGTAGTTTAGCTATATCTTTCTTGATTGCTTCCTTCTTTTCTGGTGAGAATTGTCGTAACCTCTGTTTGATAGGTCTTGAGCCTTCCTTTAGTTCCAATTTGTGCTCAGCCAAGTTCCTTGGGACCCCAGGCATGTCTGCTGGTTTCCAAGCAAATATGTCTTTGTTTGCTCTAAGGAACTTGGTGAGCGCGAGTTCCTATTCTTCAGATAGGCGAGCACTGATAACCGCTGTCTTGGAGGGATCACCGGTTTCTAGGTCAATAGCTTTTGTGGAGACTTCTGCTGATGGTTGGATAGTACCCGCCTTCTTGGTTGGGATCTCTGAATCTCCAGGTTTGGTGTTATGCACCATCTGAGCAAGCTCTTGTACCTCCAGGGCGAGTTGAGCTTTTTCAGCGATTTGGACAGCCTCTGTGTCGCAATCGAATGAACGCTTCAAGTCACCTCTGAAGGTTAAGATTCCTTTAGGACCCGGCATCTTCAATAAGAGGTACGGGTAGTGGGGTACTGCCATGAACTAAGCAATGGCAGGTCGCCCAAATATAGCATGATATGATGACTCGAAGTCTGCTAATTCGAAACTGATGTACTCCGTTCTGTAGTTGGCCGGAGTTCCAAAAGTGACAGGTAGTATGATCCTTCCGAGTGGTACAGCTGCTTTTCCGGGTACTATGCCGTAGAAAGGAGCAGTTGATGGAGTGAGCTGAGTTGCAAGATCCAGGTTCATCTTCCTCAGGGTGCTTGCGAATATGACATTGAGTCCTGCCTCGCCATCAATGAGTACCCTTCCAAGTGTATAGCCTGCAACTGTTGGGTCCAATACTAGCGGGTAGTGCCCTGCATTGGAGACACTAGTCCATTGATCGGCTCTGGAGAAGCTGATCGAGTGCTCGGACCAGTCGAGGTATTTAGGCATTGCCGGTTCGGTCAACATGGTTTCCCGCAGAGAAAGCTTTTGGAGCCTCTTACTGTCACTGGTGGTCACACCTCCGAAGATGACGTTGATGGTACCTTTGGGGTGTTGGAAGCCGCCAGCATCTTGTGGAGGGTCCTCAGCTGTCTTCTTGCCTTTGTCTTTCTTGTTCTTGTTGATGTCAGGGTTCAAACCTCGCTCCTTGAGCTGCCGGCAGTGCCTTGCTGGATGTCCGCTCTTTGGATGGAAGGGGCAAGGCCCGTCGAGTAAGTCATCAAAGGTGTAGGGTTTGTTTCCTTTCTTCTGAGGTTCCATGGCAGCAACAGTATTGTCCCCTGCCCTCTTCCGGGTGTTTTGCTGTGGTGCCTGGTTACCCTTCTGATTATTGCCTCGATCACCTTGCGTGTTCCTATCGGGGAAGCGCTCCTGTGTGCGTTCCTCTGTCGCCATCATGGAGTTTACAGCCCGATGGAATTCGTCAGCGGTGGTCGGGTCCTGCTTGATAAAATCTTTGTAATTGTACCTTTCGCAAATGCCATTGCCAAAGAGGTCAATTACTTCTCTGTCCGTAATGTCGGAGACTGTAGAGCGGATTTCTGAGAATCGCCTGTAGTACTCCCTCATTGATTCGTTTTTCTGTTGCTTGCAGGTTCTGAGCTTCGTCCAAGGGTCTGATCTCTCTGGGACACCGGCAAAGTTTTCAATGAAGATACGATGCAGTTGTTCCCAGGAGTCGATGGACTCGGGCTTAAGTCTGTCAAACCAAGCAAGCGGCATTGTCTCCAGGGCCATTGGGAGGTAGAGTGCTTTGACGTCATTGCTTCCTCCGGCTAACTCGACTGCTTGAGCATACAGCCTGAGCCACCGTTTGGGTTCTGTTTTCCCATCGTACTTGGAGTAGTTCCCGGGTTTGAATTTTGGCGGGAACGAGACTGCTCGGAGCCTTTGGGAAAAACAGGGGAAACGATCGACCGCATCGAGTGCTGCAGCTGTGGGTCTCTGTATGAGGATTCAGCTCCTCCTTCGGCTTGATCAGGTGCTCGGGGGCCCAGGCGACTCCTTGCCGGGACCCTGCCGAGCCTCTCTTGAACAGGTCGCCTCTGGCCTGGGTGGGATGAATCTTGCTCATCAGCTAAGGACCCGAGGTTACGTCCCTGGAGTTGAAGTGCAGTGGTCTGAAGCATGATTAGTCGTCGCTCTTCATCCGGAGTGCGGTTGGCCTTAGCACCCATCTCTGTGGCTAGAGCCAGGATATTCTGATAAGGGGTCTGGAAAACTTTATGTCCCGCTACCCTCATGAATTCAGGTTCAAGGTTGCGAGAGCAATCGGGGCGCCGCCTGTTGTTATCATCATTAGAGTAGTTCCCTTCGTCATGAGTCTGGCGTTCTACCTCCGCTTCCAGACGCCTCTGGGTGTTATATTCTTCCAGGCGTACGTTGTAGCGATCCACCGCTTCCTTGCGGTGAGTAGCTCGCCTCCTGCGGGCTTCTTTGGCTTTGTTCTTCCGGATTCTTTCAGCTTTTAAGGACTCGGTTTCTCCAGGTACCTCCGGGTCATTGTCAGAGATCATGCTCAATGTTTCGTCATCTTGGCAGACATCTGGCGGAGTTGGGGGTCGTAGAGACGACTGATGTCCCATCATGAAGACTTCGCGATTGAAACCTTGGTTGGATCCTGGTGTTACTGACTCCAGGGTAGAAGTACTGGAGACTAGTTCCGTTGAGGTGTCTTGTTCCTCAAAGGGGAGCTGGTGTCCGTGCTTATACGGAAGTTGCTGGTCAATTGTGCCAATCAGTCTAGCTGGGACAGGCTGAATTGGCCAATGGACGATGTTACCCTCCTTGGTAGAGCTGAAAATGAGTCCTTTTTGGGCTCCTGTCAAAGGTATCTGCTGATACTCTTTGAATTTTTCCCTGATCAAGTCTTGGAAGCTTTCAGCGGTGTTCCGCAGTCCAAAGGAGATGGCCTGGACGTGATCCGGGTCCTTTCCTTGAGAATTCGAGTCCGGGTAGGAGTCGGATGCCTTTGGGCTGTCTTCCAGGTGCTGCGGCTCTTGGATTTGCAATCTTGCGAGGTGCTGGGCGAGGAGCTCCATCTTTGGCATGGCTTGCGGCTTCGATTGGGTGTCGAGTCGGCTATGAAGCCTCCCCTGATCATCCGCGATGCAAGTCCACGAGCCAAAAACGAAAATTGATCCTGCCGAGAACATGTTGACGCGGTTCGCCGGGCTCTTGATCGTCGAATCACCGAAAGCCCCTACCTGGCGCGCCAGCTGTCGGTGTTTGTTAACCGGCAACTAGTCTTGAGTAATCTCAGGACTATTTGTTCGGTGGGGATCGGTGTTCGTAGGACCTGGCGATTACAGAGAGACAACGATTTATACTGGTTCAGGCTGCTAAATAGCGTAATACCCTACGTCCAGTGCTGCGTGTGCCTTGTGTATAATTGTGATTGAGTATTCGATGATCTAGGAGCTGTGCCTGGCTCCCCTTATATATCCGGGTAATCCACGGCACAGTCCGAGTCCTAGCCGGTTACAGAGGAAGAGTCCTATTCTATTTACAAGACTTCTCTACACAACTCGGCTAGGTTACAAATCGGAGTCCTAATACAAGTACACTACGTAACAAGTCTTCGGATCTCCTGCGCCGTCTGGGATTAGTCGGAGCAATCATCTTCGGATGATATCTCTGACATCCTGATCCGTCACCCAGTGTTGGACCGTTTGCTCACCCTATGTCTTTTTATTGATGTAGGTAAAACGGTTGGAGGACATTTGGTTGGTGGATTCTGGTTGCTCGAGACATATGACCAGAAACGCCAAGTGGTTCTCCAGCCTTAGCCCTGTTGCTGGAAAGGAGTTTATCACCTTTGGCGACAATAGTAAAGGTAAGGTGTTGTCTCGCGGGTCGGTGCGAGTTAATGAGCACTTTGTGTTGCGCGATGTTGCTCTTGTTTCTAACCTGCATTTTAACTTGCTTTCTGTTTCGCAACTTTTTGATGATGACTATGAGATTCGTTTTAAACCGAATCTCAGTCGCATTTTAGATCCTCAGGGCAATTTGGTTTGTTTGATTTCGCCCTTTGGGAAAGTCTTTCGCGTGAATTTCTCGGAGTCATTTGGTGTTTCCCGCTGTCTTTTGGCTAGTCCTTCCTCCTCTGATCTTTGGAAGTGGCATAGGAGGCTCGGTCATTTAAGCTTCGACTTGCTTGCAAGACTTAGCTCACTTGGCCTAATCCGAGGATTGCCCAAGCTGTCGATGGAGAAGGATCTAGTTTGCCATTCTTGTAGACATGGAAAGATGGTTGCCACTCCCCACCATCCTGTGACTCAGGTTATGATTTCACACCTTGGAGAGCTTTTACACATGGACCTTGTTGGTCCGGCTCGGGTGAGCTCGGTTGGTGGCAAGTGGTATGTTTTAGTTGTTGTCGACGATTTTTTGAGGTATTCGTGGGTCTTCTTTTTGACTGAGAAGACTGAGACTTTCTCCTTTGCTCGCAATCTGATTTTGCGTCTTCAGAACGAGTTCCCTTTGAACTCGATGCGGGCTATTAGAAGTGATAATGGTTCCGAATTCAAGAATTCGGATTTTGAGAAGTTTTGTGACCGCTTGGGTTTGGAGCATCAGTTTTCTTCCCCCTACACACCGCCCCAAAATGGTGTAGTAGAGAGGAAGAATCGGACCCTTGTTGAGATGGCCAGGACGATGCTCGATGAGCATAGGACTCCTAGGCGATATTGGGCCGAAGCTATGAACCCTGCATGCTACATTTCAAATCGTATTTTTCTGAGATCGTTCTTGAAAAAGACTTCTTATGAGTTGCGTTTTGGTAGGCAGCCCAAGGTGAGTTACTTTAGAGTCTTTGGTTGCCACTGTTTTATATTGAAAAAAGGCAACCTGGACAAATTCGAGTCTCGCTCTTCTGACGGGGTATTTTTGGGTTATGGCACTCACACTAGAGCTTATCGTGTACTTAACCTTGATACTAACCGAGTCATGGAGACATCAGATGTCACCTTCGACGAGACTCTTGTTTGTCCTTCTTCTCGTTTTGAGCGTGAAGGTGATCATGAGGTCGGTGAACCTCTTTTTGATGACGAGGAAGAGGGTGCTGAAGGTATGGATGATCCAGCACCCCCTCCACCTGCTGTGCCGCAAGGAGCAGCTTCTACGACGACTCACGGCCCTGACACTTCTTCTTCCTGCGGGCCGTGGGATCTGTAATCCCGAGCGGTACCTTTTGTACCTGGGGAGGCACCAGCTGCTGTTGAGGGGGATGCTACTTCTTCTCGGGAGGCGCCATGACACATCCAGCGCCAACACCCCCCTCAGCAGATGATCGGCAACATTGATGAGCGGGTCACTCGGTCCAGGTCACAGCACATCTCTCACTTTGCTCATTCTGCTTTTGTTGCTAATTTTGAGCCCCGAGATGTTGGACACGCTTTGACGGATCCGGATTGGATCAATGCCATGCATGAGGAGTTAGAGAACTTTGAGCGAAATCGGGATTGGGTTCTAGTTCCACCTCCACCAGACTGTAAGCCTATTGGGACAAAATGGGTTTTCAAAAACAAGCAAGGAGAGGATGGCCACGTTGTTAGAAACAAGGCCAGGCTTGTAGCGAAAGGCTATAGTCAGAAGGAGGGGATAGACTATGAGGAGACGTTTGCTCCTGTAGCTCGTTTGAAGGCTATTAGGATACTCTTGGCTTTTGCTACATCCAAAGGTTTTAAACTCTTTAAAATGGATGTCAAGAGTGCCTTCTTAAACGGCTACATAGAAGAGGAAGTATATGTTGAGCAACCCCCCAGTTTTGAAAATCCCAAGTTTCCAAACCATGTGTTTAAACTCTCTAAAGCTTTATATGGTTTGAAACAAGCCCCTAGAGCTTGGTATGATAGGTTGAAGACCTTTTTGATAGCTAAGGGTTTTAAAATGGGATGTGTAGATAAAACGCTCTTTCTCCTCAGGCAAGGCAAAGACACACTCTTGGTCCAGATTTACGTGGATGATATCATTTTCGGTGGTTCTTCTCACGCTTTGGTTGCCAAGTTTGCAGATACTATGAGCAGGGAGTTCGAGATGAGTATGATGGGAGAGTTGACTTTCTTTCTCGGGTTGCAAATTAAGCAATCCCGAGAGGGGACGTTTGTGCACCAGGGCAAGTACACCAAGGACATGCTGAAGCGGTTCGATATGGGTGAGGCCAAGCCTCTTCCAACACCCATGTCGACGACGACTGCCCTGGATGCGGACAAGGATGGAGAAGCAGTGGACCAGAAGGAGTACCGTAGCATGATCGGGTCGCTGCTCTACCTGACGGTGACACGCCCAGACATTCAGTTCGTGGTATGTCTGTGCGCGCGCTTTCAGGCGTCGCCGCGCACTTCTCACCGTCAGGCGGTGAAGCGGATTTTCAGGTACCTTCGTTTCACACATGAGTTTGGGATTTGGTATTCTGCTTCCTCCACCCTCTCGCTTTGCGGTTATTCAGATGCTGATTTTGCTGGTTGCCGTATAGAGCGCAAGTCCACTTCTGGGACTTGCCAGTTTATTGGATCTTCTCTTGTGTCGTGGTCTTCTCGCACGCAGTCTAGTGTCGCTCATTCTACCACAGAGGCTGAATATGTTGCTGCGGCTAGCTGTTGTTCCCAGTTGCTTTGGATGATGGCCACTTTGCGTGATTTTGGTCTGAGCTTTTCTCGCGTGCCTTTGCTTTGTGACAGCACGACTGCTATTAGCGTTGCTAAGAACCCCGTGCTTCACTCGAAGACCAAACACATTGATGTGCGCTTTCACTTTCTCCGAGACCACCTGGAGAAGGGTGATATCGACCTTCGCCATGTCGATACTCATCATCAACTGGCTGATATTTTCACCAAGCCGTTAGACGAATCAACTTTAATCGGTTGAGGGGAGAGCTTGGTGTGTGTTTCCCCTTTTAGATGGGGGAAGCATTTTGGACCTTGTATGATAGACTGACTCATTTCGTTTGTCTTTCTTTTCTTTTACATTTTAGCATACGCATTTTCATTCTGAGCTTCATGTCTATAATCATTAGAATGTACCTATGCTCTATGTAGTATGCTCCGATGCTTATATTGATGCTTGTAGCTTATGCTCTTTCTGATCACTAGTACATGTTGTGAGCTGAGCTATTTTGGAATGGTGAATTTGCTTAATGTACATAAAATCTGAAAATGTTCACCATTGAGATATGCAACTAGCATGTGTAGGATGTGTTGAGTCCATTCGTGCTTTTCATATATGCTAAGTTGCTATGTCTCTAGTTCTGAGTCATTCACTTGCTTGGTCTGTTCATATCATGTTTAAAATTTGAACCAAGTTTTAGTGAATTGAAAAGATCGAGATGGGACTGCTTGTCAACACATCACGGTATCGAGACTGTTTCTCATTGCACTTTGAGTTAAACTTGAGCCGTGTAGTGTATGACCGAAACCATAGCTTTAAGCTTCTGATTGCTTCGGCATAGGCTTCGCTCGGTTGAAAAGTTAGGCAATGACAAGTTTTCAACCTCTCGCAATCACATGCTAATAATTGAACTTGTGTAATTTCACTGCTGCAACTCCGATCTAAATTTGAAATCACAAGTGTATGTTTCATTCATAAGCATGATGATTGAACTTTGCTAGGGGTAGTTCACCTTGTATACATGTTTAGCACTTGTTTGGATTCCTGTCTATACATGTGTAGTGCTATTTTGATGGTGAATACCTTTTTGACTCAAAACTGCTCACTTTGCTCATATGTTCGTATTTCGTATTCGGTGATCAGTTTGAGCTTTTGCTATATGAGTACTTAGTTGTGTCATTGGAGTTATACTATTTAGAACATCTTTGCACTCTTTTGAATATATGCCTGAAGCTCCTAACTTGCATTTTGACTCATTGGAAGGGGGAGTTGATCCTTGATTAGTGCGTTTTCAACTAAGGGGGCGAAAAATGACAAATCTTGTGCTCTCCGATCGGGACCAAGGGGGGAGAAATTATTTTCAAATCATGTGTTCCCTGGGTGTTCAACTAAGGGGGAGTTTACCTGGTTGTTTGCACTTTTCGAGGGGGAGTTTGCTAGTTGTGTTGAGCCTTTGCCTCTATCTTGAGGAACTAGCAAACACTTTGCTTTTCAGAGCTTTTGACTTCGATTTTGATTTTGATTCGTTCGGAGTGGTTTTCTTGCTAGTTGTGTTGAGCCTCTGTGCCTCTATCTTGAGGGACTAGCATTTGCTTCGATTTCTCATTCTGTTTCAATTGGTGTCGAGCTCTTTTTCTAGAGTTTCCAATTGGTATTTTGCTAGTGGTGTTGAGCCTGTTCTACCTCTTCTTGAGGGCTAGCTTTGCTTTGCTTGGTTGCATCGAGCCGTTGCCCATGTCTTTGGGGACCAAGTTGTTTCGCTTCTTCCACTTGACCTTCTTCGGCTTTGCTACGCTTTTGGGTCATTTGGTTGAGTTCTCTCTTCTCCTTCTTCCTTCCTTCTTCTTTCTATTATGATTTGTGTGAGTAGTTGACAATGCACTCATCAAGGGGGAGATTGCGGATACATGGGTGTATGCCGAGTCTCTGAGTGATGAGTGATTGTCAACGGGTTTGATCGCAGGTTCTTTGTGTGTTGTGCAGGTGTCGAGCACGGAGACAGTGATTGAAGGCGAGGTGAAGGTCAAGTAGAGACGTGCCGTGCCGATGGACCGGGAGCGGTGAAGGGAAGACTGCGGATACATGGGTGTATGCCGAGTCTCTGTGTGATGAGTGATTGTCAATGGAGATGATGCGCATGTTCTTTGGCTTGTGTTGTGCAGGTGTCGAGCACGGAGACAGTGATCGATGGCGGGTGAAGGTCAAGTTGCGACGTGCCGTGCCGACGGACCGGGCGCGATGAAGGATGGGCGTGCCGTGCGGCGGACGTGCCATGCCGATGTATCGGACGGTGAAGGGCGGACGTGGACTTGGACTGATGGACTGGAGGCCGGAGGATCAGCTGTGGTGGCTGGCAGCCTGCGACAGCGACAGGCGGAGAAGTGCGATCATGTCGGTGGAAGGGGTGCACAGGCGGTGCATCCCCTCTACGACGCCGGTTTGTTGGTAGAGCCCGGGAAAAACCAACGGTGGACGGTTTCCAGGTTTGGGCCTCAAAACCTGGGTGCTGGGTTTCCAGGTTGAGCCACAAAACCTGGGCGCGACGGTTTCCAGGTTGAGCCTCAAAACCTGGGCGTGGGCCGGTTTCCGAGTTTGGGCCTCAAAACTCGGGCGCGGACGGTTTCCGAGTTTGGCCACAAAACTCGGGCTGGAGGCTGGTTTCCCGGTTTGGGCCTCAAAACCGGGGGCTGATGGAAAAGGCTGGTTTCCCGGTTTGGGCCGCAAAACCGGGGGTGCAGAGTGGTGGCGGCACGTGGCGGCGATCTGAAGGTTGCGTGGAGGCGACGCGGAAGACCGTGCGGGCGTGGCCGTCGGATCTACCTACCACCAGCGGGTGGACTAGAATAGCCTTAGGGTTAGGCTGGTCCGCTCTGTAAATTAGAGTAGAGAGGGGTAGAGTAGGAAATAGACTTAGGCTAGGTTAGTATAAGTAGTCTAGGGGAGACACCCTCCTCCCTATCTTAATCTGAGTTAGAGCTTTCATTTCCTAGGGTTTTCCACTCTCCCACACCCCTGCTTTAGCTAGTTGAGATCCGCAGAGAGACTCCACTCTGTGTACTGTTGATTCGAGGAAGTGAGGCCGTATCCTCACCTTGGATCCCATCTCTTGGTGTCAATTCGCGTTTTGATTTCATGTTCATCATGTTCTTCGCGGATTGCTTTGTGCCTTGAGTTTTCCCGTCGCTTGATCTTTGTGCTCGGTTCATCTTTCACGGTTCCGTTTGAACTGAGTTGCTCTAGATCGTGAGGCACTTCTTTCCACCGAAAGAAATCATCTCTAACCTCACGGTCTAGGAGATCGATCAAGTTTTAGTTTCGGGTCTCTTTTTCTTCATTCCCCCGAATTCCTTCGATTCACCGATTTGGAGTTAGGTTCGAGCCATGATCTCTTAGAGATAGCTCACTAACCTCCTTGTGACTCCTCAGATCGAATCCCAAGCCTAGAGCACTTGATTCGGAGGAGATCGGGTTGAATCGCCGGAGTTTCAGTGCAGTCGCGGGGTGACCGGACGCTCTGTCGGGCTGACCGGACGCACGCTTTCAGAGTCCGGTCGTTGAGCACGGCGCCAAGCTTTTCTGCGTACTGACCGGACGCTCTCGACCGGACGCTCTGTTTGCATTTCGACCGGACGCTACGCTTGCACTGTTCCCGTGTCATTGTCTCATCTGACCGGACGCTCAGTGAACGACCGGACGCTTGAGCTCCGTGCGTCCGGTCGCGAACAGAGAGCTCCCAGAGCTGTTTTCTGACGACCGGACGCGTCCGGTCCCTGCTGACCGGACGCAGGCCAGAGTCCGGTCGCTGCAGTTTCGCGCGTCTTCGTTCGCGGTTCGTTCGTTCTTGGTCGGATTTGAGTTCCGTCTTTTGGGTTGGCTTTCTAGGGTTGTCTAGTGTCCCGCTGTGCTTCTAGGAAGCATCCACCCTACATCTAGGGTCGTGGACATTAGCAAGCTCTAGGTTTCGCTTTTGGGGTTGATCTTGGGACAGTGGCATCTAGTTTCCGAAAGGAAATTTTTGAAGCTCCCATTCACCCCCCCCTCTGGTCGCTTTCGGGTAGCTTCTCGGTCCTTCAATTGGTATCGGAGCGGGTTAAGGATCTTCCACCTTAGCCGGTTCCAGATCCACCGAAGGCGACATGGATCGCGGCGTGGGCAAACCGCCGTTTTTCGATGGGACGAACTATGCGTATTGGAAGATACGTATGTCGGCCTATTTGCAGAGCTTGGGCGCTTCGATCTGGGATATTTGCAACTCCCCTGATTACGTGGTCTTGGCTGCTCGTGTGACTCAACAGCAGGTCGATGAGCACGATGCCAATAGCCGAGCCCGTAATGCTCTTTTCTCTTGTTTGAGCATGGGTGAGTTTGATCGTGTTTCTCACCTCGCTACCGGCTCGGGAGATCTGGGACACTCTCATGCGTTTTCATGAGGGCACCTCTCAAGTCAAAACCCGACTCTACGAGTCGTTCAAGCGAGAGTATGAGAACTTTAGACATCAACCTGGCGAGAGCATAGAAAGTTTATTCGCTCGCTTTCAGGTGATTGTCAACAGGATGAGGGCTAACAGAGAGCAGTTGCCATTTGACGATCATGAGCGTGCTTTGAAGCTTTTGCACACTCTTGACCGTTCGATGTGGGACTCCAAGGTTCAGGCAATCATCGAATCGCCGAACTATGAGACTCTCACCTGCGACGAGCTCTTCAGTAAGCTCAAGTCCAGTGAGATTGATGCTATGGCGAGGGCTTCTTTTGAAAATCCTTCTCGCCCGTCCATGGCTTTGGTTTCCGGCTCTTCCTCTAACCCCTCAGCTGGCTTTGCGCTTTCTTCTCTCTTTTCTGTGACAGAGGACCAGCTGGAGTCTTTGGGAGACGACGAGTTGGCTTTGCTTGCCAACCGGTTCTCGCGGTTCCACAACAACCCGCATGAACCGTCGTCGCGAGGAGGACGCACCGGATGCTACGAGTGCGGCGACCCCGACCACTTCATCGCCGACTGCCCCAAGAAGAAGAACAAGCATCTTGGGAAGGGCGATCACGGCCACAGGCGCGACTCCAAGTACAAGGAGAAGCACGTTCCCCCAAGGCACAAGAAGCGGGGCGGCTTCAACAAAGAGTACATCAAGAAGAAGTACTTGGAGAAGCAGCAGGCTGAGCAGCGAGCGTTCTTCGCCACGCTCAGCGATGTCGACGGCTCGGATGACGACTCCGCCGCTCGATCGAGTGATGACGAGTCCGAGAAGAAGAAGCTGGAGGACACGTTCAACGGCTTGTGCTTCTTCGCCGGCGACGAAGGCCTGTGTACCATGGCGCTCGGAGATGAGGTCGACGGCGAGCCGGAGCGTACCCCTCGGAACGACGACGACGACGACACCTCCCAGGTATCTCTCACCTACGACGAGCTTTCCTCCGAGGTTGAGAAGTTGACTGCTGCCCTCCTTAGTCAAGACAAGTTGCTTAGGCGTGCCGCTAGAGAGCGCAAGGAGTTTAGGCAGAAGTGGGAGGACACGGTGAAGGAGCTTGAGTTCGCTCGGTCCACCGTGGTTGTGTCGGAGAGTTGGAGTGCGAGAGTTGCGCCGCGCACATGACGGATCTTCTCACTCTGAGGAGTAAGTATGCTGCGCTGGTAGATGAGGTGGATGAGCTCCGAGCTAGACCGCAGCTGTTGGGTGCGTGCAAGACTTGTCCTGTCTTGCAATCCGAGTTGGCAGAGAAGAATGCCAAGCTTGAGTCTTTTGAGAAGGCCGGCTCGGATAGCACTTGCGTCAAGAGGTGTGCTTTGTGTGAGGCCTGGAGCAGGAGATGGCCAATGTGAGGCATGACAAGGTGCGTACCGAGGAGGAAAACACATACCTTCGGACCGTCTTGTCATGGGTGTCTTGTTGTGAGCCTCAGCTCGGGATGATGATCTCCCAATTCAAGCGAGCTGCTGGGGCTCCTGGTGTAGGTCTTGGCCAGAGTGTTGATCTTTCAGCTTTTGGTAAGATTGGAGAGTCTAGTGGTCTGAACCCCTGTGAGAAGCCCAACTCCACCACTACTCCCAAACTAACCAAGCTTCCACCCAAAGAGCCTGCCAAGCCTGTCACCAAGGATGGAGTTGTAGTTGAACCCCCCAAGGCTCCACCCAAGAATCCACAATGGCAACCCAAGCCAATCACCTAAAGAACAAGCTTGACACAATGCCACCCATCCGAGAGGAGTTGCCACAGAAGGGCAAGGGCAAGGTGAACCATACCCACATCCCTGCAACCAACAACCCCCTTTGGCGCGGTGAGGTTTCAGTGTGACTTTTGTGGGCGGGATGGTCACCTGAGTGAGTTCTGCTTTAGGCGCAGGAGAGAGGCGCGCCGAGCTAGGGAGATGCAGAACCCGGACATGTTTCACCCAGCTCGTGGTGGACATGCTCCGAAGCCTCAGGGGAGAGCTGCTAGTCTGGAGGAAGCATACCCAGCCTAGGCAGCAGGAGAGAGCCCCTAGGAGGGAGACTAGGCCTAGAGGTAGAGCACCTCAGTTTGTGAGGCCTAGGCAGGAGAGAGCTCCGAGGAGAGACGCTAGAGTTGAGCAGCAGGCTCCTAGGCGTAGACCTCGTAGAGAGCGTGCCCGACGAGGTCCTGTTTTTGCAGGTAACGGACCCCGTGGCGGAGGCTTTGTTGAGCGCCTTGTCCCACCGCAGGTAGAGTTTCGCGGTGAGCGCTTCTTCCCCCAGCGGACCACGTTTTCCTGTGCGTGGTGATCGCTATCCCCCTAGACAGGATGGTTTTTACACTGACCGTTCTTTTGAGCAGCCGGCCCAACACTGGTTTCCTTCTTATCTTACTATACCCCAGTGTTGGACCGTATGTTCACCCTATGTCTTTTTATTGATGTAGGAGGAGCGGTTGGAGGACATTTGGCTTGTGGATTCCGGTTGCTCGAGGCACATGACCGGAAATGCCAAATGGTTCTCCAGCCATAGTCCGGTCGCCGGAAAAGAGTACATAACCTTCGGCGACAAAGGTAAGGGCAAGGTATTGTCCGTTGGTGCAGTGCGGGTTAATGAGCACTTTGTGTTGCGCGAGGTTGCTCTTGTTTCTAACCTGCATTTCAACTATGCTTTCTGTTTCGCAACTTTTTCGTGAAGGCTATGAGATTCGTTTCAAACCGAACCTTAGCCGGATCTTAGATCCTCAGGGTGCGATCTTGTATTCTGATTTCACCCTTTGGAATGTCTTTTCGCGCGAATTTCTCAAAGTCGTTTGGATTCTTCTCGCTGTCTTTTGCTAGTCCTTCTTCTTCTGATCTTTGGAAGTGGCATAGGAGGCTCGGTCACCTGAGTTTTGACTTGCTTGCAAGACTTAGCTCACTTGGCTTAATCCGAGGATTGCCCAAGCTTTCGTTGGAGAAGGATCTAGTTTGCCATGCTTGCCGGCATGGAAAGATGGTTGCTGCTCCCCACCATCCTTTGACCAAGGTTATGACCTCGCACCCCGGAGAGCTTTTGCATATGGACCTTGTTGGTCCGGCTCGGGTGAGCTCGGTTGGTGGGAAGTGGTATGTGCTTGTTATTGTTGACGACTTTTCGAGGTATTCGTGGGTCTTCTTTTTAGTTGAGAAGTCCGAGACATTCTCCTTCGCTCGCGATCTGATTTTTGCGTCTTCAGAACGAGTTCCCTTGAACTCGATGCGAGCGATTAGAAGTGATAATGGTTCCGAGTTTAAAATTCGGATTTTGAGAAGTTTTGTAAATGCCTTGGTTTGGAGCATCAGTTTTCTTCTCCCTATACACCACCCCAAAATGGTGTTGTAGAGAGGAGAATCGGACCCTTGTTGAGATGGCCAGGACGATGCTTGATGAGCATAGGACTCCTAGGCGCTATTGGGCCGAAGCTATGAACACTGCATGCTATATTTCGAATCGCATTTTTCTGAGAGTGTTTTTGAAGAAGACCTCTTATGAGTTGCGTTTTGGTCGCCAGCCCAAGGTGAGTTATTTTAGAGTCTTTGGTTGCCACTGTTTTATATTGAAAAAAGGCAACCTAGACAAGTTTGAGTCTCGTTCTTCTGACGGTGTGTTTTTGGGTTATGGCACTCACACTCGAGCTTATCGTGTACTTAACCTTGACACTAACCGAGTCATGGAGACATCAGATGTCACCTTCGACGAGACTCTTGTTTTCCCTTCTTCTCGTTTTGAGCGTGCAGGTGATCACGAGGTTGGAGAGCCTCTTTTCGATGACGAGGAAGAGGGTGCTGAAGGTATAGATGATCCAGCACCCCCTCCGCCTGCCGCGCCGCCGGGAGCGGCTTCGACGACGACCCGTGGCCCCGAGACGTCTTCTTCCTGGGGGCCGTGGAATCCACCTCGCGCGGTACCTTTTGTACCCGGGGGAACCAGCTACTGTTGAGGGGGAGGTTACTTCTTCCCGGGAGGCGCCACGACACATCCAGCGCCAGCACCCCCTGAACAGATGATCGGAGACATCGACGAGCGAGTTACTCGCTCCAGGTCACAGCACATCTCGCACTTTGCTCATTCTGCTTTTGTTGCGTCTTTTGAGCCCCGAGATGTTGGACACGCATTGACGGATCCGGATTGGGTCAATGCCATGCATGAGGAGCTAGAGAACTTTGAGCGAAATCGGGTTTGGGTTCTAGTGCCACCACCTCCTGACTGTAAACCTATTGGGACAAAATGGGTATTTAAAAACAAGCAAGGAGAGGAGGGCCACATTGTGAGAAACAAGGCCCGGCTTGTAGCGAAGGGTTATAGTCAGAAGGAGGGGATAGATTATGAGGAGACCTTCGCTCCTGTAGCTCGTTTGGAGGCTATTAGGATACTCTTGGCTTATGCTGCATCCATGGGTTTCAAACTTTTTCAAATGGATGTCAAGAGTGCCTTCTTAAACGGCTATATTGAGGAGGAGGTCTATGTCCAGCAACCCCCCGGTTTTGAAATCCCAAGTTTCCAAACCATGTCTTTAAACTCCACAAAGCTTTGTATGGTTTGAAACAAGCCCCTAGAGCCTGGTATGAGAGATTAAAAACCTTTTTGCTAGCTAAGGTTTTAAAATGGGATGTGTAGATAAACGCTTTTTCTCCTCAAGCAAGGCAAAGATACTCTCTTGGTCCAAATTTACGTGGATGATATCATTTTCGGTGGTTCTTCTCACGTTTTGGTTGCCAAGTTTGCAGATACTATGAGCAGGGAGTTCGAGATGAGCATGATGGGCGAGCTGACTTTCTTTCTCGGGTTGCAAATTAAGCAATCCCGAGAGGGGACGTTTGTGCACCAGGGCAAGTACACAAGGGACTTGCTGAAGCGGTTCGACATGGGTGAGGCTAGCCTCTTCCGACGCCCATGTCGACGACGACTGCCCTGGATGCCGACACGGATGGAGAAGCAGTGGACCAGAAGGAGTACCGCAGCATGATTGGATCGCTGCTCTACCTGACGGCGACACGGCCGGACATTCAGTTCGCCGTGTGCTTGTGCGCGCGCTTTCAGGCTTCGCCACGCATTTCTCACCGTCAGGCGGTGAAGCGCATCTTCAGGTACCTTCGTTTCACGCCGAGCTCGGGATTTGGTATTCTGCTTCCTCCACCCTCTCGCTTTGTGGCTTTTCTGATGCTGATTTTGCTGGTTGTCGCATTGAGCGCAAGTCCACTTCAGGGACTTGCCAGTTTATTGGATCTTCTCTTGTGTCGTGGTCTTCTCGCAAGCAGTCTAGTGTCGCTCAGTCTACCACGGAGGCTGAATATGTTGCTGCGGCTAGCTGCTGTTCCCAGTTACTCTGGATGATGGCCACTTTGCGTGATTTTGGTTTGAGCTTTACTCGAGTTCCTTTGCTTTGTGACAGCACGAGTGCCATTAGCGTTGCTAAGAACCCTGTGCTTCACTCGAAAACCAAACACATTGATGTGCGCTTTCATTTCTTGCGAGACCACCAGGAGAAGGGTGATATCGACCTTCGCCATGTCGATACTCATCACCAATTGGCTGATATTTTCACCAAGCCTTTAGACGAATCAACCTTTAATAGGTTGAGGGGTGAGCTTGGTGTGTGTTCCCCTTTTAGATGGGGGAAACATTTTGAGATGTACAGACTGACTCTTTTATTTGAGGCTCTTTTCTTTTGAGTTTCTTGAGTCTTTCCTTTTGGTATCTTCTTTCTTCAGTTTTGTGTCGGGCATACGCATTTACATTCTGAGCTTCATGTCTATATTCACTAGAATGTAATTATGCTCTTGTTAGTATTGCTCCGATACTTATGATGATGCTTGTAGCTTATGCTCTTTCTGATCACTGTTACATGTTATGAGCGAGCGAGCTATTTTTTTGGAATGGTGAATTATGCCTAATGTATATAAATCTGAAAATGTTCACCATTGAGATATGCAACTAGCATGTGTAGGGTGTGTTGAGTCCATTCCTGCTTTTCATATATGCTAGGTTGCTATGTCTCTAGTTCTGAGTCATTCACTTGCTTGGTTGTTCATAACTTGCTTAAAATCTGAACCAAGTATTGTTGAATTGAAAAGATCGAGATGGGATTGCTTGTCAACACCTCATGGTATTGAGACTGTTTCTCATTGCACTTTGAGTTAAACTTGAGCCATGTAGTGTATGACCGAACCGTTGCTTTAAGCTTCTGATTGCTTCGGCATAGGCTTCGCACGGTTGAAAAAAGTTAGGCGATGACAAGCTTTCAACCTCTCGCAATCACATGCTAAAAATGAACTTGTGAATTCTTTTACCGCTGCAACTCCGATATGAATTTGAAATCACAAGTATATGCTTCATTCCTATGCATGATGATTGAACTTTGCTAGGGGTAGTTCACCTTGTAATATGCTTAGCACTTGTTTGGATTCCTTCTATACATGTCTAGTGCTATGTTGATGGTGACTATCCTTTTTGGTTAAAACTGCTCACATGCTCATATGCTTCCATATTTCGTATAAGTGATCAGTTTGAGCCTTTGCTATTTGAGTGCTTAATTGAGATGTTGGAGCTATACTGATTAGAGCATCTTGCACTCTTTTTGACTATATACTTGAAGCTCCTAACTTGCATTTTGACTTCATATGAATTGTGGAAGGAGATCTTGTGGTCGGGAGTTTATGCGAAGAGAGTTGCTTCTCCGATACCTTTTGGCCTTGATAAGTGCATTTTCAACTAGGGGGAGAAATTTTACGCAAATCATATGCCCTGAAAATCTTTTGTCCTAGTTGCTTGCATTTGTCGAGGGGGAGTTGCTAGTGTGTTGAGCCGTTGCCTCTCTTGAGGGACTAGCAAACGTTCCTAGCTTCTTGAGCTTTCATAAGTTTTTTCATTTGGCTTTCAATTGGTATCGTCTGGTGTGCTTTCCCATTTGGTTTGGGTTGATTTTCAATTGGTTCGGAGTGATTTTCTTGCTAGTTGTGTTGAGCCTCTGTGCCTCTATCTTGAGGGACTAGCATTTTGCCTCTGTTGTCCTCCGATCTTCAATTGCTATCTGCTAGCGGTGTTGAGCCTGTTCTACCTCTTCTTGAGGGCTAGCCGTGCTTTGCTTGGTTGCGTCCAAGCCGTTGCCCATGTCTTTGGGACCAAGTTTTTGCTTCATCCACTTGACCTTCTTCGGCTTTTGTTAAGGCTTCTGGGTCATTTGGTTGGGTTTTCTCTTCCCACTCCTTCTACCTCCTTTCTTATTCATGATTTGTTGTGGAGTTGACATGCACTCATCAAGGGGGAGATTGCGGATACATGGGTGTATGCCGAGTCTCTGTGTGATGAGTGATTGTCAATGGAGATGATGCGCATGTTCTTTGGCTTGTGTTGTGCAGGTGTCGAGCACGGAGACAGTGATCGATGGCGGGTGAAGGTCAAGTTGCGACGTGCCGTGCCGACGGACCGGCGCGATGAAGGATGGGCGTGCCCGGCGGGACGTGCCATGCCGATGTATCGGACGGTGAAGGGCGGACGTGGACTTGGACTGATGGACTGGAGGCCGGAGGATCAGCTGTGGTGGCTGGCAGCCTGCGACAGCGACAAGCGGAGAAGTGCGATCATGTCGGTGGAAGGGGTGCACAGGCGGTGCATCCCCTCACGACACCGGTTTGTGGTAGAGCCCGGGAAAAACCAACGGTGGACGGTTTCCAGGTTTGGGCCTCAAAACCTGGGTGCTGGGTTTCCAGGTTGAGCCACAAAACCTGGGCGCGACGGTTTCCAGGTTGAGCCTCAAAACCTGGCGTGGGCCGGTTTCCGAGTTTGGGCCTCAAAAAACCGGGCGCGGAGGTTTCCGAGTTTGGCCACAAAACTCGGCTGGAGGCTGGTTTCCCGGTTTGGGCCTCAAAACCGGGGGCTGATGGAAAAGGCTGGTTTCCCGGTTTGGGCCGCAAAACCGGGGGGCAGAGTGGTGGCGGCACGTGGCGGCGATCTGAAGGTTGCGTGGAGGCGACGCGGAAGACCGTGCGGGCGTGGGCGTCGGATCTACCTACCACCAGCGGGTGGACTAGAATAGCTTAGGGTTAGGCTGGTCCGCTCTGTAAATTAGAGTAGAGAGGGTAGAGTAGGAAATAGACTTAGGCTAGGTTAGTTATAAGTAGTCTAGGGGAGACACCTCCTCCCTATCTAAATCTGAGGTTAGAGCTTTCATTTCCTAGGGTTTTCCACTCTCCCACCCTGCTTTAGCTAGTTGAGATCCGCAGAGAGACTCCACTCTGTGTACTGTTGATTCGAGGAAGTGAGGCCGTATCCTCACCTTGGATCCCATCTCTTGGTGTCAATTCGCGTTTTGATTTCATGTTCATCATGTTCTTCGCGGATTGCTTTGTGCCTTGAGTTTTCCCGTCGCTTGATCTTTGTGCTCGGTTCATCTTTCACGGTTCCGTTTGAACTGAGTTGCTCTAGATCGTGAGGCACTTCTTTCCACCGAAAGAAATCATCTCTAACCTCACGGTCTAGGAGATCGATCAAGTTTTAGTTTCGGGTCTCTTTTTCTTCATTCCCCCGAATTCCTTCGATTCACGATTTGGAGTTAGGTTCGAGCCATGATCTCTTAGAGATAGCTCACTAACCTCCTTGTGACTCCTCAGATCGAATCCCAAGCCTAGAGCACTTGATTCGGAGGAGATCGGGTTGAATCGCCGGAGTTTCAGTGCAGTCGCGGGGTGACCGGGACGCTCTGTCGGGCTGACCGGACGCACGCTTTCAGAGTCCGGTCGTTGAGCACGCGCCAAGCTTTTCTGCGTACTGACCGACGCTCTCGACCGGACGCTCTGTTTGCATTTCGACCGGACGCTACGCTTGCACTGTTCCCGTGGCATTGTCTCATCTGACCGGACGCTCAGTGAACGACCGGACGCTGAGCTCCGTGCGTCCGGTCGCGAACAGAGAGCTCCCAGAGCTGTTTTTCTGACGACCGGACGCGTCCGGTCCTGCTGACCGGACGCAGGGCACAAGTCCGGCGCTGCAGTTTCGCGCGTCTTCGTTCGCGGTTCGTCGTTCGTTTTTTGGTCGGATTTGAGTTCCGTCTTTTGGGTTGGCTTTCTAGGGTTGTCTAGTGTCCCGCTGTGCTTCTAGGAGCATCCACCCTACATCTAGGGTCGTGGACATTAGCAAGCTCTAGGTTTCGCTTTTGGGGTTGATCTGGGACAGTGGCATCTAGTTTCCGAAAGGAAATTTTGAAGCTCCCATTCACCCCCCCTCTGGTCGCTTTCGGGTAGCTTCTCGGTCCTTCAAAGACGTGAGGCTTGGACTGAGGGACCGGAGGGCCTGAGGATCAGCTGTGGTGGCTGACAACCTGGGACAGCGACGAGCGAAGACGCGGGGCACGGTGTTGCTTGGGTCGAGGACCTGGGGACACGTGTCGGTGGACGGGGTGCACGGCGGTTGCATCCCCTCTCAGCTTCGGTTTGGTGGTTAGCCACAGAAAAACCACCAGTGGACGGTTTCCAGGTTTGGGCCACAATACCTGGGTGTGCGGCGGGTTTCCGAGTTTGGGCCACAAAACTCGGCTGAGGACGGTTTCCAGGTTTGGGCCTCAAAACCTGGGCGAAGCGGGTTCTGAGTTTGGCTCACAAAACTCAGGCGATGGCTTGGAGCTGGTTTCCCGGTTGGGCCTCAAAACCGGGGGATGGCGTAAAGGCCTGGTTTCCCGGTTTCGGCCACAAAACCGGGGGCGAGCGAGGACGGCACGTGGTGGCAATCGGGAGGTTGCGTCGAGGCAACGCTGCTGTTGTGCGGGGTGGCCGTCGGATACACCTACCACCGAGTTGGTCCAGAATAACCCTAGGGTTTAGCTGGTTCGCTCTGTAATTAGAATAGAGAGGGGTAGAGTAGGAATTAGACTTAGCTAGATTTAGGATAAGTAGGGGGAGACATCCTCCTCCCCATTTATCAGTCATTTGCTCTTCGCACTAGGGTTTCCTGCTCTCCATCCCCTGCTGTAGCTAGCTGAGATCGCAGAGAGACTTGCCTCTGTGTACTGTTGATTTTGAGGAAAGTGAGGCCGTAACCTCACGATTGTAGCGTGTGTTGCGCTATGGCTGCAGATCGATGTGTTGATTCGCGTTTTGGTTCGTGTTCTTCGCGTTCTTCGTTTCTCTGCGATTTTCCCGTCACTCGATCTCCCTCTCCGGCGTCTTTGCGAAATCCGTTTGAATCAATTTTGTTCGTATCATTGAGGAGGTCATTTAGACCAAAGGAATTCATCTAAATCTCATGATCGAAAAGATCGGGACGATTTCGTTTCGTGGCGCTTTTTCTGGTTCATCCACTTCCCTTTGATTTCCCGTTGATGGATCGATTTGAGCGATGATTTCTTGGGATAGTCTCCTAACTACCCCGTGATCATGTTCTCCAAGTTTGGGATCTTGGGATTTTGATTTGGATCGGATTTGGGGAGATAGAGTGAAGGGCGATCAAAATCGCCTTCACTGGACAGCCGCGGACAGTCCGCGGATTACACCGGCGGACAGTCCACGCGTCGGGGCGGTCCAGTCCGGTTGCAGGCAGGCGCTGCTGTTCTTTGAGGACCAGAGCAACCAGAAAGCGCACAAAGGGGGGGTGAATGGGAGCTTCAAATTTTCCTTTCAGAAACTAGTAGCCATGTCCCAAGAATCAACCCCAGAACAAACCCTAGAGCTGCTAGTGCCACGACCCTAGATGTAGGGCGGATGCTTCCTAGAAGCACAGCGGGACACTACACAACTCTAGAAAGCCAACGCAAAGACGGGAAACCAAATCCGAGATCGCATGAACGAACAGCGAACGAAAGTGCGCAGTCACAGCAGCATCGGACGCTGGCAGCGTCCGATGCCCACCAACGGACGCGTCCGATGCGAAAAGTGCAAAACAGAACCTTACTGGACACCCATCGGATGTGTGAACAGTAGACTCTCAGCGTCCGATGGTCTCACTCCGGCGCGTCCGATGCCACAACGGAGCGTCCGGTGCAGGCAGTGTCGATGGCCCTTTGAAAATGTCAGAGACTGACACGTGTCAACGGAGCGTCCGATGCCAAAGGGGTCAGCGTCCGATGCTACGAACTCGAGCGTCCGATGCCCCCGATGCAGTGCAGTTCTTCCGCGAAATCCACTCGATCTCCTCTGAATCAAAAGCGCTAAGGCTTAGACTTGATGTGAGGAGTTCCCAGGGAGTTAGTGAGCTATCCCACAGGAATCATGGCTCGAACCTAACTCCAAATTGAGGAATTGCAAGAAATCGGGGCAAGGGAGCAGAAACCGATCCAACACCAAAATCGTTCGATCTCCTAGACCGTGAGGTTAGAGGAGAATTCCTTCGGTGGAAAGAAGTGCCTCACGATCTAGAACAACTTGGTTCAAATGGATTTGCAAAAGATGAACCGAGCAAAGAGATCAAGCGACGGGAAAATCATGGAGAAAAAAGGATTCCGCGAAGAACACGAACAAAACACAAATCACAACCACGATCTGCAGCCGTAGCGCAAACACACGCTACAACCGTGAGGTTACGGCCTCACTTCCTCGGAATCAATAGTACACAGAGAAAGTCTCTCTGCGGATCTCAAGGTACAGCAGGGGATGGGAGAGCAGGAAACCCTAAGTGCGAAAGAGCAAATAACTGAGATAGATGGGCGGAGGAGTCTCCCGACTACTTATCCTACTACTAGCCTAAGTCTATTTCCTACTCTACCCCTCTCTATTCTAATTACAGAGCGAACCAGCTAAACCCTAAGGTTATTCTGGACCAACTCGGTGGTAGGTGTATCCGACGGCCACGCCCGCACAAAATGAAGCGTTGCCTTGACGCAACCTCCGGATCGCCGCCACGTGCCGCCCTCATCTGCCACCCCGGTTTTGTGGCCCAAACGGGAACCAGCCTTTCCAGCAACCCCCAGTTTTGAGGCCCAAACCGGGAAACCAGCCCACCAGCTTCTGAGTTTTGAGGCCAAACTCAGCAAACCCTCAGCGCCCAGTTTTGAGGCCCAAACCTGGAAACCGTCCTTAGCCGAGTTTTGTGGCCAAACTCGGAAACCCTCAGCTCCGAGTTTTGTGGCAAAACTCGAAAACCGTCCCGCCCAGGTTTTGAGGCCCAAACCTGGAAACCGTCCATCGATGGTTTTTCCCTGGCTCTACCACCAAACCGACGTCGTAGAAGGGATGCACCTCCCGTGCACCCCGTCCACCGACACGTGTCCCCGAGTCCACGACTCAGGCAACACATGACCGCACTTCTTTCACTTGTCGTCGTCACAGGCTGCCAGCCCCACAGCTGATCCTCGGGCCTCTGGTCCTCAGTCCAAGCCTCACGTCCGCCCCTTCACCGCCTCGGTACCTCGGCATGGCACGTCCGCCTCACGGACACGCCCATCCTTCACCGCACACGGTTCCGTCGGCACAGCAGTCTCGACTTGACCTTCACCTGCCTCGATCACTGCATCCATGCTCGACACCTGCACAACGCAAGCCAAAGAACATGCGCATCATCCCAGTTGACAATCACTCATCACTCAGAGACCCGACATACACCCATGTATCCGCAGTTCTCCCCCTTGATGAGTGCATTGTCAACTACTCGCACAAAATCATAATGAAAGGAGAAGGAAGAAGGAGAAGGAGAGAGAAACTTGACCAAATGACCCAAAAGCATAGCAAAGCCGAAGAAGGTCAAGTGGAAAGAGCGAAAGAACTTGGTCCCCAAAGACATGGGCAACGGCTCGACGCGACCAAGCAAAGCAAAGCTAGCCCTCAAGAAGAGGTAGAACAGGCTCAACACCGCTAGCAAACACCAATTGGAAAATCGAAGCAAAAGCTGCTAGTCCCTCAAGATAGAGCACAGAGGCTCAACAACAACTAGCAAAGAAAGCTGATACCAAAGCCTTACGACCAACAATAAAGCTCGATACCAAAACACGCTCCGAACCAATGAAATCAAATGCCCTAAAAAAATGTTTGCTAGTCCCTCAAGACAGAGGCAAAGGCTCAACACAACTACAAACTCCCCCTCGAAAAGTGCAAGCAACTAGAAGACTCTCCCCCTTAGGTCCAACTTGGGAGGGGTACAAAATTTGAAATTTTTTCCCTCAAACTCCCCCTTAGTTGAACTCCAGGAGACATATGATTTGCAAATTCTCCCCCTTAGTTGAAAATGCACTAATCAAGTAGTAAAGACTCTCCCCATCAGAAAAGGCACCAACCGAAGTGCGAACAAGGGAGGTTCTCCCCCTCCACATGCATATGAGTCAGAAATGCAAGTTAGCAGCTTCAGGCATATATTCAGGAGAATGCAGAGATGCTCTAAACAGTATAACTCCAATGACTCAACAACAGTATTCAAGCTCAGCAAAGGCTCAACTGATCACCAGATGCGAAAATATGAACATATGAGCAAAATGAGCAGTTTTGAGTCAAAAGGTATTCACCATCAAATAGCACTAGCAATGTTTAAGCAGGAGTTTGAACAAGTGCTAAACATGTATACAAGGTGAACTATCCCTAGCAAGGTTCAATCATCATGCTCAAGAATGAAACATACACTTGTGAATTCAGTTTTGATCGGAGTTGCAGCGGGTGAAATTACACAAGTTCAATTATTAGCATGTGATTGCGAGAGGTTGAAAGCTTGTCATGCCTAACTTTTCAACTGAGCGAAGCCTATGCCGAAGCAATCAAAAGCTTAAGCTACAGTTTCGGTCATACTACACGGCTCATGTTTAACTCAAAGTGCAATGAGAAACCGTCTCGATACCGTGATGTGTTGACAAGCAATCCCATCTCGATCTTCTCAATTTACTAAACTTGGTTCAAATTTTAAACATGGTATGAACAGACCAAGCAAGTGAATGACTCGGAACTAGAGACATAGCAACCTAGCATATATGAAAGCACGAGCAAACTCAACACATCCTATCATGCTAGTGCATATCTCAATGGTGAACATTTTCAGATTTTAAGTTATTAACCAGATTCACCATTTCAAAATTGCTCAGCTCACAACATGTACTAGTGATCAGAAAGAGCATAAGCTACAAGCATCAACATAAGCATCGAAGCATACTACATAGAGCATAGTTACATTCTAGTGATTATAAACATGAAGCTCAGAATGTAATTGCGTATGCTAAAAATGCAAAAGAAAAGAAAAACAAACGAAAAAGAGTAAGTAAGATCCAAAATGTTTCCCCAACTAAAAGGGAAACATACACCAAGCTCACCCCTCAACCGATTAAAGGTTGATTCGTCTAAAGGCTTGGTGAAAATATTAGCCAGTTGGTGATGAGTATCGACATGGCGAAGGTCGTCGATATCACCTTCTCCTGGTGGTCTGCAGAAATGAAAGCGCACATCAATGTGTTTGGTCTTCGAGTGAAGCACGGGATTCTTAGCAACGCTAATAGCACTCGTGCTGTCACAAAGCAAAGGCATGCGAGAAAAGCTCAGACCAAAATCACGCAAAGTGGCCATCATCCAAGGCAACTGGGAACAGCAGCTAGCAGCAGCAACATATTCAGCCTCTGTGGTAGACTGAGCGACACTAGACTGCTTGCGAGAAGACCACGAAACAAAAGAAGATCCAATAAACTGACAAGTCCCAGAAGTGGACTTGCGCTCGATACGGCAACCAGCAAAATCGGCATCGGAATAACCGCAAAGGGAGAGGGTGGAGGAAGCAGAATACCAAATCCCAAACTCAGGTGTGAAACGAAGGTACCTAAAAATCCGCTTCACCGCCTGACGGTGAGAAAGTGCGCGGCGACGCCTGAAAGCGCGCGCACAGACACACCGCGAACTGGATGTCCGGGCGTGTCGCCGCCAGGTAGAGGAGCGACCCAATCATGCTGCGGTACTCCTTCTGATCCACTGTTTCTCCATCCTTGTCCGCATCCAGGGCAGTCGTCGTCGACATGGGTGTTGGAAGAGGCTTGGCCTCACCCATATCGAAACGCTTCAGCAAGTCCTTGGTGTATTTGCCCTAGTGCACAAACGTCCCTTTCCAGGATTGCTTGATTTGCAACCCGAGGAATAATGTCAGCTCGCCCATCATGCTCATCCCGAACTCCCTGCTCATAGTATCTGCAAACTTGGAAACCAAAGCGTGAGAAGAACCACCGAAAATGATATCATCCACGTAAATCTGGACCAAGAGAGTGTCTTTGCCTTGCCTGAGTAGAAAGAGCGTTTATACACATCCCATTTTAAAACCCTTAGAAAGCAAAAAGGTTTTCAACCTATCATACCAGGCTCTAGGGGCTTGTTTCAAACCATATAAAGCTTTGTTGAGTTTAAAAACATGGTTTGGAAACTTGGGATTTTCAAAACCGGGGGGTTGCTCAACATAAACCTTTCTTCTATGTAGCCGTTTAAGAAGGCACTCTTGACATCCATTTGAAAAAGTTTGAAATCTTTGGATGCAGCAAAAGCCAAGAGTATCCTAATTGCCTCCAAACGAGCTACAGGAGCAAACGTCTCCTCATAGTCTATCCCCTCCTTCTGACTGTAACCCTTCGCTACAAGCCTGGCCTTGTTTCTAACAACGTGGCCATCCTCTCCTTGTTGTTTGAAAACCCATTTTGTCCCAATAGGCTTACAGTCTGGAGGAGGTGGAACTAGAACCCAAACCCGATTTCGCTCAAAGTTCTCTAACTCCTCATGCATGGCATTGACCCAATCCGGATCCGTCAAAGCGTGTCCAACATCTCGGGGCTCAAAATTAGCAACAAAAGCAGAATGAGCAAAGTGAGAGATGTGCTGTGACCTGGACCGAGTGACCCGTTCATCAATGTTGCCGATCATCTGCTGAGGCGGGTGCAAGCGCTGAATATGTCGTGGCGCCTCCCTTGCTGAAGTGGCCTCCCCCTCAACAGCAGCTGGTGCCTCCCCGGGTACTAATGGTACCGCTCGGGGTGGTGGATCCCACGGCCCCCAGGAAGAAGAGGTGTCAGGGCCGTGAGTCATCGTAGAAGCTGCTCTTTGCGGCACAGCAGGTGGAGGCGATGTTGGGTCATCTGTGCCTTCAGCATCCTCGTCCTCATCATCGAAAAGAGGCTCACCAACCTCATGATCACCTGCACGCTCAAAACGAGAAGAAGGACAAACCATGGTCTCATCGAAGGTGACATCTGATGTCTCCATGACTCGGTTAGTATCAAGGTTAAGTACACGATATGCGCGAGTGTGAGTGCCATAACCCAAAAATACTCCGTCGGAAGAACGAGACTCAAATTGTCCAGGTTGCCTTTCTTCAATATAAAACAATGGCAACCGAAGACTCTAAAATAACTTACCTTGGGCTGTCTACCAAAACACAACTCATAAAAAGTCTTTTTCAAGAACGCTCTCAGAAAAATGCGATTGGAAATATAGCACGCAGTGTTCAGGCTTCGGCCCAATACTGCCTAGGAGTCCTATGCTCATCGAGCATCGTGCTGGCCATCTCAACAAGGGTCCGATTCTTCCTCTCTATGACACCATTTTGAGGCGGTGTGTAGGAGAAGAAAACTGGTGCTCCAAACCCAAAGAGTTACAAAACTTCTCAAAATCTGAATTTTTGAATTCGGAACCATTATCACTCCGAATTGCTTGCATCGAGTTCAAGGGAACTCGTTCTGAAGACGCAAAATCAGATTGCGAGCAAAGGAGAATGTCTCGGTCTTCTCAGCTAAAAAGAAGACCCACGAATATCTCGAAAAGTCATCAACAACAACAAGCACATACCACTTCCCCCAACCGAGCTCACCCGAGCCGGACCAACAAGGTCCATGTGCAAAAGCTCTCCAGGGCGCTTGGTCATGACCTGAGTCACTGGATGGTGGGGAGCGGCAACCATCTTCCCATGTCTACAAGAGTGGCAAACAAGATCCTTCTCCATCGACAGCTTGGGCAATCCTCGGATTAGGCCAAGTGAGCTAAGTCTTGCAAGCAAGTCGAAGCTAAATGACCAAGTCTCCTATGCCACTTCCAAAGATCAGAGGAGGAAGGTCCAGCCACAAGACAACGAGAAGTGCCAAAAGACTCCGAGAAATTCGCACGAAAGACTTTTCCAAAGGGCGAAATCAAACATACAAGATTGCCCTGAGGATCCAAAAATACGACTGAGATTCGGTTTAAAACGAATCTCATAGTCGTCGTCAAAAAGTTGCAAAACGAAAGAAGTTAAAATGCAAGTTAGAAACAAGAGCAACATCGCGCAACACAAAGTGCTCATTAACTCGCACCAACCGCGAGACAATACCTTACCTTTGCTATTTCGCCGAAGGTTATGTACTCCTTTCCGGCAACAGGACTAAGGCTGGAGAACCACTTGGCGTTTCCGGTCATGTGCCTCGAGCAACCGGAATCCACCAACCAAATGTCCTCCAACCGTTTTACCTACATCAATAAAAAGACATAGGGTGAGCATACGGTCCAACACTGGGGTTAGTGAAGTAAGGGGAATACCAGTGTTGGGCCGGCTGCTCAAAAGAACGGTTAGCAGAAAAACCATTCCTAGCACGTCTACGAGAGTAGCAATCACCACGCACAGGAAAACATGGTCCGCTAGGGTAGAAATGCTCACCGCGATACTCAAAACGCGGTGGGGGAAAGCGCTCAACTACTAGGCCTCCGCCACGGGGTCCATAGCCTACAACTGCAGGCTCCCGCCGGGCACGCTCTCTACAAGGCCTACGCCTAGGAACTTGAGGTTCAGGACCTCTAGCTCTAGTCTCTCTCCTCGGAGCTCTCCTCTGCCTAGGCCTGGGAACTTGAGGTTCTGGACCTCTGGGCCTAGCAGCTCTCCTCTGGACGTTCGGCACATGTACACCATGGAAAGGGTGGTACATGTCCGGGTTGTCCATCTCCCGAGCACGGCGCGTCTCTCTCTTGCGCCGAAAGGAAGAACTCACTCAAGTGACCATCCCTCCCACAGAAGCCACACTGGTACCTCACCGCACGCAAAGGGGGTTGTTGGTAGGCAGGGCTGTGGGTATGGTTCACTTTGCCCTTCTGTGACAAGCACTCCTCCTGGATGGGTGGCATTGTGTCAAGCTTGTTCTTGAGGTGGTTGGCTTGGGTGCCCACACTTGGTTCTTGGGTGGAGCTCTCGGGGGTTCCTCAAATACCCCATCCTTGGTGGTAGGCTTAGGTGGCTCTTTGGGTGGAAGCTTGGAAGTTTGGGAGTAGTGGTGGAGTTGGGCTTCTCACTCGGGTCAGACCACTAGACTCTCCAATTTCCCAAAAGCAGAAAGATCAACACCCGAGCAAAACCTACACCAGGACCTCCAGCAGCTCGCTTGAATTGGGAGATCATCATCCCGAGCTGCGGCTCACTACAAGAGACCCATGACAAGATGGTCCGAAGGTATGTGTTTTCCTCCTCGGTTTGCATCTTGCCATGCTTGACATTGGCAATCTCCATCTCCAAGCCCTCACACAAAGCACACCTCATGACACAAGTGCTACCCGAGTTGGCCTTCTCTAAAGACTCAATCTTGGCATCTTCTCTGCCAACTCGGATTGCAAGACAGGAAAGTCTTGCACGCACCCAACAGCTGCGGCCTAGCACGGAGCTCATCCACCTCTCCAACCAAAGCAGCATACTTACTCCTCAGGGTGAGGAGATCAGTCATGTGCTTGGTGCACGACTCACACTCACTCTCCTCCGACACAACCACGGTGGACCGAGCGAACTCAAGCTCCTTCACCGTGTCCTCCCACTTCTGCCTGAACTCCTTGCGCTCTCTAGCAGCACGCCTAAGCAGTTTATCTTGGCTAAGGAGAGCGGCAGTAAGTTTCTCAACCACAGCAGAGAGATCGTCATAGGTGAGAGATACCTGGGAGGTGTCGTCGTCGTCGTCGTTCTGAGGGGTGTGCTCCAGCTCGCCTCCGACCTCATCACCAAGCGCCATGGTGCAGGCCTCCGTCGCCGGCGAAGAAGCAAAGACCGTTGAGCTTGTCCTCGATCTTCTTCCTCTTCTCGGACTCGTCGTCGCTTGAGGAAGCGACGTCGTCATCCGAGCCGTCGACGTCGCTGAGCGTGGCGAAGAACGCACGCTGCCAGCCTGGGCCTTCTCCAAGTACTTCTTCTTGATGTACTCTTTGTCGAAGCCGCCCCTCTTATTGCGCCTTGGGGGGACGTGATTCTCCTTGCGCTTGGAGTCGTACTTGTGCCCATGATCGCCCTTCACGAATGCTTGTTCTTCTTGGGGTAGTTGGCGATGAAGTGGTCGGGGTCGCCGCACTCATAGCATCCTGAGCGTCCTCCTCCGCGGCAATGGTTCATGCGGTTGTTGTGGAACCGCGAGAACCGGTTGGCGAGCATTGCCAACTCGTCATCCCCCAAAGACTCAAGCTGGTCCTCTGTGACAGAAAAGAGAGACGAAAGAGCAAAACCTCCAAAGGGGTTAGAAGAGCCGGAAACTAAAGCCATAGTCGGGCCAGAAGGATTCTCCAACTAAAGCATAGTGGGCCAGAAGGTTAGCATAAGATGCCCTCGACCATGGCGTCAATCTCACTAGACTTGAGGTTACTAAAGAGCTCGTCGCAGGTGAGGGTCTCATAGTTAGACGATTCGATGATCGCATGGACCTTTGAGTCCCACATGACCGATCAAGAGTGTGCAAAAGCTTCAAACCCTCTCATGATCGTCAAAAGGCAACAGCTCCTTGTTCGCTCTCATCTTGTTGACAATGACCTGAAAGCGAGCGAATATAAACTCTCTATGCTCTCGCCAGGCATGTGTCGAAAGTTCTCGTACTCCCGCTTGTGTGACTTGTAGAGATGAGATTTGACTTGAGTGGTTTCCTCATGGAAGCGCATGAGGGTCGCCCAAATCTCACGAGCCGTGGGGAGGTGAGAAACGCGATCAAACTCGGACATGCTCAAACAGGAGAACAAGGCGTTACGTGCCCGGCTATTGGCCTCGTGCTCATCGATCTGGAGCTGAGAGACACGAGCAGCCAGGACAATGTAATCGGCATTGTTGCAAATCTCCCAAACAGAAGAGCCCATGCTCTGGAGATAGGCCGACATGCGTATCTTCCAATACACATAGTTCGTCCCATCAAAGAACGGCGGTTTGCCCATGCCGCGATCCATGTCGCCTTCCGTGGATTTGGAATCGGCTAAGGTGGAAGATCCTTAACCTGCTCTGATACCAATTGAAAGACCGAGAAGAGAAGCAACCAGAAAGCGACCAGAGGGGGTGAATGGGAGCTGAATGGAGCTTCAAATTTTCCTTTCAGAAACTAGTAGCCACTGTCCCAAGAATCAACCCCAGAAGCAAACCCTAGAGCTTGCTAGTGTCCATGACCCTAGATGTAGGGTGGATGCTTCCTAGAAGCACAGCGGGACACTACACAACTCTAGAAAGCCAACGCAAAAGACGGAAACCAAATCCGAGATCGCATGAACGAACAGCGAACGAAACTGCGCAGTCACAGCAGCATCGGACGCTGGCAGCGTCCGATGCCCAACCAACGTCGTCCGATGCGAAAAGTGCAAAACAGAACCCTTACTGGACACCCATCGGATGCTGTGAACAGTAGACTCTCAGCGTCCGATGGTCTCACTCCGGCGCGTCCGATGCACAACGGAGCGTCCGGTGGCAGCGTCCGATGGCCCTTTGAAAATGTCAGAGACTAACACGTGTCAACGGAGCGTCCGATGCCAAAGGGGTCAACGTCCGATGCTACGAACTCGAGCGTCCGATGCCCCCGATGCAGTGCAGTTCTTCCGCGAAATCCACTCGATGTCCTCTGAATCAAAAGCGCTAAGGCTTAGACTTGATGTGAGGAGTTCCAAGGGAGTTAGTGAGCTATCCCACAGGAATCATGGCTCGAACCTAACTCCAAATCGAGGAATTGGAAGAAATCGGGGCAAGGGAGAAAAAACCGATCCAACACCAAAATCGTTCGATCTCCTAGACCGTGAGGTTAGAGGAGAATTCCTTCGGTGGAAAGAAGTGCCTCACGATCTAGAACAACTTGGTTCAAACGGATTTGCAAAAGATGAACCGAGCAAAGAGATCAAGTGACGGGAAAATCGTGGAGAAAAAGGATTCCGCGAAGAACACGAACAAAACACAAATCACAACCACGATCTGCAGCCGTAGCGCAAACACACGCTACAACCGTGAGGTTACGACCTCACTTCCTCGGAATCAACAGTACACAGAGGCAAGTCTCTCTGCGGAACTCAGCTAGCTACAGCAGGGGATGGGAGAGCAGGAAACCCTAAGTGCGAAAGAGCAAATAACTGAGATAGATGGGAGGAGGGAGTCTCCCGACTACTTATCCTACTACTAGCCTAAGTCTATTTCCTACTCTACCCCTCTCTATTCTAATTACAGAGCAAACCAGCTAAACCCTAAGGTTATTCTGGACCAACTCGGTGGTAGGTGTATCCGACGGCCACGCCGCACAAAACGAAGCGTTGCCTCGACGCAACCTCCGGATCGCCGCCACGTGCCGCCCTCGCTCTGCACCCCCGGTTTTGTGGCCCAAACCGGGAAACCAGCCTTTCCAGCCAACCCCGGTTTTGAGGCCCAAACGGGAAACCAGCCCACCAGCTTCTGAGTTTTGAGGCCAAACTCAGCAAACCCTCAGCGCCCAGGTTTTGAGGCCCAAACCTGGAAACCGTCCTCAGCCCGAGTTTTGTGGCCAAACTCGGAAACCCTCAGCCCGAGTTTTGTGGCCAAACTCGGAAACCGTCCACGCCCATGTTTTGAGGCCCAAACCTGGAACCGCCCATCGATGGTTTTCCCTGGCTCTACCACCAAACCAACGTCGTAGATGGGATGCACCTCCCGTGCACCCCGTCCACCGACACGTGTCCCCGAGTCCACGACTCAGGCAACACATGACCGCACTTCTTCACTTGTCGTCGTCATAGGCTGCCAGCCACCACAGCTGATCCTCGGGCCTCTGGTCCCTCAGTCCAAGCCTCACGTCCGCCCTTCACCGCTCGGTACCTCGGCATGGCACGTCCGCCGCACGGCACGCCCATCCTTCACCGCACCCGGTCCGTCGGCACAGCACGTCTCGACTTGAACTTCACCTGCCTTCGATCACTACATCCGTGCTCGACACCTGCACAACACAAGCCAAAGAACATGCGCATCATCCCAGTTGACAATCACTCATCACTCAGAGACCCGGCATAGACCCATGTATCCGCATCTTGACTCGGGACACCGGCGGACAGTCCGTCGTGCTAAAGTGCGGACAGTCCGGGCCCGAGCAGTGGCACTTCAGCAGCAGTGCATTTCTGCACCTTTGGCCGGCGGACAGTCCAGCGCCAACCCGCGGACTGTCTAGGACCCTGCTGAAGGCTGGTTCTCAGTGCTTTCTTCACCCCGGCTTTTCCGCTTGGTTTTCGGACTTCTCGTTTGGCCCTAAAGTTAACCAAGAAACATTTCTAGGTATCTTTGCTACTTGTTAGCATTGGTATTTGGAGATTTCTCGACGTAGCTTCCAATCTTCGTTCGGGACTCGGTTTTCCAAGGGGGAACTTGAGCCGGAGCTTTTGGTTCTTGCTTCACTAGTGCTCGGTGGTGCTCCGCTGTGATCCTAGGGATCATCCACCCTCTTCCAAGGGTCGTGAGCATCACGATTTGGGTCCATGCTTTTCGGGGTTGATTTTGGAACACTTGGCCAAAGTTTCGAGAGAAATTTGATTGGCTCCCATTCACCCCGCCCCCTCTGGTCGCCTTGCTTTTGCATTCTCGATCCTTCACATTCGCCATTTCTTGTTCTTTTTCTGTACTAGGACCATGTTTGAGAGCCATGTTGGGTACTTGACTGGGCGGATGACACCTGCGTCCAAAAACCTTTTTACCTCAGCCTTCACTGCCTCTTTCCTTTCTTCTAACATTTTGCGAAGCTTTTGTTTGACCGGGCGATAGCCTGGCTTGATGTTTAGGCTGTGCTCTATCAGGGTTCTGTTTACCCCTCTTAGGTCCTCTGCGGACCAAGCGAAGGTGTCGGAGTTTTCTTTGAGGAAAGAGACGAGGTTGTTTTCTGATTGGGGATCTAGGTTGGCTGAAATAAACACCTTTCTTTCGGTGTTGCCCTCAAAGAGTTGGACTTGTTTGGTCTCTTCCTTAGGTGATGCCCTTGCTTTGTCAGTGCAAATTTCACCTTCGTTGCTGAGGTTTGTAGCTTGAGGCTTGGATAAGTTGTGGACATTACGTTGCCCTGGTGCTACTGTTCCCTTAGCTGCCCTTGCAATGTCTTGGTCTCCATATACTGCAACCACCCCCTTCGGAGCGGGAAGTTTCATGCAGAGGTAAGCGGGGTGGATGACTGCATTAAATGCATTGGTGACCCCTCGGCCAAATATCGCATTGTAGGGATAAAACATGTCGACTACGTCGAAGGTAATGTGCTCGGTTCTGCAGTTCATCTGGTCGCCGAAGGTCACGGGCAAAGAAATTTTTCCGACAGCTCTTACTTGTTGACCGCCAAAACCGTATAGAGGGTTGTCAGCGGGCTGTAGGAGGTTTCTATCAAGTTTCATGCTGTCGAAGGTTGAGGCGAACAGGATGTCTGCGGAGCTTCCTGTATCAACCAGAATTTTGGTGACTGTCCACCCTGCTAGGTTTGTTTCGATCACCATAGCGTCGGTGTGAGGGTAATCTCTCAACTTCATATCACTAGAACTGAAGGTTATAGGAATGTGAGACCATCGACCAAATTTGTGCGGTCCTTCGACGGCTACATGGTGTATTTGTCTGGCATGCTCTTTCCTCTGCCGCTTGTTGCCATGATCTTCATTTGAGCCTCCGGTGATGGCTAGTATTACACCGAAGGTTGATGTTGGTTTATTGATGGTCGTCTGGTTCTAGGCTTCGGATTTGACGGGCTGAGGCACCGGTAATGCTGGTATTGGTGGTGGTGGTGGTAGAGCATTGTTGGCTTGTTGGTTGGCTGGGGTTTGGGTTTGGGGGTTGTTGGGAATGTGACTGTATATGGTGCAACTTGACGTTGAGGGATCGCGGTTGGCTGATAAGAGGCCTGGTTGTATTGTGGGTGGTGTGCGTAGATAGGTTGTTGCGAAGGTAGGCCGTAGTTTATGGGGGTGTAGTGGTAAGGAGGATTTGGTGGGTGGAAATTTGGTTTCCTGGTGTGGTTGATGGTTCGGTTGTCTGCTGAAGCGGCTCTTTTGGACTCCTTGTACTCTTTTCCCTTGGCGAAGCACTCGCATTGTTTGGTGGTGTGCCCCTTTCCGAGACCACAAAAGTGACAATACATTTTCGCGGGATCTTTCTGCTGGTTCGGTTGATCCGGCGGTGGAGGCAAACCTTGAGGGTTGTGATTGCTCGGAGGATGAGCGCCCCGTCTTTGGTATTCATAGTGGACTGCTTTGTTGATAGCACCAATGTTGCTTTGTTCTTGGCGAGGGTTGTTTTCTCTCGGTTGAGGCCTTGGCTGTGGCTTCTGTTGTGACCTCCGAGCATCAGACTTTGCCCTGAAGTCCATGTCTGCTCTACAGTATCTTTCCATTGTCTCATGTAGTTCTTCGATTGTATTTGCTGGCTTCCTAGCAAATTTCAAAGAGCATGGGCCTGGACGCAGACCGCTGACTGCAGCGAGGATGACAGCCTCGTCGGATATCCCCAGAGTTCTTGCTCTGGTTTGGATAAACCTTCACCAATAATATTGAAGTGGTTCGCGCTCTTCTTGTTTGCAGTTGAACAACTCAATGGGGTTTGATGGGGCTGCTGTAATGCCTTTGAAGTTTGTACAGAGCCTACCTTTGAGGTTGGCCCAGGAATCCACAGTTCCGGTGCAGAGGTTGCTGTACCAGGTTTGTGCAATGTCACATAGGATGATGACAAAAGACTTTGCCATTGTTGATTCATCTCCGCCTGCCGCGGCGACTGCTGCCTCATAGCTCATTATGAATTGGCGAGGGTCGGTAAGCCCGTCATAGCGGGGTAGGTTTTGTGGATTGTAGCACGGTGGCCAGGGTTGGGTTTGAAGTATCTGGGAGAGTGGTGACTTTGGGGTCATAGGGCATTTGGTGTTGTTGAGGTCTCCGTTGGGTGCGAAGGTTTGGCTCTCTCTCATCTGGGTAGAGTTGGCGAAAGTTTGGCTGCCTCATATGATGTGGTTCTGGGTGATTTGGTGGTGGTGGGGGTGGTGGATGACGATGAAGGTTGTCTTGATCCGGCTCCTCATTTCCCTCTTGCAGCGGGGGCATTTCCCTGTCGTTCCAACCCTCGGCTTTGGCTTCAACTGCTGCGAGGGACTCCTCCATTCGGCAAAGCTGTTCCCTAGCCTCGTCTGCCTTTTGCCTGATGGCGCGCAGCCGGTTGTGCCTTTCAAGCTAGTCCAGGCGTCTCTTCTTCTCTTGCAACTCAGCTTGAAGACTTTCGAGGGCCTCGAGGCCCAATTCCTCCTCGTCAGCTCCCTCTCCTTCTCCGGGGGTGTGAGGGTGCAACTGCGCCGCGGTCCGGGCTTGAGAGCCCGGGACCTCTGAGTCCGGAGTAACATCCTCTGCTCTTGAGGGTTCAGGGATCTCTTCAGTAGGTGGAACCACCGCCGCTATTTCTCTAGCCGCGCAAAGGTCTCTGGTAGTGGTCGTCCTTCTGTTTCCCGCCATTTTGAACTTCGTTCCCCACGGACGGCGCCAAACTGTTGGATGCACTCATGTTGAGCCCCCGCTGGCAAACAAGGGTGCAGAGCAAGGGTGGACAACGGTCTACTATGTGCGAAGGTACGGGCGATGGTGCAAATGAGTAGAGTGGTGAAAATATTTCTCTATCTCCAAAAAATTGTCCCATTTACACTATTCACCCCTTGGTATTTATAGGGAATATCAAGGGACACTGATCTAATTACAAAAGGGTACAGAAAAGATTCCCCAATCCAACATAGGGAAAAAGGGCAAAGCCATAAAAACACAGCTGAAGTAGAAACCCTAGTCGGTCCTCCTCCTGCGCGCCGCCATCTTGCTCCGCTCACCTTCGATGGAAAACGGAAGACAGACCTTCGGCTCTGCTAGTCTTCTGATCAGCACACCCTCGCCACTTGCCGAGCCTAATCCCCCAGGCGAAGAGGCTTTCGAAACCGCGAGGGCTACACGTTGTGCCTCTGGTGCGCCTTCACCTGCAGAAGACACAACGGAACTCCGAGAGTTGGACTTGCGCCCGGAGGTCAGGAGGACAATCCCGAAGGGTCCAGTTAAAGAAAAAGAGAAGTTTAGCGAAGGTCCGCGGGTCATACAAAGGTTGTTTTTCTTGCTGGCCAGCACGGCACCACTGCCGAGGGTCCTTTCCCCCAACAAATACTTGTCCGCTTGTAGGAAAGCAAAACTAGGTGCAACGACCTTGAGTGCCGTTCCTGATCCTCAGGCGGTAGAGGAGTCGGAGGAGTCAGAGCCAGTGGCCGCCAACCTTTAGTCAGGTAGATCCGCTGCGTGGCTCCTCTCCGTCCAAGTCTCAGGCTGATGCGGCTCCTGATGCAGATGCTCTTCCATTTCCTCAGGTTGGTTGGTAGTTCTCCATCTTTCATTCTCCTGCTCAGTTGGAGTTTGACCGAGTGTGGAATGACTGGTTTTTTCGTACACGATAGCCGGACGAACCTACCCTGGACATGGTCCTAACGGACATTCATGCAGAGGCTTCAGCTCGACAACCGGGAGGATCTTTAGATGTGCCCGAGTCCTCGCGCCAAGGAGCGACTCTTGACGTGTCTGGGTATAACCAGGACCTTACCCGGCTGAAGGAGCTAAGCGATCAGGTGAGGGCTCCTGTTGAAGCTCTTCACCAATTTGTTGAGGTTAGATTCTTAATCTCTTCTTATTATACTATAGACTCATCCGAGTACTCACGATGTTATTGTGCTATAGGCCTTTGACTTCAAGGTAAGGGATCAGGTCACCCGGATTCGCCAGGAGATGTCCCGTGAAAACCAAGAGCTCCAGGACTACATTGCCGAAGACCAAATCAGTCAGAAGGTAGCCACCCAGGTTCTCCATAATCGCATCAATGAACTCCAAGGCAACCTCAAGGAAGTGGTAGCGGAGCGTGACGCTGCTAACGACCGAGAGGTTAGGCTGATAGCCAAGGCTGCTTCCATGGAGCAAAAGATGAAGGAGCTGAAGAAAAGTTCCAAAAACCAGCTTGAAGGTATGCTTGAAGTTTCCTTGCCAGTCTGTTCCATAGTATTAATCTGATAACCGACTGATATGTATGCAGATGCGAATAAGCTAGCTTCTGGGCGGCAGAATGCGTTCAACCGAAAAGAGGCGAAACTTGAGGAGGAATTTGCTAATGCGCAAAATACTCTTCAAGAAGCCAAATTGATGTGTGAGGGTGCTGACCGGGACCTTCTGCAGGCTTTGAAGTCTACAAAGGAGTCGCAGGATTCCCTGAAGGCCTTGGAGCATGCTGTTGAGCCCCTGCTCAACATGATTCCGGCGCCAGCAGGAGTCGAGGAGACTTTGATTGAGCGGGCCAAGTCTGCACCCGGGCGGCTGGCGCAATACATCAAAGTTATGTCGACTTCCGTGGTGCAGGGCCTAATGGCAACGCTGCGGCTTCATCTTCCGTCCTTTGACTTGTCCGCTCTGATGACCCTCCCTGAGGGCAAAGGCGACGAGGACCTTGCAGCAATGCAAGAGGAGGTGAAGGCCGCGGCGGAGGAGTACTCACAGATATTAGATCTTGTAGAGTAGTCTAGGCTCCTCAGTCCCTGCAGCTTGTATCTCCTGAAAACAATTATTATGGAATATCAAAAATATTGGTTACTTTTGAATCTCATAGATTTCATAGGCGATCAACTCCGTATTGCGAGATATTTCTTCGACAATGTGTTGTTGTTGTTGATTTGTGGATGTATGACCAGGCGTCTAATTAGACGAGTCTATCTGAGTGCTCTCTTAGCACTTTGGTGTGGGTCATATGACTTCGTTTCCCTAGCGATTGTGTAGAGAACGTAGTCTTGCCCGGGTACTACTCTTAGTACCCTTGTTCAAGGGATAATTCCGATCAGGCACCTCTTGAAGGACCATAACATTGGTTCCTTCTGGGTGGATCGTATCCTCTTGGGGATCGCAGCTTGGGTGCGAAGGTAGGTGGACCTCTGTCCAGGAGGTATGTAACAGGGTGAGTACTGTCCCGCTTTGTTACGCCTTATAGGAACTAGTCTCCACTATGGTGGATTCTATATTCGCTATAGGCTGATAGCCAGGTGTTAAGCCATACTACCTTGTGAGTTGTATTGAGCTCAAAGCTCGTAACTCGAGTATGGTTACTGCTGAACCAAATTCATCCGAGTAATAGTAGTCGGTGGTGAGCCCTGCTATTGCGGGGACTCTTATGCGACTAAATAGTCGAAAAGAGGTATAGGAAAAAGCCTGGATAATTTGCAAAGTTCTTGTTTCTGATGAACTCTGAACTTTATTAATATCCGACTAATAAATACAATTGCCCTGAGTCGAAATTGTAGCGTAGTCCTTAAGTATGGGATTTCTTCAAGTGCTCAATATTCCATGAATTTGGCAGTGGAGATCCATCTTCAGTGACTAGCTCAAAGGACCCGGGTCTTGTTACTTTGGATACAATATAGGGGCCTTCCCATGGACTCATGAGCTTGTGGCGTCCTGTAGTGTTCTGAATTTTCTTCAACACCATGTCGCCTACTTGAAAGGTACGGTGATGGACGTTTTTATCGTAATAGCGTCTCATCCCTTGGAGGTACCTCGCTGATTGAAAGAGTGCGGTTAAACGGGCTTCTTCAAGGCTATCGACTCCTAACCGCCTAGTGTCATCAGCTTCGCCTTCGTTGTACTGCTCTGTTCGTGGGGAGTTCCAGATTAAGTCAGCCGGGAGGATTGCTTCAGTGCCATATACCAGGAAGAAAGGTGTGTGGCCTGTTGCCCGACTTCATTGTGTTCGTAGCCCCCAGACTACCTTAGGCAATTCTTCAACCCACTTTCTGTCGTGATCTTTTAGGAGGTCAAATAGCCTTGGTTTTAATCCAGCGAGAATTAGGGCATTTGCTCTTTCAACTTGGCCATTGGACTGTGGGTGAGCTACTGATGCATAGTCTATCTTGATTCCGCAGTCGCTGGCCCTTGACTTGAATTCGATAGCCGTAAAGGGGGACCCAAGATCAGTGATGATTCTGTGCGTCATTCCAAAGCGGTGAAAAATGCTCTACATGAATTGTACTGACATGGAAGCATTGAATTTGACCAAGGGCATGTACTTGATCCATTTTGTGAACTTGTCAATTGCGACATAGATGTACTCGAATCCGCCTGGGGCACGCTCGAGAGGACCCACCATATCGAGTCCCCAGCATGAGAAGGGCCATGACGGAGGGATGCAGATCAATTCATGTGCGGGTACATGCTGCTGCTTGGCAAAGAACTGGCATGATTGACAGCGGCGGACTAAGTCTTCTGCATCTTTCAAGCCTGAGGGCCAGTAGTACCCTGATCTGAAGATTTTTCCGACTAGCGTCCTTGAAGCTGCGTGATTACCACAGCACCCAAAGTGGACTTCATTTAGGATTTCCATGCCTTCTTCTAGTGAAATACACTTGAGGAGGACTCCCGATGAAGCTCCGCATCGATACAGTCTGTCCCCGACTAAAACATAGTTTTTGCTACGCCTGGTGACTTGCTCTGCGGCAGTTTTGTCACTTGGTAGTTTGTGCTCTTTGAAGTAGTCAATGAAGACTTGAGTCCAGTCGGGCGCTAGAAGGAGGGCCTGGGTGGAGGGTGCTGGCTCGAACTCTTCCTTCTCATGGATTGAGGGTTTGGATAGCTCATGTACGAAGGTACCACTGGGAACTTGTGCCCTGTCAGAACCCAATTTTGTGAGTATATTTGCTGCCACGTTGAGATCCCGGGTAACATGAATGAGTTCCAGTCCTGCAAAGTGTTTTTCCAGCTTGCGTACTTCAGCGCAATAGGCGTTCATTGTTTCCTTGGTGCAGTCCCAGTCTTTATTGACTTGGTCAATTACCACGGAAGAATCACCATAGACTAGTAGTCGCTTAATGCCCAAGGTGACTGCTAGTTTGAGTCTGTGGAGCAATGCCTCATATTCTGCCTCATTGTTGGTAGCTGGCCACAATATTTGCAGAACATATTTGAGCTGTTGTTGACACTTCTTAATGCAACCACTAGAACTAGACTATGGAGCCTAATCCCCGGCAGCGGCACCAGAGATGCTTGTTGACACCAGAAGTGGCAAACGGATATACCGCAAGCGCACGGTAGTCAATCGTAGCTTTTCACCGGGAGTATTCCAGGTATCGTATTTCCACAGGGAACGTGAAGTGGATTAACTAGAAGTAGGGTCGTCCAAGGATGATCAAAGGGTATATGATAACTGGGATAGAGAGAGGTCTTCCTAATATCAATATCTGGTACTGGTTTCTAAGAGTACTGAGGTTTACCACCTCATTCCTTACTGGGGGCGAAGGACGAAACAATAGTTGATTAAAAGGTTCTCCACTAACAACTACTGAGGCGGCAATGCTGCTACCCAACTATTATTTTCAACTTGCCTACAACAATTGAGAGGAACTCCAAGTACTGGCTGTGTCTGTCACCCTACCACCAGGCGTCTACACAAGTGCGACAAGAAGTCCACACTGGCAAGATATAGCCTAGACACCACGTCTACACTAATCTCACTACTCTAAAGCTAAGCTTATTAGGCCTAGAGCACTTCAACAAAGTAAAGCAATGTGCCAAGTAAAAGAACTGTAAACTTAAATTACCAGACCAGAATATTAAATACTAGAAGGACTCAGATGTAACACTTACAAGAAGAATCGCATCCGCTGAGGCGCACCTTGGAGAAGATTCCTGACAGGCCGGGACTCCTCCGTGGAACTCCTCACTCCCTTCCCTCTCTTCTAACACTAAAGCTACTAAGTAGGCTTTCTCTCCTTGGATGCATACAAATGAAGAGCTCTAGGGGGGGTATTTATAGCTGGAGGTGGTGGAGTAGCGGCTACTCTGGTGCCATGTCAGCGATCCGCGTGCTCTCCTTCCTTAGCCATTGGATCAAACCGCCATAGTACCGTCATGGATGGATGGCCAGGATATTGTTCACGTGTGAAACATGTGCTTTGCCACCGACTTGGATGAAGCTCACCATGGGGTCGGCCGACCCACAATCTATCACATGTGGGCCGGGGTATATCTTCTAGAAGGTGATGATGTCATCCTGCTGAATAGTGCAGATGGGCCCCACCAAGGGGGGGTCGGCCGACCCCCCTATGACAAGGCTGACCCACCATCTTCTCTCCCTTGGTGACCTCACATGTCATGGAGCAAGTCTTGTGAAGTTGGTTGCATTTGGTTTTCGGTGTGGACCCATGAATCCATGTGCTTCTCATCTTCACCATTGAGCAAAAGCACATGCTTGATCCAATGGTTGATATTGGCTTGAACATGCTTCTCTTGGATCATGCCATGTCACCATGGCCGAGGTGGCCCCAAGGTGGGGTCGCCCGACCCCCTGGTGGGCCCACCTGGCCTCATTTTGTTCATTTTGCCATCTCCTACATGTTCACAAGCTAAGAGTACAAGTGGAACTTAGTGATAAATATGCTCATGATATGCTATTCTTCCTTGAAACCGAGGCCTGTTGACGGTATTTTGATAAGGTAAAACATGCTATAACTTCCGTCAACAAGATCCCCCACACTTGAATCTTTGCTCGTCCTCGAGTAAAGGTTAGAGAAAGTGAACAAGTGATTATTACATAAAAATGATAATGATCATAAAGCATCATTCCTAACATAGTTTATACAAATGGGTTATGTGGTATTGTCTATCATATATCCTTTAGATGTTGAGAAAAGGAACAAATCTCAAAGCAAAGTCATCTCCCTGAATTCTTGTTCTTGGTACTTAGAGTTTTTAGGACAGTTTGAAAGGGAAACACATAGTTCATGCTTACTCCTCATATAGTACTCTCAAGACACTCTTATATGTGTTTGGTTCCTCACAAGGCATAGCATGTGATTGCCTTATTTTTGTTATCCTAATCTATCAGGCTTATGTGGAGCTTGGTAGGGATAAACAAAGTAGCATACTTGTTTTGCATATATTGTAAAGTCAAACAAGGATCCAAGGAGAAGAATGTCATAATCCTAGATCAAGATGTGCATGTGTGTGGAAAGTATGTGAACTAGAATGCTCCTTTAATATAATCTCTCTCTCTACTTTATTTTACCTTGGGACAAGGCTAGCATTTTTCAACAATGGACCTTCATGTGTCCATATTTTTTTTATGTGTCCAATTTTTTTCTTTTTTTTTATAGTGGACCTTCATGTGTCCACATTTTTTTTCTTTTTCTTTTGCTTAGCCTTAATGTCTCTTTTTACTAATTAGAGTAAGAGAGAGAGATATTGTAGAACTTTAATGTACAGAGCATCTATAGAGTGGAAATGAATGGCATGTGCAGGCATACTTCCAGTGTAGAAGTTGCATATGTAGATGGTGTGTATGTGATCTTGATCTGGGATTATGATAAAATTCTCGACTAGGGTCAAGAAGGTTTGACCAAACTCAAGACAAAAACAAGTAGCAAGTGTGCAAAGGGTTTTGCTCATGTATGCATATGTGTGGTTTTGGTAGGTATTTCTCATTATAGAGGAGTAAATGATACTATGGTTTTGAGATATTTTCAAAAACAAATCTCTAAGCACCTTAAACAAAAACAGGTTTGAGTCTTAAGCCAAGATTTATCTCACTTTTAACAACTTAGTCAATACGGTTTCCTAATTTAGTTTACCCATGAGTATAAACATATGTAAGAACATGGTTTTATGTCATTAACATTCTTAGCATATCATAAATCAAGTCACTTTGTAGCTTTTTATTTTATTTTATTCAGAATATGGAATGATTGTGAAAACTGCTTGAACCGAGAGGAGAAAGGGGAAACGAACCAGACAACAGCGTTGAGCTTACTGTGCAGAGGTGAGCTGGTGGGCCTAGGTCACCATGGTGGGGTCGCCCGACCCCACCAAATGGCGGTTTTCGTTGCCATTCGCTTTTTCCTCCATTCAGTTTTACGTCTGCAAAAGCACTTTTCAAAAATTCAAGAAAACAGGGGTCGCCCGACCCCTTACTTACCTCTGTTTTGTGCACTGCAGCGTGTCAGCTGTGCTCGGCAGTTCGGTGTGGTTCGGTGATGAAATTTGGGGGTCGTCCGACCCCCCACACTTGAATTTTTCCATAAGTAACTCTGAACATGACGCAAAGGTAAAATGCAAAGTGCTCTACGGGTGGCAATCACACCAGTAGAGACGAGATATGTTTTATTTATTCTCTAAGAAGGGAAATACATTGGAAGCCTAAGGTAAGTCTAGCCTATAACTTCTTGAACCAAGACATGAGATCGAGGACATGTAGTTTTTAGGATTTGGTTCAAGCAATGAAGATGAGAGAATTGTAGGTTTAGGTTGTGTATAGTTTGAACTCTACCATGTCTACTTCATTTCTACGGGATCATGTTCATGAAAAACTTAAAGACGGTGGCCATTTACTTAAAGATGTTGCGGTCGGTGTCTGAAGCGTGACAGCTCCATGCGTTGCGGAATCGATCACGAGGTGGTCCTTCCATTGCTTTTAGTTTTCCATGGCCAAAGAGCTGACCCTTGAGTTGAACATAAGAACCTGTCTCCCGGATGGAACTCTTTTGCTTGATCCTCTTGTCATGCCATTTCTTGGTTCTCTCTTTATAGATCTAGCGGGTGATAGGCCTTCTCTCTCCATTCTTCGTCAGAGATCTGCTTCTCTATTTCTTCCAGCTGCGGGCAAATCCATATTCCATCTCTTTATTGCCCAGTGTGTGAAGGATCGAGAAGCTACCCGAAAGCGACCAGAGGGGGGGTGAATGGGAGCTTCAAAATTTCCTTTCGGAAACTAGATGCCACTGTCCCAAAATCAACCCAAAAGCGAAACCTAGAGCTTGCTAATGTCCACGACCCTAGATGTAGGGTGGATGCTCCTAGAAGCACAGCGGGACACTAGACAACCCTAGAAAGCCAACGCAAAAGACGGAACTCAAATCCGATCAAGAACGAACGAACCGCGAACGAAAACGCGCGAAACTGCAGTCGACCGGACTCTGCCCTGCGTCCGGTCAGCAGGGACCGGACGCGTCCGGTCGTCAGAAATCAGCTCTGGGAGCTCTCTGTTCGTGACCGGACGCACGGAGCTCAAGCGTCCGGTCGTTCACTGAGCGTCGGTCAGACGAGACAAAAACACGGGAACAGTGCGAGCAGCGCGTCGATCAGTTCCAAAAACTAGCGTCCGGTCGAGCAAAACGAAACACCGAAAAACGATCGGACTCACCAGAGGGTCCGGTCACTGGGCATCGGACGCGTCCGGTCACAGAGAAAAACGTTTCTGGAACCTCTCTGTTTCTGACCGAACTCACTGAAGGGAGCGTCCGGTCGATTTGAACAGAGCGTCCGGTCAAACAAAAGAACTCAGACAGAGTTCAACCACCGGACGCACTGTAGCAGCGTCCGGTCGTTGAATGAAGCGTCCGGTCACCGCGAATTCACTGTTCGTCCACCGATTCGACTAGAACTCACCCAAAACAAATCCTCTAGGGATCAAACTTGGTGAGTGAAGTCACAAGGAGGTTAGTGAGCTATCTCTAAGAGATCATGGCTCGAACCTAACTCCAAATCGGTGAATCGAAGAATTTCGGGGGAAGGGAGAAAAGTGACCCGAAACGAAAAATCGATCGATCTCCTAGACCGTGAGGTTAGAGGATGATTCCTTCGGTGGAAAGAAGTGCCTCACGATCTAGAACAACTTGGTTCAAACGGAATTGCAAAAGATGAACCGAGCAAAGAGATCAAGCGACGGGAAAATCGTGGAGCAAAAAGGATTCGCGAAGAACACAAGCAAAACGGAAATCACAGCCACGAACTCGAATCAAGGACGCAAATCAAGCCATCGATCAGTGCTCCAAGGTGAGGATACGGCCTCACTTCCTCGAATCAACAGTACACAGAGTGGAGTCTCTCTGCGGATCTCAACTAGCTAAAGCAGGGGATGGGAGAGTGGAAACCCTAGGAAATGAAAGCTCTAACCGAGATTGAGATAGGGAGGAGGGTGTCTCCCCTGGACTACTTATACTAACCTAGCCTAAGTCTATTTCCTACTCTACCCCTCTCTACTCTAATTACAGAGCGGACCAGCCTAACCCTAAGGCTATTCTAGTCCACCCGCTGGTGGTAGGTAGATCCGACGGCCACGCCCGCACGGTCTTCCGCGTCGCCTCCACGCAACCTTCAGATCGCCGCCACGTGCCGCCACCACTCTGCACCCCCGGTTTTGTGGCCCAAACCGGGAAACCAGCCTTTTCCATCAGCCCCCGTTTTGAGGCCCAAACCGGGAAACCAGCCTCCAGCCCGAGTTTTGTGGCCAAACTCGGAAACCGTCGCGCCCGAGTTTTGAGGCCCAAACTCGGAAACCGGCCCACGCCCAGGTTTTGAGGCTCAACCTGGAAACCGTCGCGCCCAGGTTTGTGGCTCAACCTGGAAACCCAGCACCCAGGTTTTGAGGCCCAAACCTGGAAACCGTCCACCGTTGGTTTTTCCCGGGCTCTACCAACAAACCGGCGTCGTAGAGGGGATGCACCGCCTGTGCACCCCTTCCACCGACATGATCGCACTTCTCCGCTTGTCGCTGTCGCAGGCTGCCAGCCACCACAGCTGATCCTCCGGCCTCCAGTCCATCAGTCCAAGTCCACGTCCGCCCTTCACCGTCCGATACATCGGCATGGCACGTCCGCCGCACGGCACGCCCATCCTTCATCGCGCCCGGTCCGTCGGCACGGCACGTCGCAACTTGACCTTCACCCGCCATCGATCACTGTCTCCGTGCTCGACACCTGCACAACACAAGCCAAAGAACATGCGCATCATCTCCGTTGACAATCACTCATCACACAGAGACTCGGCATACACCCATGTATCCGCAATCTCCCCCTTGATGAGTGCATTGTCAACTCCACAACAAATCATGAATAAGAAGAAGGAGGTAGGAAGGAGTGGGAAGAGAAAACCCAACCAAATGACCCAAAAGCCTAACAAAAGCCAAAGAAGGTCAAGTGGATGAAGCAAAAACTTGGTCCCCAAAGACATGGGCAACGGCTCGACGCAACCAAGCAAAGCAAAGCTAGCCCTCAAGAAGAGGTAGAACAGGCTCAACACCGCTAGCAGATACCAATTGAAGATCGGAGGACAACAGAAGCAAAATGCTAGTCCCTCAAGATAGAGGCACAGAGGCTCAACACAACTAGCAAGAAAATCACTCCGAACCAATTGAAAATCAACCCAAACCAAATGGGAAAGCACACCAGACGATACCAATTGAAAGCCAAATGAAAAAGCTTATGAAAGCTCATGAAAAGCTAGGAACGTTTGCTAGTCCCTCAAGACAGAGGCAACGGCTCAACACAACTAGCAAACTCCCCCTCGACAAATGCAAGCAACTAGGACAAAAGATTCTCCCCTTAGTTGATCAACACAGGAGCATATGATTTGCATAATTTCTCCCCCTAGTTGAAAATGCACTTATCAAGGCCAAAAGGTATCGGAGAAGCAACTCCCTTCACATAAACTCCCCCTGAACACAAGATCTCCTTCCACATGCATATGAAGTCAAAATGCAAGTTAGGAGCTTCAAGTATATAGTCAAAAGAGTGCAAAGATGCTCTAATCAGTATAGCTCCAACATCTCAATTAAGCACTCAAATAGCAAAGGCTCAAACTGATCACTTATACGAAATATGAAGCATATGAGCATGTGAGCAGTTTTAAGCCAAAAGGATAGTCACCATCAAAATAGCACTAGACATGTATAGAAGGAATCCAAACAAGTGCTAAGCATATATACAAGGTGAACTACCCCTAGCAAAGTTCAATCATCATGCATAGGAATGAAGCATATACTTGTGATTTCAAATTCATATCGGAGTTGCAGCGGTAAAAGAATTCACAAGTTCATTTTAGCATGTGATTGCGAGAGGTTGAAAGCTTGTCATTGCCTAACTTTTCAACCGTGCGAAGCCTATGCCGAAGCAATCAGAAGCTTAAAGCAACGGTTTCGGTCATACACTACATGGCTCAAGTTTAACTCAAAGTGCAATGAGAAACAGTCTCAATACCATGAGGTGTTGACAAGCAATCCCATCTCGATCTTTTCAATTCAACAATACTTGGTTCAGATTTTAAGCAAGTTATGAACAACCAAGCAAGTGAATGACTCAGAACTAGAGACATAGCAACCTAGCATATATGAAAAGCAGGAATGGACTCAACACACCCTACACATGCTAGTTGCATATCTCAATGGTGAACATTTTCAGATTTATACATTAGGCATAATTCACCATTCAAAAAAATAGCTCGCTCATAACATGTAACAGTGATCAGAAAGAGCATAAGCTACAAGCATCATCATAAGTATCGGAGCAATACTAACAAGAGCATAATTACATTCTAGTGAATAGAAGCTCAGAATGTAAATGCGTATGCCCGACACAAAACTGAAAGAAAGAAGATACCAAAGGAAAGACTCAAGAAACTCAAAAGAAAAGAGCCTCAAAATAAAAGAGTCAGTCTGTACATCTCAAAATGCTTCCCCATCTAAAAGGGGAAACACACACCAAGCTCACCCCTCAACCTATTAAAGGTTGATTCGTCTAAAGGCTTGGTGAAAATATCAGCCAATTGGTGATGAGTATCGACATGGCGAAGGTCGATATCACCCTTCTCCTGGTGGTCTCGCAAGAAATGAAAGCGCACATCAATGTGTTTGGTTTTCGAGTGAAGCACGGGGTTCTTAGCAACGCTAATGGCACTCGTGCTGTCACAAAGCAAAGGAACTCGAGTAAAGCTCAAACCAAAATCACGCAAAGTGGCCATCATCCAGAGTAACTGGGAACAGCAGCTAGCCGCAGCAACATATTCAGCCTCCGTGGTAGACTGAGCGACACTAGACGACTGCTTGCGAGAAGACCACGACACAAGAGAAGACCCAATAAACTGGCAAGTCCCAGAAGTGGACTTGCGCTCAATGCGACAACCAGCAAAATCGGCATCGGAATAACCGCAAAGCGAGAGAGTGGAGGAAGCAGAATACCAAATCCCGAACTCAGGCGTGAAACGAAGGTACCTGAATATGCGCTTCACCGCCTGACGGTGAGAAGTGCGTGGCGAAGCCTGAAAGCGCGCGCACAAGCACACGGCGAACTGAATGTCCGGCCGTGTCGCCGTCAGGTAGAGCAGCGATCCAATCATGCTGCGGTACTCCTTCTGGTCCACTGCTTCTCCATCCGTGTCGGCATCCAGGGCAGTCGTCGTCGACATGGGCGTCGGAAGAGGCTTGGCCTCACCCATGTCGAACCGCTTCAGCAAGTCCCTCGTGTACTTGCCCTGGTGCACAAACGTCCCCTCTCGGGATTGCTTAATTTGCAACCCGAGAAAGAAAGTCAGCTCGCCCATCATGCTCATCTCGAACTCCCTGCTCATAGTATCTGCAAACTTGGCAACCAAAGCGTGAGAAGAACCACCGAAAATGATATCATCCACGTAAATTTGGACCAAGAGAGTATCTTTGCCTTGCTTGAGGAGAAAGAGCGTTTTATCTACACATCCCATTTTAAAACCCTTAGCTAGCAAAAAGGTTTTTAATCTCTCATACCAGGCTCTAGGGGCTTGTTTCAAACCATACAAAGCTTTGTGGAGTTTAAAGACATGGTTTGGAAACTTGGGATTTTCAAAACCGGGGGGTTGCTGGACATAGACCTCCTCCTCAATGTAGCCGTTTAAGAAGGCACTCTTGACATCCATTTGAAAAAGTTTGAAACCCATGGATGCAGCATAAGCCAAGAGTATCCTAATAGCCTCCAAACGAGCTACAGGAGCGAAGGTCTCCTCATAATCTATCCCCTCCTTCTGACTATAACCCTTCGCTACAAGCCGGGCCTTGTTTCTCACAATGTGGCCCTCCTCTCCTTGCTTGTTTTAAATACCCATTTTGTCCCAATAGGTTTACAGTCAGGAGGTGGTGGCACTAGAACCCAAACCCGATTTCGCTCAAAGTTCTCTAGCTCCTCATGCATGGCATTGACCCAATCCGGATCCGTCAATGCGTGTCCAACATCTCGGGGCTCAAAAGACGCAACAAAAGCAGAATGAGCAAAGTGCGAGATGTGCTGTGACCTGGAGCGAGTAACTCGCTCGTCGATGTCGCCGATCATCTGTTCAGGGGGGTGCTGGCGCTGGATATGTCGTGGCGCCTCCCGGAAGAAGTGACCTCCCCTCAACAGCAGCTGGTTCCACCCCGGGTACAAAAGGTACCGCGCGAGGTGGATCCACGGCCCCCAGGAAGAAGAAGGAAGAAGAAGGGTCGGGGCCGTGAGTCGTCGTCGAGGCCGCTCCTTGCGGCACGGCAGGTCGAGGGGGTGCTGGATCATCTATACCTTCAGCACCCTCGTCCTCGTCATCAAAAAGAGGCTCTCCAACCTCATGATCACCTGCACGCTCAAAACGAGAAGAAGGACAAACAAGAGTCTCGTCGAAGGTGACATCTGATGTCTCCATGACTCGGTTAGTGTCAAGGTTAAGTACACGATAAGCTCGAGTGTGAGTGCCATAACCCAAAAACACACCGTCAGAAGAACGAGACTCAAACTTGTCCAGGTTGCCTTTTTCAATATAAAACAGTGGCAACCAAAGACTCTAAAATAACTCACCTTGGGCTGGCGACCAAAACGCAACTCATAAGAGGTCTTCTTCAAAAACGCTCTCAGAAAAATGCGATTCGAAATATAGCATGCAGTGTTCATAGCTTCGGCCCAAAAGCGCCTAGGAGTCCTATGCTCATCAAGCATCGTCCTGGCCATCTCAACAAGGGTCCGATTCTTCCTCTCTACAACACCATTTTGGGGTGGTGTATAGGGGAAGAAAACTGATGCTCCAAACCAAGGCGGTTACAAACTTCTCAAAATCCGAATTTTAAACTCGGAACCATTATCACTCCGAATAGCTCGCATCGAGTTCAAAGGGAACTCGTTCTGAAGACGCAAAATCAGATTGCGAGCAAAGGAGAAAGTCTCGGTCTTCTCAGCTAAAAAGAAGACCCACGAATATCTCGAAAAGTCGTCAACAACAACCAAAACATACCACTTGCCACCAACCGAGCTCACCCGAGCCGGACCAACAAGGTCCATATGTAAAAGCTCTCCGGGGTGCGAGGTCATGACCTTAGTCACTGGATGGTGGGGAGCGGCAACCATCTTCCCATGTCTGCAAGAATGGCAAACTAGATCCTTCTCCATCGAAAGCTTGGGCAATCCTCGGATTAGGCCAAGTGAGCTAAGTCTTGCAAGCAAGTCGAAGCTTAAATGACCGAGCCTCCTATGCCACTTCCAAAGATCGGAGGAAGAAGGACTAGCCAAAAGACAGCGAGAAGAACCAAACGACTCCGAGAAATTCGCACAAAAGACTTTCCCAAAGGGCGAAATCAGACATACAAGATCGCCCTGAGGATCTAAGATGCGACTAAGGTTCGGTTTGAAACGAATCTCATAGTCATCATCAAAAAGTTGCGAAACAGAAAGCAAGTTAAAATGCAGGTTAGAAACAAGAGCAACATCGCGCAACACAAAGTGCTCATTAACCCGCACGTCCACGAGACAATACCTTACCTTTACTATTGTCGCCGAAGGTTATGTACTCCTTTCCGGCGACCGGACTAAGGCTGGAGAACCACTTGGTGTTTCCGGTCATGTGCCTCGAACAACCGGAATCCACCAACCAAACGTCCTCCAACCGTCTCCTACATCAATAGAAAGACATAGGGTGAGCATACGGTCCAACACTGGGGTTAGTGAAATAAGGGGAAAACCAGTGTTGGGCCGGCTGCTCAAAAGAAGGGTTAGTGTAAAAACCATTCCTAGCATGTCTACGAGGGAAGCGATCACCACGCTGAGGAAAACGTGGTCCGCTGGGGAAGAAGCGCTCACCGCGATACTCAAACCTGCGGTGGGGGAAAGCGCTCAACTAAGCCTCCGCCACGGGGTCCGTTACCTGCAAAAGCAGGACCCCGTCGGGCACGCTCTCTACGAGGTCTACGCCTAGGAGCCTGGGCTCAACTCTAGCGTCTCTCCTCGGAGCTCTCTCCTGCCTAGGCCTAACAAACTGAGGTGCTGGACCTCTAGGCCTAGTCTCCCTCCTAGGGGCTCTCATCTCCTGCCTAGGCCTGGGACCCTGACGTCCGGACCTAGCAGCTCTCCCCTGGGCTTCGGTACATGTCCACCATGAGCTGGATGGTACATGTCCGGGTTCTCCATCTCCCGAGCCTGCGCGCCTCTCTCTTGCGCCTAAAGCAGAACTCGCTCAAGTGACCATCCCTCCCACAAAAATCACACTGAGGTACCTCACCGCGCGCAAAGGGGGTTGTTGGTTTGCAGGGATGTGGGTATGGTTCACCTTGCCCTTGCCCTTCTGTGGCAACTCCTCTCGGATGGGTGGCATTGTGTCAAGCTTGTTCTTTAGGTGATTTGGCTTGGGGTGCCATTGTGGATTCTTGGGTGGAGCCTTGGGAGGTTCAACTACCACTCCATCTTGGTGACAGGCTTGGCAGGCTCTTTGGGTGGAAGCTTGGTTAGTTTGGGAGTAGTGGTGGAGTTGGGCTTCTCACATGGGTTCAGACCACTAGACTCTCCAATCTTCCCAAAAGCTGAAAGATCAACACTCTGGCCAAGACCTACACCAGGAGCCCCAGCAGCTCGCTTGAATTGGGAGATCATCATCCCGAGCTGAGGCTCACCACAAGACACCCATGACAAGACGGTCCGAAGGTATGTGTTTTCTCCTCGGTACGCACCTTGTCATGCCTCACATTGGCCATCTCCTGCTCCAGGCCCTCACACAAAGCACACCTCTTGACACAAGTGCTATCCGAGCGGCCTTCTCTAAAGACTCAAGCTTGGCATTCTTCTCTGCCAACTCGGATTGCAAGACAGGACAAGTCTTGCACGCACCCAACAGCTGCGGTCTAGCTCGGAGCTCATCCACCTCATCTACCAGCGCAGCATGCTTACTCCTCAGAGTGAGAAGATCCGTCATGTGCGCGGCGCAACTCTCGCACTCCAACTCCTCCGACACAACACGGTGGACCGAGCGAACTCAAGCTCCTTCACCGTGTCCTCCCACTTCTGCCTAAACTCCTTGCGCTCTCTAGCGGCACGCCTAAGCAACTTATCTTGCTAAGGAGGGCAGCAGTCAACTTCTCAACCTCGGAGGAAAGCTCGTCGTAGGTGAGAGATACCTGGGAGGTGTCGTCGTCGTCGTCGTTCCGAGGGTGTGCTCCGGCTCGCCTCGACCTCATCTCCGAGCGCCATGGTACACAGGCCTTCGTCGTCGGCGAAGAAGCAGAAGCCGTTGAACGTGTCCTCCAGCTTCTTCTTCTCGGACTCGTCATCACTCGATCGAGCGGAGTCGTCATCCGAGCCGTCGACGTCGCTGAGCGTGGCGAAGAACGCGCGCTGCTCAGCCTGCTGCTTCTCCAAGTACTTCTTCTTGATGTACTCTTTGTCGAAGCCGCCCCGCTTCTTGTGCCTTGGGGGAACGTGCTTCTCCTTGTACTTGGAGTCGCGCCTGTGGCCGTGATCGCCCTTTCCCAGATGCTTGTTCTTCTTCTTGGGGCAGTCGGCGATGAAGTGGTCGGGGTCGCCGCACTCGTAGCATCCCGTGCGTCCTCCTCCTCGACGACGGTTCATGCGGTTGTTGTGGAACCGCGAGAACCGGTTGGCAAGCAAAGCCAACTCGTCGTCTCCCAAAGACTCCAGCTGGTCCTCTGTCACAGAAAAGAGAGAAGAAAGCGCAAAGCCAGCTGAGGGGTTAGAGGAAGAGCCGGAAACCAAAGCCATGGACGGGCGAGAAGGATTTTCAAAAGAAGCCCTCGCCATAGCATCAATCTCACTGGACTTGAGCTTACTGAAGAGCTCGTCGCAGGTGAGGGTCTCATAGTTCGGCGATTCGATGATTGCCTGAACCTTGGAGTCCCACACCGAACGGTCAAGAGTGTGCAAAAGCTTCAAAGCACGCTCATGATCGTCAAATGGCAACTGCTCTCTGTTAGCCCTCATCCTGTTGACAATCACCTGAAAGCGAGCGAATAAACTTTCTATGCTCTCGCCAGGTTGATGTCTAAAGTTCTCATACTCTCGCTTGAACGACTCGTAGAGTCGGGTTTTGACTTGAGAGGTGCCCTCATGAAAACGCATGAGAGTGTCCCAGATCTCCCGAGCCGTAGCGAGGTGAGAAACGCGATCAAACTCACCCATGCTCAAACAAGAAAAAGAGAGCATTACGGGCTCGGCTATTGGCATCGTGCTCATCGATCTGTTGCTGTGAGAGACACGAGCAGCCAAGACCACGTAATCAGGGGAGTTGCAAATATCCCAGATCGAAGCGCCCAAGCTCTGCAAATAGGCCGACATACGTATCTTCCAATACGCATAGTTCGTCCCATCGAAAAACGGCGGTTTGCCCACGCCGCGATCCATGTCGCCTTCGGTGGATCTGGAACCGGCTAAGGTGGAAGATCCTTAACCGCTCCGATACCAATTGAAGGACCGAGAAGCTACCCGAAAGCGACCAGAGGGGGGGTGAATGGGAGCTTCAAAAATTCCTTTCGGAAACTAGATGCCACTGTCCCAAAATCAACCCCAAAAGCGAAACCTAGAGCTTGCTAATGTCCACGACCCTAGATGTAGGGTGGATGCTTCCTAGAAGCACAGCGGGACACTAGACAACCCTAGAAAGCCAACGCAAAAGACGGAACTCAAATCCGATCAAGAACGAACGAACCGCGAACGAAAAACGCGCGAAACTGGGTCGACCGGACTCTGGCCAGCGTCCGGTCAGCAGGGACCGGACGCGTCCGGTCGTCAGAAATCAGCTCTGGGAGCTGTTCTGGACGGACCGGACGCACGGAGCTCAAGCGTCCGGTCGTTCACTGAGCGTCCGGTCAGACGAGACAAAAAACGGGAACAGTGCGAGCAGCGCGTCCGATCAGTTCAAAAAACCAGCGTCCGGTCGAGCAACGAAACACCGAAAAACGATCGGACTCACCAGAGGGTCCGGTCACTGGGCATCGGACGCGTCCGGTCACAGAAAAACGTTTCTGGAACCTCTCTGTTTCTGACCGGACTCACTGAAGGGAGCGTCCGGTCGATTTGAACAGAGCGTCCGGTCAAACAAAAGAAAAGACAGAGTTCAACCACCGGACGCACTGTAGCAGCGTCCGGTCGTGAATGAAGCGTCCGGTCACCCCGCGAATTCACTGTTCGTCACCGATTCGACTAGAACTCACCCAAAACAAATCCTCTAGGATCAAACTTGGTGAGTGAAGTCACAAGGAGGTTAGTGAGCTATCTCTAAGAGATCATGGCTCGAACCTAACTCCAAATCGGTGAATCGAAGAATTTCGGGGGAAGGGAGAAAAGTGACCCGAAACGAAAAATCGATCGATCTCCTAGACCGTGAGGTTAGAGGATGATTCCTTCGGTGGAAAGAAGTGCCTCACGATCTAGAACAACTTGGTTCAAACGGAATTGCAAAAGATGAACCGAGCAAAGAGATCAAGCGACGGGAAAATCGTGGAGCAAAAAGGATTCCGCGAAGAACACAAGCAAAACGGAAATCACAGCCACGAACTCGAAATCAAGGACGCAAATCAAGCCATCGATCAGTGCTCCAAGGTGAGGATACGGCCTCACTTCCTCGAATCAACAGTACACAGAGTGGAGTCTCTCTGCGGATCTCAACTAGCTAAAGCAGGGGATGGGAGAGTGGAAACCCTAGGAAATGAAAGCTCTAACCGAGAGATTGAGATAGGGAGGAGGGTGTCTCCCCTGGACTACTTATACTAACCTAGCCTAAGTCTATTTCCTACTCTACCCCTCTCTACTCTAATTACAGAGCGGACCAGCCTAACCCTAAGGCTATTCTAGTCCACCCGCTGGTGGTAGGTAGATCCGACGGCCACGCCCGCACGGTCTTCCGCGTCGCCTCCACGCAACCTTCAGATCGCCGCCACGTGCCGCCACCACTCTGCACCCCCGGTTTTGTGGCCCAAACCGGGAAAACCCCTTTTCCATCAGCCCCCGTTTTGAGGCCCAAACCGGGAAACCAGCCTCCAGCCCGAGTTTTGTGGCCAAACTCGGAAACCGTCGCGCCCGAGTTTTGAGGCCCAAACTCGGAAACCGGCCACGCCCAGGTTTTGAGGCTCAACCTGGAAACCGTCGCGCCCAGGTTTTGTGGCTCAACCTGGAACCCCAACCCAGGTTTTGAGGCCCAAACCTGGAAACCGTCCACCGTTGGTTTTTCCCGGGCTCTACCAACAAACCGGCGTCGTAGAGGGGATGCACCGCCTGTGCACCCCTTCCACCGACATGATCGCACTTCTCCGCTTGTCGCTGTCGCAGGCTGCCAGCCACCACAGCTGATCCTCCGGCCTCCAGTCCATCAGTCCAAGTCCACGTCCGCCCTTCACCGTCCGATACATCGGCATGGCACGTCCGCCGCACGGCACGCCCATCCTTCATCGCGCCCGGTCCGTCGGCACGGCACGTCGCAACTTGACCTTCACCCGCCATCGATCACTGTCTCCGTGCTCGACACCTGCACAACACAAGCCAAAGAACATGCGCATCATCTCCGTTGACAATCACTCATCACACAGAGACTCGGCATACACCCATGTATCCGCAGTGTGCTCTATGCTCCAATGCCACGGTGCAGATGGACGTTCTTGCCGAACAAGTGGTAGGGTGTCATTACCGATTGGAGTCTTGTATGCGGTACGTATGCCCACAGTGCATGATAGCATGCTTCTCCATGCGGTCCCCATTTCATTGACAGTCTTTGCAGACAGCAGAATATTCTTGATTTGCTTGTTTAGGTTTCTGCTTGTCCGCTTGTTTGTGGGTGATAAGGTGTTCCAATATTGTGCCTAATCCCTCTTTGTTAAGTAGCATCGGAAATTTCTGTCAATTGAAGTGGCTCTCCATCGCTGATTTCCTAACCTTGGGGTGCAAACCGTGGGAATATTATTTCCTTGAACTCTTCGTTGTGTGCAGTGCAACGAATCTGCTGACTTGCACGACATGGCTTCAACCCATTGGATACGTAGTCTACTGCCACCAGAATAACTCACACCTTGAGACGGGGGAAGGACCCATGTAGTCGATTCCCCATGCGTCGAATAGCTCTACTTGTAGGTGTTTGTGAGTGGCATTGCATCATGGGCATTGATGTTTCCATGTTTCTGACACCTTGCACACTCTTCACGAAGTCCTTGGGTTCATACATGGTGGAGGCCAATAGAATCCACTTTGCCAAATCTTGGCATGAGTTCAGAATGTTCCATAATGGCCTCCATACTCTGCTCCATGACACTTCTCCATGATCTTGACTGCTTCGTTCTGAAGGGTTATGGGGATGCTATGCTAGCCAAAAGGTTCCGCTACATTAGCCGAACGAGTTAGCCGACCGCAACGCTAGCCGAACGCTACGCTATGATAGCCTAAAGACGGTTCTGCTAGACAGCCGAACGCTTCTGCTGAGTTAGCCGAACGCAGAAATCGACCCCATAAACCAGGAACTACTGCGAGTTATAGATCACGGGATTACCACTAGACGCGCAGTTGCAGCGGAAGATGTCTTGGTGTAGACGTGCGCGTCGCAGCGATGTCGTGTAGATGTTCACGTCCAACCTTCACGTCTCCACGTGCGGTTCGTCCTTGTGCTCCAGATGCAGCACCTCCGAGGTATCCACACGTACAGGGAGGAAGCGTCACGCCTCCAAACTGCTAGGTCTGCGAGGAGCAATAGGCGCGGGCGTGGGGTGGGCGACGGCTGTCAACAATTGACGGGGTTACAACCCTAGTCGCCCCACCTCTCTTTATATAGGCGTCCCTAATGAGCCCACCGACCTGGAGGCACATTAGCAAACCCTAATCCCGGTCTGACTCGAGTCCAACTCGAATTAGGCTTCCAACCGCTTAAGCGTGCGATCCTATGGGTTCACGCACACATAGACACGGCCCGAGTACTCCTACTCGCCCGATAGTTGACAGCGGCCTCTAGCAAGACGTGTCAACTCCTATGTATACGCAAAGATCATATCTGACGAACCACACGATCACATTCACGTAATTCCCGTGCCACACAATATTTGGTTCAACTCATAGGTTAACATTTAACCTAAGCACGACCATGCATTTTATGATCCAATCATATGAGTGATCCAGTGATATCTCTCTCGCATGGAGAGGGGCAAATCCCATCTTGATCGTCTATGTCTCACAGCATGTTCCTTGACAAACCCGAAGACTAACTTTATGACTACCCTGTTACGAAGTAGCGTTTGATAGTCCCTAAGTAAGTCGATTCACATCTTGAGAACATACCACAATCTCAGGTCGAAGGACATAACGTACATGATGTGTAAAGAGATAATAAGAACATCTCACGTTGGGTCAGTCCAGCCCCATGTCTTACATGTGCCCACATTATTAGTTGACATCTCCATGTCTATGACTTGTGAAACATAGTCATCAACTAATACATGTGCTGATCTAATATTCATGTGTGTCCTCACATGAACTCCGATCAGGGACAACTATCGAATAACCATACAAGTAAAAGAGTTTCACAGACATTCACATAATTGTCGATCAATACAAGTTGTCTTTAATGGATATTCAATGGACATATAATAAATCATGGATACAATAGAAATATCATCATCTCTATGATTACCTCTAGGGCATATTTCCAACAGTCTCCCACTTGCACTAGAGTTAATCTCTTAGATATCTAATACCCATAGACCTCACGTGCGCCTCATGCTTAGGCTGTGGAAGAGCCTTTGTCAAAGGATCTGCTATATTCAAATTCGTATGTATTTTGCACATCTTAATCTCATCTCTTCCAATGAACTCTCGAATGAGGTGAAATTTCCGCAGTACATGTTTGTTCTTCTGGTGATTCCTTGGCTCCTTAGCCTGCGCGATCGCCCCATTGCTATCACAGTGTAAAGACAATGGGCTAGACGCATTTGGAAACACACCAAGATCAATGAGGAACCTCCTCATCCAAACACCTTCCTTTGCAGCTCCACTAGCTGCAATGTACTCGGCTTCTGCTGTAGAATCAGACACGGTCTCCTGCTTGGAACTTTTCCAGCTGACTGCACCACCATTTATTGTGAACACAAAACCTGATTGAGATTGTGAATTATTGTGTCGGTTTGGAAGCTAGCATCGGTGTAACCATTTACAACGAGCTCCTCCTCACCTCCATAGATTAGGAACACATCTTTAGTCCTTCTCAAGTACTTAAGGATGTTTTTAGCAAGTGTCCAGTGACTCTCACCTGGATTAGCTTGATATCTGCTCGCAACACTTAGAGCATATGAGACATCCGGGCGTGTACATATCATGGCATACATGATGGAACCAATAGCCGAAGCATATGGAACCTTACTCATGCGCTCTCGCTCATCAGATGTCGAAGGACATTGTTTCTCGCTAAGCGCGCATGCCATGTGACATAGGCAAGAACCCTTTCTTGGACTGTTCCATGTTGAACCGCTTCAACACCTTGTCAATGTACGTTTCTTGGCTTAATCCTATTAGCCTCTTTGACCTATCTCTATAGATCCTAATGCCCAGAATATATGTTGCTTTCCTAAATCCTTCATAGAAAAACTATTATTCAATGAAGTCTTTACGGTTTGCAACATTGGAATGTCATTCCAATCAAACAAACAGTATGTCATCTACATACAAGATTAGAAACACAACAGCGCTCCCACTTTCCTTCTTGTAAACACAAGGTTCTTCTTCATTTTGACGGAAGCCAAACCCTTTGACCACCTCATCAAACGAATATTCCAACTCCGAGATGCTTGCTTTAATCCATAAATAGATTTCTTAAGCTTGCATATTTTCTTAGCATTGCCTGGATCAACAAAAGCATCGGGCTGTATCATATACACGTCCTCTTCCAAATTTCCATTTAGAAAGGCTGTTTTAACATCCATCTACCATATCTCATAATCATAATAGGCAGCAATTGCTAGAATGATCCGGATAGATTTAAGCATCGCTACCAGCGAGAAAGTCTCGTCGTAGTCAACTTCTTGAACTTGCCGAAAACCTTTTGCGACAAGTCGAGCTTTATAAACCTGGACGTTTCCATCCATATCCTTTTTCTTTTTATAGATCCATTGTTGCACTCTATGGGTCTTACCCCATCAGGCGGGTCAACCAAGTTCAAACTTGATTAGCTCCCATGGAATCTATCTCGGATCTCATGGCACTATGCCATTTCTCGGAATCAGGGTCCATCATTGCCTCGGCATAAGTTGCACGTTCGTCATCGTCCAACAATAACACATCCCCACGCAACTCACGAATTCTTGCCGACCTTCGTGGTTGGGGCGGGGTGTCTGTTGCCATAGGTGGCTCAACTTGTTCTGCTACATTAGCATCACTCGTGGAGTCAATCCTGTTGGCTCATCTTGAACTTCTTCAAGATACACCTTCTGCCCTCTCTTGTCTCTTTGAGAAACTCTTTCTCTAAGAAAACACCGTTTCGAGCGACAAACACTTTGCTCTCTGTGCGGTTGTAGAAGTAATACCCTAAAGTTTCCTTTGGGTATCCCACGAAAAAGCACTTGTCCGACTTGGGTGTTAGTTTATCTGATATAAGTCGTTTGACATAAACTTCACAACCCCAAATCTTTAGAAAATACAAACTGGGACTCTTACCAGTCCATATCTCATATGGTGTCTTAACTACAGACTTAGATGGTACCCTATTTAATGTGAAAGCGGCTATTTCTAGAGCGTATCCCCAAAACGATAAAGGTAGGTTCGACTGGCTCATCATAGACCGAACCATGTCTAACAAAGTTCGATTACGTCGCTCGGACACGCCGTTTCGCTGAGGCATTCCAGGTGGCGTAAGCTGTGGAACAATTCCACAAACTCTTAAGATGATTGCTAAACTCGTGGCTCAAATATTCACCTCCACGATCAGATCGCAAGGCCTTAATTTTCTTGCCACGTTGATTCTCTACCTCATTCTGAAATTCTTTGAACTTTTCAAATGTCTCAGACTTATGCTTCATCAGATAGATATAGCCATATCTGCTAAAATCATCAGTGAAGGTTATGAAGTATTGGAATCCGCCTCTAGCTATCGTACTCATTGGTCCGCATACATCAGTATGTATAAGTTCCAATAAGTCAGACGCCCTCTTAGGAAAACCTGTGAAAGGCGACTTGGTCATCTTGCCTAGCAAGCAAGCTTCACATGTCTCGTATGATTCAAAATCAAACGAAGTTAGAATCCCATCAGCATCGAGCTTCTTCATGCGGTTTTCACTTATATGACCCAAACGACAATGCCACATATAGGTAGGACTTAACTCATTAAGCCGAGGCCTTTTAGCAGTAATATTACAGATAGTCATAGGTGCATCATCAAGATTTAAAATAAACAACCCATTCACAATGGATGCAAAAGCCACAAACATATCATTCTTAGAGATGACACAACCATTGTCTTTACTCTCAAATGAATAGCCATCCTTCATCAAACATGAAGGTGACACAATGTTTCGACTTAAACTTGGAACAAAATAACAATTATTCAACTCCAAAATAAATCCTGATGGGAGGTGTAGTTGCATCGTCCCGACGTACAACGCAGCAACTCTTGCATTATTGCCCACGCGGAAATCAACCTCCCCCTTTCCAACGCTTCTACCTCTTATCATTCCCTGCATCGTATTGCAAATATGAGCAACCGAGCCGGTATCAAATACCCAAGAATTAATATAAGAGTCAGCGAGGAAAATATCTGTAATATAAACAGCAAGTGTATGAGCAGCGGGAGTACCTTTACCACCGCCATCCTTCTTCAAGGACGCTAAATACACCTTGCAGTTTCTTTTCCAGTGACCTTCCCCTTACAGTGGAAGCACTCAGAATCAGCAGTTGGTCCAGCAGCGTCAGGCACAGGAGGGTTTGGCTTAGAGATCACATCTTTGGCCTTGCCCTTGCCCTTCCTATTCTTCCAAAAGTTGCCTTTCTTTTAAAGTTAGGCTTGTTCTGGATGGCCATCACATGGCTGCTGCCAGCACCTTTCTTGATGTCTGCTTCTGCTGTCTTAAGCATGTCACACAACTCATTCAATCCCCTCTCCGCACCATGCATATGGTAGTTCGAGATGAAGTTCCCATAGCTAGGTGGGGAGAGAGAGAGAGAATGAAATCAGTAGCCAGTTCTGGACCAATTGGGAAGCCTAGCTTCTCCAACCTCTGAGTGTAACCAACCATTTTGATCACATGTGGTCCAACTGCTGCACCCTCTGCTAACTTAGTCTCAGCAAGAGACTTAGAAACATTGAACCTTTCGGTTCTAGCCTGAGTCTGGAACATCTCATCTAGCGCTATGATCATATCATAGGCTGTATGGTTATTATCAAACTGCATCTGCAGATCTGGTTCCATGCTAGCAAGCATCAGGCATCCTACTTCAAGATCAGCATCACATGCTTTCTTGTAAGCGGTTTTCTCAGTAGCAGGTGCATTATCAGCAGGTTCTCTGGTAGTGGGGTGTGTAGAATATCTTCCTTTTTCTCAGCCCTGAGAACAATTCTCAGGTTGCGGATCCAATCCGCATAGTTTGTTCCATTCAATTTATCTTTCTCAAGGATTGAACGTAAAGTAAATGGTGGATTGCTAGGTGCCATTGATCTACAACAAAAGTAAATGCAAAATACTAAGACAAAGAATCCAAGATAGAGTAAATGATATTAAAACTTTAATAAAATTTACTTCCACTAAGATCAATATCCCTCTATTGAATTTTAGTGATTCAAGACCCAAACTAACAAGTCTACTAGTGAGCTTTAGCATCACCGCTAGTGGACAAGGTAGAAGGTAAGCAACTCTTTGCTAATCATATCACATATGACTCTTGTTGTTGGCCAGCATCTCTATGCGTGCTCAACTCCTTATGCTTCAAGGTCCCTAACCGTTAGGATGACCTTGTTCAAGCAACCAACCCTTCTGCAGTAAGTATCGATACGAACCTGCCTGGTCAAGGAAAATCAGTGATACCCTAATTTCATAGGCGCACCACCGATTGTACAAGACATGTGATAGTGCAAGGTTTGGGGAAGCATATGACTTGAACATTACTGAGGGATCGTTCTACACTTTCACTACCGCATGTAGACAATAAACATGAATCATACGTGAAAGTAGAAACATAATAAGAGAATAGCATAAACACAGATATGACTTGGTATAGCCCAGTGTTTCTTTGGAGATCTCCATCTCCTACCAATCTGTTCACCATGATGATCTCCATCTTCATGGTATATGAACGCACATCCTCCAGTGATGAATCCACCGACTAGCTACAACTAGCGTAATTAAACAATTACATAGTCGCGAGTAGGATCATCACAATTTGGCACGCAGGCCAATACATCAAATGGACAATATATATGTGGCTCCAGCCATATATTGTCATAATCACGACATGCAAATCATGAAAACAATTACAACATGCATCACATACAATAAGGGCTATACCAGTCATCAAACCCTGCAAAACAGAGTTAAACGTTCCTAACGTCTAAACTTGAATCGCGAGAAAACTTTTACTTCTGTAGATCGATTTTCGTTTAAAGATCATCTCAATCCGAGGTCGTATGCAAAAGTTACGACCGTTTTCCGAACAACGTTCTTTTGCACATGCCGCGGTACATCTCATGCACCCGGCTTTTGACCTAGGTTCGATTCGATCAATCCGATTGATCTCCATCTTGCCATGATTGGATTTATACGTATCACTTAACTCCGATGGCGGAATTCCGACCGGTAGGAGTAGATCGTTACATGACCAATACGGCAAGATCACGAATCATGATCAGAAACTGATCTACAACCGCGCATATCTCTATATGCAGACAACCGAATCTATAACGAGGCAGTAACGGCTCCGATACCACTGAAGGGTTATGGGGATGCTTTGCTAGCCAAAAGGTTCCGCTACAATAGCCGAACGAGTTAGCCGACCGCAACGCTAGCCGAACGCTACGCTATGATAGCCGAAAGACGGTTCTGCTAGTCAGCCGAACGCTTCTCTGAGTTAGCCGAACGCAAAAATCGACCCCATAAACTAGGAACTACTGCGAGTTATAGATCACGGGATTACCACTAGACGCGCAGTTGCAGCGGAAGATGTCTTGGTGTAGACGTGCGCGTCGCAGCGATGTCGTGTAGATGTTCACGTCCAACCTTCACGTCTCCACGTGCGGTTCGTCCTTGTGCTCCAGATGCAGCACCTCCGAGGTATCCACACGTACAGGGAGGAAGCGTCACGCCTCCAGACTGCTAGGTCTGCGAGGAGCAATAGGCGCGGGCGTGGGGTGGGCGACGGTTGTCAACAATTGACGTGGTCACCTCTCTTTATATAGGCGTCCCTAATGAGCCCACCGACCTAGAGGCACATTAGCAAACCCTAATCCCGGTCTGGCTCGAGTCCAACTCGAATTAGGCTTCCAACCCCTTAAGCGTGCGACCCTTTGGGTTCACGCACACATAGACACGGCCCGAGTACTCCTACTCGCCCGATAGTTGACAGCGGCCTCTAGCAAGACGTGTCAACTCCTATGTATACACAAAGATCATATCTGACGAACCACACGATCACATTCACGTAATTCCCGTGCCACACAATATTTGGTTCAACTCATAGGTTAACATTTAACCTAAGCACGGCCATGCATTTTATGATCCAATCATATTAGTGATCCAGTGATATCTCTCTCGCATGGAGAGGGGCAAATCCCATCTTGATCGTCTATGTCTCACAGCATGTTCCTTGACAAACCCGAAGACTAACTTTATGACTACCCTGTTACGAAGTAGCGTTTGATAGTCCCTAAGTAAGTCGATTCACATCTTGAGAACATACCACAATCTCAGGTCGAAGGACATAACGTACATGATGTGTAAAGAGATAATAAGAACATCTCACGTTGGGTCAGTCCAGCCCCATGTCTTACATGTGCCCACATTATTAGTTTGACATCTCCATGTCTATGACTTGTGAAACATAGTCATCAACTAATACATGTGCTGATCTAATATTCATGTGTGTCCTCACATGAACTCCGATCAGGGACAACTATCGAATAACCATACAAGTAAAAGAGTTTCACAGACAATTCACATAATTGCCGATCAATATAAGTTGTCTTTAATGGATATTCAATGGACATATAATAAATCATAGATACAATAGAAATATCATCATCTCTATGATTACCTCTAGGGCATATTTCCAACACGTTCATGGGCACACACCTTCTTAGTATGCTGTCTTGGCATACTCTATAGAGATACGGGTCATCCCATAGATGCACCGAGCTATCCTTGATAAGCTTCTTTTTGTCTACTCCAGGTGGTACGTAGCCTGAGACTATGTAGTTGACGATGTTTGCATACCATGGGTAGGTGTCTGAAACTTTGAGGAGTGTGTCGTCCCGAAGATAGTCATTGATGGGCAGGTCCTGTTTATCCTCAGTTTGCATTTTAGACAAGTGGTCGGCTACAGAGTTCTCTACTCCCTTTTTATCTCTAATTTCTAGATCAAATTCTTGGAGGAGTAGGATCCATCTTATTAGCCGTGGTTTAGCATCTTTCTTAGTAATTAGGTATTTCAGAGCTGCGTGATCGGTGTAGACGATCACCTTGGCTCCTACCAAGTAAGATCTAAACTTGTCTATAGCAAATACCACAGCTAAAAGTTCTTTTTCTATTGTTGCGTAGTTTAGTTGTGGTCCGGTTAGCATTTTACTAGCATAGGAAATGGCATAGTGTTTCTTATCCTGGGTCTGTCCTAGGACAGCTCCTACGGCATAGTCACTAGCATCGCACATTATCTCAAAAGGTAGCGACCAATCAGGGGGTTGAATGATTGGTGCAGAGATAAGTGCTTTCTTGAGATGGTAAAAAGAGTCTAGGCATCTGTCGTCAAAGTTAAAGGGTGCGTCTTTAGCTAGCAGGTTTGTTAAAGGTCTGGCGATTTGAGAAAAATCTTTTATAAACCTTCTATAAAAACCGGCGTGGCCAAGGAAACTGCGAACGCCTTTAACATTCGTGGGAGGTGGGAGTTGTTCTATAACTTCTATTTTAGATCTATCTACCTCTATTCCATGTTCAGATACTCTATGTCCTAGCACTATCCCTTCTCGAACCATGAAGTGGCATTTCTCTCAGTTCAAGATTAAGTGCTTTTCTTGACAGCGTTGTAAGACACGGTCCAGATTCTCTAAGCAGTGATCAAAGGTTGTTCCATAGACTGAAAAGTCGTCCATGAAAACTTCCATGATTTCTTCTATCATATCCGAGAACATGGACATCATGCACCTCTGAAATGAAGCAGGGGCATTGCACAGGCCAAATGACATGCGCCTATATGCATATGTCCCATAGGGGCATGTGAACGTGGTCTTACTTTGGTCGTCGGGATGGATTGGAATTTGATGGTACCCCGAATGCCCATCAAGGAAACAAAAGAAGGAATGTTTGGCTAGCCGTTACAACATCTCATCGATGAATGGCAACGGAAAGTGGTCTTTCTTTGTGGCCTTGTTAAGTTTTCGGTAGTCTATGCACATTCTCCATCCCGTGACAGTTCGTTGTGGAATCAACTCGTTGTTTTGATTTTTAACGACCGTCATTCCTCCTTTCTTAGGAACTACTTGGACGGGGATGACCCACTCGCTGTTTGGAACAGGGTAGATTATGCCTGCGTGCAAGAGCTTCAAGACCTCCTTCTTTACTACTTCTCTCATCGCATTGTTGAGCCTCCTTTGTGGCTCTCTAGAAGGTGTAGCATCGGGTTCGATCGGAATGCGATGTGTGCAAAGAGCGGGACTAATTCCCTTGAGATCTTGCAACGAATATCCTAAGACGGATCGGTGTTTTTCTAGAACGGTGATGAGTTTAGAAACTTCTTCCGTTGTAAGTCGATCACTAATGATCACGGGAGTTTCTCTATCACCATTAAGGAAGGCATACTTAAGCCCAGAAGGAAGTGGCTTAAGCTCTATAGAGGGTTTTGGTGGAGGTTCAGACTCATCCAAGTCTAAAGGTTCATCTAAATCAGTGTCTTCTTCTTGGATAAAGTCATGGGCGTCTTCTTCTAGATTGGGTTGAGAAGTTTCCAGTGAAGATACCGACATCACCTCCTCTACTGGATCAGGCTCGGGTTTTGGTTCGGCTATCGAATTAACAGAGTCGGCAAAAGGAACTGAAAGATCTAGATCCTTCCCAAGGTGACCCTTAAGGCTCCCTTCACGAAATCCCTCAATGAATCTCATGAGTGGGTGCCCAATTAACAAGTCGACCTCGTCTACGTCAAAGACATAGAAATTTGCGAGGAAGCTAACCTTGTTAATTGTGATAGAAATATTATGTGCAATCCCACAACTCTCGGCCAATTTTCCAGAAGGAAACTTAAGGAATTTATTGGTCGGGTTTAGTGGTTCCTCACCTAGGAGTGTTAACATCAACGATTTAGACATTAAATTTACTCCTACAGCGGGATCATAGAGGGAATCTACAGCCGTCTTGTTTATGGCACACGATATGGATGTGAAACAGGACAGAAGCTTAACGACATCTAGTGATGCTTCAGCCTCCCTGAACCATTCATTGCTCATAATAGTCATGAGCTCTTGGGCAGTCGCCTTAAGGTAACTTGCCTCAAACTGGGTTGGCATGTGGTTATTAGGAGCTCTACGGGCTGTGGATCTCTTTTGCATAGGTAGTTTTGAGACATTACCATAATCGACGAAAAGATCTGTCTTGATATTTAGAGGATAATCCAAAGGATGAATTACTTCTTCCTTTGGAGGAGTAGATGGTAGTGGTTCAGGTTCGACAGCTTGGGGTATAGGTTCGGCTGTCATGGGTTTGTCCCTAGGAGTTTGATCTTCCTCTAGAGTTTCTCCGTGGTCATCGGTGAAGGGGGTGTTCTTGAGAATGGTCGCAAGAACTTCCTTACCTTCACTAATGGGTAAATGGAGGAAAGCTCCTTTAGAGGCTAAATCAAGGAATTGTGCGGAGTTTTGGCTAAGACCGAGATAGAAATGTTGCATAAGGGTTGGCTCGGTTATAGCTAAATCTGGGCCAGAGGATGCTAAGTCTGTAAGTCATGCCCAGGCCGCACCTAGAGATTCCTTCTCGTCTTGTTTGAAGTTTAGCACATCTCTACGAAGACGAGCTACGCGGGATATGGGAAAGTACGTTAAGCAGAACATGGCTTGCAGTTTCTCCCATTCTCCATTCACACTACCAACGTAGCGAGTATACCAGCGTCTAGCTTTTCCCGTTAACGAGAACGGAAATAGCTTCCACTTAAGAGAGACTCGCCTCATCCCTTGGATGTGAATACACGAACAAAGTTGTTCGAAATCACATAGGTGGGTATAAGGATTCTCATCTACTTCTCTCGAAAAGGGATTCTCCTGAACCATCGCTATGAGGCTGGGGCGAAGCTCATAGCGAACTGCCAAAATGGCGTGAGATGAACTAGGCGTCTCCAACTCAGCGCCCGATGGAGCAGCGTAGTCAAAAAGGGTTGTTTGATCCATATTGATTTATGAAATAAAAGTTCTAATCAAACTATGATAACTTTAACGACTTTGTTCTAGCTAACACAGCTACCGTTCCCCGGCAACGGCGCCAGAAAAGCTTGTTGACACTTCTTAATGCAACCACTAGAACTAGACTATGGAGCCTAATCCCCGGCAGCGGCACCAGAGATGCTTGTTGACACCAGAAGTGGCAAACGGATATACCGCAAGCGCACGGTAGTCAATCGTAGCTTTTCACCGGGAGTATTCCAGGTATCGTATTTCCACAGGGAACGTGAAGTGGATTAACTAGAAGTAGGGTCGTCCAAGGATGATCAAAGGGTATATGATAACTGGGATAGAGAGGTCTTCCTAATATCAATATCTGGTACTAGTTTTCTAAGAGTACTGAGGTTTACCACCTCATTCCTTACTGGGGGCGAAGGACGAAACAATAGTTGATTAAAAGGTTCTCCACCTAACAACTACTGAGGCGGCAATGCTGCTACCCAACTATTATTTTCAACTTGCCTACAACAATTGAGAGGAACTCCAAGTACTGGCTGTGTCTGTCACCCTACCACCAGGCGTCTACACAAGTGCGACAAGAAGTCCACACTGGCAAGATATAGCCTAGACACCACGTCTACACTAATCTCACTACTCTAAAGCTAAGCTTATTAGGCCTAGAGCACTTCAACAAAGTAAAGCAATGTGCCAAGTAAAAGAACTGTAAACTTAAATTACCAGACCAGAATATTAAATACTAGAAGGACTCAGATGTAACACTTACAAGAAGAATCGTATCCGCTGAGGCGCACCTTGGAGAAGATTCCTGACAGGCCGGGACTCCTCCATGGAACTCCTCACTCCCTTCCCTCTCTTCTAACACTAAAGCTACTAAGTAGGCTTTCTCTCCTTGGATGCATACAAATGAAGAGCTCTAGGGGGGTATTTATAGCTTGGAGGTGGAGTAGCGGCTACTCCGGTGCCATGTCAGCGATCCGCGTGCTCTCCTTCCTTAGCCATTGGATCAAACCGCCATAGTACCGTCATGGATGGATGGCCAGGATATTGTTCACGTGTGAAACATGTGCTTTGCCACCGACTTGGATGAAGCTCACCATGGGGTCGGCCGACCCACAATCTATCACATGTGGGCCCGGGGTATATCTTCTAGAAGGTGATGATGTCATCCTGTTGAATAGTGCAGATGGGCCCCACCAAGGGGGGGTCGGCCGACCCCCCTATGACAAGGCTGACCCACCATCTTCTCTCCCTTGGTGACCCCACATGTCATGGAGCAAGTCTTGTGAAGTTGGTTGCATTTGGTTTTCGGTGTGGACCCATGAATCCATGTGCTTCTCATCTTCACCATTGAGCAAAAGCACATGCTTGATCCAATGGTTGATATTGGCTTGAACATGCTTCTCTTGGATCATGCCATGTCACCATGGCCGAGGTGGCCCCAAGGTGGGGTCGCCCGACCCCCTTGGTGGGCCCACCTGGCCTCATTTTGTTTAATTTGCCATCTCCTACATGTTCACAAGCTAAGAGTACAAGTGGAACTTATTAGTGATAAATATGCTCATGATATGCTATTCTTCCTTGAAACCGAGGCCTGTTGACGGTTTTTTGATAAGGTAAAACATGCTATAACTTCCGTCAACAGCTGTTCGCCAGCAGATGATACAAGAAGGACTTCGGCGCCTGCTCCTCTGAGTTTTAAGGACCCATCAAAGTACATCTTCCAATGATCAGGAATAGTGTTGTCTTGGATCTGCTGTATTTCTGTCCACTCGGCGATGAAATCAGCTAGAGCCTGTGACTTGATGGCTTTCCTGGGAGTGAACTTGATGTTGAGTGCTCCTAATTCAACGGCCCACTTGGAAATTCTTCCGGTGGCATCACGATTGTGAAGGATTTCTCCCAAAGGGAAATTCGTGACCACCGTGATCTCATGAGCGTCGAAGTAGTGTCGTAGCTTTCTTGAGGATATGAGTAATGCATAGAGCAGTTTGTGTACTTGCGGGTACCTGACCTTCGAGTCAGAGAGTACCTCGCTGATGTAGTAAACTGGTCGTTGGGTGTTGTAGATGTGCTTCTCGTCTTTGCGCTCCACCATGATTGCAGGACTCACAACGTGTGTGGTAGCTGCGATATACAGCATCATTGGTTCCCTGGGCTCCGGCGACGTCAGTATGGGTGAATTGGTAAGGTAGCCTTTGAGTTGTTCAAAAGCCTTGTCCGCTTCTTCCGTCCACTGAAATTTGTCACCGGCTTTAAGCAATTTGAAGAAAGGTAATCCCTTTTCTCCTAGCCGTGAGATAAATCGATTTAACACAGCCATGCACCCGGTGAGTTTCTACACGTCTCTGACAGAGGTAGGCGGCTTCATGTTGATGATAGCTGTGATCTGCTTTTGACTAGCCTCGATGACTAACAAGGAATCCGAGTAACTATCCTGAGGGTACCCCGAAGACGCATTTGGTTGGATTGAGTCTCCATTGATACACACATAATCGGTTGAAGGTTTCCTCTAGGTCTGATATCAGGGTAGTGGGATCCTTTGTTTTTATGACCACATCATCAACATAAGCTTCTGCATTGCGGCCAATCTGGTCACCCAGACAATCTTGGATGGCACGTTGGTAAGTAGCCCCCGCGTTCTTCAGTCCAAAGGACATGGTTTTGTAACAGTATGCTCCGAAAGGAGTAATGAACGGTGTCTTGGGTTGGTCTTCTTCTTTGAGAGCAATCTGATGGTACCCGAAGTAACAGTCCAGAAAGGATAGTAGGGCGGAGCCTGCGGTGGCATCAACTATTTGGTCTATCCTTGGTAATCCGAAAGGATCCTTTGGACAATGCCTGTTGAGGTCTGTGTAGTCGACACACATGCGCCACTCAGTAGAGTTCTTCTTCTTGACTAGCACTGGGTTAGCTAACCACTCGGGGTGAAGGATTTCTCTAATGAATCCAGCCGTGAGTAGCTTTGCTATTTCCTTGATGGCCTCTTTCTTTTCTGGTGAGAATCGTCGTAATCTTTGCTTGATGAGTCTTGAACCTTCCTTTAACTCCAATTTGTGCTCAGCCAAGTTCCTTGGAACCCCAGGCATGTCTGTTGGTTTCCAAGCAAATATATCTTTGTTTGCTCTAAGGAACTTGGTGAGCGCGAGTTCCTATTCCTCAGATAGGTGAGCACTGATGACCGCTGTCTTGGAGGGGTCACCAGTTTCTAGATCAATAGTCTTTGTGGATACCTCTGCTGATGGTTGGATAGTACCTGCCTTTTTGGTTGGAATTTCCGAATCTCCAGGCTAAGTATTATGCACCATCTGAGCGAGTTCTTGTACTTCTAGGGCGAGTTGAGCTTTTTCAGCGATTTGGACAGCCTCTGTATCGCAATCAAATGAGCGCTTCAAGTCGCCTCTAAAGGTTAAGATTCCTTTAGGACCCGACATCTTCAATAGGAGGTACGGGTAGTGGGGTACTGCCATGAACTTGGCAATAGCAGGTCGCCCAAATATGGCGTGATACGATGATTCGAAGTCGGCTACCTCAAAACTGATGTACTCTGTTCGGTAATTGGTCGGAGTTCCAAAAGTGACGGGTAGTATGATCCTTCCGAGTGGTACAGCCGCTTTTCCGGGTACTATGCCGTAGAGAGGAGCGGTTGATGGTGTGAGCTGAGTTGCAAGATCTAGATTCATCTTTCGTAGGGTGGTTGCAAAGATGACATTGAGTCCTGCCCCGCCATCGATGAGTACCCTACCAAGTGTATATCCTGCGACCGTGGGATCCAAAACTAGCGGGTAATGCCCTGCATTGGAAACACTGGTCCATTGATCTGCTCTGGAGAAATTAATCGGATGCTTAGACCAGTCGAGATATTTGGGTGTCGCTGGTTCAGTAGACATGATCTCCCGTAGGGAAAGCTTTTGGAGCTGCTTGCTGTCGCTGGTAGTTACTCCCCCGAAGATGACGTTGATGGCTCCTTTGGGGTGCTGGAAACCACCGGCATCTTGGTGAGGATCTTCAGCTGTCTTCTTGCCTTTGTCCTTCTTATTTTTGTTGAAGTCAGAATTCAAGCCTCGCTCTTTGAGCTGTCGACAGTGCCTTGCCTGTTGTCCGCCTTTTGGATGAAAGGGGCACGGCCCGTCGAGTAAGTCATCAAAAGTGAATGGCTTGTTTCCCTTCTTCTGAGGCTCCATGGCAGCAACAGTATTGTCTCCTGCCCTTTTCCGGGTGTTTTGTTGTGGTGCCTGGTTACCTCTCTGGTTGTTTCCTCGATCACCTTGCGTGTTTCTATCGGGGAAACGTTCCTGGGTGCGTTCTTCTATCGCCATCATGGAGTTTACAGCCCGATGGAACTCGTCAGCGGTGGTCGGGTCCTACTTGATAAAATCTTTGTAATTGTACCTTTCACAAATGCCATTGCCAAAGAGGTCAATTACTTCTCTGTCTGTGATGTCGGATACTATAGAGCGGATCTCTGAGAATCGCCTATAGTACTCCCGCATCGATTCATTTTTCTGTTGCTTGCAGGTTCTGAGCTTAGTCCGGGGATCTGATCTCTCTAGGACACCAGCAAAGTTTTCAACGAAGATACGATGGAGTTGTTCCCAGGAGTCGATGGACTCGGGTTTAAGCCTGTCGAACCAAGCAAGCGGCATTGTCTCTAGAGCCATTGGGAGGTAGAGTGCTTTGACGTCGTTGCTTCCACCAGCTAGCACGACTGCTTGAGCATTCAGCCTGAGCCACCGTTTAGGTTCTGTCTTCCCATCGTACATTGAGTAGTTCCCGGGTTTGAATTTTCGCGGGAATGAGACTGATCGAAGCCTTTGGGAAAAGCAGGGGAAACGATCGACTGCATTAGATGCTGCAACTGCGACTCCTCTGTATGAAGATTTGGCTCCTCCCTCAGCTTGATCAGGTACTCGGTGGCCCAGATGACTCCTTGCTGGGATACGACCGAGTCGCTCTTGAACAGGCCGCCTCTGGCTTGGGTGAGATGAAGCTTTCTCATCAGCTAGGGACTCAAGATTCCGCCCTCGGAGTTGAAGTGCAGTAGTCTGAAGCATGACCAATCGTCGCTCTTCATCAGGGGTGCGGTTGGTCTTGGCTCCCATCTCTGTAGCTAGAGCTAGGATGTTTTGATAGGGAGTCTGGAAGACTTTATGGCCGACGACCCTCATGAACTCGGGTTCAAGGTTGCGAGAACAATCAGGGCGTCGTCTGTTAAGATCATCCTGGGAGTGATTCTCTTCAGTGCGAGCTTGACGCTCTGCCTCTGCTTCCAGACACCTCCGAGTGTTGTATTCTTCTAGTCGTACATTGTAGCGGTCTACAGCTTCCTTGCGGTGATTTGCTCGCCTTCTGCGGACTTCTTTAGCTTGGTTTTTTCGGATTCTCTCAGCCTTTAAGGACTCGGTTTCCCCAGGTCCTTCCGGATCATTGTCAGAGATCATACTCAGAGTTTCATCGTCTTGAAAGACATCTGGTGGGGTTGGTGGTTGTAGAGATGACTGATGCCCCGCCATGAAGACTTCACGGGCGTAGCCCTGGTTTGATTATCCTGGTGTTGCTGACTCCAAAGTAGAAGTGCTGGAGATTAGTTCTGTTGAGGAGTCGTGTTCCTCAAAAGGGAGCTGATGTCCATGCTGATTTGGAAGTTGCTGGTCAATTGTGCCAACCAGTCTAGCCGGGGCGGACTGAATTGGTCAATGGACAATATTACCCTCCTTGGTAGAGCTGAAAATGAGTCATTGTTGAGCTCCTGTCAAAGGTATCTGCTGATACTCTTTGAATCTTGCACTAATCAGGTCCTGGAAGTTTTCAGCAGAGTTCCGTAGCCCGAAGGTGATGCCATAGCTGTTGTCCGGGTCCTTTTCTTTAGACTTCGAGTTGGAGTAGGAGTCAGATGCCTCTGTATGGTCCCCAGGGTTCTGCGGATCTTGGATTGCCAGATTTTCTAGGTTCTGAGCGAGGTGTTCCATCTTTGGCATGGCTTGCGGTTTTGGGTCAACGGCGAGCTGTCTATGTAGCTTTCCTTGATCATCCGCAATGCAAGTCCATGAGCCAAAAACAAAAATTGATCCCGCTGAGAACATATTGTCATGGTTTGTCGGGCTCTTGGTCGTCGAATCGCCGAAAGCACCTACCTGGCGCGCCAGCTGTCGGTGTTTGTTAACCGGCAACTCGTCTTGAGTAATCTCAGACGATTTGTTCGGTGGGGATCGACGTTCGTAGGACTCGGCGAGTACACAGGGACAGCGATTTATACTGGTTCAGGCCCCTAAATAGCGTAATACCTTACGTCCAGTGCGGCGTGTGCCTTGTGTATTGTTATGATTCAATGTTCAATGATCTGGAGCCTGCGCCCGCTTCCTCTTATATATCCGGGTAAGCCTTAGCGCAGACCGAGTCCTAGCCGGTTACAACAGTGGAGTCCTATTCTAATTACAGGGCTTCCTTTTACAACTCGGCTAAGTTACAAACTAGAGTCCTAATCCAAGTACACTTTGTCTTCGGATCTCTAAAGCCATCCTGGATTAGTCGGAGTAATCATCGATGGATGATATCTCTGACATCCTGGTCCGTCAAATATGTTCTTATATATCTCCTCACTATTCTATCCAGCGAGTCCGTATCAGTGACAACTTGTCAGTTGGCAGTGTCAAATAACCCGGGGCCAAGCCCGCGGGTAAGGATCGAGGCCAAGCCTCGGAGTGACAGCGCAGTTGGGTGTCAGTGAGACAGGGGGAGCTTTTTGTCACTGGTTTTTGTTGGTAGTTCTTAACTTCACTAAAGATAGAGCTAGGCAACTATCCCCGGTAACGGCCCAGAAATGCTTGTTGACACTGCTAACGTCGTTACTAGGAGTAGACTATGGAATCTATCCCTGTCAACGGCGCCAGAAATGCTTGTAGCAAGTCCAGTCACTATACCTAAAGGAGTGAAGCTAAAGCAGCTATCTACTAATGTCAAATGGGGTTGGCAATCCCGACACTAGTAGGAACTAGCTAGAGAGATTGCAATCTACCTAGAGGAGATTCTGCAAGCGTACAGAACTATCGTAGTAGCACTTCGTCTGGGAGTACCAGGTGTCGATTTATTTGTTCCCAAAGGAATGCTAGGGTGGTGTATGAGTCGAGTCAAGGAAGGGATGAGAGTCAAAGAATAAGAAAGGGAAAAGGAGAGAAGAGAAGAGAGGAGATGAAAGGCTAGAAAGAATTTCTGAGTGGATAGGTAAGGATGAAATATGGTTAAGGTAAGGTGGATGGATAGGTAGATAAGGGCAATAAGGTAACTAAGGATAACTAATATAACTAACTAATAACTAATAACTACTCCTAGATAACTACGAAGCAAGATAGGCAAATGCCAAATAAGCAACCAAGTTAAGTATAGTTTTATTCCTATTTTGTCAAGTACCGAGGCGTACTAGCCTTTACCACTGACTTAGGTTGAACGCTAGCACAACGAGCCTTACTGTTAAACTAGACCAACTACGTGGTGGAATTCAAGGCGCACAGGGCTGTCACCACCTGCTTGCTACCACAGCTATCCGGGGGTCTAGCCGTATCTGAAGGTAAGTCTATAACTAAGCACCACGCCTAATTATATTCTAACTATCTCTATCCTGGCCTAGAATAGAGACACCCTTGCGGACGTAAGAGCAAATACTTGACTCAATAAGATAAACACTAAACTAACTAAGCAACCTATTGGCAAAGATCAAACACCAAGCACACTAGAGATTAACTACTATGGCTAAGTGAATTGAAATGTAGGATAGCTAGGTACTCAAGCAATCAATCAAGTATACTACTCAATACTGGTAAGTAGAATAAAGTAATACTTGAAATGATGAACTAGAATATACTAAAGTTCTTGAGTTACAAGATCAAAACCTGAACCGGATATGAAGGAAGACTCTTCCCAACTCCAGGACCGATTACTCGCACGCTTCTACTCTTGAGCTAAGCCTTGAGCAGCGCTTCCGCGAGGGCAATGAGGCAAGGATGCCTTGCTCTACTAGCTACCTACTTGCCTAAGCTTGGCTAAATCCTAAGCTATTAGCTCTCTAGCTTTAGCCTTGCTTTCCTCTTTGATTCTTCCTTCCTTTCCTTGCTTCAAATGAAGTGACGCCTCCAGGGGGGTATTTATAGCCCAAGTGAGTGAGGGGGGTACTTATAGGGGGCAGCCAACCGACCTAGGGCAAACCCTAGTGGCGGGCACCAGTGCTAGGTGGCGGCCGCCACCCCCCTGGCCCTTGGATGCACTGTCATTGATCCTACGGTCTCCAGGGACTCCTCCAAGGTGGTTGCATGTCCAAATAACCGTCATTAGGTCATGATCCACGTGACATCTCTTCTTAGCCCTTCGATGCCACCGACCTAGTGACCAAGGGCTGAGATTTGGCCCTGGGGTGGTCACACGTATCACTAACATGGCAGGGGGGAGTTTGGGCCTCTCCTTGGTGGCGGGCGCCACCTAGGGGTGGCGGGCGCCACCCCACTAGGGCCCAGCTAGGCCCTGGTGAGTGGGCTCGGCCTCTGGTGGGTCCATTCTCCATGTTTGGTCCAAATCCTGCATTCAAATAGAAATCTATGGACATGTGGAATTTGGTTAGTTTGAAACCTATTTGACTACTTTTCATGCCTTTTTGGTGAATTTTTGGGTAAAATGTTGATGGTAAAACAAGTGTTTAAGGACCATCAACAAGCTCCCCCAAGCTAACCTGTTGCTCATCCTCGAGCAACAATGCGGTTTAAGCATTGAGCATGAAATAGATAGCAACTTAAGATGTATACAAGTGCATATTGTATAGTGAGAAATAACTTAGTGTATATCATTAATCATAGCAATGTAGGGCTTATAGCTTTTCGCTTCAAACATGCAAGAGTGAAATAAAGCAGTAGACAGGCAACTTTTATCTTGCTTAGGTTTGACTAGGATTCTGTCTGGAGGTCTTTTTTTAAGGTTTTCAAAAGATAAAAACTTGCTTAAGTCCTCCAAGATTCACTCAATCACTCAATGGTGTTTAAATCCTCACTTAGGCAAAAATGTAGCCTCTTCTATTTCTAAAGAATGATATGTGGAGTTATAGGTAGGCTAAGAATCATGAGCAAATTGCATAATGTTTATTACTAAGCTAGACACTCAGATCATAAGGAGCAGCAAATCATAAAAATTGATCAAGATGTGCATGTGTGGTTATGTGGAAGTGTATAGAGAGATATTTCAATATCCTTCCTAGTTAATTTCTGGGGTCTAGAGCTAATGATAACTCTCTCTCTCTTTTTCGAAACATAGTGAGTAGACAAAAATGTGTCCTCACATTTTCTTAGGACATAGTCCTCTCTTGAGCTACTTTGCTCATTTTTTTCATATCTCTCTTTTTTTAGCTCTAGATTTCCCTAGATTGTCTATAGAAAAGGATTTTAGAAATGAAAAGGGGGAAGAGAGAGAAATGCTTATTCCCAGTGTAGGAATAGCTTAAGGCTAGCAATGGAACGTTTGACAAGGTATTGCATATTGTCGGGGGACCACAAAAGGGGTACCCCGAATCAACGCAAAAACAAATAAGAGACCTAACTAGTCTAACCCTCTAAAAAACCAACCCCTCGAGGCCTACAACGCCGGCCCACCGCCAGGAAGCCTGGGCCCGCCAAAGCCTTACCGACCGCCTCCTGGTTGCCTACCTCTCGAGCCCCAGCACATAGGCCTCGAGCCCACTACAGCTGTACACCGTTCCTCGAGACCCCACGTGGGGACCTCGAGCCTCTCTAACACGGTAACCTATCCCTCGAGACACATCATACCTCCCTCGAGCAGCGCCAGACATCGGATACCAACCCATACTGCGCATTTAATGTGTCCACCTACTCCGGTCACATCCTCTGGCACACGATGTATGCCACAGTGAACCGGGGCCAGAGTCAAACCTCGTTTTCACCACAAGCATGGGCAAAAAGGCATAAGTACAGCACTGTTAGGCCATATCCTGCACTGTAGCACACTCGAGCCACGTCTCGAGACCTGGATTCCCGCTGTACGGCCAGGTTTTCCAGGACTTGCCCATACCTACGGGGGCTCGAGCCCCACGTAGGCGCCACCTCGAGGCCGGCCCCGTGCCCCTCGAGCCCTGACTGCTTTCATGCTATTGGAGGACAGGTACCCCAAGACCCGGAGGGACCCTGCCACGTCTTGTACGTGCCGGAATGGGCGCTGCACGGCCTCCACGTCGCCACGTCTCCACGTCCGCGCCCGGGATGGAAGCCACGCTTCAAGGACGCCTAAACAGCAACCCCCACGCCGGCTCTAGTGACCTCTACAATACAGAATTCCAACCCTTCGCCGTATTGGGCGTTGTACATGTCACTCCTGTGTATCCCTGGCCTCCTCTTGTTCTATAAAAGAGGACACCAGGGCCCTTCATGCAAGCGAGTCCAAACAAGTACACACGGGCACACACGAGTCCACACGACACACACACACGAGTCCAGACTCTCATCCACGCTCGTTGAGCTTGTATTGCCCCTGTACAAGCACTTAGGTGCAAGTAATACAAGAACCTCCTCCCCCCGCTGGACGTAGGGCCTTCTTTGCCCGAACCAGGATAAACCCTTGTGTCATCTTGCATCACCATCTAGGAAGAGAGCACGCGATCATATTACTAGTTTGTGTCATACCCCCGGGGTCGAAACACCGACAGTTGGCGCGCCAGGTAGGGGCCTTCGCGTGTCGGAGTCGATTTCTCGTTGTTTTCTGGATGGCTTCTTCCACTCCTTCGTTCTCTGCTGGTGCCGTCATCTGGTTCGGGAGCCTCGAGTTCCTGGCCACCGGTAGCGGCAATGAGCTGACCCTGCTCTCCACGGAGAGCCCGAGCGGAGGGCGTGTCATGCCACCACGCGCGGGGGCGTGGCGCGTCGCCACCTCATGAGCAGCGCCATCGTCACCATCGTCGCCAGGCACAGGCGGTGCCCGCGGCGTACACCCACTTCCCCGTGGCCGGCGCAGAGTCCCCGAGGAGAAACCTGCCCGGCGCGCGGCTGGAGACTTCTAGTGCGCGCGCGCACTCGCCCAGTGAGTTCACGTTCGTCATGCGCACGGACCGGGAGCCTGGCCAGAGGCCCCCGAGCCGTGCTTCGTTGACACCACCCGGCTTTCTCCCGCACGGGGTGTACCGCGCTCGGCGCCAGCGACCCCCGTTCGGCCTCAACAGCTCCGCAGCTGTCTACGCCCGCCACCTCGACGAGCGCTGTCAGGACCGGGCGGCAGCAGAGCGGGAGGAACGTCCGGGCGTGATCCTACAAGCCACCGCCGACCTGGAGATCGTCAACCCCGCGTACGTCGACCGCGGCTTCTCACGAGTCGTCGAGCCACCCCGGTGAGCCACCATCGGAGAGTGGTACCGTGAGCTGCAGTCCCAGCACGAGCTAGGGCGGCGCGACATCAACAGCTCTGACTCCGACGAGTACGACTACCACGACCCTGACCTCTGGGATCCCACCAGGGAGTGCTTCCAGCTCGAGGGGGTCGTGAGCGATGCTGAGGACAACGACGACGACAGGCCGGCGCTCAACCTCGAAGTGCCCAACGACGTGGCTGCGGCGGGCGGACCACGCGTTCAGGGGAGGAACGAACCCCCAGCACCGGATGCACCATCTCAGCACAACGACGACCGGGCGGCGCAGCTCGCGCAGCTGCGGGAGATGATCACCAAGGCTGAGGAGGACCGACAACGCCTGCTGCAGCTCGAGCAAACTCTTGTGCAGGAACAAGCCCAACCTCGAGGCGCCGGCGCTCGTGGCCGTGCTCGAGAGGTCCACCGGCAGATCCTCGAGGATGGGGCACCAGCACGCCCCGAGGTGCGCTTCCGGTGAGCCGGGCAGAACGTGGTGGCGGCCGCGATGCTGCTCCGCGATCTACTCGCCGTCTCCAACCCTGACGCCAGGCGCATGCTCGGGGAAATGAAGAACCTCCTCGAGACAGCCACTCTGCAGCAGGCCGAGAGCTCAGCCTCGCGACGGCGCAGAGCGGCCTCGGGGAAGCCAGCAGACACGCCCCGCAACGAGCGTGAGGCGTCCGTCCACCAGCCGGACGCCTCTCGAGCCAGGCCAGTCCGGGAGAAGATCGTCGACAACCGGCCATCTCAAGACCCCGATGACGCCCGCGACGACATCAACCGCCGGCGCAAGGACAAAGGGGCCGAGGAGCTTGGCTATAGTGCCCATCGAGGGGGCGCTACGACAGTGATGAGGACCGGCAAACCCTCGAGCCCCCAGGCCCCGGGTCTTCAGCCGGGCCATCCACACCTCATTCCTCCCTGGCCGCTTTCGACCACCGACCAACATCGTGAAGTATGACGGGGAGGTCGAGCCGAAGCTATGGCTCTCCGACTTCCAACTGGGCGGGGCGAAGAGCGACGACCGCGTGATCATACGCCAGCTCCCACTCTACCTCTCGGACACCGCCCATCGGTGGCTCGAGGGGCTCCTGCCGCATCAGATCCACGACTGGGCCGACCTAGTCAGGGTCTTCGATGGGAATTTCAAGGGGACTTGCGCGCGCCCAGGCAACCCCTGGGATCTACGATGTTGTAGGCAGACAGCGGACGAGCCCCTCCGCAACTTCGCTCGGCGATTCTCGAAGCAGCGCCTCGAGCTCCCCCACGTGCCTGATGAGGATGTCATCTCAGCATTCCTCGCGGGCACGACATGCCAAGAGCTAGTCCACGAGCTAGGGCGCTACCGTCCCAAGACGGTCGAGGATCTGATGGATCGTGTCACCAGCTTTGCCTCAGGCGACGAGGCAGTGGGGGCCTTCTTTGGCCGCTCCACGGACAAAGGCAAGGCGGTGGCCACGCCGGAGGGCTCGAGCAAGGGCAACAATGTCAAGAACCGCAACAACAACAACAAAAAGAAGAAGAACAAAGGCAAAGGTCAGAAGGCGAAGCGCGACGCCGATGACGACGACGATGAAGAAGTGCTCGCGGGCGCCCTCGAGCATAAGAAGACTCGAGGCCCCCCTGACGGGGCTGTCTTCGACAAAATGCTCGAGGACCCCTGCCCTTATCACAAGGGTCCCACGAATCACAAGTTGAAGGACTGCCGAATGCTGAAGGGCTTCTACTCCAAGCTCGGCGACAAGAAGGAAGATGCGCCTAAGGGCAGGGACAACAATCGACGCGACGACGGGGACGCGGACGGTGACTTCCCCCCGGTGCGCGACTGCTTCATGATCTACGGGGGCCCAACCATCGGGCTCTCAGCTCGAGAGAGAAAGAAGGAGCGCTGGGAGGTCCTTGCACTCTGCCACGACGCCCCCCGGTATCTTGACTGGTCTGATGCGCCGATCACGTTCGACCGTGACGACCATCCGGACCATGTCGTAAATCCGGGGGCGTACCCTCTCGTCGTCGACCCCGTCATCATCGACGTACAGTTCTCCAAGGTGTTGATGGATGGGGGCTCGAGCCTCAACATCATATACCTCGAGACCCTCGACCTCCTGGGGATTTCGAGGGACCAGCTCCGACCCAGCGTCGGGGGGTTCCACGGAGTCGTACCAGGGAAGAAGGCCCACCCCCTCGGGCGCATCGACCTACCTGTTTGCTTTGGCACACCGGCCAACTTCCGCCGGGAGACGCTGACCTTCGAGGTGGTTGGGTTCCAAGGGACCTACCACGCCATCATCGGCAGGCCTAGCTACGCCAAGTTCATGGCGGTCCCCAACTACACGTAGTTGAAGCTCAAGATGCCGGGGCGGAAAGGGGTCATCACCGTCGACACCTCCTACGAACACGCGTACCACTGCGACGTGGAGTGCGTCGAGCGTGGGGAGGCCAACATCCAAGTCGACTCGCTCGAGGCCCTGGCTGCCCTGGCCACCGAGGCCCCTGAAGCAGCCACGCCGGCACCTTCGAGCCGGCAGAGCACACCAAGCAGATACCCGTCGACCCGACCTCGACCGACGGCAAGACGCTGGCCATCAGTGCCAGCCTCGAGCCTAAATAGGAAGCAGTGCTCGTCGACTTTCTCCGCGCAAACATCGACATGTTTGCGTGGAGCCCCTCGGACATGCCAGGCATACCGAGGGGAGTCGCCGAGCACACCTTAGAGATCCAGGCCGTGTCCAGACCGGTGAAGCAACGCCAGCGCCGCTTCGACGAGAAGCGTAGGATCATCGGCGAGGAGGTGCACAAGCTTTTGGCGGCTGGATTCATCAAGGAGGTATTTCACCCGGAGTGGCTAGCTAACCCCGTACTAGTTAAGAAAAAGAATGGAAAAATGCGGATGTGTGTAGACTACACTGGTCTGAATAAAGCATGTCCAAAAGTTCAATTCCCTTTACCCAGAATTGATCAGATTGTCGATTCCACTGCGGGGTGTGAAGTACTTTCATTTCTCGATGCGTATTCCGGCTGCCACCAGATTATGATGAAAGAATCCGACGAGCTCGCTACCTCTTTTATTACGCCTTTTGGTATGTATTGCTAAGTTACAATGCCCTTCGGCCTTTGAATCGCCGGGGTAACATATCAGCGTTGTATGCAGCATATCTTTGGCGAACACATAGGCAAAACCATCGAGGCCTACGTTGATGACATCGTGGCTAAGACCAAGAAAGTCGGGGACCTCATCAGCGATCTCGAGACCACGTTCGAGTGCCTCCGGGCCAAGAATGTGAAACTCAACCCCGAGAAATGTGTCTTCGGTGTGCCTTGAGGCATGCTACTTGGCTACGTTGTCTCACAACGGGGGATCGAGGCCAACCCCGAAAAGATCTCAGCAGTCACGAGGATGGTCCCAATTCGAGACCTCAAGGGCGTACAGAAAGTGATAGGCTGTCTAGCCGCTCTCAGCAGGTTCATCTCGAGGCTAGGGGAAAAGGCGCTACCCCTCTACCGCCTGCTGAAGAAAACAGAACGCTTTGCGTGGACCGTCAAAGCCGAGGAGGCCCTAACCAAGTTGAAGGGGTTGCTGACTTCCGCGCCAATTCTCGTGCCACCACGACCAGCCCAGGGTGACGATCCCCTCGATCCTCTCCTCCTCTACGTGGCCACAACCACCCAGGTGGTTAGCGCGCTCGTAGTCGTCGAGAGACACGAGGAGGGTCACGCGCTACCAGTCCAACGGCCGGTGTACTTCATCAGTGAGGTGCTCTCCGAGGCCAAGGTCCGGTACCCACACATCCAGAAGCTGCTCTACGACATCATCATCACGAGGCACAAGCTCCAGCATTACTTCCTCGCTCATCCCGTAACGGTGGTATCGTCCTTCCCCCTCGGAGAGATCATCAACAACCGGGAGGCCACAGGGCGCATCGCCAAGTGGTCTGCCGAGCTGATGGGGGAGGCCATCACCTACGCTCCACGAAAAGCCATCAAGTCGCAAGCGTTGGTGGACTTCGTTGCTGAGTGGACCGAAACCCAGCTCCCGCCGGCACAAATCCAAGCCAAGCTCTGGACTATGTACTTCGACGGGTCCCTCATGAAGACAGGGGCAGGCGTAGGCCTGCTCTTCATCTCACCCCTCAGAGTCCACATGCGCTACCTGCTGTGCTTGCACTTCCCCGCCTCCAACAACGTCGCTGAGTACGAGGCCCACGTCAACGGGCTGCGTATCGCCCTCGAGCTTGGGGTCCGACGCCTCGACATTCGAGGGGACTCGCAGCTCGTCGTCAACCAGGTCATGAAGGCCTCGAGCTGCATCGATCCCAAGATGGAAGCATACTGCGGAGAAGTGCCCAAGCTAGAAGACAAGTTCTACGGCCTCGAGCCCAACCACATCGCTCGAAAGTACAACGAGGCCGCAGATGAGCTGGCTAAGTTAGCATCCACGCGCGGCACCATCCCACCAGATGTCTTCTCGCGGGACATTTTTGAGCCATCCGTTAAAACCGGCCCGGGGGCTGGCCCCTCGACGCCACCCCTCGAGCCGGACACGGGGGCTCGACCTTCAACGCCACCCCTCGAGAACGACCCCTCGACATCCGCTGAGGCAATGCAGATCGACGCACCCGCCTCTTCTTCATCACGACCCTCGACTGGCGGACGCCCTTCCTCGACTACCTGATGCAAGGCGTGCTACCAGAAGACAAGACGGAGGCCCGACGCATCGCTCGAAGGGCCTAGACCTACGTCATCTATGGTGGCGAACGAGAGCTATAACGTCGAAGCTCGTCAGGAATCCTTCAGCGCTGCATCCCCCTCAAGGAAGGACGCAGGCTCCTCAACGACATGCACTCGGGGGCTTGCGGCCATCACGCAGCGCCAAGGACCTTGGTGGGGAACGCCTTCCGCCAAGGCTTCTACTGGCCAACCGCCATCGGAGACGCCAAGCGCCTAGTTCGAGCTTGCCAAGGGTGTCAGTTCTACGCCAAGCAAACGCACCAGCCCGCGCACGCCCTGCAGATGGTCCCCATCACTTGGCCATTTGCCGTCTGGGGGCTCGACCTCGTGGGTCCCCTCAAGATGACAAATGGAAAGTACACGCATGTGCTCGTGGCCGTCGAAAAATTCACCAAGTGGATCGAGGCTAAGCCTATAGGCAACCCCACCTCCGAGAAGGCCATCCAGTTCATCGCCGACATCATGTACCGGTTTGGGGTGCCTAACGTCATCATCACCGACAATGGCACACAATTCGTGGGCAAAGAGTTCATCAACTTCTGCGACGACAACAACATTCGCGTGAACTAGGCCTCGGTCGCATACCCTCAATGCAACGGGCAGGTCGAGCGTGCCAACGGCATGATACTCCGTGGGCTGAAGCCGAGGCTGTTCAAGACCCTCAAGAATTTTGGAAAGGGGTGGGCTGCAGAGCTCCCCTCGGTGCTGTGGGGCCTCACGAATACGCCGAGTCGAGCCACCGGGTTCACTCCGTTCTTCCTAACCTACGGCGTCGAGGCTGTCTTGCCTACGGACCTCGAGTACGGCTCCCCTCGACTTCGAGCCTACAACGAGCAAACCAACGACGAGAGGCTCGCCAACGCCAAGGACCAGCTCAAGGAGGCTCGAGACGTGGCGCTCATCAACTCCGCGTGCTACCAGCAAACACTTCGACGCTACCACGACAAGCACGTGCGCAAAAGGGACCTGGTGGTGGGGGACCTCGTACTCCGACGGCTGCAAGATAATCGAGGGCGCCACAAGCTCACCCCTCCATGGGAGGGCCCATACACCGTAGCTGAGGTGCTCAAGCCAGGAACATACAAGCTCTAAGATGGTCAAGGCAGGATCCTGGCGAATGCATGGAATATATCTCAGCTACGTCGCTTCTACCCTTAAGGGCCTCGAGGCCTTTTACATTTTGTTGCTTTGTACAAACACGTCAAATATGAATGAACAAACTCGTGCACTGTCTTTCATTTTACTTAGCAACTTAAGGTAGCCTCGACCCTGCCTTTGCTCAGGGTCGAGCCTCCCTCGGGGGCTGACAGGGGGGAACCCCCCAGACTCTGGAAAACGCGTGCTTTTCTTTTCAAAAATTTGACCCTTATCTCGATTCATATCTCGAGCGTACTAGCAACGTCTAAATCCGTAGATACCTCGAGCCTCCAAGAGCGCGGGGGGCGTCGACGTAGACGGCCACCCACGCCCCCGGGCTACGGTATCCTACCTACGCCTCCCCTCGAGGAACTCGTGATGCGTATCGAAAGAACATAGACCAAGCCGGTAGAAACTCGAGCTAGCGACAAATAGAAATGATCGAATAAATTTGAAAAGAAAATAGCTTCTTTAAACAAATAAGTCATACGCATATGTTGGCCTCGACGGGCCATAAGTCATGACATGAATTTTTACAAGGGCCTCGACGCCCAAATTTGGCACGCAGGCCTCATTCCTCATCAGTCTGGAACTCCTCCTCAAGATCTTCTGCTGCGGGCTCAGCCTCGACGTCCGAGCCAGGAGGAGGGGAGCCATCTACACCACTGTCTGCAACGAGAGGTAGCACGTCCTCCTCGAAGAGCTTTGCGAGCGCCGCCCCTGGTCTCTCCACCTTCTCCAGGATCTTGTCGATGCGGCAGTCGTTCCACTCTTCGTCCTTCCCCTCGATCTCGACGAAGCCCTTGGCGACGACGTTGACCGGGTAACGGAAGCCGGAGCGGACGGCCGCGAGCGCCTGCTTTACGCCGTGGTGGAGAACGCTCTTGACGCGGTCCCGCGCGGCCACGTCAAGGAAGCACAGGGCATCGTCCAGGGCGTCGCCTCGAGCCACCGCGCCCTCTGCCGTGGCCACTGGGTCGGCACCCCACGTGGAGCAGAGCCTGTCGAGGGTGCCGCGCGCCCGCTCCGCCACCATGGTCTCACCCTGGAGTTGCTCCACGAGAGTCTGATTCATCTCGCGGAGCTCCTCGGTGGTCTTCTCCAGATTTGTGCAACAAACAGAAAAGAGTAAGTCCGCGGCATGGCAAGAATCTCGAAATCAAAGCAAGACAAAGCCTGAAGATTACGACAGAACCTTGGCAGCGCACGCCCAGAGCGTCAAAGTCGCTGTAAGGACCCTGACGCGCTGCTCGAGCGTGTGCTTTTGGGACAACACGTCAAGTTTTTGGCCCTTAAGCTCCTCGGCCAGCTTGCTCGTCTGCGCAAGGGCCAGATCCTTCTTGATCACCTCCTGCCGAGCGGCCTCGAGCTTGAGCGACAGGTCATTAGCTCTGTTGAGAGCCTGATCCATGTAGACCTCGAGGCCTTGGATCCTCGAGCGCGCGGCAGTTAAGGCCTCCTGGGCCTCCTACCGTGCTGCCTCCGCTGCAGCCAGGGCGGTGGCGGCCTTGCTCTTGGCCTCCTCGGCCTCCTTCCTCGCCGCCTCCGCTGCAGACTAGGCGGTGGCAGCTTCACTTCGGGAGTCGGCAGCATCCTTCCTCGCTGCCTCCGCTGCAGTCCGGGCAGTGGCGGCCTCGCTTCGGGCGTCGGCAGCCTCCATCCTCGATGCCTCCACCGCGGACAGAGCGGTGGTGGCCTCCCTCTTAGCTTGGACGGCCTCGTGTCGAGCCGCCTGGGTCTCCGCCTGTGCGTTCCCGCCTAGCTCAGCGCGGAGCTCCTAAAGCTCCCCCTCCGCCCTCACGGGGCAGCCACCACCCGCGCGGACTTGTCCGCCTCCTCCACGAAGGCCCTCTCTGCCTGCGCCACGAACCCGGTCACCTCCTTGAAGATCGACCGCGCCTCCCGCGGAACCTCCTGCTGAGTCGACCGCTCGACACGGATAACGGCGCCGGACGAGCCCTCCCCCACGGGCTCATCCGCGTCAGGATATGGCCACACCGATCGACCGGTCTCGGCGATGAGCAGGTCCTCCTCCTCCGACTCAAGAAGCACCAGCTGCGGCCCACCAACCGGCGGCACTGGCTGCGGCTCTCTCCGCCCCTCACCGTCATCGCGCGGCCCCTCAGCCATCTCCTCCTGCTGCTTCGTCCCCTCCCGAGGCGACGGTGCGGCATCGCGTAGAGGCGGGGGCTCGAGCGGTAGCGGATCGCTCGAGGGGTGGCTCATCTCCAAGCTCTCCTCCGCGCCGGTCGAGGGACCGGTCGTCCCCTCCGCCTCATTCCCGGCCGGCCCCTCGAGCGCCCCCTCCAGCGCTGAGCCCTTAACCGGGGATGGCTCCTTCTCCAGCTCGTCCAAGAGCTCCTCCACCATCGGTATCTTCTCCACCGACGCCTCCCCCTCCTTCTCCTTCTCCGCGGGCGCGCGAGGCTCCGTCGGTACGGGATCCTGTCCAGCGGGCCGGCTCACGTCGTCTGGGGTCTCGGGGGCCGCTGTCCCCTCAGCCCCAGACGCCGACGGAGCCGCGCCTGTCTCGGGTGCTCCCCCCGAGATGGTCATCGTGACGGGGGGAGGAGTGGCCCTCTTGGTAGGCGCCACCGAAGGAGGAGGTGGAGGTGGTGCTGCGATGGACGCAATGGCGGCGGGCTTGGCGCCAGGAGCCGCGGTCCCTGCTGAAAAAGAGAACAATGTCGTCATTATCAGGAAAAAGCCTCGACCCCCGTGGTCGACGGTGTCGGCCTCACCAAGATCTGCGGCGGCCATCTGACTTCCCCGAGCCATGGCTGCTCGAGCCTTCACCAGCCAAGCGGCCATTTCAGCGGAAGAAGGAGCCATACCTCGAGGTGCTTGGGCCTCAGCAGAGCTCGAGGTCTTGGCTCGCTTGGACACTGCGGGGTCCGCCTCCTGCCGGGAGCGCTTTTCCCTAAAAAACCAGAAATGGCACACATCACCAAAGGTAAAAAGGTAAAGCTTCGCTACCAACGGAATTGAGAAATGTTACTGCGGATACATGGGTGTACGTCGAGTCTCGGTGTGATGAGTGATTGTCAACGGGTTTGATCGCAGGTTCCTTGGCTTGTGTTGTGCAGGTGCCGAGCACGGAGACAGTGATCAAGGGCAAGGTGAAGGTCAAGTAGAGACGTGCCGTGCCGATGGACCGGGAGCGGTGAAGGGCGGACGTGAGGCTTGGACTGAGGGACCGGTGGCCTGAGGATCAGCTGTGGTGGCTGATAGCCTGGGACAGCGATGAGCGGAGACTTGCGGGGCACGGTGTTGCTCGGGTCGAGGACCTAGGGACACGTGTCGGTGGACGGGGTGCACGGGCGGTGCATCCCCTCTACAGCTCCGGTTTGGTGGTTGAGCCACAGAAAAACCACCGGGTGGACGGTTTCCGAGTTTGGGCCACAAAACTCGGGTGCTCGGTTTCCAGGTTTGGGCCACAAAACCTGGGCGTGCGGCGGGTTTCCGAGTTTGGGCCACAAAACTCGGGCTGAGGACGGTTTCCAGGTTTGGGCCTCAAAACCTGGGCGCTGGTGGGTTTCCTGGTTTCGGCCACAAAACCAGGGGACGGACTTGGAGGCTGGTTTCCCGGGTTGGGCCTCAAAACCGGGGGATGGCGTGAAGGCCTGGTTTCCCGGTTTCGGCCACAAAACCGGGGGTGCGGCGTCCGGGAAAAGGACGGGCAGAGCGGTGGCGGCTCGTGGCGGCAATCTGGAGGTTGCGTCGAGGCAACGCTTCGGGCTGTGCGGGCGTGGCCGTCGGATACACCTACCACCTGAGTTGGTTCAGAATAACCCTAGGGTTTAGCTGGTTCGCTCTGTAATTAGAGAGGGGTAGAATAGGAATTAGGAATAGGTTAAGTAGGGGGAGACACCCTCCTCCCCATCTATCTCAGTCATTTGCTCTTTTGCTTCAAGGGTTTCCTGCTCTCCCACATCCCTGCTGTAGCGAACCTGAGATCCACAGAGAAGAGAACAATACCTCTGTGCCCGTGAGATTTTGAGGAAGTGAGACCGTAATCTCACTATTGTAGCGTGTGGTAGCCACACAGTTGCAGATTCGTGGTTGTGATTCGCGTTTTGTTCATGTTCTTCGCGGGTTGTTTTTCTCCACGTTTTTCCCGTCGATCGATCTCCTTGTTCAGTGCATCTTTCACAAATCCATTTGAACTAAATTCTTCTAGATCGTGAGGCACTTCTTTCCACCGAAGGAATTCATCTCTAACCTCACGGTCTAGGAGATCGAGCGATTTTAGTTTTGGATCGGTTTTTGCTCCTTAGTCCCGAATTCTTCCAATTCACCGATTTGGAGTTAGGTTCGAGCCATGATTCCGGTGGGATAGCTCACTAACATCCTTAGAACTCCTCATACCAAGTCTAGGCCTTAGTGCTTTTGATTCGAAGGAGATCGGGTGAATTTCGTGGAAGAACAGTGCTGTTTCGGGACCATCGGACGCTGTGACTGTGACCATCGGACGCTGTGTTCATCACATCGGAGCGTCTGATGCCATGTGTCATCTGACAGTGTTTTTAAGGAGCATCGGACGCTGACCATCGGAGCGTCCGTTGCCATCGGACGCGCCGGGGGTCAGGCATCGGACGCTAGGGTTGCACTGTAGCAGCGTCCGATGCTGGTCCAGTAAGGTTCCAGAAGTGCCCTATTTGCATCGGACGCGTCCGGTGCTTTGACATCGGACGCTGCCAGCGTCCGATGCTGCTGACTTTGTGCAGTTTCGTCCATAGTTTGACCGTTTGACTTCGGATTTGGTTTTGGGTTTTTGCGTTGGATTTCGGACTTCGTGCTCTACTGAAATCGGGCTTCCTGCTTTGCAAAATAGCCCGAATCCCCCTCGCGTTGCTCGGGGGAGGTTGAGGTTACCCAAAACCCATCCTGTCACTAGTTGACTTGTGTGAACTTGGGTGAGGAAGTTTTTGTGGTGTCCCGCTGTGTTCCTAGGGAACATCCACCCATTCTCTTGGGTCGTGGACATCACGCGCATCGGTTTTGCTTTTGGGGTTGATTCTCGGGACAGTGGCAACAAGTTTCCGAAAGGAAATTTTGAAGCTCCCATTCACCCCCCTGTGGTCGCTTTCTGGTAGCACTTTCGGTCCTTCAATTGGTATCAGAGTGGGTTAAGGATCATCCACCTTAGCCGGTTCCAGATCCACCGAAGGCGACATGGATCGCGACGTGGGCAAACCGCCATTTTTCGATGGGACGAACTATGCGTATTGGAAGATACGCATGTCAGCCTATCTGCAGAGTTTGGGTGCTTCCATTTGGGATATTTGCAACTCTGCCGATTACGTGGTCTTGGCTGCTCGTGTCACTCAGCGTCAGATCGATGAGCAGGATGCCAATAGCCGAGCCCATAATGCTCTTTTCTCTTGTTTGAGCATGGGTGAGTTTGATCACGTTTCTCACCTCGCTACGGCTCGGGAGATTTGGGCCACCCTCATGCGTTTCCATGAGGGCACCTCTCAAGTCAAAACCCGACTCTACGAGTCGTTCAAGTGAGAGTATGAGAACTTTCGACATCAGCCTGGCGAGAGCATAGAAAGTTTATTCGCTCGCTTTCAGGTGATTGTCAACAGGATGAGGGCTAACAAGGAGCAGTTGCCTTTCGAGGATCATGAGAGAGCTTTGAAGCTTTTGCATACTCTTGATCGATCGGTGTGGGATTCCAAGGTTCAGGCGATCATCGAATCGCCTAACTATGAGACCCTCAAGTGCGACGAGCTCTTCAGTAAGCTCAAGTCCAGTGAGATTGATGCCATGGCGAGGGCTTCTTATGAGAATCCTTCCGGCCCGACTATGGCTTTGGTTTCTGGATCTTCCTCTAATCCCTCAGCTGGCTTTGCACTCTCTTCACTCTTTTCTGTCACAGAGGACCAGCTGGAGTCTTTGGGAGACAAGGAGTTGGCTTTGCTTGCCAACCGGTTCACGCGGTTTCACAACAACCGCATGAACCGTCGCCGCGGCGGAGGACGCTCAGGATGCTATGAGTGCGGCGATCCCGACCACTTCATCGCCAACTGCCCCAAGAAGAACAAGCACTCGGGGAAGGGCGATCATGGGCACAAGTACGACTCCAAGCGCAAGGAGAAGCACGCCCCCCAAGGCGCAAGAAGAGGGGCGGCTTCAACAAAGAGTACATCAAGAAGAAGTACTTGGAGAAGGCCCAGGCTGAGCAGCGTGCGTTCTTCGCCATGCTCAGCGACGTTGACGGCTCGGATGATGACTCCGCTTGCTCAAGTGATGACGAGTCCGAGAAGATGAAGAAGATCGAGGACAAGCTCAACAGACTTTGCGTCTTCGCCGACGACGGGGGCCTCTGCACCATGGCGCTTGGTGATGAGGTCAGAGGCGAGCTGGAGCACACCCCTTGGAACGACGACGACGACGATGACTCCTCCCAGGTATCTCTCACGCACGACGAGCTTTCTGCTGAGGTTGAGAAACTTACTGCTGCCCTCCTTAGCCAAGATAAACTGCTTAAGCGTGCTGCTAGAGAGCGCAAGGAGTTTAGGCAGAAGTGGGAGGACACGGTGAAGGAGCTTGAGTTCGCTCGGTCCACCGTGGTCGTGTCGGAGGAGAGTGAGTGCGAGTCGTGCACCAAGCACATGACTGACCTTCTCACCCTAAGGAGTACGTATGTTGCTTTGGTTGGAGAGGTGGATGAGCTCCGTGCTAGGCCTCAGCTATTGGGTGTGTGCAAGACTTGTCCTGTCTTGCAATCTGAGTTGGCAGAGAAGAATGCCAAGATTGAGTCTCTTGAGAAGGCCAGCTCAGATAGCACTTGTGTCACGAGGTGTGCTTTGTGTGAGGGTTTGGAGATGGAGATTGCAAATGTGCGGCATGGCAAGATGCAAACTGAGGAGGAAAACACATACCTTCGGACCATCTTGTCATGGGTCTCTTGTAGTGAGCCGCAGCTCGGGATGATGATCTCCCAATTTAAGCGAGCTGTTGGAGGTCCTGGTGTAGGTTTTGCTCTGGGTGTTGATCTTTCTGCTTTTGGGAAGACTGGAGAGTCGAGTGGTCTAAACCCTAGTGAGAAGCCCAACTCCACTACTACTCCCAAACTGACCAAGCTTCCACCCAAAGAGCCTGCCAAGCCTACCACCAAGGACGGGGTGTTTGAGGAACCCCCGAGAGCTCCACCCAAGAACCAAGTATGGCATCCCAAACCCAACCACCTCAAGAACAAGCTTGACACAATGCCACCCATCCAGGAGGAGTGCTTGCCACAGAAGGGCAAAGTGAACCATACCCACAACCGTGAGTACCAACAACCCACTTTGCGTGCGGTGAGGTACCAGTGTGACTTCTGTGGGAGGGATGGTCACTTGAGTGAGTTCTGCTTTCGGCGCAAGAGAGAGGCATGCCATGCTCGGGAGATGGACAACCCGGACATGTACCACCCTTTCCATGGTGTGCATGTGCCGAACGTCCAGAGGAGAGCTGCTAGGCCCAGAGGTTCAGAACCTCAAGTTCCTAGGCGTAGGCCTCGTAGAGAGCATGCCCGTGGCGGAGGCTTTGTTGAGCGTTTTCCCCCACCGCGTTTTGAGTATCGCGATGGACGCTCCTTCCCTTGCGGACCACGTTTTCCTGTGCGTGGTGATCGCTACCCACGTAGAATGGCTAGGAATGGTTTTTACGCTGACCGTTCTTTTGAGCTGCCGACCCAACACTGGTATTCTTCCTACTTCACTAACCCCAGTGTTGAACTGTATGCTCACCCTATGTCTTTTTATTGATGTAGGTAAGACGGTTGGAGGACATTTGGTTGGTGGATTCCGGTTGCTCGAGGCACATGACCGGAAACGCCAAGTGGTTCTCCAGCCTTAGCCCTGTTGCCGGAAAGGAGTTTATCACCTTCGGCGACAATAGTAAAGGTAAGGTATTGTCTCGCGGGTCGGTGCGGGTTAATGAGCACTTTGTGTTGCGCAATGTTGCTCTTGTTTCTAACCTGTATTTTAATTTGCTTTCTGTTTCGCAACTTTTTGATGATGACTATGAGATTCGTTTTAAACCGAATCTCAGTCGCATTTTAGATCCTCAGGGCAATCTTGTTTGTTTGATTTCGCCCTTTGGGAAAGTCTTTCGCGCGAATTTCTCGGAGTCATTTGGTATTTCCCGCTGTCTTTTTGCTAGTCCTTCTTCCTCCGATCTTTGGAAGTGGCATAGGAGGCTCGGTCACTTAAGCTTCGACTTGCTTGCAAGACTTAGCTCACTTGGCCTAATCCGAGGATTGCCCAAGCTTTCGATGGAGAAGGATCTGGTTTGCCATTCTTGTAGACATGGAAAGATGGTTGCCGCTCCCCACCATCCTGTGACTAAGGTTATGACTTCGCACCCTGGAGAGCTTTTACACATGGACCTTGTTGGTCCGGCTCGGGTGAGCTCGGTTGGTGGCAAGTGGTATGTTTTGGTTGTTGTCGATGACTTTTCGAGGTATTCGTGGGTCTTCTTTTTGACTGAGAAGACTGAGACTTTCTCATTTGCTCGCAATCTGATTTTGCGTCTTCAGAATGAGTTCCCTTTGAACTCTATGCGAGCTATTAGAAGTGATAATGGCTCCGAATTCAAAAATTCGGATTTTGAGAAGTTTTGTAACCGCCTTGCTTGGAGCATCAGTTTTCTTCCCTCTACACACCGCCCCAAAATGGTGTTGCAGAGAGGAAGAATCAGACCCTTGTTGAGATGGCCAGGATGATGCTCGATGAGCATAGGACTCCCAGGCGCTATTGGGCCGAAGCTATGAACACTGCATGCTACATTTCAAATCGCATTTTTCTGAGAGCTTTCTTGAAGAAGACTTCTTATGAGTTGCGTTTTGGTCGACAGCCCAAGGTGAGTTATTTTAGAGTCTTCGGTTGCCACTGTTTTATATTGAAGAAAGGCAACCTGGACAAGTTTGAGTCTCGTTCTTCTGACGGTGTATTTTTGGGTTATGGCACTCACACTCGCGCTTATCATGTACTTAACCTTGATACTAACCGAGTCATGGAGACATCAGATGTCACCCTCGACGAGACTCTTGTTTGTCCTTCTTCTCGTTTTGAGCGTGCAGGTGATCATGAGGTTGGTGAGCCTCTTTTCGATGATGAGGATGAGGGTGATGAAGGTATGGATGATCCAGCACCCCCTCCACCTGCTGTGCCGCAAAGAGCGGCCTCGACGATGACTCACGGCCCCGACACTTCTTCTTTCTGGGGGCCATGGGATCCGCCACCCCGAGCGGTACCCTTTGTACCCGGGGAGGCACCAGCTGCTGTTGAGGGGTAGGTGACTTCTTCTCGGGAGGCGCCACGACATATCCAGCGCCAGCACCCCCCTCAGCAGATGATCGGCGATATCGACGAATGGGTCACTCGGTCCAGGTCACAACACATCTCTCACTTTGCTCATTCTGCTTTTGTTGCTAATTTTGAGCCCCGAGATGTTGGACACGCTTTGACGGATCCGGATTGGGTCAATGCTATGCATGAGGAGTTAGAAAACTTTGAGCGAAATCGGGTTTGGGTTCTAGTTCCACCTCCTCCAGACTGTAAGCCTATTGGGACAAAATGGGTTTTCAAAAACAAGCAAGGAGAGGATGGCCACGTTGTTAGAAACAAGGCCAGGCTTGTAGCGAAAGGTTATAGTCAGAAGGAAGGGATAGACTATGAGGAGACTTTTGCTCCAGTAGCTCGTTTGGAGACTATTAGGATACTCTTGGCTTTTGCTGCATCCAAAGGTTTTAAACTTTTTCAAATGGATGTCAAGAGTGCCTTTTTAAACGGCTACATAGAAGAGGAAGTTTATGTTGAGCAACCCCCCGATTTTGAAAATCCCAAGTTTCCAAACCATGTTTTTAAACTCCACAAAGCTTTATATGGTTTGAAACAAGCCCCTAGAGCCTGGTATGATAGATTGAAAACTTTTCTGCTAGCTAAGGGTTTTAAAATGGGATATGTAGATAAGACGCGCTTTCTCCTCAAGCAAGGCAAGGACACACTCTTGGTCCAGATTTATGTGGATGATATCATTTTTGGTGGTTCTTCTCACGCTTTGGTTGCCAAGTTTGCAGATATTATGAGCAGGGAGTTCGAGATGAGCATGATGGGCGAGCTGACATTCTTTCTCAGGCTGCAAATTAAGCAATCCCGAGAGGGGACGTTTGTGCACCAGGGCAAGTACACCAAGGACTTGCTAAAGCGGTTCGATATGGGTGAGGCCAAGCCTCTTCCAACACCCATGTCGACGACGACTGCCCTAGATGCGGACAAGGATGGAGAAGCAGTGGACCAGAAGGAGTACCGAAGCATGATCGGGTCGCTGCTCTACCTGACGGCGATACACCCGGACATCCAGTTCGCGGTGTGTCTGTGCCCGCGCTTTCAGGCGTCGCCACGCACTTCTCACCGTCAGGCGGTGAAGCGCATATTCAGGTACCTCTGTTTCACACCTGAGTTTGGGATTTGGTATTCTGCTTCCTCCACCCTCTCCCTTTGCGGTTATTCTGATGCTGATTTTGCTGGTTGCCGTATTGAGCGCAAGTCCACTTCTGGGACTTGCCAGTTTATTGGATCTTCTCTTGTATCGTGGTCTTCTCGCAAGCAGTCTAGTATCGCTCAGTCTACCACAGAGGCTGAATATGTTGCTGCGGCTAGCTGCTGTTCCCAGTTGCTTTGGATGATGGCCACTTTGCGTGATTTTGGTCTAAGCTTTTCTCGCGTGCCTTTGCTTTGTGGCAGCACGAGTGCTATTAGCATTGCTAAGAACCCCGTGCTTCACTCGAAGACCAAACACATTGATGTGCGCTTTCACTTTTTGCGAGACCACCAGGAGAAGGGTGATATCAACCTTCGCCATGTCGATACTCATCATCAACTGGCTGATATTTTCACCAAGCCTTTAGACGAATCAACCTTTAATAGGTTGAGGGGTGAGCTTGGTGTGTGTTTCCCCTTTTAGATGTGGGAAACCTTTTGGTTCTTGTATTCTAGACTGACTCTTTTTCTTTTGATCTTCTTTTCTTTTGCTTTTTAGCATACGCATTTTCATTCTGAGCTTCATGTTTATAATCACTAGAATGTAACTATGCTCTGTTTAGTATGCTCCGATGCTTTTGATGATGCTTGTAGCTTATGCTCTTTTTGATCACTAGTACATATTGTGAGCTGAGCTATTTTGGAATGGTGAATTTGCTTAAGTACATAAAATCTGAAAATGTTCACCATTAAGATATGCAACTAGCATGTGTAGGGTGTGTTGACTTCACTCGTGCTTTTCATATATGCTAGGTTGCTATGTCTCTAGTTCTGAGTCATTCACTTGCTTGGTATGTTCATATCATGTTTAGAGTCTGAACCAAGTTTTAGTGAATTGAAAAGATCGAGATGGGATTGCTTGTCAACACCTCACGGTATCGAGACTGTTTCTCATTGCACCTTGAGTTAAACTTGAGCCGTGTAGTGTATGACCGAAACCGTAGCTTTAAGCTTCTGATTGCTTCGGCATAGGCTTCGCTCGGTTGAAAAGTTAGGCAATGACAAGCCTTCAACCTCTCGCAATCACATGCTAATGATTAAACTTGTGTAATTTCACCTCTGCAACTTCGATCTAAAACTGAAATCACAAGTGTATGTTTCATTCTTAAGCATGATGATTGAACTTTGCTAGGGGTAGTTCACCTTGTATACTTGGTTAGCACTTGTTCGGATTCCTACCTATACATGTGTAGTGCTATTTTGATGGTGACTATCTTTTTGGCTAAAAATTGCTCATTTGCTCATATGTTCATATTTCGTATTTGTGATCAGTTTGAGCCTTCGCTATTTGAGTGCCTAGTTGAGACATTGGAACTATACTGTTTAGCGCATTTTTGCACTCTTTTGACTATATGCCTGAAGCTCCTAACTTGCATTTCTGACTTCATTTGCATTTTCGGAAGGGAAGTTGGTTGTCCGGTTGGCACTTCTGGTTGGTGCATTTTCTAAGGGGGAGAACTTTGCCCGGTTCCTGTTACTGCTGGTTACTTGATAAGTGCATTTTCAACTAAGGGGGAGAGTTTTGCAAATCATATGTCTCCTGGATGTTCAACTAAAGGGGGTTTTTCGGGGAGAAAATTTTCAAATCTTTGTACCCTTCCAATGTTGGACCTAAGGGGAGTGTTCCTGGCTGCTTGCACTTTTCGAGGGGGAGTTTGCTAGTTGTGTTGAGCCGTTGCCTCTGTCTTGAGGGACTAGCAAACATTTTCAGGGCATTTTGTTTTGATTGGTTCTCAATTGGTTCGGAGCGTGTTTGGCCGAAAGGCATTGGTATCGAGTTTTCTTTGCTAGTTGTGTTGAGCCTCTGTGCCTCTATCTTGAGGGACTAGCATTTTGTCTCGATCTTCAATTGGTATTTTGCTAGCCGTGTTGAGCCTGTTCTACCTATTCTTGAGGGCTAGCTTTGCTTTGCTTGGTTGCGTCGAGCCGTTGCCCATGTCTTTGGGGACCAAGTTGTTTCGCTTCTTCCACTTGACCTTCTTCGGCTTTGATATGCTTTTGGGTCATTTGGTCGAGTTCTCTCTTCTTCTTCTTCTTCCTTTCTTCCTTCTCTCATTATGATTTGTGTGAGTAGTTGACAATGCACTCATCAAGGGGGAGATTGCGGATACATGGGTGTATGCCGAGTCTCGGTGTGATGAGTGATTGTCAACGGGTTTGATCGCAGGTTCTTTGGCTTGTGTTGTGCAGGTGTCGAGCACGGAGACAGTGATCAAGGGCAAGGTGAAGGTCAAGTAGAGACGTGCCGTGCCGATGGACCGGGAGCGGTGAAGGGCGGACGTGAGGCTTGGACTGAGGGACCGGTGGCCTGGGGATCAGCTGTGGTGGCTGACAGCCTGGGACAGCGACGAGCGGAGACTTGCGGGGCACGGTGTTGCTCGGGTCGAGGACCTGGGGACATGTGTCGGTGGACGGGGTGCACGGGCGGTGCATCCCCTCTACAGCTCCGGTTTGGTGGTTGAGCCACAGAAAAACCACCGGGTGGACGGTTTCCGAGTTTGGGCCACAAAACTCGGGTGCTCGGTTTCCAGGTTTAGGCCACAAAACCTGGGTGTGCGGCGGGTTTCCGAGTTTGGGCCACAAAACTTGGGCTGAGGACGGTTTCCAGGTTTGGGCCTCAAAACCTGGGCACTGGCGGGTTTCCTGTTTCGGCCACAAAACCAGGGGACAGACTTGGAGGCTGGTTTCCCGGTTTGGGCCTCAAAACCGGGGGATGGCGTGAAGGCCTAGTTTCCCGGTTTCGGCCACAAAACCGGGGGTGCGGCGTCCGGGAAAAGGACGGGCAGAGCGGTGGTGACACGTGGCGGCAATCTGGAGGTTGCGTCGAGGCAACGCTTCGGGCTGTGCGGGCGTGGCCGTCGGATACACCTACCACCTGAGTTGGTCCAGAATAACCCTAGGGTTTAGCTGGTTCGCTCTGTAATTAGAGAGGGGTAGAATAGGAATTAGGAATAGGTTAAGTAGGGGGAGACACCCTCCTCCCCATCTATCTCAGTCATTTGCTCTTTTGCTTCTAGGGTTTCCTGCTCTCCCACATCCCTGCTGTAGCGAACCTGAGATCCACAGAGAAGAGAACAATACCTCTGTGCCCGTGAGATTTCAAGGAAGTGAGACCGTAATCTCACTATTGTAGCGTGTGGTAGCCACACGGTTGCAGATTCGTGGTTGTGATTCGTGTTTTGTTCGTGTTCTTCACGGGTTGTTTTTCTCCACGTTTTTCCCGTCGATCGATCTCCTTGTTCAGTGCCAAATCCGTTTGAACTAAGTTGTTCTAGATCGTGAGGCACTTCTTTCCACCGAAGGAATTCATCTCTAACCTCACGGTCTAGGAGATCGAGCAATTTTAGTTTTGGATCGGTTTTTGCTCCTTAGTCCCGAATTCTTCCAATTCACCGATTTGGAGTTAGGTTCGAGCTATGATTCCGGTGGGATAGCTCACTAACATCCTTAGAACTCCTCATACCAAGTCTAGGCCTTAGTGCTTTTGATTCGGAGGAGATCGGGTGAATTTTGCGGAAGTGCTGTTTTGGGACCATCGGACGCTGTGACTGTGACCATCGGACGCTGTGTTCATCACATCGGAGCGTCCGATGCCACGTGTCATCTGATAGTGTTTTCAAGGAGCATCGAACGCTGACCATCGGAGCGTCCGTTGCCATCGGACGCGCCGGGGGTTAGGCATCGCACGCTAGGGTTGCACTGTAGCAGCGTCCGATGCTAGTCTAGTAACGTTCCAGAAGTGCCCTGTTTGCATCGGACGCGTCCGGTGCTTTGGCATCGGACGCTGCCAGCGTCCGATGCTGCTGACTTTGTGCAGTTTCATCCGCAGTTTGACCGTTTGACTTCGGATTTGGTTTTGGGTTTTTGCGTTGGATTTCGGACTTCATGCTCTACTGAAATCGGGCTTCCCGCTTTGCAAAATAGCCCGAATCCCCCTCGCGTTGCTCGGGGGAGGTTGAGGTTACCCAAAACCCATCCTGTCCCTAGTTGACTTGTGTGAACTTGGGTGAGGAAGTTTTTGTGGTGTCCCGCTGTGTTCCTAGGGAACATCCATCCATTCTCTTGGGTCGTGAAAATCACGCACATCGGTTTTGCTTTTGGGGTTGATTCTCGGGACAGTGGCAACAAGTTTTCGAAAGGAAATTTTGAAGCTCCCATTCACCCCCCCCTCTGGTCGCTTTCTGGTAGCACTTTCGATCCTTCAGTTACTTACCCAAAGCGACGGCGGGACTTCTTCCCCGAGTCGCCGGACCCACTCAGGGGCTTCGAGCCCGCCCCATGGCTCGAGCCATGCCCCCGAGCCGTCTCTGTGTGGCTCGGATGGGGGGAAGGCTCCCGGTGCTTCCCGTGACACGACACCGACGGGGAGCTCTCCTTCTGTCTCTTGTCCCAGGGGGACGACCGTGTCTCCTTCGAGCGGTCCTCTTGGCGCCTTTCCTTGCGCGGGCTCCGGGACCTGCTCCGGCGCTCGTGCCGGCGTTCGCCCCCCCCCGTGTCTGCCTCCTTCTCCCGGCGACGGTGCGGCGATGGGCTCCGGGATCGCTCGTGACTCCCGTCACGAGACGACCAGGAGCTTCCCCCTCGACGGTCATGGTGGCGGGGGCTCGACGCCCCCTCATGTTGCCCGCTCTTCCGCGGGCTCGATGTCGTCCTCGACGACTTGCGGCGGTCGGGCCCAGAGTCCCTCTCGGCGTGTTGACCGCTTCTCGAGGTCCGGCCCTTCTCGAGACCCCCCGCTTGGGTCGATGCGGTTGTGGCCTCCTTCTGCGCCGCGGCGATGGCGCCCCGAGTTCGAGGCCTCTTCACGTCAGGGGGCGCGTCCGACACGGAGCTCGACGTGCCCTGAGCCTCCGACGAGGCGGGGCCTGGCGCGGCCTTCCGCTGCTGCATCCCACGCAATCCCTTCGCCGGGGGGATCTCCAGTATATTCTCCTCCACAGAAGAGCAGTCAGCCCTGATGTCGACGACCCCCGCGCGCCTCAGACACGCATCCATCCCTTCATCATCGCTCTCCTCCTCATCGTCATCCTCCTCCTCCGAGCTCGTGTAGTTAAGCTCGGGGGACTCCTCTCCAAGCTGCCGGTTACGACGAGCCTTCGCTAGCCTCTGATCCCGGTCCACCCGACGCAAGTTCTTCTCTTTCTCTTTCTTCTTCTTTGCATCCTTACTCTCCTTATCTTTTTGAGCAGAGAGGCGCCTCACCTATCTTTCCGTGGCGTCCTCCCTCACCGGGGGCCTCGACGCGTGATATGTGAACGCCCCTACAAAAAGAAACTTGATGAGAAAAACCACAAGGAGAGTAAACAAGGTTCGAAGAAAGAGAAAGGAGGGGAGGCTCGAAACAGCCTAGCTTGAGGAAAGCTTACCGGGTCGAGACACCCCGCGTCGGGTGCCATGGCGATTAGGTTGGTCTCCTCAGGGCGGAACGGCCCGTGGATCGTGACCGTCACCCGGGAGGCACCCTTGTTCCGAGGCAGCCTCTCCTCGGCCATCCTCGACTGGTTCAGCGCCTCGAGCGGGGCATTTTGACCCATCTCGAACATGAGAAGGGGGCGGTCCGCCAGAGGAAGGACCCTCCGCTGATGGAACGCCCAAATGACCGCCTGGACGGTCAGTCCCTTCTCCTCCACCAGCGACCACATCGTATTCATCAGCGGCATCAGGTGGTGCTACCTGTTCGCCACAACGCCCCAATTCCACTTCTCAGGGCGCTGGGTGATGATCCTGCCGGTGTACTGCGGAAGGAGCCTGTCCTCGTTCCGCAGGTAGAACCAGTGGTCGTCCCACCCCGCCTGGTTGGAGGAAAGCTTGTAGCGGAGGTAGTGACGGGGGACGTTGGCCGACGAGGGACCGGTCCTCGCAGTGATGGTGAGGGAGCCCGCGCGCGCGAGCCTCCCCCCGCTCGGCTTCACGGCCTTATGAAAGAGCTCGCCCCGGAAGAGGTGGACGAACATCTCCCAATGAGGCTCGATCTTCAGGTATCCCTCGCATACCGCGGCGTAGATGGCGGCGTGCGAGATTGAGTTGGGGGAGAAGTGCTGCAATTCCGCCTCGAAGTGGTGAACTAGTCCCCGCATAAAGCGGCTTGGCGGAACGTCAAGCCCCATGCGGTGGTAGCGCGTGAAGCTCACCACATACCCCTCCGGCGGGTGCGGCTCCTGGTGGTCCGCCGACGGGAGAATCCACCACGCGGGCCCCTCCTGCGGGTTGGGGCGGAGAAGCCCCCGGTCCACCAGCGACTCCAGATCAAGCTGCGACGTCTTCGTCGGGCACCAGTCTTTGGGCGGCAGCACCTGGGTCTGGGCGGCCATGGCGGCGACGGCGTGGATCTGAGCGGCGGACGGACGGCCGGGAAGATTACCAATCGCTAGCTTGGGGAGAAAGCGTGTGGGAGCTGCGGCGGCTGTGAAGGCAAAGGCAAAAGTAAAGAGTCCCTCACCCCTCACTCGATATTTATACAAGAAAACCCCAACGGGCGGGGTCTCCAACGGCAGAGGAAAGGTAACCGCACACATTTAATGCGCCCACCTAACCACGTCTCGAGCCGGTTGACAGGTACACGCGGCAACTCCCCATTCGCTCCACTACCAGGGGCCTAGCGCCACGATCTCCACTCCCTGACAGTTTTCGCCTAAAAAGGCGCGCCCAGCGGGCAGAAGGATTCCAGACGACGGAGGCTTCTTCAAGAAGGTAAAACGGGCCCCAGCCCTTCCATGTCTCGAGGCAGCGAAGGCTGGCCCTCGAAGAGGGTTCGACAGCCGGCTTCGAGCACCCGAGTCAGGGACACCAAGGGGCGCCACTCGCAGCATCGCTCGAGGGCCAAGCCCTCGAGGCCCCTCACGTGTATCCAAGGCAGGGCGCACGACATGCAGTGAGATCCCCTCGGAGGGAGGCATCGAGCCACCAGGTCCTATCGAATGGACCCAGCATTCCTGCAGACCGAACGCCCATGCTTTATGAGATCACCTCCGGGCTTCAGTCGACCCTATCGAACGGGGCACGAGGTCTCACTTGGATTCCCCCGTTACCAGCTCACCGGGAACCTCGATACTCGCCCGCTCGTGGTAGTACGAGGCATCCCCCCTCACATCCGATCGAAAGGACTCACGGAATGACAAGCTAGGGCAACTGGCGTGCTGGACAGCTCGAAGAGCCGGCCGGTCGGTTCAGCCTGGCACCCCTCGACGAAAGAGGGTCGAAGAACTCGGGGGCTCGACACTCCCGAACCTAAAAAACGTAACTAACACTCACACTCGAGAAAAAGCCCACGAGGGAGTCCTAACCACTCCTCCGTGGCCTCGGGGGCTACACCCGCGGGTGTCGCTCGCGCGACACCCACGGAACCAAAACAACCAAACCATCGAGAACCAGTTAGCTAACCCTCGAGATCCCGGTAGGGAGCCCCTGCTCGAGTGCTAGCACTCGAACAAAGGCTCGGGGGCTACTATCGGGGGACCACAAAAGGGGTACCCCCAATCAACGCAAAAACAAATAAGAGACCTAACTAGTCTAACCCTATAAAAAACCAACCCCTCGAGACCTACAACGCCGGCCCACCGCCAGGAAGCCTGGGCCCGCCAAAGCCTTACCGACCGCCTCCGGGTTGCCTACCTCTCGAGCCCCGGCACATAGGCCTCGAGCCCACTACTGTCGTACACCATTCCTTGAGACCCCACATGGGAACCTCGAGCCTCTCTAACACGGTAACCTATCCCTCGAGACACATCATACCTCCCTCGAGCAGCGCCAGACATCGGATACCAACCCCATACTGCGCATTTAATGCGTCCACCTACTCCGGTCACATCCTCTGGCACACGACGTATGCCACAGTGAACTGGGGCCAGAGTCAAACCTCGTTTTCACCACAAGCATGGGCAAAAGGCACAAGTACATCACTGTTAGGCCATACCCTGCACTGCAGTACACTCGAGCCACGTCTCGAGACCGGGATTCCCGCTGTACGGCCGGGTTTTCCGGGACTTGCCCATACCTGCGGGGGCTCGAGCCCCCCGTAGGCGCCACCTCGAGGCCGCCCCGCGCCCCTCGAGCCCTGACTGCTTTCATGCTATTGGAGGACAGGTACCCCAAGACCCGGAGGGACCCTGCCACGTCCTGTATGTGCCGGAATGGGCGCTGCACGGCCTCCACGTCGCCAAGCCTCCACGTCCGCGCCCGGGATGGAAGTCACACTTCAAGGACGACTAAACAACAACCCCCACGCCGGCTTCAGTGACCTCGACAAGACAGAATTCCAACCCTTCGTCGTATTGGGCATTGTACATGTCACTCCTGTGTAACCCTATCGAGGGAACACCAAAGGGTTACCCCCAATTAACGCAAACCCAGTAGGCTGAACCTGGAACACCAATTAATAAAGGGCCAGCCGTTCTAACCCACCTATCAAGGCCCACAACAACGGCCCATCCCGAGGAAACCGCAGCCCGTCAAAGGTCTCTCAAACCGCCTCGTGGAAGCCGCTCCTCGAGCCCTGGCCCGGAGGGATCGAGTCCATCTCAGCCGCACGCCACCCCTCGAGGCCCCGCATGAGGGACCTCGAGCCTAACCTGATTACCAATCCCTCGAAGGCGCACCGCGCCCCTCGAGTGGTGCCAGACATCCGATACCGATCCCACCCTGAGCATTTAATGCTTTCAACTACCCCAGTCACATTCGCCAGTACATGGCGTGTACCGCGATAACCGGGATAGGGTCAAATCCCCTTTTTACCGCCGGCATGGGTAAAAAGACACAAGTACGACACTGTTCAACCACTTCTCGTACTAGACCACGCTCCCGTCACATCTTGAAGCTCAAGCTCCTGCTACTCCGCCGAGTTACCCGGGACACGCCCACGCCTGCAGGAGCTCGAGCCTCCTAAAGACGTCACCTCGAGGCCGGACCAGCGCCCCTCGAGCCCTTATTACTATCATGTGATTGGTTGGCAGGTACCCCTAAGACCCGGCGGAGCCATGCCACGTCCTGTACGAGTCAGGATGGGCGATGTACAACTTCCACGATGCCACGTCTCCACATCTGCGCCCGGGATGGGAGCCACGCCTCAAGGACAACCCAACAGCGCTTCCACGTCGGCTACAGCGTCTTCGACAAGACGAAGTTCCAACCCCTCACCGTATTGGACGTCGTACGTCCCAACTCCTATAACACCACTATGTAACCCCAGCCACCCCTTGCTCTATAAAAGGGGACGCCAGGGCCCTTCACGCAGGGGTTACGTTACGCTACACACGAGACACCCGAGCACACACGCACACGCACGAGTCTGGACCCCGGTCCTCGCTTACCAAGCTTGTATTCGCCCCTGTACGAGCACTTCGGTGCAAGTAATACAAGAATCCCTCCCCCGCTGGACGTAGGGTCTTCTTTGCCTGAACCAGGATAAATCTTGTGTCATCTTGCATCACCATCCAGGGAGAGAGCACGCGATCATTACTAGTTGGTGCTATACCCCCCTGGTAGAAACGCCGACAGTTGGCGCGCCAGGTAGGGGCCTTCGCGTGTCGAGTCGAGATCTCATTGTTTCCTGGATGGCTTCTTCCACGCCTTCGTTCTCTGCCGGTGCTGTCGTCTGGTTCGGGAGCCTCGAGTTCCTAGCCACCGGCAACGGCAACGAGCTGACCCTGCTCTCCACGGAGGGCCCGAGCGGAGGGCGTGTCACACCACCCCGCATGGGAAGTGTGGCGCGTCGCCCACACCACCACGCGTCGCCACCTCGTGAGCGGCGCCATCGTCACCACCGTCGCCAGGCACAGGCGGGACCTGCGGCGTATACCCACTTCCCCGCGGCCGACGCAGGGTCCCCGAGGGGAAACCTGCCCGACGCGCGGCCAGAGGCTTCCAGGGCACGCTCGCGTCCCCCCAGCGACTTCGCGTTCGTCATGCGCACGGACCAGGAGCCGGGCCAGAGGCCCCCGAGCCGTGCGCCATCGACACCACCCGGCCTCCTCCCGCACGGGGTGTACCACGCTCGGCGCCGGCGGTTCCCGTTCGGCCTCAACAACTCCGCGGCGGTCTACGCCCGCCACCTCAACGAGCGCCGTCGGGACCAGCCACCGGCAGAGCGGGAGGAGCGCCCGGGCGTGCTTCTACAGGCCATGACCAACCTGGAGATTGTCCGCCCACCACACGTCGACCGTGGCTTCTCGCGGGTCGTCGAGCCACCTCGGCGGGCCACCGTCGGGGAGTGGTATCATGACCTACGGTCCCAGCGCGAGCCCGAAAGGCACGGTGTCATCAGCTCCGACTCCGACGAGTACGATTACCACGACCCCGACCTCTGGGATCCCACCAGAGAGTGCTTTCACCTCGAGGTGCACGTGACTGACACCGACGACGAGGGCGACGACGGTAGGCCGGCGCTCAACCTCGAGGAGCCCGGAGATGTGGCCACGACAGGCGGGTCACGTGTCCAACGAGGGGACGGACCCCCAGCTCCGGCGGCACCACCTCAGCACGATGATGGCCGGGCGGCGCAACTCGCGCAACTACGGGAGGCGATTGCCAGGGCCAAAGAAGACCAAGAGCGACTGCTGCAGCTCGAGAAGACCATCGCACAAGAGCAGCCCTAGCCTCGGGGCGCCGGTGCTCGCGGCCGCGCTCGAGAGGTCTACCGACAGATCATCGAGGATGAGGCACCAGTGCGACCTGGGGTGTGCTTCCCATGAGCCGGGCAGAACGTGGTGGCAGCCGCGATGCTGCTCCGAGACCTACCCACCATCTCCATCCCCGCGGCTAGACGCATGCTCGGGGAAATGAAGAATCTTCTCGAGACGGCCGCCGTCCAGCAGGCCAAGAGCTCGGCTTCGCACCGACGCGGAGCGGCCTCGGGAAGGCCAGCAGAACAACCCCGCAACGAGCGGGAGATGTCCGTCCATCAACCAGAGGCCCCTCAAGCCAAGCTAGTCCGAGAGCGGATCGTCGACAACCGGCCGCCTCGAGACCCCAACGACGCCCGCAACGAGCTCACGCGGCTGCGGGAGGCCAATGCCAAGGCAGAGCAAGACGCGCTGCAATGCCAGGGTAACCCTAAGCGCAAGGACAAAGGGGGCGAGGAGCGTGGCTACAACGTCCATCGAGGTGGGCGCTACGACAGCGACGAAGACCGGCAGACCCTCGAGCCCCCGGGCCCTAGGGTCTTCAGCCGAGCCATCCGCACCTCGACCCTCCCCGACCGTTTCCGACCTCCTACCAACATCGTAAAGTACGATGGGGGGGTCGAGCCCAAGCTGTGGCTCTCTGACTTCCGCCTAGGCTCCCAGCTGGGTGGAGCCAAGGACGATGACCGTGTTATCATACGCCAACTCCCCCTCTTCCTCTCGGACACCACCCATCGGTGGCTCGAGGGGCTCCCGCCGCATCCGATCCATGACTGGGCCGATCTGGTCAGGATCTTCGACGGGAACTTCAAAGGGACTTGCGCACGCCCAGGCAACCCCTAGGACCTGCGACGTTGCAGGCAAACGGCAGACGAGCCCCTCCGTGAGTTTGCTCGACGGTTCTCGAAACAGCGCCTCGAGCTCCCCCACATGCCCGACGAAGACGTCATCTCAGCATTCCTCGCGGGCACGACCTGCCAAGAGCTAGTCCACGAGCTAGGACGCTACCGCCCCAAGACGGTCGAGGACCTGATGAACCGCGTCACCAGCTTCGCCTTGGGCGACGAGGTGGTGGGGGCCTTTTCTGGCCACTCTACGGACAAGGCCAAGGCAGCGGCAACGCCGGAGGGCTCGATCAAGGGCAACAATGCCAAGAATCGAAACAAAAAGAAGAAGAACAAGGGCAAAGGTCAGAAGGCGAAGCATGACACCGCCGACGACGACGACGAGGAAGTCCTCGTGGGCGCCCGCAAAAACAAGAAACCTCGAGGCCCGCCTGATGGGGCCGTCTTCGACAAGATGATCGAGGACCCCTGCCCCTATCACCCGGGCCCCGTGAACCACAAGTTGAAAGACTGCCGCCTCCTGAGGGGGTTCTACTCCAAGCAAGGCGACAAGAAGGAAGATGCGCCTAAGGGCAAGGACAACAACCCACGCAACGATGGGGACACAGAGTTTCCCTCGGTGCGTGACTGCTTCATGATCTACGGGGGCCCGACCGTCGGGCTCTTAACTCGAGACAGGAAGAAGGAGCGCCGAGAAGTCTTTGCACTCCACCACGATGCCCCTGTTGACACTTACTAACGTCGTTACTAAGAATGGACCTTACGATCCATCCCCGGCAACGGCGCCAGAAATGCTTGTTGGTATTTCTTAGCGTAAGCAGAAGAATCCGCAAGCGCACGGAATTACCGCTGTAGCACTTCACCCGGTGGTATTCAGGGTATCGTATTTCCACGAGGAACGGAGGTATTTCTTCTATCTAGTTCGTCCAAGGACAACACAAGGGTAGAGAAAGAGAGGGGAATAGAGACGGATCGCTAAAGCTTTACTGTCTAAAGATAGATAAATGTTACTTCTACTTGTTCACTTCGGGCACCGAGTTATACCTGGTCTGCCAGGTAACTCCGGCCTTTGTGTAGCTCTACGCCGTAACCGAACGTGGGGAAAACTAAGGGCAAACAGGGCTGTCACCACCTGCCGCCGATCCCTCACCCGTGGATTACGAGGCAAACGAAGGTGAACCCTAGCCTAGACACCACGTCTACGCTATTGATCACTACTCTAGCGTTGCGCAGGAACCCCTCCAAATGATTCAGAGGTTCCTCTACTAGAGTATCCGCTACGAGAACGGACGACGAACCCGCAAACAAGAAGAGATAAAGCTTATCTAATCAAAAGAACAATAATACTGTAGAAACCACGAACACTTACTATGTATGGATCCCGATGTGGGTACAAGGTAAGGGCTCGTCGAGGTACAAGCTCGGGGAGAGACCGACAAGCCCGGTACTTCCCCGCCCTCTTCCCTCACATCTCACTCTCCAACTCTAGAAAGCTACTAGGGCATAGCCCTAAGGAGTGGGGATCTACTCAAGAGAGAGGTGCTCTTCTATTCCTTTGTGTGTTGTTCTCTTGGCCTCCCCTCCTCCTCTCCTTATATAGGTGCTTTAGGTCGATTTAGGAGGGACTTCGCTGCAAAAATCACCCGGAACCGCCTTAGGGAGGAGTTAATGCACTGCCTCAACAAAATTGGGCTGAAACCGTCGTTCTAGGGGGGCGGTCGACCCAGGGGGCGGCCGCCCCCTGGCTGGGCCCCCGTGGGTTGGGCCAAAGCCCATTTGGCCTGAAATGTCGTGCTGGGTCTGAATCTGGTTGAAGTTTGATGCACTTCTATATGGGCTTTTTGTGTCCTTGTTCATTTTGCGCATTTCGGCGTGTTGGATTGCGCCTTTTTGGTTGTTATCCACCTGTATGCATGTTTATGGTCTGCAAAACATAACTTTGCACTACATGTGGAACTTGGTTAGCAATAAATGTATATATATGAGTAAAATGCATGCTTCTTATTCCCTGGATTGCATGGTAGGTGGGCCACTTGGTATTTGTGTTGCATAATGATGTTTTATGCATTATTTTCCTTGCCTTTATATGCATTTCCATCGATGTATGCCTGTAAGCGAATAATCACCAAAACTCGTGGAATGCATTAGTGTAAAGCCCTATTCACTAGTCTTGGGAATATTTTTATATATTTTTATAATGAAGTTGGTGGTATAAAATATGAGTTAAGGACCACCAACAAGCTCCCCCACACTTAGCCCTTTGCTCGTCCTCGAGTAAAGATTAGGACTAAGATGGGTCATCTCTCTGATATGTAACCTGCATACAAGTTATTCCAAGCTTCACCTGCACTTATGAACTCTGAAGTGTCTACCATGATATCTTGGGTGATTGAAAAATGGAACAACATGGATTCAAATCCCCTTGCATCAATCAATTCAGAAACTTGGGTTTTCATTTTGAAAATGTAAACCATAGCTTAGCTCCTCAAATGATTCTCTCAAATCGCTCACTTATGTGTTTGGTTCCTCACCAAGGCATACCAAAGTGTTGCCTTCTTTCTTTCCTATTCCTAAAAAGATTTTGTGGAGTTTGGGTAGGTAAAGATATGAAGGCATACTTACTCCGCATATTTTGCTAAGTCAAATCTCGGATCCGAGGAGAAAGATGCCATACCCTTAGATCAAGAAGTGCAAGTGTGGGGAATATATATGTATATATTTTTTTTGAACTCCTTTGTCATGCTTCTCTCTCCCCCTTTTTTTAGAAACTTATGAAAATATGGGCTATCTTTATTATTATTTTTTTTAGAGAGAGGCGGGCATCGAAGTACCCATTGTTTTCTCATTTGGACACTTGTCCATTTTTTTCTGCTCTCTCATTTTTTGGCACATGCTTCTTTGGCATGGCATCTTTTCTCTTTTCTTCATGCTTTTTGGCATGGGATTATTTTTTTCATAGCCCATATTTTGCAAAAGTAAAAAGGAATTTTGGGAAGAGAGGTTCATAACACAAGTGGTGGAGTTTTTATTTTGGTGGAATGGAAAGGCATGTTTTTGCGTAACTCTTAGTGCAAGAGTTAGCATTTTTTTTATATGTGGGTGTACGTGAATCTTGATCTTAGGGGCATGATAAGTTTCTCAACAAGGCATCAACAAGACTTGACAAAACTCAATGCAGTAGTAAGTTGCAAGTATTTGGAGGTTTTAAAATCTAACACTAGATATGGCTTTGGTAGGAATTTTCATATCATTGAGGAGCATGCTATTTGAACTTTGTTTTTGTAAAATAAATCCCAAGTTCTTCACATGAAAGAGCAAGGTTCATTTTCATCCTACTATATCTCATATTTCAATTACTTAGATAGCATGGGGTCCCTATGAAATGTGTTCACAAGTTATAGGAATATTAGCAAGGAATAAAGAGTATGCAAATTTTATCAAAGGATAACTTGGAGATGACATGTCAAAAGTTTTGTCTTTTTAATTTGTTTAGTTTTAATCTTCAAAACATGGGAGATGTGAGGATAGAGTTTTGCACAAACCATCGTTTGAAGATGAAGGAGTTTACGATGAGTTAGAAATGATTTGACCAACCCGAAAGTTAAGTCAATCCATTCTAAAACCTTTTACCTTGTCCTTCTCCATGTTGGGTTTCTCGATGTTGTGCAATGTGTTGGGGAGATCTCAATTGTGTGAAAGGTTATACTTGGGAGATCTCCCCCACACTTATTCTTGTACCTGTTTATTGAAACAAAACAAAAGAAACAAAAAGAAAGGCTCTACCAGTTTGAAAACTGGGAAGGCTCAATTTTATTATGAAAAACCTTTTTTTTATTTTTATCATTTAGGAAAACTCTCTTTTTTTTAAGCAAAACTCAAACAAGGCTAAGATAAGTTTTGCTATAAAGTGCTAGCCTTGGTTCATCTCCATTAAAGATTACTTCTTTTGTTTATGCAAACAACTTAGGTTCATTAATCAAGATATAACGCCATGTCAAATTTTGATTAAAGAAGGTCATTTTAACCTAAGCACCATGCTTAATTTAAAAAAAGACCAATGGATGTACCGGGCCCGGTATACCCAAACCAGAGCAGCCGTCATAAACAATAAGAAGCATGAATTTGTATGGTCTAGTAAACTTATGGAGATAAATATGAGTAAGGCATTTGATGATTTTTTTTGAAGCTCTTCATGCTCTCTTACATCGTATGTACCCTTGTTCTTCTTGATCATATCCTGAAAAGGGTTAACAACCAAGAATACCCGAAGGTGCACACTAACTAGATAGCATGATTTTATTTTTATTAAGATTTTTTTTAATGATAGTAATAAAAGAAATATAAAGCTATTTTTTAAATCATTATATAAATATTTTTTCTTTTTTTTAGGATAATCCGGGGTATCTCCCGGCAGTGCTTAAGTTATAGTCTTAAGCTTGACCTTGGGAACTTCATCTTGCAGCCTACAGTGGTGGTGTAAATCCCAGTTCACCACCAAGTATTTGGCATTAACACTCAAGCTGCAAGGTTAGCACCACCATGCATCTACGGGATTTGCAATGTTTGTGATAAACATAAGCATCCACAACCATTCTCTTAAAGAGTTTGACAACGAGAATCAAGAGAAGGTTGTGATCCTCGTAGAAGCATGTGGTTTGAAGCAAAACGAACTCTAGAGAACCTAAAAGTGAGCATGTGACATGAGGGATCTCAAAAGAGAAGTTATCATGCTCATTAATAGATTCTTGCTTGGTTTCTAGAGTTGTTGCTTCACACATGTCCATGGCATGAAAGTTTCCGCACTGGAAAGATCTATCATGAAAGACGAGCGTTGATACTTGACTGCTGTCGAGAACAACGTTATGATGGCTAGAGGGACATGGATTAAGCTCGAGCGAGGATGGTACTGGACGTATCGTTTCACAAGGATGAGATTGAAACTCAAACGAAACGCACGGAGCTATGCATTTTACCACCTCGCATGAGTTAGCATTGGGCTGCTCCTTCGCCTTTGGATTTGCGGAACTAGCGATAGACTCGGCGGAAGTGATTGCTCCCAACTGTTCATCAGGGCCCCCACGGAATGGTTTCTTTATGGAAAGTTTTTCGAAAGGGTGGCCTAACAGAAGTTCAAATTCGAGGATGTCGTAGATATGAAAATCTAGGTGAACCACGTTTTCATTTATTTCAAAAGGTACGGCCTTAGCAACTCCACAACACTCCCAGAGAAACCCTGGCGGACCTTCAAAGAGTTTGTCGGTCGGGATTAGCGGAGTGTTACCCAAAAGAGATTTTGCTAAGAATTTTGACATGATATTTGTTCCGACCGATGGGTTGTGAAGAGCATCGACAATTGTTCCCCTAAATGTGCAAGATATGCTCGTGGAGGGTGAAAGAATCCGAATTACATCAGAATAACGTTTCACCTCCACTAACAATTCTTTTGATGGCTCTATTTTAGGGGACACTTCATATGTCGAGCGTTTTTCGTACCTACGAAGGTTCGTGATTCTGTCATAATCCTCGAATTCAATTGCAAACTCCGAAGGATAAAGCATTATCGTTGTTTGCAGCTCGGGTGAGGGCTCAAAAGTCGAATCTATGTATGGCAAAGTTGTTGATTTGACTGATGAGGGCTCCTCAAAACTTGACATGCCCTTGTTTTGGAGAGGTTTTGGTTCTACAACGGGAGAAGTGTGCTTCTCTAGGAAGTTATCAAGGATTTTTCTCTGTTCCGTTGTAGATTTGCTTGAAAACGACCCTTCAGCGGCCCTGTCAAGGACTGGGGCAGCATCTTCATCTAGACCCGTAGAAAAGAGATGCAATTGCACGCTCTCGGGTAAAGACATGTTTGGGCTAGCGTGTAGTATCGTCAAATACCTGGCCCAGGCTGCACCTATAGACTCCTCATCTTGCTCGAAATGGAGGATTTTCTTTGGTATAGAGGTGATACGGGATCTAGGGAAGAATGCAAGATAAAACTTGTTTTTAAGTTCTTCCCAATCCCCATTCACACTTTCTATGACATTAGCGTACCATTGTTTCGCCTCCCCATTGAGGGAAGACGAAAACAATTTCCACTTAATCGTTTCTTTTGCCATGCCTGGGATGCTTAGGCATGAGCAAATTTCCTCAAGATCTAGCAAGTGGTTAAAAGAATCTTCATTATGAAAACCAGAGAAGTGTAGTGCCCGAGCTATGGATTTTAAATAAGGGTGGAGTCCATCATTGGATGAAAGTTTTGGAGAAGGTTTTGGCTCGACGAACTCCCCCTTTGAAGAGGACGGATTTTGAATTGGAGTGGTTGGCTTCATGATAGAAAAGGTAAAAACAAAATATTTTTTTGGTTTTTATAAAAAGGGATACAGATACGAGGATGAACTAGGTTCGAAGAAAATAGCAACCGTTCCCCGGCAACAGCGCCAGAAATGCTTGTTGACACTTACTAACGTTGTTACTAAGAATGGACCTTACGATCCATCCCCGGCAACGGCGCCAGAAATGCTTGTTGGTATTTCTTAGCGTAAGCAGAAGAATCCGCAAGCGCACGGAATTACCGTTGTAGCACTTCACCCAGTGGTATTCAGGGTATCGTATTTCCACGAGGAACGGAGGTATTTCTTCTATCTAGTTCGTCCAAGGACAACACAAGGGTACAGAAAGAGAGGGGAATAGAGACGGATCGCTAAAGCTTTACTGTCTAAAGATAGATAAACGTTACTTCTACTTGTTCAGTTCGGGCACCGGCTTATACCTGGTCTGCCAGGTAACTCCGGCCTTTGTGTAGTGTAACAGAACCGACCAATTTGCACCAGATTAAGCACTGAATCGCTGCTTTCACAGAGATTACAAGTACTTAAGCTCGTACAAACCCGGTAGTCCGGAAATCTCGAAGGATTTCAAGTCATTCAACTTTAACCAAGATCGTAATAGATTAGCGTACATGCCCACAAGGTACATTCAGTTCGCACATAGTTCAAATACATCGGAGTTCGATAGTTATTACAGACCATAGTTTTGAATTCAAGCGGAAGCAACATAGTTTTGAAACACAAGTCCTTAGTTCACAATACGGTGCCATATGCCTGATCCGTCCACAAAAGCATCAGGGAAGATAAGGATTGACCATGCCCATGGTCTAGTCACTGCCCTCGACGGGATACAGACAGTTCTCGCAGTAGCCGAAGAAACATTGCCCATCTGCAACAACAAGGGATAGCACCCTGAGTACGAGAAGGTACTCAGCTAGACTTACCCGCCATAAACCAGAAATAATTGACACCAAGGATTATGCAAGGCTGTATCTGAGGTTGGCCACACTTACCTTTTGCATAAAAGCATTTTATTATTAAATAATCCTCATTAGAGCATTAGCAGTCATTTTTATGTAATCAGCCTGATTATCTAGATTTGCACCTGATCTAGAGCAAACACTTGACTACTTATTCAAGCAAGAGTGACTATTTCATCAATAGCCTTTCAGATTCACCAACCATAACCATCATTAATTCCATATATTACTACGGTAACACATGCTCAGTCAAGTTACTCACTAACCAGGAGCGATGGCGATTATAATCGATTCCTACCAGCTGGGGACAAAAATGTCGCACACTCGCCCGACACACCCTGCCAGGCGGCCGTTGGCGACCACTCAGGAGGTTCGAGAACCCAAATCGCGGGACGGCCATGGACCCTTCTACACCGAGGGTTATCTCAATGCCAGGTCGCTCAAGCTATTAACTGCCCACGGTCATGCCAGGTCGATCAGGCCCTGCCTGCCCTCGGACCATGCCAGGTCGATCAGAATAGTTGCCCACGGTACATATAAGGCCCTGGGTGTTAGGCGTCAACGTCTCCATCACCGGCTCGAAACACCTTACTCGGCTTCACGGGAGGTACCCGCACCTGCTCCGTTAAGTGATTGACGCGTTCAAAATGACTGAGGTGTGCCTTCGTCGGGTCCTAATCGACACAGACGGGAGACTACTAGCACACAGAACCCATGTCCTGCTGCTCCTACATCCCGCCCGGTCTCAGATTAATTAACACATGGTTCTCTCCATGATAGCACCAGGCTAAACATGTTTAGTATCCACCTATATGCGGGGGACAGGAAATCACCCGACTTTTACCGGTCTAAGCAGGGCTAAGCATATAATCGAGCCTAGACCTAACAGGGATCACAAGATAATATTTGCAGGTGGACAAGGATAATTAATCAATGCAGCAACGGTATCACACAACTCCTATGACCTAATGCAACAATCATATCAGGTTAACTTGTAAACGGTAATTTGCAAACCGTAGGAGAAAAATGCTCCGGGGCTTGCCTCGCTCGAAGTCGGCGGGGCGGTGATCACGGCACTCCGGCAGGTCCTCAGCGTCTCCTTCCGGGATCCCCTCCTCGATTGTCTCCTCCTGACGCTGCTCCTCCGGCGTGTCTTGGGCTTCCACTACCGACCCTGCATGATGCGGTACATGAATGAATACATGAATGCACATGGGATGCACGGTGATGCAACATGGAGTAACAATTCAGGAGATAAGCACATGTCATCTACTGCTACTCACTTATTTAATTTAACATACTACTTACTAAGTCTTGTTGTCACCACATCAAAGTTGCTTAACGGGTTTATTACCCTCTAATTATTTGTAGAATTAAATCTAGTTAATTAGGCCTATAACAGTAACCTATCCTAGACAGCTTCACAAAAATCTATAAAAATTACTGGAGATTAATAACACTTAATCTAACCCTCTGTTCAAATTTCATCTCATTTGGACCTAGACTTCATCCTCTATGAAAAAGACAAATTCTATCATGAAAAGGTGCTTTGAACTACACACCCTAGCAACAAGTGTCAAACAACAGATTTCTTGTTTTCTACTGAACTTCCTAGCATAAGAGAAATGTGCTTAAATTCTCAGGTTCATATTCCTCATATTTTAATTACTACAAAATAAACAAGGAAACGACATTTAACTATTTTAAAAGCTACTGTCAAATTAATTCACAGAATAACCTCATATTATATTTTTCTCTGAAACTACACATTCATACAAATCTAACAAAACTGGAATTACATTTTTCTGACTTATACATAATGAGTTATGCATTTTCCAAGTTATTAGCACTTTTCTAATGTAAATGAATCTACACATAAAAGTATTACCAACAATGCAATTTACATCCTTCACAGGTAGATCTAATCATGCTTGTCCTAACAAAATTTGTGTCACAGGATTTGGACTTAAAAATGAGCCTTGTGGGAATTTTTGAAGCCTTTACATGGATTCTGCAAAACACATTTAAAAGAAAACTCAATCCTAACATACGGACTTCGGCCGAGGCACAAGACACGGCTTCGGCACACCCGGCGCGACTCGTCCGAGGCTTCGAGGCAAGGCTTCGGCACATTCGGCGCGATTCGGCTGAGGCCCGAGGCTCAGACACATTTTTCCGATTCGCCCGAGGCACACTGGCAGCCGAGGCTAACCTATTCAGTCGAGGCTACTGACTCAATCGAGGCTTACTGACTCAATCGAGGCTAGCTGACTCAACCGAGGCTTACTGACTCAACCGAGACTAGCTGACTCAACCGAGACTAGCTGACTCAACCGAGCACTTGACTTGCCTCGACTCGACCGAGGCTTACACAACCGACCCGATCGAGGCTCGAGGCGAAGGCTCGGTGCATCCGACTTACCGAGGCTTACGGCACCCAAGCTCTTCCCTTTCTCTCTTCCTTACTGCCAGTCGGGGCCCGCTGGTCAGGGCGACCAAGCTTCCGAGGCCAGGCTCGGCACGTTGCCGCGCGAGGCCAGGCTCGGCAGTCAACGGCGGAGTTTGGCGCCGTGGTCGTTGACCGGCCCTAGCTCGTCGACGGCGACACTTCTGGCGACACGGAGACCATCGTTGGGTGCGGGTTTTCGAGACGAACACGACCGACTAACTTGCTGAGCCAGAGGGATACCGGAGCAAGCTCGACGGCGGCCATGGTGGAGCGGCGGCTCTGCGACTTGGCGGCGGAACTCTCCCCGGCGGCTTGCGACTCGGCGAGATTAACACTAGCCTAAGCAAGTCACAAGTGACCTATTGGAGCAACTCCCAGGCTTCGACATCCCCGGCATTGCCCGGCGCGATGCACGGCGGCGGTCCATGACGGACACAGCGCGACTGGCCCGTGGTCCGGCGAACTCAGGGCACAAGAGGGGTCTCCATTTGACTCTAAGCTACTACGGCGGTAAAGAAGACTAGAACATGGCTCGGCTTAGGGTAGCATGGCCGGAGATGACCGGTCCACGTGAAGGTCACGGTGGCGGCCATGGCGGAAGCTTGCGGATGGCGTCCGCTGTTCCGGCAGCTAGAGAGGAAGAGAGGGGAAACCAACCCTTACCGGAGAAGGAGGAGGTCACGGCGGAGAAACTGGCGGGAGGAATCGAACGGTGGTGCGGTGAGTAGCGAGCAATCGCTCGCCGAGGTTCGGCGGGCGGCGGCGGAGCTCTGGTCGGGCGAAGATGGAGTGGAGTGGAGCGAAGGAGAGACTGAGCAATGGAATGCTCTGCTGGTCGCGAGCACAGGCGGAGCGAAGGCAAACGGAACGAAGTGCTAGGTGCATTGCACCTGGCCAGTTCCCATCGGGGAAGCTCCCGACCGGACGCGGCGGCGTCAGGCGTCGCGCTCCACGCGGCGAGCATGCACCGAGCTCCCGGGCGACGTGGCGAGTTCGGGCGCAAACCACGGGCGGTGATGACGGTGGTTTGGCCGGCCGGCGAGGCGGTCTCGCGGCGGCGGGCGGTTTCGGTCGGCGCGGAGGGAGCGGCGTGCGCGCGGGGAAGAAGAGAGGGACTGACCAGTGGGGTCCACGGTCAAGATTAAACTAATGAGGTTTTGCTTCAAACTTTGATGCTCTATAACCCCTAAACTAGACCGAACTAGGAAAAGGTCCCAACAGCAAAGTTGCTTAGAATTTTGTAAGGAACAAATCATCTTTAAGGCTCAAGTCCAAATTCTGTTGTTTAAAAGAAATTTAGTGCTAAACCATTTTTCTAATGCAAGAAATCCTAACTCAAAAGCTTTTTCTGAGAAAGTGCTTTAAAGCAAAGTTGTTCCCTTTATCAAGATCTACAACTTTGTTATAAGGCACTTGGTCAGAAACAGAAAGCATAACAAGGTTACACTAGAGACCAAACAAGGACTTTAGCATTCAACAACATATGCACATGAAATGATGAGATGCTATGCTTATGCCATGCCAAATTATGCACTTAAGGATTGCTTAACACCGGGGTGTTACAGCCCTCCCCTCCTTAAAGGAATCTCGTCCCGAGATTTGAGTTACTAACCATTCCTTATAAAATTGTGGATATACTTCCTTTAGATAGTCTTCCGTTTCCCAAGTGGCATCTCGGTCGTCTTGCTCACTCCAGGATACTTTATATTGCTTCACGACCTTTCCGCGAGTCACTCTTTCTTTCTCATCGAGTACTCGATATGGCTTCACGGAGTAAGTAAGGTCGGATTGTAACTTGATATTGGCCGGTTGTACTTCCTCTTCTGGAACTCGAAGACATTTCTTTAATTGTGACACATGGAATACAGGGAATATAGCCTTCAAATGTTCAGGTAACTGTAGTTGATAAGCCACTTTTCCCCTCCTTTTCATTATCCTGCAGGGTCCCACAAACCTTGGCGCTAACTTTCTTTTCACGCCAAAACGTTTAACTCCTTTCATGGGTGATACTTTCAAGTACACATAGTCACCTACTTCGAATTCAAGCGGCCTTCTTCGCTTATCGGCAAAGCTCTTCTGTCGGGATTGTGCCGCTGCGATATGTTGTTGAACTATTCTAACTTGTTCTTCTGCTTCCTTGACAAAATCAATTCCATAGTAACGACGTTCTCCTGGTTCAACCCAACTTACTGGTGTTCTGCATCTTCTGCCATACAGAGCTTCAAAAGTTGCCATCTGAATGCTTTCTTGATAACTATTGTTGTAAGCAAATTCTGCTAATGGCAACCACTTCTCCCAAGATCCTTTTGCTGAAATTACACAGGCTCTTAACATATCCTCTAATACCTGGTTCACTCTTTCAGTTTGTCCTGAGGTCTGAGGATGGTAAGCTGAGCTATGGATTAGCTTAGTACCTAACTCTTTTTGCAGTTTCTCCCAGAATGGTGCAGTAAACTGCGTTCCACGATCCGAAACTATGACCTTGGGTATACCATGTAATCGTACAATCTGATTGATATAAATCTCCGCAAAGTCCGGTGCTCGATAACAAGTTTTAACTGGTATGAAATGAGCGGTCTTGGTGAGACGATCTACAATTACCCAAATCGAATCGTTTCCCTTCTGAGTGGTAGGCAAACCGGTGATAAAATCCATACTCACTTCTTCCCACTTCCATTCAGGTATTGCTAAAGGTTGAAGTGTTCCGGCTGGCTTTAGGCGAATAGCCTTCACCCGACAACACGTGTCGCATCTGGCTACATATGCGGCAATTTCCTTCTTCATTTTGGTCCACCAAAATCTTGGACGCAAATCTTGATACATCTTAGTGCTCCCGGGATGGATAGACAATTTAGAAAGATGAGCCTCGTCCATGATCTGATTTTTCAGTTCCCTATCCTTGGGTACCACTAGGCGATTATCAAACCATAACACTCCCTTATCATCAACTCAGAAATGTTTTACGGGTTCAGTGGCAGCCCTTAGCTTTTCTTTGATATAATAGATTCCCTTGTCCGTTTTCTGCCCTTCGAGAATCTGGTCAACTAAGGTGCTCTGCAGCTCGATGTGACTCAAGATCACAGGGTGTACGAGACTAAACTCGTCTTCTGGTTGTAGCCCCAAGTTATTACAATGCGACTTCCGACTCAGAGCATCAGCAACCACATTTGCTTTTCCAGGGTGATAATGTATCTGCAAATTGTAGTCCTTAATCAATTCAAGCCATCTTCTCTGCCTCATATTCAACTCCGGTTGAGTGAAGATATACTTGAGACTCTTATGATCAGTGTACATATTGCAGACATTTCCTAGTAAATAGTGCCTCCAGATTTTCAGAGCGTGCACCACAGCAGCTAATTCCAAATCATGCGTAGGATAATTTATCTCATGTTTTCTCAACTGTCGTGAAGCATAAGCAATCACTCTGCCTTCTTGCATAAGAACACACCCTAAACCAACTTTTGATGCGTCGCAGAAGACATCAAACGGCTTCTCGATATCTGGTTGAGCTAAGACAGGGGCAGTGGTTAACAGTTTCCGCAAGGTACAGAAAGCTGTTTCACACTTCTCTGTCCACTCAAACTTCTGATCCTTCTGAAGCAAACTTGTCATGGGCTTGGCAATTTTGGAGAAATCGGGAATGAAACGACGGTAATACCCTGCTAAACCGAGAAAACTCCGAATCTCCCCAACTGAAGTTGGAGCTTCCCAATTCATTACTTCTTGTACTTTGCTAGGGTCCATAGAGATTCCTTTCTCCGACAGGATGTGACCAAGGAATTATACTTGCTTCAACCAAAATTCACATTTGCTAAACTTAGCATAAAGTTTATGCTCTCGTAGCCTTGTCAAAACGATCCTCAAATGTTCTGCATGGTCGTCCAGGTTCTCCGAATAAACCAAAATATCATCAATGAATACCACTACAAACTTATCTAGTTCTGGCATGAATACCGAGTTCATCAAACTCATAAAGTAAGCCGGAGCATTTGTCAATCCAAAAGACATGACTAAATACTCGTATAGGCCATATCTGGTTGAAAAAGCAGTCTTTGGAATATCTTGTGGTCGGATTCTAATTTGATGATAACCGGATCTCAAATCGATCTTGGAGAATACTTTGGCTCTGGATAACTGGTCAAACAAAATATCTATCCGTGGCAACGGATATTTATTCTTAACGGTCACGGCATTAAGCGGTCGATAATCCACACACATTCTCAAGGATTTGTCCTTCTTCTTAACAAACAAGGCTGGACATCCCCACTCTGACACACTAGGTTGAATGAAACCCTTGTCCAAAAGTTCCCTAATCTGAGTCTTGAGTTTGGCTAATTCATTGGGCGGCATACGATAAGGTCTTCTCGAGATCGGTGCAGTCCCTGGTAACAACTCAATGGTAAACTCTACAGCCTGCTTGGGCGGTAAACCCGACAACTCATCTGGAAAGACGTCTGGGAAATCCCGAACAACTGGAATTTTTGACAGGTCCTCTATAGATAAGGTGCAAGATAGATCAACAAAATCAGCCCCTCGAGGAAGAGAGATACGTAACTTGTTGTTCCTCCTTGGATCGGTCAAGGTAAGAGTCCTATCTGCAGTGTCTAACACTGCTTTCCACATACTCATCCAACTCATTCCTAGGACTACGTCCATACTAAGCCCTGGCAAAACCACTAAGTTGGCTCCAAACTTATGCCCTCCAATATCGATGGTTGCATCACGTACCATCTGCTTAGACAACACACTACTCCCAACTGACCTTACGCGAAACCCATAATCCATTTCAGACACCTCTTGATCATGCTTTTGTGCAAATGCTTTACTCATGAACGAATGCGATGATCCAGTATCAAACAAAACAACTGCAGGGTGATGATTAACAAGACACATACCAGCAGTCACGGGCTCTCCAGCACGAGCTTCTTCAGCGGTCATGTTGTGCAGGCGTGCGGGGTAATTGGCCTGTTGCTTCTTTGGGTAGGGACAATATCTTGTGAAGTGCCCCTCTTGGTTGCAGTTGTAGCATGGTCCCCGAACTATAGGTTTAGTTCCAGAAGAACTGCCTTGACCTCCACGAGCCTGAGCAGCAGCTATCTTGTATGGCTTCTGATTGCGCTGAGCTTGTGGTTGATTCTTCTTCTGCGGCGGCCTAAAACGTGCCCCCGGCGCTGGTGGTCGATACTGATTTCGCTGAGCTGGTGGTCCTCTGGGTTGTGATGATCCTGATTCAAAGGTTCTCTTCCGGGCCTTGCTAGCAGCATGCTTGTTGTTATGATTCTCTTGAATCAGACAGTCACTTAGGAAGTCATTGAAATTGGTACGAGAAGATGTACCCACTGACTTTCCCATTTTAGTGTTCAAGCCTCTCTTGAAACTAGCAATCTTCTTAGCGTCTGTGTCAACGAAGTCTGGGATGTAGCGAGCCAACGAGTTGAACAGATGATGATACTCTGTGATAGACCGAGTTCCTTGAGTCAGATTCATGAACTCTGCCACTTTCATCTGGGTCAAGCCCGGCGGAATGAAATGACCTCGAACAGCAGCAGTAAACACTCTCCAAGTGATAGGAACATTGGCAGGATAGGTGGTACGATGATGTCCCCACCAAATCCCGGCTGGTCCCTGCAACTGGTGTGCGGCATATTCTGCTTTAAGCTCTTCTGTGAGCCTAAGCAAACGGAACTTCTGCTCCAGAGTATGCAGCCATTCTTCTGCCTCCAACGGTTCTGTAGCTTCCTTGAAGATAGGCGGTTTAGTATCCAGGAAATCCTTGAAAGAACTATACTGGTTTAGCTCTTGGCGTTGGTGCCCTTGCGCCAAGTTCTCCCTCAGCAAAGCTTCAATATTGCGCTGACTTCCAAGAAATTGAGCAAAAAGCTGCTCAGCCGTTGGTGGTGGAGGAGGTGGTGGATTGCGGTTTTCTCTGGGGTCCTCATTTCCACCACTACCGCCCGCTCCACTACGAGTTGTCGTCATCTGCATATAGGATAGTAAGTGACCATTAGGCGAAGTTGCAACATTGTAGAGAACAATAAATCATACCCACTGGAATTATTCGGAAAACAAATTCACCAAACAATTACAGAGGTATAATAAATTTCGATCCACATCGCATCAACACATAATAAGATCGCTTAACACATCATGCAATAGATAACATAACTTCCATAGTCTTGCCCAAACATATGGGACTTTTCAAGGTCTTACACCACATCACCTAGGTCCATACTCATGCTTACATCTAGCACATAGCAACAAAAGATCGGGCCCCTACAACACAAAAGAGCTCTAGGTGCTAAGCATACGATCTAAACTACTCTCTAGCGATCTCACCAACGTCACCGTCCTCACTAGACATATCTGAAGAACTACTGGAAGAACTACTCGGCTCCGGATCCTCCTGGGGAAGGATGGGGTTCCTCTCATTCTCCCTGCGGTGGATCTCCTCATGTAGACGATCATTGTAGTCCTGGAGATGATGAAGTTGCAGCTCTAAATCTCCCACTTGTAGCCTGAGAAGCCTGTTCTGCTCAGTCGCACGCATACCCTCGAGACAAACACGACGTAGCGACTCCTCAGTGTCGGCCATGATGGTGGATAAGAAGGTCGTCATACCCTGCTGGTCACTAAGCTGTTGTGCCGTCTCCTGCTCCCTCTGAAGTGCCTGGTCTCTCTCCACTGTCAACTGAGCTAGCTGTGTAGCGAGGAGGTCTATCTCCGTAGTGTGCTCCTCCTGACGGCGATGCTGCGCTGCAATCTCCTCGCTAAGAACATGGTCCAACTGCTCATAGCTGCGGGATAAGCAGCCATAAGTAGCCATAAGTGCAGCCATGGCACTCCCTGCTGGTCCGGCACAATGCTCCCTCTCAAGCGAACTACCCTCCAAAATAGTAGCTCCTGGCTGACGCCACACCGCAAGATACGGATCCGCTGTCGGGAAGATACTGGCAGTAGCCTGAGCAACCACCTCCGGATGGTCCTCCATGATGTCCCGAAGAACGGTATAAGCAACCTGGTTGGCTGCATCCCAGGGGGTCCTCCCCTGCAAGGCAAACACCCGTCGGCACCAGACGTGATCCTGGTCCTCACGGCTAGGCACGTCGACCTCCACCGTGTACACGTGGCAATCCTCTGACAACTGCACACGGTGCCAGTCGTACTGTGGCTCCTGGCCCTCCTGATATCCCACCAGGTGCAGAACTCTCCAAAGAATAGTGGGCATCCCAAACTCCTCTAGAAAGTCCTCTGATCCCTCATCAGTCCATGGCCCCAGCATGTAGTTAGGCCTCTTGCCTCCCGTGGACTTGCGAGCAGTGCGCTTGGTGCGTGCCATCTGTAAGAAGTTTATCCACACAGTTTTTAATTAGTTGAAAACAACTTTTATTAGAAAAACGGGACGGAAACCATAAGGAAGGAAGTAAGATTAGTGCAAAGTTGTATGATCATGATGCATGAGCGTAACATACGTCCTCACTGCCTAACAATCTAACGGCTAGACGGTGGCATACAACGTTCACTCATAGCGTTAACTAGCGTACTACACGTTCGCAAGTTAGCGTACCTGCAGAAAATCCATTTCAGCCCTTCCCACAGTATGAATATTATGCACTGCGGAAATTTAAATCTAATACTCTCTTAGGTGTACACCCGGTATACACGTAAGCAGTATATGCACCCATCATAAATTATTACTCCCACAATCAATACTTTCACATATACTTGTGTGGAACAGGTATACGCGTCAGTATCATATAAGCACTTTCCCTAGATTGGCGGTTGTCCAATCATGCTCTCACAACTCTCATTACCTTTAGCGTAGAGGCAATTGATCCATACATTACTATTCCGAGGAATAGCATCCATACAATTTCACCCTTGCCGTATGGACGACAGAATAAACAGAAAATAAGTATGATGCACGACCCCCAAAGTTAGTACTTAAATAGCCACCTAAATTCCTATTGGGCATAAGGACTTGATCAATGGCACACCTTACTCTTGGTCAAAAGGTTTTTCAAATCCTAATATAGCTATAAGTTCTTGTCAAATAGGAAATTTTTAATTGAAAATACGGTTTTTCAAATACACTTGTGAACAGTAACGCTAACCATGCTCCGATGCCAGCTGTAACAGAACCGACCAATTTGCACCAGATTAAGCACTGAATCGCTGCTTTCACAGAGATTACAAGTACTTAAGCTCGTACAAACCCGGTAGTCCGGAAATCTCGAAGGATTTCAAGTCATTCAACTTTAACCAAGATCGTAATAGATTAGCGTACATGCCCACAAGGTACATTCAGTTCGCACATAGTTCAAATACATCGGAGTTCGATAGTTATTACAGACCATAGTTTTGAATTCAAGCGGAAGCAACATAGTTTTGAAACACAAGTCCTTAGTTCACAATACGGTGCCATATGCCTGATCCGTCCACAAAAGCATCAGGGAAGATAAGGATTGACCATGCCCATGGTCTAGTCACTGCCCTCGACGGGATACAGACAGTTCTCGCAGTAGCCGAAGAAACATTGCCCATCTGCAACAACAAGGGATAGCACCCTGAGTACGAGAAGGTACTCAGCTAGACTTACCCGCCATAAACCAGAAATAATTGACACCAAGGATTATGCAAGGCTGTATCTGAGGTTGGCCACACTTACCTTTTGCATAAAAGCATTTTATTATTAAATAATCCTCATTAGAGCATTAGCAGTCATTTTTATGTAATCAGCCTGATTATCTAGATTTGCACCTGATCTAGAGCAAACACTTGACTACTTATTCAAGCAAGAGTGACTATTTCATCAATAGCCTTTCAGATTCACCAACCATAACCATCATTAATTCCATATATTACTACGGTAACACATGCTCAGTCAAGTTACTCACTAACCAGGAGCGATGGCGATTATAATCGATTCCTACCAGCTGGGGACAAAAATGTCGCACACTCGCCCGACACACCCTGCCAGGCGGCCGTTGGCGACCACTCAGGAGGTTCGAGAACCCAAATCGCGGGACGGCCATGGACCCTTCTACACCGAGGGTTATCTCAATGCCAGGTCGCTCAAGCTATTAACTGCCCACGGTCATGCCAGGTCGATCAGGCCCTGCCTGCCCTCGGACCATGCCAGGTCGATCAGAATAGTTGCCCACGGTACATATAAGGCCCTGGGTGTTAGGCGTCAACGTCTCCGTCACCGGCTCGAAACACCTTACTCGGCTTCACGGGAGGTACCCGCACCTGCTCCGTTAAGTGATTGACGCGTTCAAAATGACTGAGGTGTGCCTTCGTCGGGTCCTAATCGACACAGACGGGAGACTACTAGCACACAGAACCCATGTCCTGCTGCTCCTACATCCCGCCCGGTCTCAGATTAATTAACACATGGTTCTCTCCATGATAGCACCAGGCTAAACATGTTTAGTATCCACCTATATGCGGGGGACAGGAAATCACCCGACTTTTACCGGTCTAAGCAGGGCTAAGCATATAATCGAGCCTAGACCTAACAGGGATCACAAGATAATATTTGCAGGTGGACAAGGATAATTAATCAATGCAGCAACGGTATCACACAACTCCTATGACCTAATGCAACAATCATATCAGGTTAACTTGTAAACGGTAATTTGCAAACCGTAGGAGAAAAATGCTCCGGGGCTTGCCTCGCTCGAAGTCGGCGGGGCGGTGATCACGGCACTCCGGCAGGTCCTCAGCGTCTCCTTCCGGGATCCCCTCCTCGATTGTCTCCTCCTGACGCTGCTCCTCCGGCGTGTCTTGGGCTTCCACTACCGACCCTGCATGATGCGGTACATGAATGAATACATGAATGCACATGGGATGCACGGTGATGCAACATGGAGTAACAATTCAGGAGATAAGCACATGTCATCTACTGCTACTCACTTATTTAATTTAACATACTACTTACTAAGTCTTGTTGTCACCACATCAAAGTTGCTTAACGGGTTTATTACCCTCTAATTATTTGTAGAATTAAATCTAGTTAATTAGGCCTATAACAGTAACCTATCCTAGACAGCTTCACAAAAATCTATAAAAATTACTGGAGATTAATAACACTTAATCTAACCCTCTGTTCAAATTTCATCTCATTTGGACCTAGACTTCATCCTCTATGAAAAAGACAAATTCTATCATGAAAAGGTGCTTTGAACTACACACCCTAGCAACAAGTGTCAAACAACAGATTTCTTGTTTTCTACTGAACTTCCTAGCATAAGAGAAATGTGCTTAAATTCTCAGGTTCATATTCCTCATATTTTAATTACTACAAAATAAACAAGGAAACGACATTTAACTATTTTAAAAGCTACTGTCAAATTAATTCACAGAATAACCTCATATTATATTTTTCTCTGAAACTACACATTCATACAAATCTAACAAAACTGGAATTACATTTTTCTGACTTATACATAATGAGTTATGCATTTTCCAAGTTATTAGCACTTTTCTAATGTAAATGAATCTACACATAAAAGTATTACCAACAATGCAATTTACATCCTTCACAGGTAGATCTAATCATGCTTGTCCTAACAAAATTTGTGTCACAGGATTTGGACTTAAAAATGAGCCTTGTGGGAATTTTTGAAGCCTTTACATGGATTCTGCAAAACACATTTAAAAGAAAACTCAATCCTAACATACGGACTTCGGCCGAGGCACAAGACACGGCTTCGGCACACCCGGCGCGACTCGTCCGAGGCTTCGAGGCAAGGCTTCGGCACATTCGGCGCGATTCGGCTGAGGCCCGAGGCTCAGACACATTTTTCCGATTCGCCCGAGGCACACTGGCAGCCGAGGCTAACCTATTCAGTCGAGGCTACTGACTCAATCGAGGCTTACTGACTCAATCGAGGCTAGCTGACTCAACCGAGGCTTACTGACTCAACCGAGACTAGCTGACTCAACCGAGACTAGCTGACTCAACCGAGCACTTGACTTGCCTCGACTCGACCGAGGCTTACACAACCGACCCGATCGAGGCTCGAGGCGAAGGCTCGGTGCATCCGACTTACCGAGGCTTACGGCACCCAAGCTCTTCCCTTTCTCTCTTCCTTACTGCCAGTCGGGGCCCGCTGGTCAGGGCGACCAAGCTTCCGAGGCCAGGCTCGGCACGTTGCCGCGCGAGGCCAGGCTCGGCAGTCAACGGCGGAGTTTGGCGCCGTGGTCGTTGACCGGCCCTAGCTCGTCGACGGCGACACTTCTGGCGACACGGAGACCATCGTTGGGTGCGGGTTTTCGAGACGAACACGACCGACTAACTTGCTGAGCCAGAGGGATACCGGAGCAAGCTCGACGGCGGCCATGGTGGAGCGGCGGCTCTGCGACTTGGCGGCGGAACTCTCCCCGGCGGCTTGCGACTCGGCGAGATTAACACTAGCCTAAGCAAGTCACAAGTGACCTATTGGAGCAACTCCCAGGCTTCGGCATCCCCGGCATTGCCCGGCGCGATGCACGGCGGCGGTCCATGACGGACACAACGCGACTGGCCCGTGGTCCGGCGAACTCAGGGCACAAGAGGGGTCTCCATTTGACTCTAAGCTACTACGGCGGTAAAGAAGACTAGAACATGGCTCGGCTTAGGGTAGCATGGCCGGAGATGACCGGTCCACGTGAAGGTCACGGTGGCGGCCATGGCGGAAGCTTGCGGATGGCGTCCGCTGTTCCGGCAGCTAGAGAGGAAGAGAGGGGAAACCAACCCTTACCGGAGAAGGAGGAGGTCACGGCGGAGAAACTGGCGGGAGGAATCGAACGGTGCTGCGGTGAGTAGCGAGCAATCGCTCGCCGAGGTTCGGCGGGCGGCGGCGGAGCTCTGGTCGGGCGAAGATGGAGTGGAGTGGAGCGAAGGAGAGACTGAGCAATGGAATGCTCTGCTGGTCGCGAGCACAGGCGGAGCGAAGGCAAACGGAACGAAGTGCTAGGTGCATTGCACCTGGCCAGTTCCCATCGGGGAAGCTCCCGACCGGACGCGGCGGCGTCAGGCGTCGCGCTCCACGCGGCGAGCATGCACCGAGCTCCCGGGCGACGTGGCGAGTTCGGGCGCAAACCACGGGCGGTGATGACGGTGGTTTGGCCGGCCGGCGAGGCGGTCTCGCGGCGGCGGGCGGTTTCGGTCGGCGCGGAGGGAGCGGCGTGCGCGCGGGGAAGAAGAGACGGACTGACCGGTGGGGTCCACGGTCAAGATTAAACTAATGAGGTTTTGCTTCAAACTTTGATGCTCTATAACCCCTAAACTAGACCGAACTAGGAAAAGGTCCCAACAGCAAAGTTGCTTAGAATTTTGTAAGGAACAAATCATCTTTAAGGCTCAAGTCCAAATTCTGTTGTTTAAAAGAAATTTAGTGCTAAACCATTTTTCTAATGCAAGAAATCCTAACTCAAAAGCTTTTTCTGAGAAAGTGCTTTAAAGCAAAGTTGTTCCCTTTATCAAGATCTACAACTTTGTTATAAGGCACTTGGTCAGAAACAGAAAGCATAACAAGGTTACACTAGAGACCAAACAAGGACTTAAGCATTCAACAACATATGCACATGAAATGATGAGATGCTATGCTTATGCCATGCCAAATTATGCACTTAAGGATTGCTTAACACCGGGGTGTTACATGTAGCTCTACGCCGTAACCGAACGTGGGGAAAACTAAGGGCAAACAGGGCTGTCACCACCTGCCGCCGATCCCTCACCCGTGGATTACGAGGCAAACGAAGGTGAACCCTAGCCTAGACACCACGTCTACGCTATTGATCACTACTCTAGCATTGCGCAGGAACCCCTCCAAATGATTCAGAGTTTCCTCTACTAGAGTATCCGCTACGAGAACGGACGACGAACCCGCAAACAAGAAGAGATAAAGCTTATCTAATCAAAAGAACAATAATACTGTAGAAACCACGAACACTTACTATGTATGGATCCCGATGGGGGTACAAGGTAAGGGCTCGTCGAGGTACAAGCTCGGGGAGAGACCGACAAGCCCGGTACTTCCCCGCCCTCTTCCCTCACATCTCACTCTCCAACTCTAGAAAGCTACTAGGGCATAGCCCTAAGGAGTGGGGATCTACTCAAGAGAGAGGTGCACTTCTATTCCTTTGTGTGTTGTTCTCTTGGCCTCCCCTCCTCCTCTCCTTATATAGGTGCTTTAGGTCGGTTTAGGAGGGACTTCGCTGCAAAAATCACCCGGAACCGCCTTAGGGAGGAGTTAATGCACCGCCTCAACAAAATTGGGCTGAAACCGTCGTTCTGGGGGGGCGGTCGACCCAGGGGGCGGCCGCCCCCTGGCTGGGCCCCCGTGGGCTAGGCCAAAGCCCATTTGGTCTGAAATGTCGTGCTGGGTCTGAATCTGGTTGAAGTTTGATGCACTTCTATATGGGCTTTTTGTGTCCTTGTTCATTTTGCGCATTTCGGCGTGTTGGATTGCGCCTTTTTGGTTGTTATCCACCTGTATGCATGTTTATGGTCTGCAAAACATAACTTTGCACTACATGTGGAACTTGGTTAGCAATAAATGTATATATATGAGTAAAATGCATGCTTCTTATTCCCTGGATTGCATGGTAGGTGGGCCACTTGGTATTTGTGTTGCATAATGATGTTTTATGCGTTATTTTCCTTGCCTTTATATGCATTTCCATCGATGTATGCCTGTAAGCGAATAATCACCAAAACTCGTGGAATGCATTAGTGTAAAGCCCTATTCACTAGTCTTGGGAATATTTTTATATATTTTTATAATGAAGTTGGTGGTATAAAATATGAGTTAAGGACCACCAACAGCCCCCCGGTACCTCGACTGGTCTGATGCGTCGATCACGTTCGGCCGTGACGACCATCCTGACCACGTTGTCAATCCGGGGGCGTACCCCCTCGTCGTCGACCCCATCATCATAGACGTACGGTTCTCAAAGGTGCTGATGGATGGGGGCTCGAGCCTCAATATCATATACCTCAAGACCCTCGACATCCTGGGGATCTCGAGAGATCAGCTCCGACCCAGCATCGGGGGGTTCCACGGAGTCGTACCAGGGATGAAGGTCCACCCCCTCGGGCGCATCGACCTACCCGTCTGCTTCGGCACGCCAAACAACTTCCACCGGGAGACGCTTACCTTCGAGGTGGTTGGGTTCCAAGGGACCTACCACGCCATCATCGGCAGGCTCGGCTACGCCAAGTTCATGGCGGTCCCCAACTACACGTACCTGAAGCTCAAGGTGCCTGGGCCAAAGGGGATTATCACCGTCGACACCTCCTACGAGCACGCGTACCAGTGCGACGTGGACTGCGTCGAGCGCGGGGAAGCCAACGTCCACCTCGACTCACTCGAGGCCCTGGCCGCCCTGGCCACCGAGGAGGCCCCAGAAGCCAAGCGCCACGCCGGTACCTTCGAGCCCGCCGAGCACACTAAGCAGATACCTGTCAACCCGACCTCGATCGATGGCAAGACGCTGGCCATCAGTGCCAGCCTCGACCCCAAATAGGAAGCAGTGCTCGTCGACTTTCTCCGTGCGAACATCGACATGTTTGCATGGAGCCCCTCTGACATGCCAGGCATACCGAGGGGAGTCGCCAAGCATGCCTTGGAGATCCAGGCCGGGTCCAGACCGGTGAAGCAACGCCTACGCCGCTTTGATGAAGAGAAGCGTAGGATCATCGGCGAGGAAGTCCACAAGCTTTTGGCGGCTGGATTCATCAAGGAAGTATTTCACCCCGAGTGGCTAGCTAACCCTATACTAGTTAGGAAAAAGAATGGAAAGATGCGGATGTGTGTAGACTACACTAGTCTGAATAAAGCATGTCCAAAAGTTCCATTTCCTTTGCCTAGAATTGATCAAATTGTTGATTCCACTGCTGGGTGTGAAGTACTTTCGTTCCTTGATGCGTATTCTGGCTACCACCAAATTAGGATGAAAGAATCTGACGAACTCGCTACTTCCTTTATTATGCCTTTTGGTATGTATTGCTACGTTACCATGCCCTTCGGCCTTCGAAACGCCGGGGCAACGTATCAACAATGTATGCTACATATCTTCGGCGAACACATAGGCAAAACTGTCGAGGCCTACGTCGACGACATCGTAGTCAAGACCAAGAAAGTCGGGGACCTCATTAGCGACCTCGAGACCACGTTCGAGTGCCTCAGGGCTAAGAACGTGAAACTCAACCCCGAGAAATGTGTCTTCGACGTGCCTCGAGGCATGCTGCTCGGCTACATCGTCTCACAACGGGGGATCAAGGCCAATCCCGAAAAAATCTCAGCAGTCACGAGGATGGGCCCAATCCGAGACCTCAAGGGCGTGCAGAAGGTGACTGGCTGCCTAGCCGCACTCAGCAGATTCATCTCGAGGCTGGGGGAAAAGGCGTTGCCCCTCTACCGCCTGCTGAAGAAGACAGAACACTTCGCATGGACCATCGAGGCCGAGGAAGCCCTGACCAAGCTAAAAGGGTTGCTGACCTCCGCGCCGATCCTCGTGCCACCACGGCCTGCCCAAGGTAGCGATCCCCCCGAGCCTCTCCTCTACATAGCCGCAACCACCCAGGTGGTCAGCGCAGTGGTAGTCGTCGAGAGACTCGAGGAGGCTCACGCGCTACCAGTCCAACGCCCGGTATACTTCATCAGTGAGGTACTCTCCCAGGCCAAGGTCCGATACCCGCACATCCAGAAGCTACTCTACGGCATCATCGTCACAAGGCGCAAGCTCCAGCACTACTTCCTTGCCCATCCCATAACGGTGGTCTCATCCTTCCCCCTCGGTGAAATCATCAACAACCGAGAGGCCACGGGACGCATCGCCAAGTGGTCTGCCGAGCTGATGGGGGAGGCCATCACCTACGCTCCACGAAAGGCCATCAAGTCACAAGCGTTGGCGGACTTCGTCGCAGAGTGGATCGACACCCAGCTCCCGCCAGCGCAAATCCAAACCGAGCTCTGGACCATGTACTTCGACGGGTCCCTCATGAAGACAGGGGCGGGCGCAGGCCTGCTCTTCATATCACCCCTCGGAGTCCACACGTGCTACCTGTTGCGCCTGCACTTCCCCGCCTCCAACAATGTCGTGGAATACGAGGCCCTCGTCAACGGGTTGCGTATCGCCCTCGAGCTCTGGGTCCGACGCCTCGACGTTCGAGGGGACTCGCAGCTCGTCATCAACCAAGTCATGAAAGCCTCGAGCTGCATCGATCCCAAGATGGAAGCGTATTGCGGAGAAGGGCGCAAGCTAGAAGACAAGTTCTATGGCCTCGAGCTCAATCACGTCGCTTGAAAGTACAACGAGGCCGCAGACGAGTTGGCCAAGTTGGCATCCACGTGCGGCACCGTCCCACCAGATGTCTTCTCGAGGGATGTTTTCGAGCCATCTGTCAAGGTAGGCCCGGGGGCTGACCCCTCGATGCCACCTCTCGAGCTAGACTCGGGGGCTCGACCCTCCATGTCGTCCCTCGAGCCAGACACGGGGACAGGACCATCGACGCCACTCCTCGAGGACGGTACCTCGACGCCCGCTGAGGCAATGCAGATCGACACACCCACCTCTTCTCCGACACGACCCCTCGAGTGGCGGACGCCATTCCTCGACTACTTAACGCAAGGCGTACTGCCGGAAGACAAGACGGAGGCTCGACGCATCGCTCGAAGGGCCAAAACCTACGTGACCTACGGCGACGAACGGGAGCCGTACCGACGAAGCCCGACCGGGATCCTTCAGCGCTGCATTCCCCTCGAGGAAGGACGCAACCTCCTCGACGACATGCACTCGGGGGCTTGCGGCCACCACGCAGCACCAAGGACCCTGGTCGGGAATGCCTTCCGTCAAGGCTTCTATTGGCCAACCGCCATTGAAGACGCCAAGCGCTTGGTTCGAGCATGCCATGGGTGTCAATTCTACGCCAAGCAAACGCACCAGCCCGCACATGCCCTGCAGATGATCCCTATTACTTGGCCATTCGCCGTCTGGGGGCTCGACCTCGTGGGTCCCCACAAGAGGACGAGTGGAGGGTACACACACGTGCTCGTGGCCATCGACAAGTTCACCAAGTGGATCAAGGCTAAGCCGATAGGCGACCCCACCTCCGAGAAGGCTGTCGAGTTCATCGCCAACATTATGTACCGGTTTGGGGTGCCTAACGTCAACATCACCGACAATGGCACTCAGTTCACGGGCAAAAAGTTCATCAGTTTCTGTGATGACAACAACATCCGCGTGAACTGGGCCTCAGTCGCATACCCTCAGTGCAACGGGCAGGTCGAGCGTGCTAATGGCATGATACTCCATGGGCTGAAGCCGAGGTTGTTCAAAACCCTCAAAAACTTCGGAAAAGGGTGGGGCACCGAGCTCCCCTCGGTGCTGTGGGGCCTCAGGACAACGCCGAGTCGAGCCACCGGGTTCACTCCGTTCTTCCTAACCTACGGTGCTGAGGCCGTCTTGCCTACGGACGTCGAGTATGGCTCCCCTCGACTTCGAGCCTACAACGAGCAGACCAACGACGAAAGGCTCGCCAACGCCAAGGACCAGCTCGAGGAGAGTCGAGACATGGCGCTCATCAACTCCGCACGCTACCAGCAGGCGCTTCGACGCTACCACGATAAGCACGTACGCAAGAGGGACTTGGCGGTGGGGGACCTCGTACTTCGACGGCTACAAGATAACCGAGGGCACCACAAGCTCACTCCTCCATGGGAAGGCCCATACACCGTGGCTAAGGTGCTCAAGCCAGGAACGTACAAGCTCTGCGACGATCAAGGCAGAATCCTGGCGAACGCGTGGAACATCTCTCAGCTACGTCGCTTCTACCCTTAAAGGCCTCGAGGCCTTGTACATTCTGTTGCTTTGTACAAACATGTCAAATATGAATAAACGATCTCGCGTATTGTCTTTCGTTTTACCTAGCAACTCAAGGTAGCCTCGACCCTGCCCTGCTCAGGGTCGAGCCTCCCTCGGGGGCTAACAGGGGGGACCTCCCCCCCAGGCTCCAAAAAAGCGCGTTTTCTTTTCAAAAAGTCCACGCCCACCTCGATTCATACCTCGAGCGAACTAGCGACGCCTAAATCCGAAGGTACCTCGAGCCTCTAAGAGTCGGGAGGCGTCGACGTAAGCGTTCACCTACGCCCCCGGGCTACGGTGCCCTACCTACGTCCCCCCTCGAAGAGCTCGTGACGTATCATAGGAAATACAGACTAAGCTAGCAGAAACTCGAGCTAACGACAAAAGGAAGCGGTCGGACAAGATTGAAAAGAAAACAACTCCTTATAGCAAACAAGTCATATATACATATGGGCCTCGACGGACCCCCACTTATGGCATAAAATTCTTACAATGGCCTCGAACGCCCAAATTTGGCACGCAGGCCCTAATCGTCATCAGTATGATACTCCTCCCCGAAGTCTTCCACGACGGGCTCAGCCTCGACACCCGAGCTAGAGGGAGGAGGGCCCTCGACACCGCTGCTGGCGTCAGGAGGCAGCACGTCCTCCTCGAAGATCTTTGCGAGCGATGTCCCCGGCTTCTCCATCTTCTCCAGGATTTTGTCGACGCGGCGGTTATTCCACTCCTCGTCCTTTCCCTCGATCTCGATGAAGCCGTTAGCGACAACTTGGACCGGGAAGCGGAAACCGGAGCGGACGACTGCGAGCGTCTGCTTGACGCCATGATGGAGAGCTTGCCGGACACGGTCCCGCGCCGCTACGTCGAGGAAGCACAGGGCGTCGACCAAGGCGTCGCCTCGAGCCACCGCACCTTCTGCCGCAGCCACCGGAGGGTGTTGACACTTACTAACGTCGTCACTAAGAATGGACTTTGCAATCCATCCCCGGCAACGGCGCCAGAAATGCTTGTTGGTATTTCTTAGCGAAGCAGCAAAGTCCGCAAGCGCACGGAAGATACCGTTGTAGCACTTCACCCGGTGGTATTCAGGGTATCGTAATTTCTCAGGGAACGGAAGTGTTCAAGGTCACGGATCTAATAAACCCTAGAGAGAAAAGAGGGGAACGACTTGGGTAACGAGGCTCTTCTAATGCGTAGAAGCCTCAAACAAGGTCACGTGTTTTCACAACCTTACTTCGGGCACCGGCTTATACCTGGTCTGCTAGGTAACTCCGGCCTATAGCTCTACGCCGTATCCGAACGTGGGGGAAACTAAGGGCAAACAGGGCTGTCACCACCTGCCGCCGACCCCTCACCCGTGGGATACGAGGCAAACGAGGGTAGCTCTTAGCTTAGACACCACGTCTACGCTATTAGCTACTACTCTAGCGTTGGCCAGGAACCCCTCCAAATGATTCAGTGGTTCCTCTACTAGAGTATCCACCAAAAGATGGACAACGAACCCGCAAGATTGTAAGAACAAGATAACAATGCTCAAGAACTTACTAGAACAAAAGTAGAACTCAACCTTTTCTTACTCCAATGTAGTAAGTCGGGTTGCAGAGGTACAGCGCAGGAAGTAGTCGATACTTCGGCCTCCCGACTAGTGCAACTAGGGGATGGAGCCGGTTACTTGCTACTTCTCTTACTCTACTCTCTATCTTGCTCCCTATTCTATTCCTAACCTAGAGGCTAAGGATATGAGTGAAGCTCTTCCTCTCTACTTCTTCTCTTGTATCTTGATAATTCATGTCTTGAGAGGTCCTCTCCCCATGCTTATATAGGGGTTCTAGGTCGGTTCAATAGGGGGTTTGCTGCAAATTTCACCCAGCACCGCCTTAGGAACATTGATTGTACCGCCTCTGCAAAGGCGGTGGACAGGTGGCGTCTCCAGGGGGCGGCCGACCCAGGGCTGGGCCCCCGTGGGCTGGGCCAAAGCCCATTTGGCCTGAAACGTCGTGCTGAGTCTGAATCTGGTTGAAGTTTGATACACTTTGGTACTTGGTTTTGATTTTTCCTTTAATTCTTCCTTTACTTTCGACCCAAATCACGTTGTTCCTATATAAATACATGTTCACCAAAACTATGGAATCTGTTAGTGTAAAAAGGCCCTACCTCTAGTTTGGTGACATTTTTATAGAGAATCATATGCATGTTGATGATATAGAATATGTGTTAAGAATCACCAACAAACTCCCCCACACTTAGTCCTTTGCTCGTCCTCGAGTAAAGTTTTGTGTTTGGACTAAGATGGTTCCTTTTCTCATGATAAAAGATCTGCATACAAGTTATTCCAGGCTTCACCTGAACTTATGAGCATTCAGAAGTGTCTATCAAGTCATCTTGAGTAATTGAAAAATGGAACAGTGTGGAATCAACTCTTCTTATTCAACTCTGCTTAAAACTTGGGGTTTTGTATTTTGATAAAAGAAATAGCCTTTCTCTTCAAAATGATACTCTCAAGTCACTCAAGAAGTGTATGATCCTCACCAAAGGCTTTTGCCCTTCTTTTCATTCTACCAACTAAAGCTGTATCTGGAGTTTTGGGTAGAGAAAGAAGTAGGCATACTTGTATTGTAGGTATTGCAAAGTCAAAGAATTGGACCTTAGGAGATTTCAGTCATACACTTAGATCAAGAAATGCAAGTGTGTGGAAATATTTTCTTTTTGGATACTCCTTTTCTCATGTCTTTCTCTCCTTTTGGAAACTTGGGAACTATGGGCTATCTTTATTCATCATTTTTTTTAGAGAGAGGCGGGCATCGGAGTACCCATTGTTTTCATTTGGACACTTGTCCATTTTTTTTACTCTCTCTATTTTTTTAGAGAGAGGCGGGCATCGGAGTACCCATTGTTTTCATTTGGACACTTGTCCATTTTTTTACTCTCTCATTTTTTTGGATAGCCCATAATTCTTTTCAAGATTTTTGGGAGACAAAGATCATGATCAATTGTGGAGCATTTATTTTTGTGGTGGATGCATGGCATGTCTTGCGTGACTCTTAATGCAAGAGTTAGCTTTATTTGGTGGGTGTACGTGAATCTTGATCTTGAATGCATGAAAGAAGTCTACACATAGGTCACAACTATTTGAATAAGCTCAATACAAATACAAGCAGCATATGAATATACGGTTTGCAAAGTTTTTCATCATATGGCTCTGGTAGGATATATCATAGAAAAGCAGGTTTTTGAATTTGATTTGTAAAATAAATCCTAAGTTCGTTGCAAGAGTGAACAAGTTCATATCATCCTACTATATCGCAAATTTCAATTACTTAGAGAATTGGGGTCCCTAGAACAAGTTGCTCATGAGTCATAGGAATTTTAGCGAGTAATAAAGTGTATGCAAATCATTTTCAATGATAGAAAGGAATTGGAGTAATTCTCTCTTTTTTTTATTGTCATGGGAGGAACAAAAGAATGTTGGTGAAATTGCTATGTAGATATACCTTAGTGTTGATTCCTCCTCCCCCACACTTGTTTTTGTACCTATCTTTTGATTTAAACAAGTAGACACAAAGAATACAAAAACAAGTGGAGACAAATATATTCAAATAAAGGAACATCATTTATTCTGTTCTTATTCAAGTTTTTATTTTGAAAATTCTAATCCCAATTAACCAATTTTATTCTTTCAATTTCTTTTTCAAAAGTGGGTTCTAGGAAAACTTTTAAACATTGACCATTTACCTTTGTAATATTACCGTTGTCGTCTTGAACGGTGATCGCTCCATGTTCAGATGTGTTGACGACAGTGTATGGTCCTTTCCACTTGCTTCGAAGTTTTCCTTCATCGAATAATTTTACCTTGGAGTTGAAGAGCAGAACGCGATCGCCTATCTTGAACTCCTTCGGCTTGATCCGGTGGTCGTGCCATCTTTTTGTTCTTTCTTTGTATAGCTTGGCACTGTGGTAAGCTTTTTCTCACCATTCTTCTAGCTCGGATATTTGTCTTTGCCTATTTCTTCCGGCTAGCTTGACGTCCATGTTCCACTTCTTTATTGCCCAGTGAGCTCGGTGCTCAAGCTCAACAGGGAGATGGCATGTTTTGCCATAAACCATCTGGAACGGTGACATGCCTATGGGGGTTTTATAAGCAGTCTGGTATGCCCAAAGGGCATCTGGAAGCTTATTCTTCCAACCTTTCCCCATTTCGTCGACTGTTTTCTGCAAGATGTTCTTTATCTGTTTATTTGAAGTTTCTGCCTGCCCGCTTGTTTGAGGGTGATATGGGGTAGCTATGTTGTGTTTTGCACCGAGTTCACGCAAGAAGCTTCTGAAAGTTTTGTCGATGAAGTGTGATCCTCCGTCACTTATGACCATCCTTGGTGTTCCAAACCGAGGAAAGATCACTTCATGGAACATCTTCCGTGCGTGCTTGGCGTCCGCAGCTCGGCATGGTAGTGCTTCTACCCATTTTGACACATAGTCCACAGCCACCAGGATATACTCGCAATCATGGGACTTCTGAAATGGTCCCATGAAGTCAATGCACCACACATCAAATATTTCTATTGGCATATTGTAGTGGAGAGGCATTGCATTGCGTGCAGTGATGCCTCCTTGGAGCTAACACTTCCGACACCTTCGGATGAATTCTCTGGTGTCCTCATACATCATTGGCCAGAAGAATCCGCACTGCCAGATCTTGGATTGTGTGCGGAAAGCTCCGTAATGGCCTCTGTATGGTGCCGAATGACATTGCTCTATGATCTGTTCTCCTTCTATGGCTGGTATGCATCTCCTCAAAAGTCCGTCAGAACAGACCCGGTACAGGTACGGGTCGTCCCAAAGGTGGCGGCGGCTTTCTACTTGCAGTTTCTTCCTGTTCTCGCCTGGTGGTACGTACCCTGTGACCATGTAGTTGACGATGTTGGTGTACCATGGGTTCAAGTCGGTCACCTTCAACAGCATGTCGTCGCGCAAGAAGTCGTTGATGGGCAGCTCCTGCATGTTAGTGACTTGCATGCGCGAAAGATGGTCTGCTACTGTATTTTCTATTCCTTTTTTATCTTTTATCTCTAAATCAAATTCTTGAAGTAACAGAATCCATCTAATTAGGCGAGGTTTTGCCTCTTTCTTAGTGAGCAAATATTTTAATGCAGCATGATCAGTGTAAACAATGATTTTTGCTCCAACTAAGTAAGATCTGAATTTATCAATAGCAAAAACTACTGCAAGAAGTTCTTTTTCAGTGGTAGCATAATTCAATTGAGCTCATGTCATAGTTTTGCTAGCATAGGCAATTGCATGATGCTGTTTATCTTTTGTTTGACCCAGAACTGCCCCCTACAGCATAGTCACTAGCATCACACATTATCTCAAACGGTAGCGACCAATCTGGGGGTTGAATGATTGGCGCAGAGATGAGTGCTTTCTTAAGGGTGTGGAAAGCATTAAGACACTCATCAGTGAACTCAAAGGGTGCGTCCTTAGCTAAAAGGTTCGTGAGGGGTCTAGAAATCTGAGAGAAGTCCTTGATAAACCATCTGTAGAACCCTGCATGACCCAAGAAGCTTCGGATTCCCTTAACGTTCACCGGGGGTGGTAGACGTTCTATAACCTCGATCTTAGCCTTGTCTACCTCGATCCCCCTTTCAGATACTAAGTGTCCAAGAACTATGCCTTCCCTGACCATGAAATGGAACTTTTCCCAGTTAAGTACCAGGTCTTTCTCTCGGCATCTTTGCAGAACTTTGTCTAGATTCTCCAGACAGTGATCAAAAGTTTTTCCATAGACTGAAAAATCGTCCATGAAAACTTCCATGATTTCTTCTATTATGTCTGAGAAAATAGACATCATGCACCTTTGAAAAGAGGCGGGCGCATTGCATAGCCCAAAGGACATGCGCCTATAAGCAAACGTTCCGTAAGGACACGTGAACGTGGTTTTGCTTTGGTCGTCAGGGTGGATAGGTATCTGATGATAACCCGAATACCCATCAAGAAAACAAAAGAAAGAATGTTTTGCCAACCGCTCTAGCATTTCATCAATGAAGGGCAACAGAAAATGGTCTTTCTTTGTTGCTTTGTTAAGTTTTCGGTAGTCAATGCACATCCTCCACCCTGTTGGCAGTCGTTGAGGAATTAGCTCATCTTTATCATTCTTAACGACTGTCATGCCTCCTTTCTTAGGGACCACTTGGACGGGACTAACCCAGTCACTATGTGGTACGGGATAGATGATCCCGGCGTGAAAAAGTTTGAGAACCTCCTTTTTCACGACTTCACGCATCGCATTATTAAGCCTACGTTGAGGCTCACGAGAGGGTGTCATATCAGGGTCTGTAGGTATGCGATGTGTGCAAAGAGTTGGGCTTATTCCCTTAAGATCTTGCAGGGAATACCCGAAGGTTGCTCTATGCTTTTCTAAAATGGCAATGAGTTTGTCTGTCTCCTCGTCGGATAACTTATCACTGATGATAACGGGAGTTTCTTTGCTGCCATTAAGAAAAACATAGCGTAAACCAGCGGGTAAGGGTTTAAGCTCAACCGGGGGTTTTGGCGGTGTTTCATCCTTGGGGAGCTCTATCGTTTCTCCTAACTCGTCTTCTTCTTGGATGAAGGACTCAGCATCTTTATCTAAAGACGATTCGAATGTGTCAAAGGGTGAAACGGCCATCACCTCCTTGGGCATCTTGAGGTTAGGGAGAGAGTCTGACACTGAGTTTTTGGCTCGAGTGATTGGAATGGTAAAAGTGTCTCTCCCTAAGTGTAAGTCCAGAGCCCCTGTAGGTGGGATAGCGTTGGCTAAGTTTTCTAAGGGTTGCCCAATCAAAAGGTCAAAACTTTGTATGTCAAAGACATAAAAGTCGAGACACAATTTGATGCTCTCAAATCATACTGTAGTTTGGTGGAGAATTCCACAACTTTGCAAATTAGTACGAGGGGCAAACCTAAGAATTTTGTGAGTTTGAGTGAGACGCTTATCACCAAAATAGGTGGTAGCGAAAGATTTTGACATCAAATTCACTCCAACATGAGGATTGTATAGCACGTAATCCCAGCTACCTCGAACTTCACAACGGATGGAAGAAGATGGGAAAGTAATCCGAAGTGTATCAGGGGAACCTTCCACTTCTTCCGTCCATTCACTACTCATGATCGCTGTGAGTTGTTTGATAGAATTGCTTATGAACTCCTCATCCAGCTGATCAGTGGTAGCGACAACTTGAGGTTTTCTTTGGCACGAGTATTTTGAGGTGTTTCCGTAATCTTCAAAAAGATCATCCTCAAAATCCGGGAGATCCAAGGAATGATAAAATTCCTTAGGAGGTCCCAACTCGGGTGGAAGTGTCTCTAATGGTGTGCTTTTAGTGGTAGCTATGGACACTTCCGCAACTTCTGGTTCGGGTTCCACACGGAGGGGTTCTAGCGGAGGAGTGTTTTCTAGAATGCGATCTAGCAAAGCTTCTCCTTCCACTGTGGTTTTATGGTTAAACGAACCTCCGACAGCTAGGTCTAGTTGCAGGGCCGATTCCTTGTGAAGACCTAGCCAAAAATGCTGTAAAAGAACATGGCTAGGTATTGACAAGTCAGGGCCAGAACGGGTAAGGATTAAGAATCTATCCCAGGCTGCACCTATGGTTTCCTTCTCTTTTTGTTGGAAGCTGAGAATCTCTTGTCGTAGGGCAGCAACTCGAGATATAGGGAAAAATGTGAGACAGAATCTGTTCCTCAGTTCTTCCCAATCTCCACTTACTTTCCCTATGTTGTGGGCATACCACTGTTTCGCCTCCTCTTCAAGCGAGAAAGGGAACAGTTTCCACCTAAGAGTTTCTTGTGACATGCCTGAAATGGTCAGGCATGCACAGACTTGCTCAAACTCCCGCAAGTGATGGTATGGGTTTAAGTAGTCTAAACCAGAGAAGGGTTGTTCCCGAACCATGGCTATAAAACCAGGACGAAACTCATAACCTAAAGCTGTGATGGGCTTTGACGATTGCGGTGGTTCTATGAGCTCGCCATTGGGAGCAGAAAGTTGGTAAAGAGAGTTTTGCTCCATTGGGTATAAAGAAAAGGTAAAAGAAATATGAAAAGAAAGAGATACACGGGCAACTAGGTCCTGAACACAAAAACGACAACCGTTCCTCGGCAACGGCGCTAGGAATGCTTGTTAACACTTACTAACGTCGTCACTAAGAATGGACTTTGCAATCCATCCCCGGCAACGGCGCCAGAAATGCTTGTTGGTATTTCTTAGCGAAGCAGCAAAGTCCGCAAGCGCACGGAAGATACCGTTGTAGCACTTCACCCGGTGGTATTCAGGGTATCATAATTTCTCAGGGAACGGAAGTGTTCAAGGTCACGGATCTAATAAACCCTAGAGAGAAAAGAGGGGAATGACTTGGGTAATGAGGCTCTTCTAATGCGTAGAAGCCTCAAACAAGGTCACGTGTTTTCATAACCTTACTTCGGGCACCGGCTTATACCTGGTCTGCCAGGTAACTCCGGCCTATAGCTCTACGTCATATCCGAACGTGGGGGAAACTAAGGGCAAACAGGGCTGTCACCACCTGCCGCCGACCCCTCACCCGTGGGATACGAGGCAAACGAGGGTAGCTCTTAGCTTAGACACCACGTCTACGCTATTAGCTACTACTCTAGCGTTGGCCAGGAACCCCTCCAAATGATTCAGAGGTTCCTCTACTAGAGTATCCACCAAAAGATGGACAACGAACCCGCAAGATTGTAAGAACAAGATAACAATGCTCAAGAACTTACTAGAACAAAAGTAGAACTCAACCTTTTCTTACTCCAATGTAGTAAGTTGGGTTGCAGAGGTACAGCGCAGGAAGTAGTCGATACTTCGGCCTCCCGACTAGTGCAACTAGGGGATGGAGCCGGTTACTTGCTACTTCTCTTACTCTACTCTCTATCTCACTCCCTATTCTATTCCTAACCTAGAGGCTAAGGATATGATTGAAGCTCTTCCTCTCTACTTCTTCTCTTGTATCTTGATACTTCATGTCTTGAGAGGTCCTCTCCCCATGCTTATATAGGGGTTCTAGGTCGGTTCAATAGTGGGTTTGCTGCAAATTTCACCTAGCACCGCCTTAGGAACATTGATTGTACCGCCTCTGCAAAGGCGGTGGACAGGTGGCGTCTCCAGGGGGGTCGGCCGCCCCCTGGCTGGGCCCCCGTGGGCTGGGCCAAAGCCCATTTGGCCTGAAACGTCGTGCTGCGTCTGAATCTGGTTGAAGTTTGATACACTTTGGTACTTGGTTTTGATTTTTCCTTTAATTCTTCCTTTACTTTCGGCCCAAATCACGTTGTTCATGTATAATTACATGTTCACCAAAACTGTGGAATTTGTTAGTGTAAAAAGGCCCTACCTCTAGTTTGGTGACATTTTTATAGAGAATCATATGCATGTTGATGATATAGAATATGTGTTAAGAATCACCAACAAAGGGGCACCCCACATGGATCATAACCTGTTGAGGGTGGCTCGTGCCCACTCCACAACCATCGTCTCGTCTTGGAGCTGATCCATGAGAACTTGGTTCGTCCCGCGGAGCTCCTCGGTAGTCTTCTCGACCCCTGCGCGACAAATGAGGGAGAATGAGACTGCTGCGTGACAAAAACCTCGAAATCAGACAAGGACAAGTATTAAAAATCACCTTCGCAGTGTTGGCTCAGAGCGGCAAGGTCGCTGGTGAGGCCCTCGACGCGCTGCTCGAGCCTGCGCTTCTCGGCCACCATAAGGAGCTTCTCGGACCTAATGTCCTCGACCAGGCCGCCTGCATCCGCCAAGGCCAGATCCTTTTGGATCACCTCCTGCCGCGCCGCCTCCCCCACAGCTCGAGCATCTTCGGCCTCTTTCTCCGCCACCTCCGCTGCGGATCGAGCTGTGGTGGCTTCGCGTTGGGCGTCCTCGGCTTCCTTCCTCGCCGCATCTGCTGCGGATCGGGCAGCGGTGGCTTCACCTCGGGCTTCAGCGGCCTCCTTCTTCGTCGTCTCCACTTCGGCCCGGGCAGAGGTGGCCTCGCTGCGGCCGTCGGCGGCCTCCTTCCTCGACACCTCGAGGGCAGCGACGGCCTCCTCCTTGGCTCGAGCGGCCTCACCTCGAGCCGCCCGGACCTCCGCCTCCGCTTCGTTGAGCCGGCTCGCCATCTGAACATTCCGGCTCAGCTCAGCATGGAGTTCCTGAAGCTCCGCCTCCGCCCTCACGAGGGCCGCTGCCACCTGCGCGGACCTGCCTGCCTCCTCGGAGCAGGACCGCTCTGCCTCCACCATAAGCTCGACCACCTCCCGGAAGATGGTCCGCGCCTCGCGCGGGGCCCCCCGCTGGGCCGACTGCTCGACAGGGACCAGGGCAAGAGACGGACTCGGTGCGTCGGGGAACGGCCACACCGGACGGATGAGCTCGATGTCAGGCAAATCCTCCTCCACCTCGAGCTGCCCCGGCTGCGGCTCGCTGACTGACGGCGTGGGCCCCGGCTCCCTCCGCTCCTCCGCCGGCACCCCCGGTTGCTCCGCCGTCTCCCGAGGCGGCGGTACGATCTCACGCGAGGACGAGGGCTCGAGCGGCGGCGGGTCGATCGAGAGAGGGGCCGTCCCCAGGCCCTCTTCCCGTGCCAGATCCTCCGGCATCTTGTCAGCCCCGGCTGGCGCCTCGGGCTTGTAACACCCCGGGTGTTTAATTAATTAAAATAAATTAGAATTTAATAAGGAAATGGCCAAAACCCTAGACGGAGGAAAAATTCTTGCCAGATGTTTGTTGCATTCATGCCGTTGCATAATTTTTATTGGGTGGAAAATAATTTATTAAACCCGTATAAGGCGAACCGGATTTATTCCATTTAGAAAATAAACAAAAGAGTTATGAAAATTTTACCAAATCAAACCCAAAAATTTATTTGCTAAACCTAGGAAAAATGTTTTCAAAACTGTTTGAAAACTGACACCCCAATTTTAAGAACAAAATTGGAGCACAATATATGTATGTCAGGATCAATTTTCATACATATATCCACATCATAGTAAATATCAAAACAATGCTTTATTAATATATCGTATATTATTACAAAAATGACCCTCGGGTCTGAAATAAAAAGTACAGACTCTCATGATAATGGACTCTAATAAAGACTCTGATGTAGATGCGGAAATCTGGACTCCATCTCCACAGGAAGGTCGACCGGGGGTAGCGCCATCCTAGTACAGGTCGTCAGGGTCGTAGCCTCCGTCTTCTGGATACTCCTGCTCCTCGTACGCGTAGTCTCCAGCGTTTGGGTGGGGTAGCAGGGGGGACAAAGAGGAAGGGTGAGTACATCGAAATGTACTCCGCAAGTGTGGGAAATATATGCTTATGAGGCTTATAACAAAGGTAGGCTGACTTTGTTTGACTCAAGCGCCTAAAGCGACACACCCTATTAATCCTATTAATCCTATGCACCTATTTACTAGGTTATAGACAGACTCTATAGTAAAGTAACAACACTCGGAGTCGCACCAAGCAAACCACACTCGGAGTCACACCGAGCAACCAACACCTGAAGTCCATCAGGCAACCGCACCTGAAGTCCATCAGATGACCCGAACCAGGCCGTTACAAGGAGTCCTATGTGTATTAGTTCCATACGTCACGACATAGAGAGCTACCTTCCGTAATAACACTAGGTCTGTGCCCGAGCCTGGGAATCGCTCCCGTACCAAGCAGTAACCCGCGTAGAAGAAGCCTCTGTACCCATGTCATAAGGGACTAATGACCACATAAGGCTTCTCTAACGAACCAGAACCAAACCACCAACTAATCTCGAAGAAGTCCAAGCCGCTCGTGACCGTGAGCACGGCTGATATATCAGTTTTACACTCTGCAGAGGTTGCACATCGTTACCCATGAGTCGTGCAGATCCCGTCACGCTAAACACTGCCGAGGTGCATAGCGGGTTGCACTGCAAGGCCTTTACAAAGCCCCCTCCAAGTCCGTTCCACACGTACCTCTAAGGTTTCACCCCGTACAAAGGTCTACGACCCCCAGGGCCCCCTCGTGAGCCACTAAAACAAACCCCGTGTGGACCCTCAACTTAGAGGTAACTAATTAATTAGCCAGGTCCAGCCCATCCAGATCTCATGGTTGTGCTGTCAAGCCGGGTTACATGCTCTGAGAACCGGGTCCTAGGGATCCAGGCAGGATATGTCTAGCACGAGCCCCGAACCAAAAACCAAATCCAGCTGCCGAGTCCCACGGCACAAAAACCACCAATACGGTCCATCCTGCCAGATTTACCTACTCACCATACTACTCATTACCAGTCCATGTTCCATAGATCATTAATCAGAATTAATATTTTAAACCATCATTCCAAGACAGCAGGGCTAAGCATAACTTCTACCCAACACATCCCAAACCAGGCGACAAGGATAATATAAACAAAATCTAGTAAACCCTAACATGGGATTCAAATTAATGACAAGCATGCATCTACAGGATCTAAACTACTCTAAACTCAAAAGTAAAATAAAAGTAGGTGCAAGATGTTCAAGGACACTTGACTTTTAGCTGGGTCGAATCAACAAAGGCACGGATTTGATTCCGGGGTTCCGCGTAGATCGCACTCTCTGGATCAAACATCAAACATGGCTCAAACAAAGCAATATAAGAAACAGTACATCATACAGTAGTAAAACGGTATATAAACTGATCTACTGCGTAGAGCTCGACGAGACGAATCTAACGCGACTTGAACGGGTCAAAACGGAGTTAAAATGAGCAAGTTATGGGCTTTTGAATTTGAGTGTCAAAACTGTAAATCATTAGAAGTCATTTTTGCATTTAAATTAAATAAAATCTATAAAGAAAAGGCACTGGACTGAGTTCGTGTGGGTTCGTGAGAATGGTCCATGAAACAAGGCCATGCATGATGAATAAATGGATCGACGTATTTTCATTGTATTTCTGGATTTATTTTTCTATAGGAAAACGGCCATAAATCGGAATGACATCATGATGGCGTCATGCTGGTGTCATCAAGCTAACATGGGCAAAGCGCGGCCGGCTCCGCATGCTTCTACGTACTTGCATGTGGGAGGGTCAGGTCACACCGGGTTGGTGCGATGCTGCCTGAGTGCGCGTGAGGTGCTCGGGGAGGGTCACCATAGGTGGCGCGCTAGAGCGCGGTGGTGCCATGGTCGTCGGCACGACGAAGGTTTGCTGGCGCAAGGGGCTTGGCAAGGTTACCGAGGTGTCATGCCCGGCCTTGCGAACTCGAAGAAGGCTTCGCCGACGGCGCGGCGCCATGGACGGGATCTGCTGTCCGCCGGACACTGGTGAGGTGGTGCACAGGGAGGTGAGGCCAGGGTGACGCGTGCGGCGTGGCGATCTCGGTGAAGCCTTTGCCGGCGACGCAAAACGGCTGGGATGGTGCCAGGCTGATGGACAACGTGGCGGCGGCGCCATGGCCGCTTCTACGGTGCATGAGGAACTAGGGCTAGGAACGAGTAGCAACAAAAAAAAAGAAGATTCGGGGCGAAGTGGAGCTCACCGCGACCTCAAGGATGGTGTTCTCGACGTCGGCGATGGCTTGGTTGGAGCGAAACGACGGTGAAGGCGGGTGGTGGCGGCTATGGGGAGTGTAGCTAGGGTTATGATGGTAGGGGAGCTTGCTATTTGTAGTCCCCAGGGAGAAGTATGGCGGCGCAAGTCGCGCCCCGCAGATCACCACGAGGGGAGATGGGATCGGGGAAAAGGGGTCCGGGGAACACGGGCGGAAGGTTGGAGAGAGCTCCGACCGGTGGGGGCGGGCTACAGAGAGAGAGCGAGGGGAAGGTGCGTGTGCGGCGAGCGCTGGTGCGGGCCGGCTGTGTTGCGTGAGTGCGCGAGAGGGAGTGGGCCTCGGAGAGTGGGGGAGAAAACGGGGCGCGCGGTGGTTGCGGGCCGGCTAGCTGGGCCGCGCACAGGGGAGGGCAAAGAGAGTGAGTCGGGCCGAATTGAGTGAGAGGGGAAAGCTGAGGGTTTTTTTTGTCCATTTCCTTTTCTTTTCCTTTTTATTTTTCAAATCCTTTTCAAAATCTTTCTCAAAAGTCAAAATCAAAACTGTTTGAAAACAAAACAGTTCTCAAAGTTTTGAAAACATTTTTCCTAGGTTTAGCAAATAAATTTTTGGGTTTGATTTGGTAAAATTTTCATAACTCTTTTGTTTATTTTCTAAATGGAATAAATCCGGTTCGCCTTATACGGGTTTAATAAATTATTTTCCACCCAATAAAAATTATGCAACGGCATGAATGCAACAAACATCTGGCTAGAATTTTTCCTCCGTCTAGGGTTTTGGCCATTTCCTTATTAAATTCTAATTTATTTTAATTAATTAAACACCCGGGGTGTTACAGGGCTCCTCCACCATCGACGAACTCGCGGCCAGGAACGGCCCCCGCTCCAGCTCGTCGAGGAGATCCTCCACTGTCGGCTCCTTCCCCGCCGACGCCTCTCCTTCCCCCTCTCTTCCGTGGCCCGGCTCACGTCGGTAGGGGCCTCGGGGAGCGTGGCTTCCTCGACCCCAGACGCCGGCGGGGCCGAGCTTGTCCCGGGCGCTTCTCCCGGAGCGGTCGTCGCGGTGGGAGGAAGGGTTGTGCCCTCGGTTGGCGCCATCAGAGGAGGAGGAGGAGGGGGAGGAGGCAGCGCCTCAGTAGATGTGGTGGTGGCAGGCTCGATGCCGTAAGCTGCGGCCCCTGCAATAAAAGATAACACCGACGTCAGAATCGGGAAAGATGCCTCAACCCCTGTGGTCGATGGCGACGGCCTCACCAAAATTCGCGATGATCATCTGGCTCCCTCGAGCCATCGCAGCTCGAGCCTTCTCCAGCCAAGCGGCTTCTCTAGCGGAGGAAGGTGCCATACCTCAAGACGCCTGTGCCTCCGCAGAGCTTGAGGTCTTGGCCCGCTTGGATGCAGCGAGGTCCACATCCTGGTAGGAGCGTTTTCCCCTGCGAAACCAGAGATGACGCGCGTCACCAAAAGTAAAGAGGTAAAACCCCACTACCAATAAAACCTAAAAATGTTACTCACCCAAAGCGGCGGCCGGACTTCTTCCCGGAATCGCCGGACCCACTCGGGGGCTTCGAGCCTACCCCACGGCTTGAGCCCTGCGCCTGGGCTGTCTCCGCGGGGGTGGGATGGGGGGAGGGCTCTCGATGCCTCCCACGGCTCGACCTCGAAGGAGAGCCGTCCTTCCTCCCCATGTCGCGGGAGGGCGACCGCGTCCCCCTCGAGCTGTCGTCATGACGCCTGTCCCGACGCGGGCTCCGGGACCTACACCGGTGCTCGCGTTGGCGTTCACGCCCCCCCGCGCCTGCCTCTGTGTCCCGGCGATGGTGCGGCAACGGACTCCGGGGACGCTCGCGCCCCTGGTCACGAGACGGCCGGGGGCTCCCTCCCTGACGCTCCCGAGGGTGGGGGCTCGACGCCCTCTCTTGCTGCACGCTCCTCTGCGGGCTCGACGCCCCCCTCGACGGCTCATGGCGGTCGGACCCGGAGCCCTTCTCGACGCGGTGGCTGTCCTTCGAGGTCCGGCTTTTCTCAAGACCCCCCGGCCGAGTCGACGCGGGAGCGGCCTCCTTCGGCGCCGCGGCGGTGACGCTCCGGGTTCGCGGCTTCTTCGTGACGGAGGGGCGTCCGCCCGAGAGCTCGACGTGCCCTGGACCTCCGACGAGGCGGGGCTAGGCGTGACCTTCTGCTACCTCGACCCACGCGATGCCTTCACCGGGGGGACCTCGTAGATGTTTTCCTGCACAGGGGAGCGGTCAGCCCAGGTGTCGCCGAACCCCGCGCGTCTCAGACGCGCGTCCATCCCCTCGTCGTCGCTCTCATCATCGTCGTCCTCATCATCCTCCTTCGAGCTCCAGGAGTTGAGCTCGGGGGACTCGTCGCCAGGCTGCCGGTTACGATGGGCCTTCGCCAACCTCTGCTCCCGAGCCGCCCGGCGCAAGTTCCTCCCCTTCTCTTTCCTCTTTTTCGGGCTCGAAACAGGCTAGCTCGATGGGGACCTACCAAATCGAGGCACCCCTTGTCGGGCGCCATGGGGATTAGCTTGGTACTCTCCGGGGCGAACGACCCATGGATCGTGATCGACACCCGGAAGATGCCCTCGTTGCAAGGCAATCCCTCCTCGGCCATCCTCGACCCGCTCAGCGCCTCGGCCGTGGCCTTCTCCCCCATCTGGTACAGGAAAAGGGGGCGGTCCGCCAAAGGGAGGACTCTCCATTGGTGGAACGCCCAGACGACCGCCGGGACGGTCAACCCCTCCTCGTCCACCAGCTTCTTCATCAGCTTCATCAATGGCACCAGGTGACGCTGCCTGTCTGCCACGACACCCCAGATCCACTAGTCCGGGCGCCGGTCGAGCACCCTGCCGGTGTACTGCGGGAAGAGCCCTCCCTCGTTCCGCAGATAGAACCAGTGCTCGTCCCACCCCGACTGGTTGGTCGAGAGTCTGTGGTGGAGATATTCGTGGGGGACGCCGGCCGTCGAAGGCCCGGTTCGCAGGGTGATGGCGAGGGAGCCGGCGCGCATGAGCCGCTTCCCGCTGGGCTTCAGCGACTTGGTGAAGAGCTCGCCCCGAAAGATATGAACGAACATCTCCCAATGCGGCTCCATCTTCAAGTACCCCTCGCACAATGCGGTGAAGATGGCGGCGTGCGAGATCGAGTTGGGGGAGAAGTGTTGAAGCTCCACCCCGTAGTGGTGGGTTAACGCCCGCATAAAGCGGCTCGGCGGGACGCCGAGCCCCAAGCGGTGGTAACGGGTGAAGCTCACCACGTACCCCTCCGGCGGGTCCGGCTCCCGGTGGTCCTCCGACGGGATGACCCACCACGCAGATCCCTCCTCTGGGTTGGGACGAAGAAGCCCCTGAGCCACCAGCGAGTCCATCTCCTTCTGCATCACCTTCGACCGTCTCCAGGCTTCGGCCGGCTGCGGCGGGGTCTTGTCGGCCATGGCAGCAATGACGTGGGCTTCGACGGTGGACGAACGGCCAGGGAAGTTGCTGGTTGCGGGCTCAGGAGGAAGGGGTGCAGGAACTGTGGCGGCTATGGGGGCCAAGGCAAAGAGAAGAGCCCTCTCCCCCTCTCTCGGTATTTATACGAAAGAACCCCAACAGGCGAGGTTTCCCACGGCGACGAAAAAGGTAACCGCATAGCATTTAATGCGCCCACCTAATTACGCCTCGAGCCGGATGCAGGGTACACGCGGCGGCTTCAAAACTCGCTTCACTACCCGGGCCCACCACGACCGTCGCTCCAACTCTGCACCCGCCACCCTTCCTGGCAGACTCCGCCTAAAAAGGCGCGCTCGACGGGACAGCAAGATTCCAAGCAACGGAGGCTTCGTCAAGAAGGCAAATAGATGGGCCCCGGCCCTAAGTCTCGAGGCAGCGAAGGCTGGCCCTCGAAAGGGGGTTCGACAGTCAGCCTCGAGCACCCGAGTCAGGGACACTAAGGGGCGCCATGCGTGGCATCACTCGAGGACCGAACCCTCGAGGCCCCTCACGTGTATCCAAGGCGGGGCGCACGACGTGCAGAGAGATTCCCTCGGAGGGAGGCATCGAGCCACCGGGTCCTATCAAATGGACCTGGCATTCCTGCAAACCGAGCGCCCGTGCATTATGAGATCGCCTCCGGGCCACAGTCGACCCTATCGAACGGGGCACGAGGTCTCACTTGGATTCCCCCGTTAACAGCTCGCCGGGAACCTCGATACTCGCCCGCTCGAGGTAGTACGAGGAGTCCCCCCCCCCCCCCCCCCCCCCCGCGTCCGATCGAAAGGACTCGCGGGGTGACGAGCCAGGGCGACTGACGTACCGGAGAGTTCAAAGAGCCGGACGGTCGGTTCAGCCCGGCACCCCTCGACGGAAGAGGGACGAGTAACTCGGGGGCTCGGCACCCCCGAACCTAACGAACGCAGCTAACACTCACACTCGCAATAAGCCCACGAGGGAGTTTTCACCACTCCCTCGTGGCCTCGGGGGCTACACCCGCGGGTGTCGCTCGCGTGACACCCGCGGAATTGACACAACCAAACCCTCGAGAACCCATAGCTGACCCACAGGATATAGGTTAATGAGCCCCTACTCGAATGCCAGCACTCGAGCAGGGGCTCGGGGGCTACTGTCGGGGGAACACCAAAGGGGTACCCTCAATTAACGCAAACCCAGTAGGCTGAACCTAGAACACCAATTAATAAAGGGCCAGCCGTTCTAACCCACCTATCAAGGCCCACAACAACGGCCCATCGCGAGGAAACAGCAGCCCGTCAAAGGTCTCTCAAACCGCCTCGTGGAAGCCGCTCCTCGAGCCCTGGCCCGGAGGGATCGAGTCCATCTCAGCCGCACGCCACCCCTCGAGGCCCCGCATGAGGGACCTCGAGCCTAACCTGATTACCAATCCCTCGAAGGCGCACCGCGCCCCTCAAGTGGTGCCAGACATCGGATACCGATCCCACCCTGAGCATTTAATGCTTTCACCTACCCCAGTCACATTCGCCAGTACATGGCGTGTACCACGATAACCGGGATAGGGTCAAATCCCCTTTTTACCGCCGGCATGGGTAAAAAGACACAAGTACGGCACTGTTCAACCACTTCTCGTACTAGACCACGCTCCCGTCACATCTCGAAGCTCAAGCTCCTGCTACTCGGCCGAGTTCCCCGGGACACGCCCACGCCTGCAGGAGCTCGAGCCCCCTAAAGACGTCACCTCGAGGCCGGACCAGCGCCCCTCGTGCCCTTATTACTGTCATGTGATTGGTTGGCAGGTACCCCTAAGACCCGGCGGAGCCATGCCACGTCCTGTACGAGTCAGGATGGGCGATGTACAACTTCCACGATGCCACGTCTCCACATCCACGCCCGGGATGGGAGCCACGCCTCAAGGACAACCCAACAGCGCTTCCACGTCGGCTACAGCGTCTTCGACAAGACGAAGTTCCAACCCCTCACCGTATTGGACGTCGTACATCCCAACTCCTGTAACACCACTATGTAACCCCGGCCACCCTTTGCTCTATAAAAGGGGACGGCGGGGCCCTTCACGCAGGGGTTACGTTACGCTACACACGAGACACCCGAGCACACACGCACACGCACGAGTCTGGACCCCGGTCCTCGCTTACCAAGCTTGTATTCGCCCCTGTACGAGCACTTCGGTGCAAGTAATACAAGAATCCCTCCCCCGCTGGACGTAGGGCCTTCTTTGCCCGAACCAGGATAAATCTTTTGTCATCTTGCATCACCATCCAGGGAGAGAGCACGCGATCATTACTAGTTGGTGCTATACCCCCCGGGTAGAAACGCCGACAAACCCTGGCCTCCTCTTGTTCTATAAAAGAGGACACCAGGGCCCTTCACACAAACGAGTCCAAACAAGTACACACGGGCACACACGAGTCCACACGACACACACACACGAGTCCAGACTCTCGTCCACGCTCGTTGAGCTTGTATTGCCCCTGTACAAGCACTTAGGTGCAAGTAATACAAGAACCTCCTCCCCCCTCTAGACGTAGGGCCTTATTTGCCCGAACCAGGATAAACCCTTGTGTCATCTTGCATCACCATCCAGAAAGAGAGCACACGATCATATTACTAGTTGGTGTCATACCCCCGGGGTCGAAACACCGACACATATCTCCAGTGTAGAGAATGAGCAATTTATTTGGTGGTTGCAAACTTCCAAAGTGGAGAGTAAGCAATTTATGGTGGGTGTGTGTATCTTGATCAAAAGAAATGATAAGCTTCTCTACTAAGATCTATGAGGTCTACCAAAGCTCAACACAAACAAAGCTCTTTGTGGTTTTGACTAACAAATATTTGGCTAGTGGTGGGATGGGATAAAATCCAGGAGGAACTTTTAGCAAGGTTTTGATAATTTTTAAAAGAAATCCTCCAGATTAGGTCCTAATTTCACCATAGCAAGTTTAAAGAATTACTCCATTTCCAACTAACTTTATTCACTAAGCATGATTTTAGTTAAAATATGTGCAACCCACAAGAGCTACAACTTAGATAAAACTAGTTATTCTAACTATAACAATAGCATTTACATGGCATATTTTATTTCTTATTCAGGTTCCAACATTTTTAAGCAGATTTTATCATTTTTACTCATGGCTTAATTACCTAGGCAAGTATATAGCATTCAAAAATTTTCAAAAGATATAGAATTTAAGAACCGAACATAAAGAGTAAGGTTGAAACATACCTTATTGGCGCGAGGATCTCCCCCATGCTGGCTTCTTGCTTGGTGAAGGGCCTTCATTTTTCTCGGTCGGAGCTCTTGTTCTTATTTTATTAAAAAGGGAACTATGTATTGTGAAAAAGGGAAACTATCCTATTATGATATTTTTATTATTCTAGCTAAGTTAACATATACTTATGCATAAAACTAAAGATAACTGATTTTTTTAGTTACATGCATGACATATGTTATTTATTTGAAAAAGGGAAATTTGAAGGGAAATTAAAAGTAAATCCATACCTTAGATCCATGGAATTTCAACCTTATTGGGTGGATCTTCTTCCTTGGGTGCTTCTTCTTTAAGTACTTCATCGTGTTCTTCTTCTTTTGGCACCTCTCCTTTGTCATGTGAATTACACAACTCCGGAGAAGGTGGTTCTTTCTTTCTGTTCCACCTTGTTCCTGGGCGCCTCTTCTTGGTACGAACGGGTTTTGCTTCCTGCATGTTAGCGGCATATGCGGGACCACGAGAAAAAGGAGAATATTTCCTTCCTCCCTCCTAATGTCATTTGCATTCTACCACTCCCCACATATATGCAAGCATCAACAGTGTTCAAGAAAGGTCTACCTAAGATTAGAGGCACATCTTTCTTATTTCCCATATCTAGTATTATGAAATCAGCAGGAACATATGAACCTCTAATATGAACAGGTAAATCAGTAACTATTCCTTCTACATAGCATATTGATTGATCAGCTAGCACGACATAGGCAGATGTGGATGACATGGGTGGAAAGAACGAGTTTTCATAGAAATCCTTAGATAAAATGTTCACACTCGATCCTAAATCACACATTGCATTTTTAAAGACTTCACCAAAGATTGAGCATCTAATTATGGGACTACTAGGATCACCCTTTTTAGCAGTCATGGTTTGATCTTCATAATAGTTAAAATATTTTATTTCAACCATATTTGCAGTTTCCATGTTAGGTTTAGCCGAAATTTTGCCAGTTTCAAAAGATGGTATGATCGCAGCAAGTTGAGCTAATTGGGTTTCTAACATCTTATTAAAGCTAAGTTGATTTTTCAGAGCAGATGAGAAATCTTCCAATTTAGCATTTATGTTCTCAAGCATTTTATCATTTGACATTAATTTCTTATTCAAAAATTCAGTAGTTCTACCTTGAGAGTAAACAAGATTCTTTAAGAAAGAGAAATTATCAGTACTTTGGAAATTAGAGCGAGGGAATGAATTATTACCTTGAGAGTTGGAGTGTTGATTCCATCCTTGACTTTGTTGACGGAAACCGTTGTTGTTGATGAAGTTCAAATCTTCATGTAACTCGGGGCAGTGGTTCCTAGAATGTCCGGTTTCTCCACAGACTTCACAAGTCATGTAGGATTCCAGAGATTGGACACTCTCTTGTTGGTTCATCTTCTCACAGCTGTCCAGCTTCTTTGCCAGCAGGTCCATCTTGGCCACAATCATGTCGGCCTCCTTAAGGGAATGCATACCTCGCTTATGGGGCTGCAGTCTCTCGTCATTGCATTCTTGGTTCGACACCATCTTCTCTATGAGAGCCTTAGCATCTGCAACATTTAGAGAAAAGAATGCACCACCGGCGGCGGCATCCAAATGGCTTCTAGAGAGTGGGGTTAGGCCATGGTAGAAGTTCTGGATCAACAACCAGTCCTCCATACCATGGTGTGGACAAGCAGTGACATACTCTTGCATTCTCTCCCAAGCCTCGGGAATAGATTCCTCGGCTTGTTGCATAAAGCTGGAGATTTTGTTGCAAAGAGCGTTCGTCTTGCCCATCAAAAAGAATTTGGCGAGAAAAGCATTGGAACACTTGTCCCATGTGTCTACAACGTTGTGATTGGTATAGAACCATTTGGTATAGAACCATTGCTTCGCTTTTCCTAGAAGAGAAAAGGGAAAGAGACGAAGCTAGATGGCTTCTTGGGTTATCCCCTGTTGGTATAAATTAATGCACACTCTACTTTATCCGCAAGCGCACAGATAAAATCTACCGATGTAGCACTTCACCGGATGTAACCCAGTTTTAATATCAAACCCAAAGGAACGGATAGCGATGAGTCTCAAGTGTATAACCCCTGAGTAACTAACAAGGACGGAGAAGCTAAAAGTATAGAGGGGATCACTAAGGCTATCTAAACCTAACTTAAGAGTGATATGTCTATTATTCTTAATGGGGAAGTTGCCATAAAAGGTCACAACAGAGTATGAATCTTTTATGCAAATGTATAATCCTACCGAGCCTACACATGGGTAAGTGGACTATAGAAGAATCAACAAGGCTATAAGAGTCACCCTTGCGAACAACCACTACTACCGGCGTTATAGGAGGCAAACATGAGTTTTCCAGTCTAAGCACCATGCTTACACTATCCAACTACTCTAACTCTAGAGCGACTAGAATTAAAGTACTCAACAGAGAGTCATAAACCTTAAGAATAATAAGAACAATAGCTCAAACTTAAATATAGATGTTGATTACCGAAATAATCGTTGAAGCAAGTCGATGAAGAACTTGAATCCATAGGTACAAGATGAAGAAGTTGATCCGACAGGCCGGAGCTTCCTCTTGATCTCTTCCTCTCTCTCTCCCTTCTAGTTCTAAATAAGACTAGGTTCTAATCCTACTAGAGGGGTATCTAGTCTTCTACTTGAAAGCTAACTCCTGAAGTCTCTTCTAGGGTTTCTAGTTGAAGCGTAGTCTTCTGAAGAGGGACCTTTCTGTCTGATCTGGGGCTCAGGGGCCTGTTTATATAGCCCTGAGGGATCAACCGCGACCGTTTGATCAAACCGACTTCACGTAGGGCTGAGATTGATCCTCAAAGGCAGTGGAAGTAGCTTGCAGAAGACGAAACCGCGGGGGCTCCGTGGCCGACCGACCAGTGGGCCCTGTGGGACCGGTCGGTCCCACAGGTAAGCCTCCTGTGGTGCCCTTTCGCATGGTGTCTTGTGGTGTCCTCTGGAGTCTTCTGGAAGGTTCCTGACTTGGCGAATGCGTTATCTCCTGTCGGTTTCCTTCTATGGGAAGCTATCGGTGTCGATTTCCTGGTTTAGTCCCTGCGAATTCACAATTCACCAAAACTCGTGGAATTCATTAGTTTAAATCCCTATACTAAGGTGGAGTTTATATATTCATCCATTTTCATGCTTAATTGACCTTTAATAATAAGAGTTAATAAGTGTCAATAGGCTCCCCCACACTTAGACTTTTACTCGTCCTCGATAAAAGGTTGGATCATAAGATATCAAACATTAAGCTTTTCCATGTTTACCATAAATCTTTGAGAAGTTGGGAAATAAGATAGTTGAAATAGATTACCCTTTTTCTTTTAGCATAAGACATTGGAGTTTTTGGAATTTTGAAACAAGTCATAGCTTTCCTTCTCCTTTTGTAGTACTTCAATTTCTTAGCAAAGCATTTTTATTTATGTGAAGTAGTTTTATGTTACTAAGTCTATGGAGAAAAATACTATACTCTTAGATCAAGACATTTAATCTTTTAAACTTTGTCACTCTTGCTGGCATATTGTAATTAGAGGAACCATGGGCTATCTCTTTTTTTTCTCTTTATCATATTTTTATCATAGTACTTTTTCTTTTCTTCTCTCTTTTTTTTCTGAGGTATGTCAGACACTTGTCCATTTTTCTTTCCTCATATTTCATACTTTTGCATAGCCCATGCCTCTAATACAATACTACTTCGGAAGAGTGAATCTTTCTTTTATTTGTAAGGATCTCGATCTTCAGAGCATAATAAATTTCTCAACAAAGAACTCAGTATTTAAGTAAACAATAATTGATTAATGTCTTGGCAGGTAACTTATTTACTACAAAGGAGAAGTGTTGCTAATCTTTTTTTAACTTTGCAAGTAAAATTCTCCAATGCTCATACTTTAAGAATTGAGTTCTCATTATTCTTCTATCATACTCCACAACAACTCTAGATAGTATGGGTTTCTTCAAATATCGGAACAGGTCTTTTGAGAAAGGATGTTTATGGGATTTGTGAACATGTCAAATTAATCTTTCTTTAAAGTTCATGAGTTGCACATTATTGATAAGAATATGTTTTTAATTCAAACAGAAGTTTAAATATCAAAAAATAGAGTGTAACAATTACGTACCGAACCGTGGACGAAGGAGAAGGCAAGGGGGGTCCACCCCCGACCGACCGGTGGGGCCCACCAACCGGTCGGTTGGGCTCTGAGCCCAACCGTGGCCCACTTCGTGGTGCGTGATCCTGGTAACGTTGTCTTCTGTTTTGTGCAGTTTTCACGATCGTTTTTTGGTAATTCTGTCGCCATCTTCTCCCCCACACTTATTTTCTGTTTTCTGCTAATCTCAACATGTGGAGACAAGACATATATCCAAAATAACAATATAAAAGATAACTAAAACTTTATTGATATTTAAGGCACTTTTATTACACACTGAATTTAACTAAACAAAAACTCTTAACAAAACATGACTCAACCACGAGACTAAGCAAACACTAGTGCCTTATCAAACTATCGACGGCCAATTCTTTCTTCTCTCCTTCGAGCAGATCTGTTATTGTAGAGGCTATGTTGACGACCTTATCCTTCAAGCTAATGTGTTTAGTTACGTATTCGTGCATTGTACTGGCCATCTTTTTCATAGTCTTGGCTAGCGAGGCGTATCTCTGCTTAAGCTCTAGATTATCTCTCTCAAGGTACTCAATTCTGTCCCCGAGGCGATCTAGCTGGGTGGTCCTCTTGCGCTTGGCTGCGATATTAGGAGTGGTGGGTGCCCTGGTCATTGATGGAGTGACCTTGATCTGCTCAGGGTGACCACGAACTCCCTCAAAGCGTGGGCGTGGATTTTCAGTTGTGTATCTTACGACAGTGGGTTCTTCAAGCTTGTTCGTCTTCAGCCCGACAAGTGTCTCTTTGGGCCGAGGAGGAAGGAGCGGGATCTCTTTGGTGACGGAGAAAGTCGGAAGTCTACTCGCCGGCACCGCTTGGTGTTGGCATTTCTTAACGTTATTACTAAGAATAGACCTTACGATCCATCCCCGGCAACAGCGCCAGAAATGCACGTTGACACTTACTAACGTCGTCACTAAGAATGGACTTTGCAATCCATCCATGGCAACGACGCCGGATATTGGCATAGAAATGGACCCGAAGATCTATTCCCAGCAACGGCGCTAGAAGTATCTGTACGATGTCTCTTAACAAGTTGCTTAGAATGGCGCGTTTCCGGCAACAGTGTTAAGCATGCATCTTTACGATAGTTCGTAGGTTTGGAGTTTAGGTCCGCAAGCGCACGGAATTATCGTGTAGCATTTCACCCGGAGATATACCGAGTATCGTGATTTATTGGTTCGCTCAAGAAAGGCTTTGTATGTATCAAGTTCTAGGATAAACATAGTACCAAATACCATGATAGCAATAATGGATCAATTGTCATAACAGGTGATAAACAGTGATGATTTGAATAGTGGAGAAACACAATCTTGAGCATGGCAAAAGGGCAAAGAGTAAAAAGAGACTAAAATAATAAATGAATAAAATAATAATTGAATAACCTAATAGAGCAGGCATGGTCTAGATACAAGTCATTCATAGAACAAGTTAATCATGCAATCATATGACATAGAACTAATCTCATGCTTCAGATGGTTCGGGAGATTACGCGAGTACTGGTCTGCCAGCAACCTCTCGTAACAATTTAGACTCCTACACCCTAGCCGAACGTGGGGGAATGCCAAGGACGGACAGGGCTGTCACCACCTGCCGCCATCCCCACTACCGTGGACTAAGACCATGCAATTACCCGGCCTCTACATCCAAGCACCATGCTTGCATGCACAGAACCCACTCAGACTCCCCCGGGTCCCCGACCCTACGGATCGACAGGTAAGAAGCCTGAGCCTACTCAGAAGAGCATGATAAACCGCCACCCTTGACAAGAGGTTATCTCTAATCATATAATCAACATGAAGCAATTAGACTAATGTTCTATGTGAGAAATAATACAATACACACTTAGCTCTAGTTCATACAATACACCACTAACCCTAAGGCAGTAATATATTGTAAGAACTATACACTAGAATGTATATTATACTAATTCCACAAGAACTATTCATAAGTTCATATACTAGAAACATGATATAAGACCTAAGATCTAAGTCATATACCAAAATACTATAACAAGAACTATACTCTAGTTCATATGAAGAACTGTATCGAAAGAATGAAGACAGGGCTCTGGAGATCAGATCTTTCTTATTCATACCCAATATCTCTCCAAGGAGCCAAGCCCTCCTTGCTAGCTTTGCCTAGCTCTCTATCTAAGCTCAAGAACAAGGAAAAACTAAGAAATGGTAGTGCCCAAATGCGTAGCTCAAGAAGTGATTGTGTTCTCCTTTGGCCTCCCCTCCCCCTCTCCTTATATAGGTGTTTGAGGTCAGTTTAGGAGGGGTGTCGCTGCAAATTTCACCCGAAACCGCCTTCAGGGCAATTAATGTACCGCCTCTGCAAAGGCGGTGGCCACGTGGCGTCTCCAGGGGGGCGGCTGCCCCCTGGCTGGGCCCAACAAGCCCAGGCAAAAGCCTGGGCTGCTCCTTTTGGGCTCCTGAGTTTGTTCCCGGCTGAAATTTGCTGCACTTCTATATGGGCTTTTTGTGTCCTTGTTCATTTTGCGCATTTCGGCGTGTTGGATTGCGCCTTTTTGGTTGTTATCCACCTGTATGCATGTTTATGATCTGCAAAACATAACTTTGCACTACATGTGGAACTTGGTTAGCAATAAATGTATATATGAGTAAAATACATGCTTTTCTCCTTTTATGTGGACTATGTTGGCGGGATAAATATGTCGATAAGAACCGCCAACAAACTCCCCCAAGCTTACCCTTTGCTCGTCCCCGAGCAAAAGCTAAGGTTTTGGTTGTTGATCAGGAGTTGCTTCAATGCCGATTATTATTCACAAGTGCCAGGTCTATACCAAAGTGTCTACCATGGTTTGAATAAATTGGTCTATTACTCACCCTAGTACCTTGTCACCCATGGGGCTTGTTAGCCTCCTCAAATCCTTAGTCACTGCATGTTAGATCGGCTTTCACAGAGGTGCTTAACTTTTGTTCCTTGAGCAACTTTATAATCCGGAGTTTTTAGGAGTTTTGAAAATCAAAGCAAGTTCCTCAAATGATTCACTCATTCGCTCAAGATGTGTATGGTCCTCACCAAAGGCTTTTTGCCTTTCTTTTCAGTCTACCAACTAAAGCTTTATCTGGAGTTGTGGGTAGAAAGAAGTAGGCATACTTGTATTGTAGATATTGCAAAGTCAAAGAATTGGACCCTAGGAGACTTCAGTCATACACTTAGATCAAGAAGTGCAAGTGTGTGGAATATTTTCTTTTTGAATACTCCTTTTCTCATGTCTTTCTCCCTTTGGAAAATTGGGAACTATGGGCTATCTTTATTCATCGAGAGAGGCGGGTATCGGAGTACCCATTGTTTTCATTTGGACACTTGTCCATTTTTTTTACTCTCTCATATTTTTTTTAGAGAGAGGCGGGTATCGGAGTACCCATTGTTTTCATTTGGACACTTGTCCATTTTTGTACTCTCTCATTTTTTTTAGATAGCCCATAATTCTTTTGGGAGACAAAGGTCATGATCAACAGTGGAGCATTTAATTTTGTGGTGAATGCATGGCATGTCTTGCGTAACTCTTAATGCAAGAGTTAGCTTTATTTGGTGGGTGTACGTGAATCTTGATCTTGAATGCATGAAAGAAGTCTACACATAGGTCACAACTATTTGAATAAGCTCAATACAAATACAAGTAGCATATGAGTATATGGTTTGAAAAGTTTTTCATCATATGGCTCTGGTAGGATATATCATCATTGAGGAACTTTTGAATTTTAAGTTTTTAAATAAATTCTCCGGATGTCAAGTCTTTCTTAGAACAATGTCATAGCAATTTTCTGCTCATACCAGATCATGACTAGCAATAACCTTGGACTTGAGTAAGCATGTGCATCCCACAAGTTTCAAGTTCTTAAGTGAGCCATTTCCCAATAAACTCAAATCTTAGTAGAAACTAAGTTATAAACTAGGCACAGGTGAATTATAAGACAGAGCAACTATTCATCATTTCAACAAGGAAGAAGCACATATCTTACATCACATATAAGAGTGGAATTCATATTTTTAGTCTTTTTAGCATTTTTCAGTTTTTTTTAATTAAAATTGCATTAAGTAAACATGCTAATGGAAAAATAAGAATGCATGGAATTAAATATGCAATGCAACATACCTCAGAAGTGGGGGTCCTCCCCCAAGCTAGCTCTTGGCCGGTTTCTATTATTCTATAGCTTACCCTTTTAGGTCTGGTGAGCAAGACCTTTTCTCCCTTCATTTTGTGCTTGTTGATGGGCCTCCTTGTCCGGGAGAAGTGGACGAAGATGGCTGATCCTTCTTTGGTTTCCACATCATTTGGTTTGTATTTGGAGGTGTGGTAACCTTTTGAACTTCCTTCCATACTTTATTCGTTTGTGGAAAGGTATTTTCTATCGGAGCTTTTCCTTTGTTTTGCTTAAAAGCTTTATTTTGCTCATCATTCTTTTCTTTTGAAACTGCCTTTTTCTTTTGCTCTGGCTTCTTTTCTTTTGGAGCCGCCTTTTTCTTTGGCTCCGGCTTTTGTGAAGGTCTTTTTACATATTTAGAGATGCTATAGATGATTTGAGGCTGTATTTGTACCTCTCTAATATCCTTGTTCGGCCCATACTTGACACGGATCATTGAACATTGCTCTTGATGCCTTGGCCTGAACTCAAACTTTTCCTCTTTTCCGTTGATATTTAGGCTGATCTTTCCTGCCTTAACATCAATCTGTGCCCCTGCAGTGCTTAGAAATGGTCCCCCAAGGATTAATGGTGACTCCTTGGTAAGTTCCATTTCTAACACCACAAAATCCACAGGAACGAATAATCCTCTGATCTGGACTGGAATGTCCTCAGCGATTCCTGCTGGATGTCTGACCGATGAGTCGGCCAGTTGGAGTGTCATCGTGGTTGGGTTTAATTGAGTGTAGTTGAGTTGGTCAAAAATGACCTTGGGCATCACGCTTACGCTTGCCCCTAAATCACATAGTGCATGATCGAAGCGCTGAGTCCCGATTGAGCATGTGATCGTGGGACACCCAGGATCCTTCTTCTTCTCTGGGAGACGGTTGAGTATAGCTGCACTACACTCTTCTGTCAGCTTTATTGTTTCTGCAGATGGTAGTGGCCGCTTGTTGTTGATGATATCCTTGATGTACCTGGCGTAGGAAGGCACATGCAAGACGTCCATTAAAGGAACGTTCACATGTATCTTCTCTATCATCTCGACAAAGTGCGTGAATTGTTCATCCACAGCTTGCTTTCTGTTTCTGGTGGGAAATGGCAGGTATGTGGTGTCCGTATACCCCAACGGGTCTTTTGGTGCCATTTCCTCAACCTCCGGTTCGGTTTCTTTTTGTGTCTTCTTATTCTTCTCTTGTTGCTCTTTGTTCTTCCCTGCATCATGGTTAGGGTTTGGTGGATCCCGAGTGGTCTTACCACCCCTCGTGGTCACCGCTTTCACATTTTCAGAATTATTCTTTTTATATTCAGCAGGAAGAGCAGCAGCTATCTGAGCTATTTGAGTTTCGATCATCTTATTGAAGCTCATTTGATTTTGTACAGAAGAAGATAAGTTTTCTATTTTTGTATTTAAATTTTCAAAAACTTTATGATTGGACAACAACTTTTTAGTCAAATTTTCATTAATTTTAGCCTGTCCAAGAACTAAGTCTCTTAATGAAGGTTGATTCGAATTGGAGTTCGAATTACCTTGGAATGGTGGCTGTGACTGGTTATTCCAACCATTGTTCTGGTTGGTGCCTCCTTGTTGGCGGAACCCGTTGTTGATGTAGGCGGCGTCTTCATGGGTTTCGGGGCAGTCGGTCCCCGAGTGGCCAACATCACCACAGACTTCACACGTCATGTGTGAATCTATGGCGTTCACCGTATTTGTTTGGTTTTCTTGTAGGTGTTTCATAAGGAGGTCTATTTTTGCGGCAAGCATATCCGTCTCCTTCACGGTATGCATGCCTTTTTGTGTTTTGGCTGGTGCTTGTGGTTGAGTTCTCTCGTCACTCCAGCCTTGGTGTTCAACCATCTTTTCGATCAGGGCCTTAGCCCCGGCGGTGGTGAGCGATAAGAATGCTCCACCAGCGGCTGCATCTAGGTGCCCCTTCGACTTGGGCGTGAGCCCGTTGTAGAAGTTTTGGAGCACCATCCAATTTTCCATGCCATGGTGGGGGCAGCTCAGGATGTACTCCTGGAGCCTTTCCCACGCGTCAGGGATTGATTCAGTGGCATCTTGCTTGAAATTGGAGATTCTTCCCCGCAAAGCATTGGTTTTGCTTATGGGGAAGAATTTAGCGAGGAATGCAGCTGAGCATTTTGCCCATGTGTTGACAGCTTCCTTGTCCTGATAGAACCACCTTTTCGCTTTCCCCACAAGGGAAAAAGGGAAAAGACGGAGCCGAATGACATCTGGGGTGATGTCCTTGATGACGATAGTGTCGCACAGCTCCAGGAAGTGTTGCAGATGCGCATTCGCATCCTCGCTAGGCAAACCGCAGAACGGGCTTGCCTGCACCATGGTGATCAGGCCTGTACGGAGTTCGAAGTTCTTTCCGGCCGTGTCCACAGCGGGGCCGGTAGCCACGTTGGTGACAGCGGGCACGGAGAACTCGCGGAGTGTCTTCTCAGCCATGACCTCAGTTGGGGTTGGTGCGGAACCGGCTGGTTGCTCTGTCGGTGGAGTAGCAGAAGACGAAATGGAACGAATCCGCTTAGCCCTTAGGAGTGCCTCGGGATTGTAAATGAAGTTTTCCGGTAGAGAGAAACCAGACATACACTATTCCTGTTTCATCGACAACAGGGGGAAAACAGGCAGAGTTAACCTGCATAACAATGACTCATTATGCATATCAGATATTGGTTTATGTTTATCTAGAACTTTTTACATTAGCCTTCCCGGCAACGGCGCCAGAAATGCTTGTTGGCATTTCTTAACGTTATTACTAAGAATAGACCTTACGATCCATCCCCGGCAACAGCGCCAGAAATGCACGTTGACACTTACTAACGTCGTCACTAAGAATGGACTTTGCAATCCATCCATGGCAACGGCGCCGGATATTGGCATAGAAATGGACCCGAAGATCTATTCCCAGCAACGGCGCTAGAAGTATCTGTACGATGTCTCTTAACAAGTTGCTTAGAATGGCGCGTTTCCGGCAACAGTGTTAAGCATGCATCTTTACGATAGTTCGTAGGTTTGGAGTTTAGGTCCGCAAGCGCACGGAATTATCGTGTAGCATTTCACCCGGAGATATACCGAGTATCGTGATTTATTGGTTCGCTCAAGAAAGGCTTTGTATGTATCAAGTTCTAGGATAAACATAGTACCAAATACCATGATAGCAATAATGGATCAATTGTCATAACAGGTGATAAACAGTGATGATTTGAATAGTGGAGAAACACAATCTTGAGCATGGCAAAAGGGCAAAGAGTAAAAAGAGACTAAAATAATAAATGAATAAAATAATAATTGAATAACCTAATAGAGCAGGCATGGTCTAGATACAAGTCATTCATAGAACAAGTTAATCATGCAATCATATGACATAGAACTAATCTCATGCTTCAGATGGTTCGGGAGATTACGCGAGTACTGGTCTACCAGCAACCTCTCGTAACAATTTAGACTCCTACACCCTAGCCGAACGTGGGGGAATGCCAAGGACGGACAGGGCTGTCACCACCTGCCGCCATCCCCACTACCGTGGACTAAGACCATGCAATTACCCGGCCTCTACATCCAAGCACCATGCTTGCATGCACAGAACCCACTCAGACTCCCCCGGGTCCCCGACCCTACGGATCGACAGGTAAGAAGCCTGAGCCTACTCAGAAGAGCATGATAAACCGCCACCCTTGACAAGAGGTTATCTCTAATCATATAATCAACATGAAGCAATTAGACTAATGTTCTATGTGAGAATAATACAATACACACTTAGCTCTAGTTCATACAATACACCACTAACCCTAAGGCAGTAATATATTGTAAGAACTATACACTAGAATGTATATTATACTAATTCCACAAGAACTATTCATAAGTTCATATACTAGCAACATGATATAAGACCTAAGATCTAAGTCATATACCAAAATACTAGAACAAGAACTATACTCTAGTTCATATGAAGAACTGTATCGAAAGAATGAAGACAGGGCTCTGGAGATCAGATCTTTCTTATTCATACCCAATATCTCTCTAAGGATCCAAGCCCTCCTTGCTAGCTTTGCCTAGCTCTCTCTCTAAGCTCAAGAACAAGGAAAAACTAAGAAATGGTAGTGCCCAAATGTGTAGCTCAAGAAGTGATTGTGTTCTCCTTTGGCCTCCCCTCCCCCTCTCCTTATATAGGTGTTTGAGGTCGGTTTAGGACGGGTGTCGCTGCAAATTTCACCCGGAACCGCCTTCAGGGCAATTAATGTACCGCCTCTGCAAAGGCGGTGGCCACGTGGCTCCTCCAGGGGCCGCCCCCTGGCTGGGCCCAACAAGCCCAGGCAAAAGCCTGGGCTGCTCCTTTTGGGCTCCTGAGTTTGTTCCCGGCTGAAATTTGCTGCACTTCTATATGGGCTTTTTGTGTCCTTGTTCATTTTGCGCATTTCGGCGTGTTGGATTGCGCCTTTTTGGTTGTTATCCACCTGTATGCATGTTTATGATCTGCAAAACATAACTTTGCACTACATGTGGAACTTGGTTAGCAATAAATGTATATATGAGTAAAATACATGCTTTTCTCCTTTTATGTGGACTATGTTGGCGGGATAAATATGTCGATAAGAACCGCCAACACTTGGGCATAGAAAAGCTTGTTGCCGATGCGACGAGGTTTCTTCAGGCGGGATAGTATCAACGGGTGTAGGCGAATCAACAAGAGCGACCTCCTTGGATGGTGTTACGGCGAGGTCCTTCGGCGCGGTGACGACAAGAGCCATTGAGTCGTCAGCGGGTTCATTGAGGTCGATCCTTGGATAGGAGGCCATTAGTGCTGGTAGGAGGAGAGCTCTGTTGCTGCTGGTTTTCTGGGAGAGGTTTGAATGAATCTAGAGGCAGGCCTGGGTCTGGTTTTATAGCTGAGGGGGCTCGAATGATAGGCATGATAGGTTCGTTACGAGGGTTATCGATTCTACGGATCAGGTTACCAGAATGGGTACGAGAAAGAGTTGGGACACGTAACGAAAGAAGGCAGAGGGCGAACGGTCTCCAGGGCAGACTGGTCGGTCCCCCCCTGTGGTATCTCATGGGTCTGTCGCTCGTGGTGTCTTTAAACATGATCCTAATCTCAGAAAATATAACCCCGATGTGCAAACTTATCGGAAAAATGACGATGGTGTAAATCTATGGGATAATGAAGAATTGGATGACATCCAACTCTTCAGGACTCTTTTCAGTTTCTTGAAAAATCTTAAGACGTTGTCCGTTTACCTTGAATAACGTACCTTCATCATTTTGAAGTGTAATGGCTCCATGTGATGAAGTGGCTACCACCGTGAATGGTCCTTCCCATTTGCTTCGTAGTTTTCCATGCCCGAACGATTTTACCCTGGAATTAAAAAGTAATACCTTATCTCCAGGAGTGAAGCTCTTCTTCTTAATTCTCTTGTCATGCCACCTCTTTGTTCTCTCTTTGTAGATCTTTGCATTGTGATATGCTTTTTCGCGCCATTCATCTAGTTCAGAGAGTTGCATTTTCCTTTTGACTCCAGCAGCTTCTAAATCCATGTTCCATCTTTTGATTGCCCAGTAAGCTTTGAATTCTAACTCTACTGGTAAGTGACAAGTCTTTCCGTAGACGAGTTGATATGGAGACATCCCCAATGGCGTTTTGTAGGCAGTACGGTGTTGACACTTACTAACGTCGTTACTAAGAATGGACCTTACGATCCATCCCCGGCAACGGCGCCAGAAATGCTTGTTGGTATTTCTTAGCGTAAGCAGAAGAATCCGCAAGCGCACGGAAGTACCGCTGTAGCACTTCACCCGGTGGTATTCAGGGTATCGTATTTCCACGAGGAACGGAGGTATTTCTTCTATCTAGTTCGTCCAAGGACAACACAAGGGTAGAGAAAGAGAGGGGAATAGAGACGGATCGCTAAAGCTTTACTGTCTAAAGATAGATAAACGTTACTTCTACTTGTTCACTTCGGGCACCGTCTTATACCTGGTCTGCCAGGTAACTCCGGCCTTTGTGTAGCTCTACGCCGTAACCGAACGTGGGGAAAACTAAGGGCAAACAGCGCTGTCACCACCTGCCGCCGATCCCTCACCCGTGGATTACGAGGCAAACGAAGGTGAACCCTATCCTAGACACCACGTCTACGCTATTGATCACTACTCTAGCGTTGCGCAGGAACCCCTCCAAATGATTCAGAGGTTCCTCTACTAGAGTATCCGCTACGAGAACGGACGACGAACCCGCAAACAAGAAGAGATAAAGCTTATCTAATCAAAAGAACAATAATACTGTAGAAACCACGAACACTTACTATGTATGGATCACGATGTGGGTACAAGGTAAGGGCTCGTCGAGGTACAAGCTCGGGGAGAGACCAACAAGCCCGGTACTTCCCCGCTCTCTTCCCTCACATCTCACTCTCCAACTCTAGAAAGCTACTAGGGCATGGCCCTAAGGAGTGGGGATCTACTCAAGAGAGGTGCTCTTCTATTCCTTTTGTGTGTTGTTCTCTTGGCCTCCCCTCCTCCTCTCCTTATATAGGTGCTTTAGGTCGGTTTAGGAGGGACTTCGCTGCAAAATTCACCCAGAACCGCCTTAGGGAGGAGTTAATGCACCGCCTCAACAAAATTGGGCTAAAACCGACGTTCTGGGGGGGGCGGCCGACCCCCCCTGGTGGGCCCAAACAGGGTCGGCCTTTCTGGGGTGCGTCCGTCTTGGTCTTAGCTTTCCGAAATGGCCTGAAGTTTGCAATTTGGACTTCGGATGCATCCTGGGCCTCCATTTTACTAAAGTAGGGTCATGCAGCCCGTGGCAGATTGGGATTCAGTTTTGGGCCTCCACTACTTGGGTTCTCTGTTGGGTATTTTGGCCTGTGTCTGAGGCCTGGATTGCACGGTAGGTGGGCCACTTGGTATTTGTGTTGCATAATGATGTTTTATGCATTATTTTCCTTGCCTTTATATGCATTTCCATCGATGTATGCCTGTAAGCGAATAATCACCAAAACTCGTGGAATGCATTAGTGTAAAGCCCTATTCACTAGTCTTGGGAATATTTTTATATATTTCTATAATAAAGTTGGTGGTATAAAATATGAGTTAAGGACCACCAACAAACTCCCCCACACTTAGCCCTTTGCTCGTCCTCGAGTAAAGATTAGGACTAAGATGGGTCATCTCTCTGATATGTAACCTGCATACAAGTTATTCCAAGCTTCACCTGCACTTATGAACTCTGAAGTGTCTACCATGATATCTTGGGTGATTGAAAAATGGAACAACCTGGATTCAAATCCCCTTGCATCAATCAATTCAGAAACTTGGGTTTTCATTTAATTTTGAAAATGTAAACCATAGCTTAGCTCCTCAAATGATTCTCTCAAATCGCTCATTTATGTGTTTGGTTCCTCACCAAGGCATACCAAAGTGTTGCCTTCTTTCTTTCCTATTCCTAAAAAAGCTTTTGTGGAGTTTGGGTAGGTAAAGATATGAAGGCATACTTACTCTGCATATCTTGCTAAGTCAAATCTCGGATCCGAGGAGAAAGATGCCATACCGTTAGATCAACAGTGCAAGTGTGTGGAATATATATGTATATATATATATATATTTTTCTTTTGAACTCCTTTGTCATGCTTCTCTCTCCTTTTTTAGAAACTTATGAAAATATGGGCTATCTTTATTTTTTTAGAGAGAGGTGGGCATCGACGTACCAATTGTTTTCTCATTTGGACACTTGTCCATTTTTTTCTGCTCTCATTTTTTTGGCACATGCTTCTTTGGCATGGCATCTTTTCTCTTTTCTTCATGCTTTTTGGCATGGGATTATTTTTTTTCATAGCCCATATTTTGCAAAAGTAAAAAGGAATTTTGGGAAGAGAGGTTCATAACACAAGTGGTGGAGTTTTTATTTTGGTGGAATGGAAAGGCATGTTTTTGCGTAACTCTTAGTGCAAGAGTTAGCATTTTTTTTATGTGGGTGTACGTGAATCTTGATCTTAGGGGCATGATAAGTTTCTCAACAAGGCATCAACAAGACTTGACAAAACTCAATGCAGTAGTAAGTTGCAAGTATTTGGAGGTTTTAAAATCTAACAATAGATATGGCTTTGGTAGGAATTTTCATATCATTGAGGAGCATGCTATTTGAACTTTGTTTTTGTAAAATAAATCCCAAGTTCTTCACATGAAAGAGCAAGGTTCGTTTTCATCCTACTATATCTCATATTTCAATTACTTAGATAGCATGGGGTCCCTATGAAATGTGTTCACAAGTTATAGGAATATTAGCAAGGAATAAAGAGTATGCAAATTTTATCAAAGGATAACTTGGAGATGACATGTCAAAAGTTTTGTCTTTTTAATTTGTTTAGTTTTAATCTTCAAAACATGGGAGATGTGAGGATAGAGTTTTGCACAAACCATCGTTTGAAGATGGAGTTTACGATGAGTTAGAAATGATTTGACCAAAACCTTTTACCTTGTCCTTCTCCATGTTGGGTTTCTCGATGTTGTGCAAAGTGTTGGGGAGATCTCAATTGTGTGAAAGGTTATACTTGGGAGATCTCCCCCACACTTATTCTTGTACCTGTTTATTGAAACAAAACAAAAGAAACAACAAGAAAGGCTCTACCAGTTTGAAAACTGGGAAAGCTCAATTTTATTATGAATAATTTTTTTAATGATAGTAATAAAATAAATATAAAGCTATTTTTTTTAAATCATTAAATAAATATTTTTTTTAGGATAATCCGGGGTATCTCCCGGCAGTGCTTAAGTTATAGTCTTAAGCTCGACCTTGGGAACTTCATCTTGCAGCCTACAGTGGTGGTGTAATTCCCAGTTCACCACCAAGTATTTGGCATTAATACTCAACTGCAATGTTAGCACCACCATGCATTTACGGGATTTGCAATGTTTGTGATAAACATAAGCATCCACAACCATTCTCTTAAAGAGTTTGACAACGAGAATCAAGAGAAGGTTGTGATCCTCGTAGAAGCATGTGGTTTGAAGCAAAACGAACTCTAGAGAACCTAAAAGTGAGCATGTGACATGAGGGATCTCAAAAGAGATGTTATCATGCTCATTAACAGATGCTTGCTTGGTTTCTAGAGTTGTTGCTTCACACATGTCCATGGCATGAAAGTTTCCGCACTGGAAAGATCTATCATGAAAGACGAGCGTTGATATTTGACTGCTGTCGAGAACAACGTTATGATGGCCAGAGGGACATGGATTAAGCTCGAGCGAGGATGGTACTGGACGTATCGTTTCACAAGGATGAGATTGAAACTCAAACGAAATGCACGGAGCTATGCATTTTACCACCTCGCATGAGTTAGCGTTGGGCTGCTCCTTCGCCTTTGGATTTGCGGAACTAGCGATAGACTCGGCGGAAGTGATTGCTCCCAACTGTGCATCAGGGCCCCCACGGAATGGTTTCTCTATGGAAAGTTTTTCGAAAGGGTGGCCTAACAGAAGTTTGAATTCGAGGATGTCGTAGATATGAAAATCTAGGTGAACCACGTTTTCGTTTATTTCAAAAGGTACGGCCTTAGCAACTCCACAACACTCCCAGAGAAACCCTGGCGGACCTTCAAAGAGTTTGTCGGTCGGGATTAGCGGAGTGTTACCCAAAAGAGATTCCGCTAAGAATTTTGACATGATATTTGTTCCGACCGATGGGTTGTGAAGAGCATCGACAATTGTTCCCCTAAATGTGCAAGATATGGTCGTGGAGGGTGAAAGAATCCGAATTACATCAGAATAACGTTTCACCTCCACTAACAATTCTTTTGATGGCTCTATATTAGGGGACACTTCATATGTCGAGCGTTTTTCGTACCTACGAAGGTTCGTGATTCTGTCATAATCCTCGAATTCAATTGCAAACTCCGAAGGATAAAGCATTATCGGTGTTTGCAGCTCGGGTGAGGGCTCAAAAGTCGAATCTATGTATGGCAAAGTTGTTGATTCGACTGATGAGGGCTCCTCAAAACTTGACATGCCCTTGTTTTGGAGGGGTTTTGGTTCTACAACGGGAGAAGTGTGCTTCTCTAGGAAGTTATCAAGGATTTTTCTCTGCTCCGTTGTAGATTTGCTTGAAAACGACCCTCCAGCGGCCCTGTCAAGGACTGGGGCAGCATCTTCATCTAGACCCATAGAAAAGAGATGCAATTGCACGCTCTCGGGTAAAGACATGTTTGGGCTAGCGTGTAGTATCGTCAAATACCTGGCCCAGGCTGCACCTATAGACTCCTCATCTTGCTCGAAATGGAGGATTTCCTTTGGTATAGAGGTGATACGGGATCTAGGGAAGAATGCAAGATAAAACTTGTTTTTAAGTTCTTCCCAATCCCCATTCACACTTTCTACGACATTAGCGTACCATTGTTTCGCCTCCCCATTGAGGGAAGATGAAAACAATTTCCACTTAATCGTTTCTTTTGTCATGCCTGGGATGCTTAGGCATGAGCAAATTTCCTCAAGATCTAGCAAGTGGTTAAAAGAATCTTCATTATGAAAACCAGAGAAGTGTAGTGCCCGAGCTATGGATTTTAAATAAGGGTGGAGTCCATCATTGGATGAAAGTTTTGGAGAAGGTTTTGGCTCGACGAACTCCCCCTTTGAAGCGGACGGATTTTGAATTGGAGTGGTTGGCTTCATGATAGAAAAGGTAAAAAGAAAATATTTTTGGTTTTTATAAAAAGGGATACAGATACGAGGATGAACTAGGTTCGAAGAAAATAGCAACCGTTCCCCGGCAACGGCGCCAGAAATGCTTGTTGACACTTACTAACGTCGTTACTAAGAATGGACCTTACGATCCATCCCCGGCAACAGCGCCTGAAATGCTTGTTGGTATTTCTTAGCGTAAGCAGAAGAATCCGCAAGCGCGCGGAAGTACCGCTGTAGCACTTCACCCGGTGGTATTCAGGGTATCGTATTTCCACGAGGAACGGAGGTATTTCTTCTATTTAGTTCGTCCAAGGACAACACAAGGGTAGAGAAAGAGAGGGGAATAGAGACGGATCGCTAAAGCTTTACTGTCTAAAGATAGATAAACATTACTTCTACTTGTTCACTTCGGGCACCGGCTTATACCTGGTCTGCCAGGTAACTCCGGCCTTTGTGTAGCTCTACGCCGTAACCGAACGTGGGGAAAAGTAAGGGCAAACAGGGCTGTCACCACCTGCCGCCGATCCCTCACCCGTGGATTACGAGGCAAACGAAGGTGAACCCTAGCCTAGACACCACGTCTACGCTATTGATCACTACTCTAGCATTGCGCAGGAACCCCTCCAAATGATTCAGAGGTTCCTCTACTAGAGTATCCGCTACGAGAACGGACGACGAACCCGCAAACAAGAAGAGATAAAGCTTATCTAATCAAAAGAACAATAATACTGTAGAAACCACGAACACTTACTATGTATGGATCCCGATGTGGGTACAAGGTAAGGGCTCGTCGAGGTACAAGCTCGGGGAGAGAACGACAAGCCCGGTACTTCCCCGCTCTCTTCCCTCACATCTCACTCTCCGAAAGCTACTAGGGCATGGCCCTAAAGAGTGGGGATCTACTCAAGAGAGAGGTGCTCCCCTATTCCTTTTTTGTGTTGTTCTCTTGGCCTCCCCTTCTCCTCTCCTTATATAGGTGCTTTAGGTCGGTTTAGGAGGGACTTCGCTGCAAAATTCACCCGGAACCGCCTTAGGGAGGAGTTAATGCACTGCCTCAACAAAATTGGGCTGAAACCGACGTTCTGGGGGGGGGCGGCCGACGCGGGCGCCCCCCTGGTGGGCCCAAACAGGGTCGGCCTTTCTAGGGTGCGTCCGTCTTGGTCTTAGCTTTCCGAAATGGCCTGAAGTTTGCGATTTGGACTTTGAATGCATCCTGGGCCTCCATTTTACTAAAGTAGGGTCATGCAGCCTGTGGCAGATTGGGATTCAGTTTTGGGCCTCCACTACTTGGGTTCTCTGTTGGGTATTTTGGCCTGTGTCTGAGGCCTGGATTGCACGGTAGGTGGGCCACTTGGTATTTGTGTTGCATAATGATGTTTTATGCATTATTTTCCTTGCCTTTATATGCATTTCCATCAATGTATGCCTGTAAGCGAATAATCACCAAAACTCGTGGAATGCATTAGTGTAAAGCCCTATTCACTAGTCTTGGGAATATTTTTATATATTTTTATAATGAAGTTGGTGGTATAAAATATGAGTTAATGACCACCAACATACGGTAAGCCCACAGTGCTTCAGGTAGTCTATCTTTCCATTGTGTTCCCATCTCGTTAACTATTTTCTGCAGAATATTCTTGATTTGCTTGTTTGATGTTTCTGCTTGGCCACTTGTCTGAGGGATATAGGGATTGGCAACATTGTGATGAATCCCATGATTTGTTAGATATTTATGAAAGCCTTTATCAATGAAGTGAGTTCCTCCGTCACTAATTACCATCCTTGGTACTCCAAATCTTGGAAATATTATCTCTTCGAACATCCTCTGAGAGTTTCTTGCATTAGCAGACTTGCATGGCACTGCTTCGACCCATTTTGAGACGTAGTCAACAGCAACTAGGATATACTCATGATTCCTTGATTTAGGGAATGGTCCCATGTAATCAATTCCCCAGACATCGAAGAGCTCGATCTGAAGGTTGTTAGTGAGTGGCATGGCATCTCTGGTGTTGATGCTGTCGTGCCTCTGACATGACCCACATCTTCATATGAAATCTTTGGTGTCTTGGTACATAGTTGGCCAGAAAAATCCACTTTGCCAGATCTTCGCATGTGTTCGGAATGCCCCATAATGTCCTCCATATGGTGAAGAGTGACAACGTTCAATGATCTTGATTCCTTCTTCAGTTGGTACACATCTTCTGAGTAATCCATCAGAGCAGACTCTGAATAGATATGGATCATCCCACTTGTGGATCCTGCTCTCATAGATCAGCTTCTTCTTATTTGCTCCTGGTGGTACATATCATGCAACTATAAAATTGACAATATCTGCATACCAGGGGTCAGATCTAGTGACTAGAAAAAGCATGTCATCCCTGAGTGAGTCATTTATAGACAATTCCTGCGGATTTTCAAAATACATTCTAGACAAGTGATCAGCTACAGAGTTTTCTACTCCTTTCTTATCTTTTATTTCTAAGTCAAACTCTTGGAGTAACAAAACCCATCTTATCAAGCGTGGCTTAGCATCTTTTTTAGTGAGCAGGTATTTAAGTGCAACATGATCAGTAAAAACAATCACCTTTGATCCCACTAAATAAGATCTAAACTTGTCTATAGCAAAAACAACAGCTAGAAGTTCTTTTTCAGTAGTAGCATAATTAAGTTGAGGTCCAGTTGAAGTTTTGCTGGCATAAGCGACTGCATGATGCTTTTTATCCTTACATTGTCCTAACACAGCTCCTACAGCAAAATCACTTGCATCACACATGATCTCAAAAGGTACAGACCAATCAGGAGGTTGAATGATAGGTGCAGAAGTGAGTGCTTTCTTAAGAGTGTTAAAAGATTCTAAACATGCATCATCAAATTCAAAAGGAACATCTTTGGCCAAAAGATTTGTAAGTGGTCTTGCAATATAAGAAAAATCTTTTATAAATCTACGGTAAAAACCAGCATGGCCAAGAAAACTTCGGATTCCTTTAACATTAATCAGTGGAGGCAAACGTTCAATTACTTCAATTTTAGCTTTGTCTACCTCAATTCCACATTCTGATACTAAATGTCCTAGCACTATGCCTTCTCTAACCATAAAGTTACATTTTTCCCAATTAAGGACTAAGTGCTTTTCTTCACATCTTTGCAAAACCTTGTCTAAATTTTCAAGACAATCATCAAAAGTTTTTCCATAAACAGAAAAGTCATCCATGAAAACTTCCATGATTTCTTCAATCATATCAGAAAATATAGACATCATACATCTTTGAAAAGAAGCAGGTGCATTACATAATCCAAAAGACATTCCGCGATAAGCATAAGTTCCGTATGGACATGTAAAAGTGGTTTTGCTTTGATCATCTGGATGGATAGGGATTTGGTGATACCCAGAATACCCATCAAGAAAACAAAAGAAAGAGTGATTGGCTAACCGTTCTAACATTTCATCTATGAAAGGTAGCAAAAAGTGATCATTTAGTTGCCTTGTTTAATTTTCTGTAATCAATGCACATTCTCCAACTAGTAACAGTTCTTTGTGGAATTAATTCGTTCTTCTCATTCTTCACCACAGTCATGCCTCCCTTTTTAGGCACAACTTGGACAGGGCTTACCCACTCACTGTGTGGCACAGGATAAATGATCTCGGCGTGTAAAAGTTTCAAAACTTCTTTCTTTACTACATCTCTCATCGCATTGTTAAGCCTGCGTTGTGGTTCTCTAGATGGTGATATGTTAGGATCAGTAGGAATGCGATGGGTGCAGAAAGCGGGGTTAATACCCTTTAAGTCATGGAGTGAATAGCCAAAGGCTGATTTATGCTTTTCTAAGACAGTGATCAACCTAGAAGTTTGTTCTTGAGTAAGATTATTATTTATAATTACAGGAGATTCAGGATCATTATTCAAGAAAGCATATCGAAGCTCAGAAGGTAAGGGTTTTAACTCTATGGGAGGTTTAGGAGGTTCTTCTAAGGAATCTAGAGGATCTGGATCAGGTGTGTTATCTTTTTCCTTAGTGAAAAACTGAGCACCTTCTTTATATTCAGATTCATTTATTATTTCAAAAGATGCTTCCTTAATTTCTTCCATAGGATCTGGCTCGGGACATGATTCATTTTCAGCATTTAGAGAGTGAGTGATAGGTATGGTTCCTTTAAGATTTTTCCCAAGATGGAAGTTTAAGATCCCTGTTTGACCTTCATGAATGAGTTGCTTAAGTGGTTGACCTATCAGCAGATTAAACTCTTTAATATCAAAGATATAGAAGCTTAAGTGCAACTGAGTGTTATCTACTGTGACGGGCAGGACATACATGATTCCTAAGCTAGGAATAACATGTCCTAAAGGGGTTTTTAAAAGTTTATCTGTTGGGGTAAGTGACATTTGTTTTAATAAATCTTGAGCGAAAGTTTCAGACATAATGTTGATTCCCACAACAGGATTATAGAGAGCTTCGAAGGGTTGTTGATGGATTTGACATTGAATGTGTGTAGAAGGTGAATTTAAGCGAATTGTATCAGTAGAAAGCTCTGATTCTTCTAACCATTCATGACTTATTATAGAGATTAGTTTCTTCGTGGTCTCTTTTAGGAAAACCTTATCACTAAGTTTTTCTAAAGATGATTTTTGATTTTGTGGTTTCCTAATTGTGTGATATTTCGAGGTATTACCAAACTCGATAAAGTACTCTTCCTCGAAATCAAAGGTGTCTCCTAAGATTGAGGTTTCCCTCTCACTAGGAATTAAAGCTGAGGTTTGTTCATGATTAAGAATAGATATAGGATCAGCTTCTAGATTTACTTCTAGTGGTTCTTGTGGTTTAGCTTCAGGAGAAGGAGTGATTTGAGATAAATTTTGCAACATTTGCCTTGCCTTAGAGGCTGGGGTATGTAGGAATGATCCGTTTGAAGCTAAGTTAAGGTAATTAGAAGTTTTTCTATTCAGACCATTATAAAAGTGTTGAAGTAAGACAGGGTTTGGAATAGATAAAGCTGGACCAGAGCGGACAAGATTATCGAATCTTTCCCAGGCTGCAATTAGAGACTCATTATCCTCTTGGATGAAGGACAAAATCTCTAAGCGAAGACAAATAATTTTGGAGATAGGGAAGTATTCTAAGCAAAAGCTAGAGCAGAGTTCTTTCCAATCCCCATTTTTACTTGGTGCAGTTTGAAGGTACCATGTTTTGGCTTTTCCCTCTAAAGAGAATGGAAAAAGTTTCCATCTAAGGGTTTCGTCAGACATGCCTGCGATATGTAGGCACACACAGGTTTATTCAAACTCATTTAAATGTATATGTGGGTTTTCGTCTTCTAAGCCAGAAAAAATTTGATTCTTAACCATCTCTATCAAACATGGGCGTAGCTCGTAGTTATCAGAAAGGATAGGCTTAGCAGATTTGGGTAACTCTAAGTCTACGACAGTGTGATAGGTATACTGGTTCAGTGGAATGGAATCTGTGGAGCTAGTGATTGGCTCTGAGAAATCCATTGTGAAAAGAATAATAAAAAGATAAAGATAAAAAATAGAGGTAAAGTAAAGTAAAGGTAAAAGATAAAAGATAAATTATAATACAAGGTTATACTCAAGACGTAAAATGATCTACCGTTCCCCGGCAATGGCGCCAGAAATGCTTGTTGGTATAAATTAATGCACACTCTACTTTATCCACAAGCGCACAGATAAAATCTACCGATGTAGCACTTCACCGGATGTAACCCAGTTTTAATATCGAACCCAAAGGAACGGATAGCGATGAGTCTCAAGTGTATAACCCCTAAGTAACTAACAAGGACGGAGAAGCTAAAAGTATAGAGGGGATCACTAAGGCTATCTAAACCTTACTTAAGAGTGATATGTCTATTATTCTTAATAGGGAAGTTGCCATAAAAGGTCACAACAGAGTATGAATCTTTTATGCAAATGTATAATCCTACCGAGCCTACACACGGGTAAGTGGACTATAGAAGAATCAACAAGGCTATAAGAGTCACCCTTGCGAACAACCACTACTACCGGCGTTATAGGAGGGAAACATGAGTTTTCCAGTCTAAGCACCACGCTTACACTATCCAACTACTCTAACTCTAGAGCGACTAGAATTAAAGTACTCAAAAGAGAGTCATAAACCTTAAAAGTAATAAGAACAATAGCTCAAACTTAAATATAGATGTTGATTACCGAAACAATCATTGAAGCAAGTCGATGAAGAACTTGAATCCACAGGTACAAGATGAAGAGGTTGATCCGACAAGCCGAAGCTTCCTCTTGATCTCTTCCTCTCTCTCTCTCTCTTCTAGTTCTAAATAAGACTAGGTTCTAATCCTACTAGAGGGGTATCTAGTCTTCTACTTGAAAGCTAACGCCTGAAGTCTCTTCTAGGGTTTCTAGTTGAAGCGTAGTCTTCTAAAGAGGGACCTTCTGTCTGATCTGGGGCTCAGGAGCCTGTTTATATAGCCCTGAGGGATCAACCGCGACCGTTTGATCAAACCGACTTCACGTAGGGCTGAGATTGATCCTCAAAGGCGTTGGAAGTAGCTTGAAGAAGACGAAACCACGGGGGCTCCGTGGCCGACCGACCGGTGGGCCCTGTGGGACCGGTCGGTCCCACAGGTAAGCCTCCTGTGGTGCCCTTTCCCGTGGTGTCTTGTGGTGTCCTCTGGAGTCTTCTGGAAGGTTCCTGACTTGGCGAATGCGTTATCTCCTGTCGGTTTCCTTCTATGGGAAGCTCTCAGTGCCGATTTCCTGGTTTAGTCCCTGCGAATTCACAATTCACCAAAACTCGTGGAATTCATTAGTTTAAATCCCTATACTAAGGTGGAGTTTATATATTCATCCATTTTCATGCTTAATTGACCTTTAATAATAAGAGTTAATAAGTGTCAACATCCCCTTAATGGTGAAGGTGCCGCAAATCTTCAAAAATTGTTGGAGGTGAGCATTGGCATCCTCATGAGCTTTGCCATAGAACGGTCTAGCTTGGACCATCGTGATCAGAGCCGGTTTCAACTTGAAATTGAGGTTGGCATCGATCACGGCTGGTCCCGTTGCTACATTGGCGGCAGAAGGGGCAGAAAACTCACGAATGGTCTTGTTGGCCATCGTGAAGGTAGAACGAGATAAGAAAGAAATAAGTTGAAGAAGATGAAGGAAAAAGATAAGAAGGACTAAGGAAAGAAAGAATGGGGAAAGATGGGATTTGCTAAGCGGGAGCTTAAGCGAAGATAAATTCGACAAGGACTCGAAGGATACACCGATTGCCTTCCCCGACAACGGCGCCAGAAATGCTTGTTGGTAGTTCTTAACTTCACTAAAGATAGAGCTAGGCAACTATCCCCGGTAACGGCCCAGAAATGCTTGTTGACACTGCTAATGTCGTTACTAGGAGTAGACTATGGAATCTATCCCTGGCAACGGCGCCAGAAATGCTTGTAGCAAGTCCAGTCACTATACCTAAAGGAGTGAAGCTAAAGCAGCTATCTACTAATATCAAATGGGGTTGGCAATCCCGACACTAGTAGGAACTAGCTAGAGAGATTGCAATCTACCTAGAGGAGATTCTGCAAGCGCACAGAACTATCGTAGTAGCACTTCGCCTGGGAGTACCAGGTGTCGATAAGGAAGGCTAGGGTGGTGTATGAGTCGAGTCAAGGAGGGGATGAGAGTCAAAGAATAAGAAAGGGAAAAGGAGAGAAGAGAAGAGAGGAGATGAAAGGCTAGAAAGAATTTCTGAGTGGATAGGTAAGGATGAAATGAATGGTTAAGGTAAGGTGGATGGATAGGTAGATAAGGGGAATAAGATAACTAAGGATAACTAATATAACTAACTAATAACTAGTAACTACTCCTAGATAACTACGAAGCAAGATAGGCAAATGCCAAATAAGCAACCAAGTTAAGTATAGTTTTATTCCTATCTTGTCAAGTATCGAGGCGTACTAGCCTTTACCACTGACTTAGGTTGAACGCTAGCACAACGAGACTTACTGTTAAACTAGACCAACTACGTGGTGGAATTCAAGGCACACAGGGCTGTCACCACCTGCTTGCTACCACAGCTATCCGGGGGTCTAGCCATATCTGAAGGTAAGTTTATAACTAAGCACCACGCCTAATTATATTCTAACTATTGTTGGCATTTCTTAACGTTATTACTAAGAATGGACCTTACGATCCATCCCCGGCAACAGCGCCAGAAATGCACGTTGACACTTACTAACGTTGTCACTAAGAATGGACTTTGCAATCCATCCATGGCAACGGCGCCGGATATTGGCATAGAAATGGACCCGAAGATCTATTCCCAGCAACGGCGCTAGAAGTGCCTGTACAATGTCTCTTAACAAGTTGCTTAGAATGGCGTGTTTCCAGCAACAGTGTTAAGCATGTATCGTTACGATAGTTCATAGGTTTGGAGATTAGGTCCGCAAGCGCACGGAATTATCGTGTAGCATTTCACCCGGAGATATACCGAGTATCGTGATTTATTGGCTCACTCGAGGAAGGCTTTGTATGTATCAAGTTCTAGGATAAACATAGTACCAAATACCATGATAGCAATAATGGATCAATTGTCATAACAGGTGATAAACAGTGATGATTTGAATAGTGGAGAAACACAATCTTGAGCATGGCAAAAGAGCAAAGAGTAAAAAGAGACTAAAAGAATAAATGAATAAAAGAATAATTGAATAATCTAATAGAGCAGGCATGGTCTAGATACAAGTCATTCATAGAACAAGTTAATCATGCAATCATATGACATAGAACTAATCTCATGCTTTAGATGGTTCGGGAGATTACGCGAGTACTGGTCTGCCAGCAACCTCTCATAACAATTTAGACTCCTACACCCTAGCCGAACGTGGGGGAATGCCAAGGACGGATAGGGCTGTCACCACCTGCCGCCATCCCCACTACCGTGGACTAAGACCATGCAATTACCCGGCCTCTACATCCAAGCACCATGCTTGCATGCACAGAACCCACTTAGACTCCCCCGGGTCCTCGACCCTATGGATCGACAGGTAAGAAGCCTGAGCCTACTCAGAAGAGCATGATAAACCGCCACCCTTGACATAAGCTCATTTCTAATCATATAACAAGCATGAAGCAATTAGACTAATGTTCTATGTGAGAATAATACAATACACACTTAGCTCTAATTCATATAATACACTACTAACCCTAGGGTAGCAATATATTATAAGAACTATACACTAGAATGTATATTATACTAATTCCACAAGAACTATTCATAAGTTCATATACTAGCAACATGATATAAGACCTAAGATCTAAGTCATATACCAGAATACTAGAACAAGAACTATACTCTAGTTCATATGAAGATCTGTATCGAAAGAATGAAGACATGGCTTTGGAGATCAGATCTATCTTATTCATACCCAATATCTCTCCAAGGAGCCAAGCCCTCCTTGCTAGCTTTGCCTAGCTCTCTCTCTCTAAGCTCAAGAACAAGGAAAAACTAAGAAGTGGTAGTGCCCAAATGTGTAGCTCAAGAGGTGATTGTGTTCTATTTTGGCCTCCTCTCCCCCTCTCCTTATATAGGTGTTTGAGGTCGGTTTAGGAGGGGTGTCGCTGCAAATTTCACCCGGAACCGCCTTCAGGGCAATTAATGTACCGCCTCTGCAAAGGCGGTGGCCACGTGGCGTCTCCAGGGCGGCCGACCCAGGGGGCGGCCGCCCCCTGGCTGGGCCCAACAAGCCCCGGCAAAAGCCTGGGCTGCTCCTTTTGGGCTCCTGAGTTTGTTCCCGGCTGAAATTTGCTGCACTTCAATATGGGCTTTTTGTGTCCTTGTTCATTTTGCGCATTTCGGCGTGTTGGATTGCGCCTTTTTGGTTGTTATCCACCTGTATGCATGTTTATGATGTGCAAAACATAACTTTGCACTACATGTGGAACTTGGTTAGCAATAAATGTATATATGAGTAAAATACATGCTTTTCTCCTTTTATGTGGACTATGTTGGCGGGATAAATATGTCGATAAGAACCGCCAACAAACTCCCCCAAGCTTACCCTTTGCTCGTCCCCGAGCAAAAGCTAAGGTTTTGGTTGTTGATCAGGAGTTGCTTCAATGCCGATTATTATTCACAAGTGCCAGGTCTATACCAAAGTGTCTACCATGGTTTGAATAAATTGGTCTATTACTCACCCTAGTACCTTGTCACCCATGGGGCTTGTTAGCCTCCTCAAATCCTTAGTCACTGCATGTTAGATCGGCTTTCACAGAGGTGCTTAACTTTTGTTCCTTGAGCAACTTTATAATCCGGAGTTTTTAGGAGTTTTGAAAATCAAAGCAAGTTCCTCAAATGATTCACTCATTCACTCAAGGTGTGTATGGTCCTCACCAAAGGCTTTTTGCCTTTCTTTTCAGTCTACCAACTAAAGCTTTATCTAGAGTTGTGGGTAGAAAGAAGTAGGCATACTTGTATTGCAGATATTGCAAAGTCAAAGAATTGGACCTTAGGAGACTTCAGTCATACACTTAGATCAAGAAGTGCAAGTGTGTGGAATATTTTCTTTTTGAATACTCCTTTTCTCATGTCTTTCTCCCTTTGGAAAATTGGGAACTATGGGCTATCTTTATTCATCGAGAGAGGCGGGTATCGGAGTACCCATTGTTTTCATTTGGACACTTGTCCATTTTTTTTACTGTCTCATTTTTTTTTAGAGAGAGGCGGGTATCGGAGTACCCATTGTTTTCATTTGGACACTTGTCCATTTTTTTTACTCTCTCATTTTTTTTAGATAGCCCATAATTCTTTTGGGACAGAAAGATCATGATCAACAGTGGAGCATTTAATTTTGTGGTGAATGCATGGCATGTCTTGCGTAACTCTTAATGCAAGAGTTAGCTTTATTTGGTGGGTGTACGTGAATCTTGATCTTGAATGCATGAAAGAAGTCTACACATAGGTCACAACTATTTGAATAAGCTCAATACAAATACAAGTAGCATATGAGTATATTGTTTGAAAAGTTTTTCATCATATGGCTCTGGTAGGATATATCATCATCGAGGAACTTTTGAATTTTAAGTTTTTAAATAAATTCTCCGGATGTCAAGTCTTTCTTAGAACAATGTCATAGCAATTCTCTGCTGATACCAGATCATGACTAGCAATAACCTTGGACTTGAGTAAGCATGTGCATCCCACAAGTTTCAAGTTCTTAAGTGAGCCATTTACCAATAAATTCAAATCTTAGTAGAAACTAAGTTATAAACTAGGCACAGGTGAATTATAAGACAGAGCAACTATTCATCATTTCAACAAGGAAGAAGCACATATCTTACATCACATATAAGAGTGGAATTCATATTTTTGGTCTTTTTAGTATTTTTCAGTTTTTTTTAAATTAAAACATGAATAAAATCTAAAGATGAAGATTGCATTAAGTAAACATGCTAATGGAAAAATAAGAATGCATGGAATTTAATATGCAATGCAACATACCTCGGAAGTGGGGGTCCTCCCCCAAGCTAGCTCTTGGCCGGTTTTTATTATTCTACAGCTTACCCTTTTAGGTCTGGTGAGCAAGACCTTTTCTCCCTTCATTTTGTGCTTGTTGATGGGCCTCCTTGTCCGGGAGAAGTGGACGAAGATGGCTTATCCTTCTTTGGTTTCCACATCATTTGGTTTGTATTTGGAGGTGTGGTAACCTTTTGAACTTCCTTCCATACTTTATTCGTTTGTGGAAAGGTATTTTCTATCGGAGCTTTTCCTTTGTTTTGCTTAAAAGCTTTATTTTGCTCATCATTCTTTTCTTTTGAAACTGCCTTTTTCTTTTGCTCCGGCTTCTTTTCTTTTGGAGCCGCCTTTTTCTTTGGCTCCGGCTTTTGTGAGGGTCTTTTTACATATTTAGAGATGCTATAGATGATTTGAGGCTGTATTTGTACCTCTCTAATATCCTTGTTCGGCCCATGCTTGACACGGATCATTGAACATTTCTCTTGATGCCTTGGCCTGAACTCAAACTTTTCCTCTTTTCCGTTGATATTTAGGCTGATCTTCCCTGCCTTAACATCAATCTGTGCCCCTGCAGTGCTTAGAAATGGTCTCCCAAGGATTAATGGTGACTCCTTGGTAAGTTCCATTTCTAACACCACAAAATCCACAGGAACGAATAATCCTCTGATCTGGACTGGAATGTCCTCAGCGATTCCTGCTGGATGTCTGACCGACGAGTCGGCCAGTTGGAGCGTCATCGTGGTTGGGTTTAATTGAGTGTAGTTGAGTTGGTCAAAAATGACCTTGGGCATCACGCTTACGCTTGCCCCTAAATCACATAGTGCATGATCGAAGCGCTGAGTCCCGATTGAGCATGTGATCGTGGGACACCCAGGATCCTTCTTCTTCTCTGGGAGACGGTTGAGTATAGCTGCACTACACTCTTCCGTCAGCTTTATTGTTTCTGCAGATGGTAGTGGCCGCTTGTTGTTGATGATATCCTTGATGTACTTGGCGTAGGAAGGCACATGCAAGGCGTCCATTAAAGGAACGTTCACATGTATCTTCTCTATCATCTCGACAAAGCGCGTGAATTGTTCATCCACAGCTTGCTTTCTGTTTCTGGTGGGAAATGGCAGGTATGTGGTGTCCGTATACCCCAATGGGTCTTTTGGTGCCATTTCCTCAACCTCCGGTTTGGTTTCTTTTTGTGTTTTCTTATTCTTCTCTTGTTGCTCTTTGTTCTTCCCTGCATCATGGTTAGGGTTTGGTGGATCCCGAGTGGTCTTACCACCCCTCGTGGTCACCACTTTCACATTTTCAGAATTATTCTTTTTATATTCAGCAGGAAGAGCAGCAGCTATCTGAGCTATTTGAGTTTCGATCATCTTATTGAAGCTCATTTGATTTTGTACAGAAGAAGATAAGTTTTCTATTTTTGTATTTAAATTTTCAAAAACTTTATCATTGGACAGCAACTTTTAGTCAAATTTTCATTAATTTTAGCCTGTCCAAGAACTAAGTCTCTTAATGAAGGTTGATTCGAATTGGAGTTCGAATTACCTTGGAATGGTGGCCGTGACTGGTTACTCCAACCATTGTTCTGGTTGGTGCCTCCTTGTTGGCGGAACCCGTTGTTGATGTAGGCGGCGTCTTCACGGGTTTCGGGGCAGTCGGTCCCCGAGTGGCCAACATCACCACAGACTTCACACGTCATGTGTGAATCTATGGCGTTCATCGTATTTGTTTGGTTTTCTTGGTTTTTCTCAGATAGGTGTTTCATAAGGAGGTCTATCTTTGCGGCAAGCATATCCGTCTCCTTCACGGTATGCATGCCTTTTGGTGTTTTGGCTGGTGCTTGTGGTTGAGTTCTCTCGTCACTCCAGCCTTGGTGTTCAACCATCTTCTCGATCAGGGCCTTAGCCCCGGCGGTGGTGAGCGATAAGAATGCTCCACCAGCGGCTGCATCTAGGTGCCCCTTAGACATGGGCGTGAGCCCGTTGTAGAAGTTTTGGAGCACCATCCAATTTTCCATGCCATGGTGGGGGCAGCTCAGGATGTACTCCTGGAGCCTTTCCCACGCGTCAGGGATTGATTCAGTGGCATCTTGCTTGAAATTGGAGATTCTTCCCCGCAAAGCATTGGTTTTGCTTATGGGAAAGAATTTAGCGAGGAATGCAGCTGAGCATTTCGCCCATGTGTTGACAGCTTCCTTGTCCTGGTAGAACCACCTTTTCGCTTTCCCCACAAGGGAAAAAGGGAAAAGACGGAGCCGAATGAAATCTGGGGTGATGTCCTTGATGACGATAGTGTCGCACAGCTCCAGGAAGTGTTGCAGATGCGCATTCGCATCCTCGCTAGGCAAACCGCAGAACGGGCTTGCCTGCACCATGTGATCAGGCCTGTACGGAGTTCAAAGTTCTTTCTGGCCGTGTCCACAGCGGGGCCGGTAGCCACGTTGGTGACAGCGGGCACGGAGAACTCGCGGAGTGTCTTCTCAGCCATGACCTCAGTTGGGGTTGGTGCGGAACCGGCTGGTTGCTCTGTCGGTGGAGTAGCAGAAGACAAAACGGAATGAATCCGCTTAGCCCTTAGGAGTGCCTCGGGATTGTTAATGAAGTTTTCCGGCAGAGAGAAACCAGACATACACTATTCCTGTTTCATCCACAACAGGTGGAAAACAGGCAGAGTTAACCTGCATAACAAAGACTCATCATGCATATCAGATATTGGTTTATGTTTATCTAGAACTTTTTACATTAGCCTTCCCCGGCAACGGCGCCAGAAATGCTTGTTGGCATTTCTTAATGTTATTACTAAGAATGGACCTTACGATCCATCCCCGGCAACAGCGCCAGAAATGCACGTTGACACTTACTAACGTCATCACTAAGAATGGACTTTGCAATCCATCCATGGCAACGGCGCCGGATATTGGCATAGAAATGGACCCGAAGATCTATTCCCAGCAACGGCGCTAGAAGTGCCTGTACGATGTCTCTTAACAAGTTGCTTAGAATGGCGCGTTTCCAGCAACAGTGTTAAGCATGTATCGTTACGATAGTTCGTAGGTTTGGAGATTAGGTCCGCAAGCACACGGAATTATCGTGTAGCATTTCACCCGGAGATATACCGAGTATCGTGATTTATTGGTTCGCTCGAGGAAGGCTTTGTATGTATCAAGTTCTAGGATAAACATAGTACCAAATACCATGATAGCAATAATGGATCAATTGTCATAACAGGTGATAAACAGTGATGATTTGAATAGTGGAGAAACACAATCTTGAGCATGGCAAAAGAGCAAAGAGTAAAAAGAGACTAAAAGAATAAATGAATAAAAGAATAATTGAATAATCTAATAGAGCAGGCATGGTCTAGATACAAGTCATTCATAGAACAAGTTAATCATGCAATCATATGACATAGAACTAATCTCATGCTTTAGATGGTTCGGGAGATTACGCGAGTACTGGTCTGCCAGCAACCTCTCGTAACAATTTAGACTCCTACACCCTAGCCGAACGTGGGGGAGTGCCAAGGACGGACAGGGCTGTCACCACCTGCCGCCATCCCCACTACCGTGGACTAAGACCATGCAATTACCCGGCCTCTACATCCAAGCACCATGCTTGCATGCACAGAACCCACTCAGACTCCCCCGGGTCCCCGACCCTACGGATCGACAGGTAAGAAGCCTGAGCCTACTCAGAAGAGCATGATAAACCGCCACCCTTGACATAAGCTGATTTCTAATCATATAACAAGCATGAAGCAATTAGACTAATGTTCTATGTGAGAATAATACAATACACACTTAGCTCTAATTCATATAATACACTACTAACCCTAGGGTAGCAATATATTATAATAACTATACACTAGAATATATATTATACTAATTCCACAAGAACTATTCATAAGTTCATATACTAGCAACATGATATAAGACCTAAGATCTAAGTCATATACCAGAATACTAGAACAAGAACTATACTCTAGTTCATATGAAGAACTGTATCGAAAGAATGAAGACAGGGCTTTGGAGAACAGATCTATCTTATTCATACCCAATATCTCTCCAAGGAGCCAAGCCCTCCTTGCTAGCTTTGCCTAGCTCTCTCTCTAAGCTGAAGAACAAGGAAAAACTAAGAAGTGGTAGTGCCCAAATGTGTAGCTCAAGAGCTGATTGTGTTCTATTTTGGCCTCCTCTCCCCCTCTCCTTATATAGGTGTTTGAGGTCGGTTTAGGAGGGGTGTCGCTGCAAATTTCACCCGGAACCGCCTTCAGGGCAATTAATGTACCGCCTCTGCAAAGGCGGTGGCCACGTGGCGTCTCCAGGGGGGCGGCCGACCCAGGGGGCGGCCGACCCAGGGGGCGGCCGCCCCCTGGCTGGGCCCAACAAGCCCCGGCAAAAGCCTGGGCTGCTCCTTTTGGGCTCCTGAGTTTGTTCCCGGCTGAAATTTGCTGCACTTCAATATGGGCTTTTTGTGTCCTTGTTCATTTTGCGCATTTCGGCGTGTTGGATTGCGCCGTTTTGGTTGTTATCCACCTGTATGCATGTTTATGATCTGCAAAACATAACTTTGCACTACATGTGGAACTTGGTTAGCAATAAATGTATATATGAGTAAAATACATGCTTTTCTCCTTTTATGTGGACTATGTTGGCGGGATAAATATGTCGATAAGAACCGCCAACAACTATCTCTATCCTGGCCTAGATTAGAGACACTCTTGCGGACGTTAGACCAAATACTTGACTTAATAAGATAAACACTAAACTAAGTAAGCAACCTATTGGCAAAGATCAAACACTAAGCACACTAGAGATTAACTACTATGGCTAAGTGAATTGAAATGTAGGATAGCTAGGTACTCAAGCAATCAATCAAGTATACTACTCAATACTGGTAAGTAGAATAAAGTAATACTTGAAATGATGAACTAGAATATAGTAAAGTGCTTGAGTTACAAGAGGAAAACCTGAACCGGATATGAAGGAAGACTCTTCCCAACTCCAGGACCGATTACTCGCACGCTTCTACTCTTGAGCTAAGCCTTGTGTTAACACCAGATTTTCGCACGCACGAGGATATGGCGAGTGGGCCCAGCCAGCAGAGAAGAAAGGATTCGGCAAGAAATCGGGCGACTATTTGGTCCTCAGGGTCTCGGTGAATACCTGTGCGGTCGGCTATTTTACAGAGCGGTGGCTCCATTCGGGAGATGGATGTTGCAAATAAAGCCGGCTTACACGAGAAGACACGAGACAATGGAAGACGCTGAAGAGATGAGGAATAGGATTTGTATCTTTCCATATTTTATTATGTAAATCGTAATCGTCTAGGACTCATGTTTCATCCAGGGTATAAATATAAACCCTCGACCATTGTAAAATTGTTCAGAACCATATCAATACAAACCGGCCCCGTGCCACCTTCGAGTCCTTAGTCGTGTCGTCGAGTTCTTTGAGAGGAATCATTGATCTGTCGACCTCCGTAAGTCCCGACAACCTTGTTATCATGTCTAGTACCATGCGGTGGGTTTAGATATGATGCAAGTAGTCTCGTTCGTTAAGCTTAGTATCGTGCGGCGGATTTAAGCTTATGACGGGAGGTTTCTGCTTGTGCCTTGTATCGTGCGGCGGATTAAGCCATGAGTAAAAATAGTTATTGGCTCTATTAGATTTGGCAGATCTAATAGATTCATTAAGTTATCATGTGTTATGTGTTTTATTATTTAATTCTTGTAACACTCTTTTGCCCAATCTAGATTGATCTTTGTTCGGCCCTGTTTCACAAGCTCGCTTGTGTTTTGTTAATCATAAGATCATGATGGCCGAATCAACTTTCAATCTAGATTGACACATGTTGTGGGTTCATGCATGTCGATCATGGTTAGGTGTTGACGTTTGTTAACGCAAATAAGAATATGAAAGATTCCGCAAGCGCACAGAACATCATTGTAGCATTTTACCGGGAGTATTCCAGGATCGTTATTTATATTTTACCACAGGGAAGGTAGGTTCAAGAATCTGATAACTCACTATCACGCATCTACTAACTTAGAGTACTAAATAGACTAAAGCAGGGGTAAATGATATATGATATATATAATAATGAAAACACATCAAAGAGAATTCATAATAAATATATAGATAACTATAGTGGGAGGACAACGAGAAAGATCAAGGTTCCTATGTTCTTCTCTATTACTTGGGTTCTAAGATAACAAGGATGAAAAGATATAGTAGTTATAAACATTGGCACTTTGCAGCAACAGTACCTTTCTGACTCTCGAAAAAGACTGGGAAGAAAGTAGTCAGGGGAAGGCTGCCAAAAGCTCTACGAAACATCAATCCGAACGTGGTGGACTACGAAGGCCTAACAGAGCTGTCACCCCTGGGGCTACCACAACTATTCCGTGGGATTGAGCGCAACCTCAGGTAACCTATAGACTAAACACCATGTCTAATCTATCGATTACTACTCTAATTACCATGAATAACTAGAGAACTCAATACGAGCGAAGATCCCATGCCAAGATATAACAACTATACTAATCATATAATAAAGCATAAAGTAAATAGAGAAGATAAATATATTAAAGCATAAGTCTTACAAAGAAAAGATACAACACATACCAAAACTCTGAAGACTCCTCCGGAACCGGAGCGCAGCTCCGCTCTCCCTAACTCCCGACTAAAGCTAAGCTATTACATTGGAAAATCTAAACCTAATTCTCTAGGGAGGAGAGGTTGTCCTTCGAGGGACGCCTCTACAAAGACTCCCAGATGATGATGGTGTATTGCCTCAGGGGGGTCCTGGGTTTATTATATAGGGGCTCCTGGCCTCCCCTCCACCTTGGGCAAGCGATGTGGGACTAAATCCTTCGTCATATGCACTTGGGCCTAAATGGGCCAAAACGTGTTGGAGAAGTCGGTTGGAGTGCGTCACGCGAAGGGGGGCGAAAGTGGGCCCTGTACATGACCGACCGGTCTAAGGAGGAGACCGGTCGGTCTCCCCCTATGACAGGTGGGCCCTGCCTTCCGTGGGTCGCCTTCTCTTGTCTTCTGGAATGTTCCGGAATGTTCTAGAATCTTCCAAGTCGTATCCATCGAGGACTCTCTTGTCGGGACTCCAAATGTAGCAAACCATATGTCTGTTTCGATCGTCTCGACGAGCTCTTCGCAATGGTGTGCTCTGTTTCATCACTTGAGATACTTTTATATGGTGAAATATTGATAATCCTGCAAAACAAGTGAGAGCACCAAAACTCGTGTAACTTGTTAGAATCAAACCCTACAACTATGTTTTGTGATTCATTTAGTGTCATTTCATGCAATAGTTGATGGTATAATATTGACATTAAGGACCGTCAACATTAGGCTTTGATGGAACTGGGTATCGTGCGGCAGATGCAGGTTTTAGATTGGTTTGATCATGCTTGTTTGTATGTTCCTTCTTCATGGACCCCAACTCGACTAGTTTGCCGATCTTGGTTAAGCTTACGTGAGTAATGAGTATATATAGATCTGTTCAGATTTATGCATGCTTTTAGCTTCTTATAATTAGATTGTATCATGCGGTGGATTAATCTAATTATAAGGAGTGGTGTAGATTTGTAGCAAGTGGTATCATGCGGTGGATTAGCTTCGCTCAAGTTTACTGTAACACCCTAAAATTTTCTCCAAAGCCAAATAGATGAAAATGCTTTAATTATGAATTTGTGAGCATTTAACCTAGGGGTTAAATAATTTTTGTTGAATTAAAATAAAAGTGGCAACATGCTTTTGCATTCATGCTGATGCACTGGATTTATTTTGGGTGTCTGGTTTTTGCCAAAATTTGATTTGAATTCAAACTCTTTTGAAAATGATTTGAAATGTCTTTAGATAAAATGAAAAAGCTTTTATTTTCTCTCTCTCTCTCTCCCTCGCTTTCGGCCCAGGCGGCCTGGCGGCCCGTCCCGCCGGCGCGCCCTTCCTCCCTTCCCCCCCTCTCTCCTTCTGCCGCGCGGCCCGCAGGCCGGCCCAGTTTGGCGCCCGCGTGCAACCGCCGCATCTCCCTCCCTCTCTCTCGCTGGCAGCCCGGGCCCGCGCGTCAGCTCCTCCTTTCCCCTCCGCGCGCGCTCGCCCAAGCGCAACCGCCGCCCCCCGGGTCTCGCGCACGTCGTGCGGCGCCCGCTCCCACGACCTCGGCCTCCTCCTCATCCAAATAGCGGATGCGGCCGCCCCGCTCTTCCCCTTTCCCGCATCTCTCTCTCTCTCTCTCGCTTTCGCAGCAGAGTCCAGAGCAACCGCGCCAGCGCCTCCGCGCCATTGCCGCCGCCGCCGTGCTCGCGCCGTCGTCTCGCTGCTACGCCGGTCGATTCGACGCCGCTGGAGCCCCACGCCGCAGAGGAGGTGCCCCCTAACCCCTCCCCTCGCTTCCTTGAACTCGGAGTCGCCCTAACCGCCGTTTTTCTTGAGCAGTTTCTCGCCGACCGCCGGTCTCCGCCGTTCGTCGCGGTTCGCCGTCGTCCGAGCCTCCCCGTCCCGTCTTCCGGCGTGGTGAGAATCCCCTGGTGACCCGCTCCCTCTTCGTCCCCCTTGGTTTGGCTAGGTGTGCCCCTTCGCCCGAGCCCGCGAGCTCCACCGTGCCATCCATGGCGCCTGCGCACATGACGTCGCGCGATGAGCCGCGACGCCGCGGCCAGAGCCGCGCCCGGCGCGCCGTCGGCCCGCCCCGCGTGCGCTCGCCCCTGGTTCTAATCTGAGCCGCCCATGCGCGATCCAGCGGCCGTGAGTGGCCCATACCCCTTCGGGGTGAATTTTGCTTAAGAACCCCCGAAGAAGCTTTGAATCAACCCGCGCTCCACACAATACTATTCACTGAGTCTTTGAAAACTTCCGTCTAGGCCCCTGTGTTTCGGTGAAAATGAGGCGCAGTCCAGCCGACTGCGGGATTTGATTTAAAATTCAAATTAAATTCTGATTTAATTTCAAAAGCATTTCAGTTTATTTACAGAAATGCCACTACATTGTTTTGCTTATAAAATCCACGTTTTAGCTCCGATTTGATCCATTCAAATTGCGTTAGCTTCGTAATTTAGTGCTCTACCCGTTTATACCCCTGTTAGCCTGTTTTGGACAGTTTAGCTTTAGAGTCCAAGTTAATCTTGTTTAGGGCTTTATATATACCGTTTCGATCGTAACTTTCACGCCGTAACTCCGTTTTCGATGAACCAAAACTTGTTGTGATCGTAGAAGATGCGTACTTCAGTTTTATCAAAGTTTTATTTCAGTTTATTACTATTTGGTGTATTGTTCTAATAATAGCCTTGTTTGCATCGTGTATGTTTGCACCTGGAATGCGTGGTGATGTTTGTGATCGAGTAGACGGTGAGTCGGTGTGGTGCGATCAGGACCCCTCGTTCAGTGACCAGCAGGAAGATCAACCTTTCGACAACCAAGGCAAGTTAGCATGGGACCTCCTTGTTTACCTATACATTTTACTTTAATCACTCATTTATGCATGTGTCCAATTGAGCAACCTTAGAAAACCCACTTAGCTTTGTTATCTGTGATGTTCTTGTTTCCGTGGGATATGTGCATATGGGTAGAATGCTAGTGCTAACTGACTTATAACTGATCCAGTCCAATGATAATTTTTGTTCTCATGATGTTATGTTGTTAAACGGTTAATAAAACTTGCTGTTAGCAAAAGCTGGGATTGACAGTGCTACCATGAGTGCTATATGGCTCTGGTTTTAGCTCAGTACTCTGGACCTTTTCTAACTTGTTAGCGGTAACCCGGAGGGGCGCAAGAGGGGCTTGCCTCTACGGATGTAGGGCTGCTCCTGTTCCTATGAGTATAGCTGCGATGGCCTTGTGCCATAGGAAAGGGGGGTTTGCTATGTCTGATTGCCAAGGAAACCTCGCTGCCCTAACCTGTTAGACGAACCAGCGAAAGGCTTCATAGTGTGCCCTGCCGATCTACCTCGGAAGTGGCTCAAGAGGTTGGCCGCCTCGGGCACAAGGGTAACACGGCTTATGGGTAAAGATGCACAACCTCTGCAGAGTGTAAAACTGTTATAACAGCCGTGCTCACGGTCACGAGCGGCCCGGGAAACTAGCAGAACTTTGATGCTTGAATAACTGTTTACTTTATATTGTTGGTACTTTATGATGTTATATTTATCTTTGTTGGACAAATGGATCATGGGTTAAGGGTTAAGCACCATATTCGTTTACCTTAATGCTAAAACTTTGCCAACTTAAAAGCTATCTGCAGTCAGCCAGTGTCAGCCTTTTGAGCCTCATGAACCCTGTGTTAGCTTGCTAAGTACGTGGAGTACTTACGCTTGTTGTTTATCTTCTTTTTGGGCAAAATCCCGGATGGGTAACAGATGAAGGTGCAGTTGGCGACTTCCCAGAGGACTTCTAGGCTAGCTGTTTCCCCCAGTCAGCGTTCCCTGTGGAGTAGATCTTGTTAGCAGTTTAGTTATCTTTTGTTTCGCTTGATGTAAGACTTGTGTTGATACTATCGTTATGTAATAAACAATGTGATGATGCCACCTTCTTGTAATTTGTCTAACTTATGTGTGTGATTATTTCCTGGGCACACATGAGTGTTCCGCCACAATTTTATCCTTAAAATTGGGGTGTGACATTTACGCTTGACGGGTTTATGAAGACTAGACGTGCGGCAGACTAGTTGGATTAGCCTATGCGTGTGTTGTTTGAATAGATCTATATTTACAAGTTACATGTTTCTTTTATTATATATGCATTCAGCAATCAACTTGTTTACATGCTTTCTTTTTATACTTGTTGAATGACTTTATAAACTTGTTTCGACAGACAACTTCTATAGCTGTGTGCCGTCGTGATTGGCTTTCAAAGCCATACATATGGAACTGTCTGGTCTCACCCGGCATGTTCCAGAGGTATTCTCACATTTTTATCCATTGTTGGTTTTCAGGTCAAACCGACTGGCACGTCTCCGGATTCAATATACTCCGGGCACCCGATTGAAGCTAGCTTTTCGGCTTGCTGTGTGTTAGGCGTGAGGTGTCACGTTTTGCGCCAACACACTTTTTGGCACGCCCGGTGGGACAGAACATTTGATCCAAGTGATTGATTCTCAAAGCGATTCTTGGATGGATAACCTAATTGATGGAAATGAAGGAAAATTGGGACAAGACTTCATGTCAGCTGATAAGTTAGAAGAAGTAAATATCGGTAATAAAGCTGAAGCAAGACCGATATATGTCAGCACAAATTTGGATCCAGAATATAGACTAAAATTAATAAATCTTTTAGAGGAGTTCAAAGATTGTTTTGCATGGGATTACACAGAGATGCCTGGATTAGATCACTCCATTGTTGAACATCGACTACCAATCAAACCTGGGTATCGTCCTTATAAGCAACCTCCTCGGAAGATTTTTAAGGAAGAAGTACTAGCCGATGTGAAAAAGGAAATTGAGAGATTATTGAAGCAAATTTCATTCGGCCATGTAGATATGCAGATTGGATTTCGAGTATAGTTCAAGTGTATAAAAAAATGGAAAGATGAGGGTCTGCATTGATTTTAGAGATCTCAATAAAGCTACTCCAATGGACAGTTACCCGATGCCGGTTGCCGAATTGCTTGTTGACGCAGCAGCTGGCTATGAAGTCATCAGCTTTATGGACGGTAACACTGGATACAACCAGATCTTTATGGCAATAAAAGACATTTCAAAGGCAGCTTTTAGATGTCCTGGTCATATTGGTCTGTTTGAATGGGTTGTTATGACATTCGGGTTGAAGAATGCCGGTGCAACCTATCAAAGAGCTATGAATTACATCTTCCATCAGTTGATCGGTAAAAAATTGTAGAAATTTATATTGATGATGTAGTCGTGAAGTCCAGAAATCATGAAGGACATTTAATTGATTTGAGGACTCTGGAGTGCACAAGGAAGCATGGTTTAAGAATGAATCCAAACAAATGCGCTTTTGGAGTTTCGGCAGGAGAATTTTTGGGGTTTCTGATCCATAAAGGAGGAATTGAAGTCGGAAAGAAAAGCATGGAGGCAATAGACAAAGTCATCCCTCCAACCAACCTCACAGAGTTGCAATCGTTGCTTGGCAAGATCAATTTTGTAAGGAGGTTCATATCTGGCTTATCGAAAAGAGTTTTGCCTTTTTCTCCATTGCTGAAGCTCAAGAAAGATCAAAAATTCATATGGGGTGATGTACAACAGAAAGCTTTTGATGAAATTAAAGATTATATGAAAGCGCCACCAGTATTAATACCTCCTCAGTTTGGTAAGCCTTTCAAATTATACGTGGCAGCCGATGGACTGACAATAGGATCGGCTCTTATGCAAGAATTTGAAGGGAAAGAGAGTAATAGCCTATCTTAGCCGAAAACTGTTAGACCCAGAAATGAGGTATTCGGCTACGGAGAAGCTTTGTTTATGTGTGTATTACTCATGCACCAAGTTTCGGCATTACTTGTTAAATGCCGAATGCGTAATAGTTTCTGAGTTTGACGTAATAAAGCATATGCTGTCAATGCCTATTCTAAACGGAAGAATCGACAAGTGGATTTTAGCATTGTCAGAGTTTGATTTAAGATACGAATCGGCAAAAGCAGTGAAAGGTCAAGTTATTGCCGATTTTGTCACTCATCATCGTGATCCTTCTGCTAACATGATAAATATTGCACCTTGGACATTGTTTTTCGATGGCTCATCTTGCAGCAAAGGTGGTGGTGTTGGTATTCTCTTGATTTCTCCACAAGGATTAACCTTCAAGTATGCTATCCCCATTGAGTTTTATGTTACCAACAACCAATCAGAATATGAAGCCTTACTTAGAGGACTGCGGCTTCTTGTGGAAATAAAAGCTATTGCTGTCGAAATCTTCGGGGATTCTGAGTTAGTCATCAACCAATTGATTGGTCAATATGAATGTAAAAGTGACATATTAAAGGAATATTACGAAGAATGTCAGGAGCTTTTGAAGTGTTTCGAGATAGCAACTTTACATCATATCCCTAGGGGGCATAACGAAGAAGCAAATAAATTGGCTCAAGTCGCTTCAGGATATCGGGAGGATCAAGGAATTCTTAATTTGGATGAAGGACATATGGTCGATGATTGGAGAAGAGAAATTACCGATTACTTGAGAAATCCATCACAAAAGGTTTCTCGAAAACTCAGGTATAAGGCCATCAAGTTTACACTTCTTGACGATCATTTGTACTATAAATCCATAGATGGGGTGCTCCTGAAATGTCTAAGTCAAGAAGAAGCCAAGAAGCTGATGTATGAAGTACATGAAGGATTATGTGGCGCATATCAATCGGCCTACCGAATGAAATGGATAAATGCTTTGAAGATGTCGCTGGTCCGATGCAGGGACCACTGTTGTTCCCAGTACCTCAACGTCGAAGGATTGCCGAAGGTGGCGGAGCTGGCACAAGCACAGGTGGGATAGACCCTCATGAGACGCAACAACCTCCCATAACTTATGGCCAGGTCACGTTCGGCACAACAGGGAATGTCCCGCAATCTGCTTCCAGAGTGTCTCCTGCAGCGAACAGGATACAAAGGAATATATTTGGAGATGGATATCAGGAGTTCGTTGATTATAGTGCAATTAATGCTCTTCCAAATCCAGGCTACAAGAGTTCAGCAGGACTACATCCTGGGGGGCAAGCACAAGCAGCTCCTGATTCAAGTGTTGACCTCATCATGCATAGGATTGCTGATATGATGCAAAATCAATTCGGCCTCAAACCAAAGAATCAGTCATATGCTTACAAGTCCCCTTATCCAGAGTGGTACAATCGGGTAGCACTTCCTCCAAGAGTAAAGCCTCCTACTGATTTCACCAAGTTTTTGGGTCAGGATGACACCAGCACCAAAGAACACATCAGCCGATACTTGATGCAACTTGGAGAGGCATCTACAGATGAAGCTTGGAGGATTCGGTACTTCCCGTTGTCATTAACAGGACCAGCCTTCTCATGGTTCACTTCTTTGCCGGCAAATTCTATTAATACATGGGCAGAGCTAGAACAGAAATTCCACTCGTATTTCTTTACGGGTACCAGTGAGAAGAAGTTGGTCGACCTCATGAGTCTAAGGATGAAACCTGGCGAGACACCGCAAGAGTATTTGCGCAGATTCAGGGAGACCAAGAACCTTTGCTATTCTCTGAATTTACCAGATGATCAATTGCCGGGGATAGCCATAGCTGGCATGTTGCCGAATATCAAGGAGAAACTATTCGGCATGGATTTTGATGACCTCTGGCAGCTATCACAACGGTTGGCAATGATGAGTAGTCAAGCTCAAGGGTTTAGAAGGAATAATCAGTTCCAAAAGGGTGATGTGGCTGCCGAAATGTATCAGGCTTTCTTGGAAGAAGCAGTTGAGTACGATGATGAAGATGAAGTAGCTGCAGCCGAGATAATCTGGGCTAAGGAGCCGACTCAAGTCAACCAGCGATGGCTGAGGCAACAAAAATGTACATATGACTTTGATGTCTCCAAGTCAGATAAATTATTTGAATACTTATTGAAGGAAGGACGCATCAAGTTGCCGGAAGGTCATCCTATGCTACACCCTGAAGGGGTCAAGGACAAGAAGTATTGTGGTTTTCATAATACCAAATCCCACTCTATAAACGATTGCCGAGTGTTCAGAGTGCGGATCCAGAAGGCTATCCAGGACGGGCATCTGAGGTTTGATGAGAAGATGAAAATTGATGGTAGCCCTTTTGGACAGAATACTATGTCCTTCTCTGTTAGTATGGTCAACGCAGCTGACCCTAGGGGCAAAAACAAGATGAAAGTGTTGACTTCTGATAGAGCAAAGGAAACTGGTGCTATTGACCCTGATCGGCAAATCACAGATAAAGAGTTTCAACAAAATGTTCGGTTCCAAAATAGCCGAACTGAGAAGGGTGAAGCTTCCAAACCCAGGGTCACGACGCGCATTCTGTTGAATAAATGGTGTCGGGAGCAAGAGCGGTACCAAAAGCAGAGGTTTCATGAAGAACAGAAGTTCCTAGAAAAACAACAGAGGTATAAGGAGGAAATATGCTGAGAGGAACGAGAACATATAAGAGAACAAGAGCAATCACACTGGGGATGCTCATTTTTCAAGTATTGTTGGAACGAAGGCTTGAAGCTGCCTGCTAAAAACAACTGCCCTGAATGCAGTGATCAGTATTCCGAGTATAGGCAGTCTCGAGTCAACTGCCGTTCTGTCCATGAAAGGCTTGGGGTACGAGTCCCTGAGGACGATCGGCGCTTAAAAATAAATAATTCCGAGAATCAGCAGGGAATAGAATTTGCCGATCGAAGTTGGGCTCGCACTGGAGAAGAAGAATACCACGAGTATGTCTGGCAGAAAGGACAGTGGTGTCCACCAGGATTGAGAAAAAGCCAGAAGAGGAGAGTGCAGCACCTAAGCAACAGAGAGTTAGCACAAGTAGGCACTAGGACGAAACAAATTTGGCGTCCTAAAGAGAAGCCGGATGGAGGTAATCGTTCGGCTGATGCATGCATGGCTTTCTTCCTTCCATCTGAATTTATAGCTCCTGAAGGTCAAGATGTCCAAGACGAAGTGTATTCAGATTTTGATGAAAGTGAATTTCAAGACTTGTTGGCTCATCTCATCTTGGCTCAACGGGCAGTATTTGATAAACCAGCTAAGCATCAACACTTGAAGCCATTGTATATGAGAGGATATGTCAATGGCAAGCCATTAACCAAGATGTTCATTGATGGGGGAGCTTCTATAAATATCATGCCATATACAACCTTCAGAAAACTTGGGATGACAAGTGAAGATTTATTGAAGACTGACATGGTGTTGAGGGACTTCGCTGGTAATTCTTCTGATACTCGAGGAGCAGTCCATGTTGAGTTGACAATCGGGACTAAAACCTTGATCACTACCTTCTTCGTCATTGATGGCAAGGGGGCATACAGTTTGCTATTAGGAAGAGATTGGATACATGCAAACTGCTGTGTACCGTCAACCATGCACCAATTCCTCATTCAGTGGATCGGAGATGACATCGAAATTGTCCATGCTGATGATTCAGTGAGTATTGCTAATGCAGAGCCCATCTACTGGGAATATGATGGTGTTGAGTGCTTCTCTGGAAGAGCTTGGGAAGCAGGTCCTGTTAACATTTTCGACGAGGACAAACAGCTGATTCAAACAATCAGCTCTCAGAGCAATTTTTGAATAAATAATCCAACTGATGGTGATGGAGAAAAGTCGAGACTAAGTTTCATGTCGGCTGAAAAGGAATAAAGTGTTGGTGAATGAAGCCAAAATAGGACCAATGTGTGCAAGTTTGGGTCTCGAGCGTGTTTTGAAGTTGATGAACCTTTAAAGGATTATGTTTATTTCTCCATTGCCAGAGCTCAAGAAAGATCGGAAGGGATTTGTACAAGGTGACATACAATAGAAGCTTTTAATGAAATTGAAGAATATATGAAGGCGCTTCCACAACTTAGTGATCATTTCAAGTTGTACGTAACGGCCGATAGCCTTACAGTAGGATCTGCCCTTATTTTAAAGGAAAACAGGATAAGTGATAGCTTCCCTTAGCCGAAAATGTTAGATCCAGAGACGGGTATTCGGCTATGAATATGTTTTTGTGTTGTTTACGAGCTAAAGCTTCGGCACTACTTGTTAAAAGCCGAATGCATGGAGATTATGTAATTCGAAGAATATTTGTATACAAAGATAGTCGATGTGAAAACATCGTCTTTAGCAGAAAAATGTTCCAAGAATTTGAGTTATAGCCGATATTGTTTATATCGTCTTTAGCACAAAAATATTCATGGCCTTGGTAACCCTAGTGTTTTTTGAAGTTGGCAGGTTTGTCGGGGGAAGAGAAAGGTGAAGTGCAGTAAGTATGATGCCGAGTGACATGACACATCAAAAATGAGATCTAGTCGGTAAGGTGACGTCATGCGTTTGGGAAATGTTTTCTCTGAAGAGATGTTGCAATTGGAAAAATCACTAGAAATAATCGAAGGTGCAATTGGAGTTATTCAGAGAAGAACAAGTTCATTTGCTGCAAGCTTCATTTACAGGCCTGTCCTAATACAAACTACCCTCGGAATAATCTGATCAGGATAGATTGTGGATCAATAGTCTCGGCGATGGTAGCGGCATGATCATCATAAATTTCAAAGTCTTCAAATTCATCTGGGTCGCCGCCTGCGAAACCAACTGGTAGAGAGGAGTAATCTTCTTTGGTCCAGGAGCTCATTGCCGCTAGCCCGAGGGATACCCCGGAGTGCACACCTTCGATGATGGCCTGATCTATGCGGCCATCCACAGCATCAAGACGGGCTTCGGCTGAATCCCCACGAGCATTCACCTTGAGGGCAACTCTATTTGCTGCTGCTTTCAGACGGTCATTCTCTACAGAAAGGGCTAGCAAGAAGAAGGGATACGTCAGGCATAACAAGCTCAACCGAAAGAAGAGGACCAAGACTTTACTAACCTGTGATGATGCCGCAGAGGTGTTTTCGTTGGTCTGCCCATTTAGCTTCCTCAATACCATGCTTCCTAGATACATCTTCCAGTTCCTCCTGGGCCTTGTCCCTTTCCTCGCGGTACCGAAGGACGTCCAAACAGGTCTGCTGGAGTGAATCATCAAACTCAGAATCTGATGGCTTAAGGGAAGATTGAAAGGAGCTATTGGATCTACCGTTTCTGGGGAAGGAACCCAAGCTTGGCTTTGGAAGACTCCACTCTGAAGGGAAAGTGGACAATGAATCAGAGGTAGACAGACAAAAAAAGTTACCGCAAGGGGGCAAGAAATCAGTTTCTACCCATAACACCGGTGAGTTGATGCTCGACTTCCTCCTACTTCGTCTCCGATGTAATGCCTACCGTGGTCACCATTGCTTGCCATTGATGGAAACACAAGCAGAAGATTTTATCTCTGGCTTGAGCCGAAGCTGAGGAGTGGAAGTTTTGGCGAGTCAAACTGTTTGGCCGAAGTCAAGAGTGGCAGCTTGTGTAGGGTCATATTTATAGCTTGCACACTGAAGGGCCAAGCATCGGATTAGGGTTCTCATAGCTTAATGGGCCGTTATTGGGAAAGGCCAAATTTTTTAACGATTAGAGGTGGTCGTGACTCTAGAATTGGGAAGCCGATGGGATTCGGCTAAAAGTTGTTCAGTTTTGACTGGTTACTCGAGGACTCATATTACCAATTGGCACTAAGAGCAAAGAGCTAAAGATGGAAAAGTTCCTTGAGGAAGACTATCTTGATGACATCATGGATCGACAAGTACCGCAATTATGGCGTGTGAAGGTGGATGCTTCCGGAGACTCCACGTCAATATGCAAGGAAAAGGAATTTTGGAATAAATATTTATCCCAAAATTAGGGGCATATGTTAACACCGGATTTTCGCACGCACGAGGATATGGCGAGTGGGCCCAGCCAGCAGAGAAGAAAGGATTCGGCAAGAAATCGGGCAACTATTTGGTCCTCAGGGTCTTGGTGAATGCCTGTGCGGTCAGCTATTTTATAGAGCGGTGGCTCCATCCGGGAGATGGATGTTGCAAATAAAGCCGGCTTGCACGAGAAGACACGTGACAATGGAAGACGCCGAAGAGATTAGGAATAGGATTTGTATCTTTCCATATTTTATTATGTAAATCGTAATCGTCTAGGACTCATGTTTCGTCCAGGGTATAAATATAAACTCTCGACCATTGTAAAATTGTTCACAACCACATCAATACAAACTGGCCCCATGCCATCTTCGAGTCCTTAGTCGTGTCGTCGAGTTCTTCGAGAGGAATCATCGATCCGTCGACCTCCGTAAGTCCCGACAACCTTGTTATCATGTCTAGTATCATGCGGTGGATTTAGATATGATGCAAGTAGTCTCGTTCATTAAGCTTAGTGTCGTGCGGCGGATTTAAGCTTATGACGGGAGGTTTTTGCTTGTGCCTTGTATTGTGCGGCGGATTAAGTCATGAGTAAAAATAGTTATTGGTTCTATTAGATTTGGCAGATCTAATAGATTCATTAAGTTATCATGTGTTATGTGTTTTATTATTTAATTCTTGTAACACTCTTTTGCCCAATCTAGATTGATCTTTGTTCGGCCCTGTTTCACAAGCTCACTTGTGTTTTGTTAATCATAAGATCATGATGGCCGAATCAACTTTCAATCTAGATTGTCACATGTTGTGGGTTCGTGGATGTCGATCATGGTTAGGCTTTGATGGAACTGGGTATCGTGAGGCAGATGCAGGTTTTAGATTGGTTTGATCATGCTTGTTTGTATGTTCCTTCTTCATGGACCCTATTGACACTGATTATCTACAATAATTAAGAGATAAATAAATATGAAAAGGGCAAGAATTTGATCACCAACAAAGGTTTAGGGTTTCAACTGACAATATTCCACGAGTTTTGGTGAGTTATGATTCTGCAGGGACTAAACCAGGAAATCAGCACCAATAGCTTCCCATAGAAGGAAACCCTCGGGAGATAACGCAACCGCCACGTCGGGATACTTCTAGAAGACTCGAGAGAACACATAGAGACACCACGAGAAAGGGCACCGCGGTCCACTTCCAGGTGGGACCAACCGGTCCCCTGGACCCACCGGTCGGTCCCCCTTGGGCCCGCTGGTCTCCATCTTCTGCAAGCTATCTCCACCGACCTCTAGGATGCATCTTAGCCGTACCTTAAGTCGGTTTGATCTAACGGTCGCGGTTGATCCCTCAGGGCTATATATGCAGCCCCAGACCCCCCTCTTCAGGCATCTCCCTCTTCATTATTCATCTCCACATCAGAAATTAGGGTTCCAATGTAGAAGTAGAGGTCCCTCTAGATGAATCTCTTCTAGTTCATCTAGAATTAGATCTAGTTCATCTAGTTGTAATCAAGAGCTAGCTATCAAGTAGAAGACTAGATACCCCTCTAGTAGGATTAGAACCTAGTCTTATACTAGAATTAGAAGAGAGAGAGAGAGAGAGAGGAAGAGATCAAGAAGGAGCTCCGGCCTGTCGGATCAACTTCTTCATCTTGTACCTGTGGATTCAAGTTCATCTTCAACTTGCTTCAGCGATTGTTTCGGTAATCAACGTCTATATTTAAGTTTGAGCCATTGTTCTTATTATTCTTAAGGTTTATGACTCTCTTTTGAGTACTTTAATTCTAAGTTGCTCTAGAGTTAGAGTAGTTGGATAGTATAAGCGTGGTGCTTAGACTTGATAGCTCATAAATGCCTCCTATAATGCCGGTAGTAGTGGTTGTTCGCAAGGGTGACTCTTATAGCCTTGTTGATTCTTTTATAGTCCACTTACCCGTGTGTAGGCTCGGTAGGATTATACATTTGCATAAAACACTCATACTCTGTTTGTGATCTTTTATGGCAACGTCCCAACTAAGAATAATATAAACATATCACTCTTGAATTGGAATTAGATAGCTTTAGTGATCCCCTCTATACTTCTAGATTCTCCGCCCTTGTTAGCTACGCAGGGGATAGACTTTAAGACTTAACACTATCCGTTCCTTTGGGTTCGATACTAAAACTGGGTTACTCCGGTGAAGTGCTACATCGGTAGATCTTATCTGTGCGCTTGCGGATAAAGTAGAGTGTGCGTTAATTTATACCAACAAGCATTTCTGGCGCCGTTGCCGGGGAACGGTAGATCAACTTAAGTCTTAGTTTAACAATGTAATCATACTTTTATCTTTTCCTTTTGTCCCATTCTTTTCATTATTTTTGTTTTCATTCTTATGAATGTTGTTTTTGAATTCCACTCTTATCTATCACTACCCCATGAGCAAGCTATAACCAGTAGAATCCTTATACCCCATCATAATACCTGGTTATGAGCTATGCCTACTTTTCTACTGCACTTCCTTCTGTAATGAGCATAAAAATATAATTATGAAAATATGCCTTCGGGTATTCTTGTCACTAACCTTTCCAGGTTAGGAGCAGAAAAGAACGAAGAACAACAAACACAAGGTATGTCCAACCAATCATCATGTAGCATTAAACTTTCTATGAACATCTCTTGCTATGTTGCTATGTTGCTATGTTGGTTGTCCCTACTTTAGGATATGCTCATATACTAATCATACTCTTTCATCACCATCTGATAAATCTCTACAATGCTTTCATGTTATCTTTATTTGCTATAGTATATTCTTTGGTTTGGAAGTATTTTCATACACCTTTTAAATTAGGCATGGAGCTTAGTTTAACTGTTTTCATGAATTAAAGTAAGACATGGTGTCTGGTTTGATTCTTGAGCTAAAAGGTGTGCTAATTTTACCTCTAAAGGCTTTTAAATTGAGCATGGTGCTTAGGTTAGAATACCTTCCTAAATCAAATTAGACGTGGTGTCTAGGTTGATTTCTGAACTGATAGTATGCTACAGTGGATGTTGGATATTTTGTGGGACTAACCCCTGTAGAGAAACTCTCAATATCAATTTGGGAAAGTCCGGAGATGAACCCACACTGGAGATGAAGAGACACATGAACTTCAACAACTTTGCACAATGAAGACTCAGCTCATTCATCATAGATGAAAGAACTGTGAGTATCAAAGATTATTTATTTTGTCTTCTACTGCATGTTATCTTTTGCCTTGAATCATGTTAAAGTGCAGCCAACACATAAAATACTAGTTTATGCTAAAACAATCATAAAAACATCTTTTTATTAGCATAGATGCAAAATACATAAGTTATGGACAACAACCCATGCTTCAAATTCTTGCAATCCTTCGAGTATATATCCACTAACATTATGCAGGAGAGAGATTTTGTTCATCCATGGTTTGGTCTGAACATTGAAGATCCAAAACCCAAACCATAGACACACAAACCTACTCTCAGATCACAAATGGTGCTAGCCTAGCTTTGAGTCTTGCTTGGACGATGATGACAAACAGGATGCAACTTATCTCGTATGAGACAACCTATGCCTGCAACCATCATTGCCCAAGACATCAAGACAGGAAGTGGGAAGTTATCCTCTTTTCTAATCAAGAGCTAGATTTGGAGACAAGATGGTACCACTACAACAATAGAAAGATCTACAAGTCAAACACATGAACATGTTGTTGGGAGTCCATCTACATCACAAGCCAGCCTGGGAGAGAATTCCGTTGTCTAGATGTGTTTCACAATCAAAGGGAGGAAGGAGAAACCCAACTTCAAACATATTGATCTCCTACTCACCACTTTGATCAATACAAACCACTAGATGTCCCAGTCGAGAAGAAGAATATGATCCACCACTCATTCTTGGAAGATCGTTCTTGAACACCATCAATGTTATCATCTATGTCGGACCTGGAGAAGTCAACTCTTGGATCTTTTGCTGATTCTTCAACAACTACATCACTTATGAGCAGCCAAAGAGAACCAAGAGAAGACGTCGAAGGGAGAACCAACTACCAACAATGGAGGAGGGCATCATGAAGGATGAGACCACTGCACCACAAGAGTTAGAAGATGAAGAGATTACCTGAGCTAGCAAATCAAGAAGAACAGCCGATAAGATCTCCATCGTCTAGACACTGTTAAGAGGACAAGTCTCAATTGAGACATTACAAGACAAAAGACTCTCTTGGAGGCACTCGAGTAGCAGCTCTAAATTCAAGTCTCTTGTCAACCCAATAATTAAAGGGGAAAACAAGAAAGGTTGACAAGAGAAGAATGCGGAACTGTCCCTACATCCTTATAGTACAAAATTAAGACAAGAAAGAGAGGGGATCCTAGTTAGCATACTCGAAGAACAATGCGCCTTCACCGATAAGTCAACACAAGAGAAGGAAGATCGATACCTCTAAAAGATGATTCCACTATGATCTTCCTCCTCTCAAGCACACTGTGAGACAAACAAGAGAAGACAAGTCATTCATAAACAACAACTAGCTAGACAAGAGGAGCTTCCACAAGGTGGTTCAGCACAATCACTTTCCAATGACAAAGTAACATTTCAAGGTAAGTGACTATCACTTTAAAAGATTCTCCTTGATTCTAGTATGAACCTAGATAAAGAACTAAACATGTTTAAGTTGCACCTCACTTGATCCAACCTAATCAACTCAACATATTTAGTCCTTTGATCTTTGTTTCTAGCTTTACTCTCTTGTATCTCACTGTCTTAACTAAACGAGCTATAATGTTGTGCATCTAACCTTTGGAAGATGATATATCTCAATTATGAAAAGATCAACACTTTATAGATTATCCTTCCTTGGGTTAAGTAATTTGATCTGTTAAATATTTTAAGATGCTACTTTTATGCTCATCCTCTGATCCTATCACTCATGTTAAGATTGAATAGAACATATAAACAACAAGTTTGTGTTGTGCAATGTGCCTAAGGTTATAAACAAAACTTTTTGGTTATGTTGGTGTTTTTCCACCAACAGAGCCCATGCACTTGATCTCTACCTTGTCTTTATGAGCAGGACACACTCTTGAGCAAACATGAAGAAGTTTATCACTCTCAAATTCTACAGAGTGAAGGTCCTAGATCTGCAAGAACATGAGCAAGATGTTGCCAGCTTCCACAATTAACGCTTCACTACAAACTGCTGGACGAACGAAGAACATGAGTGATACCATATCAAGAGACATAAACAAGAAGAAATGATGGAAGATGTCGTAGTCAGAATTAGAGGTCATGAAGCCCCCACAGACTTCTTGATCCTCGACATAAGAAGATGGTGAAGTCCACCTCATCCTAGGAAGACCATTCCTCCACGCTACAAGTACAATCACTTACAAGAGGAAATCCATTTCCACTTTCCTAAAGAAAAGGCACGATGCAACTTCATCAACTACATACCCAATGAAGCACCCAAGAAGATCAAAAGTGAAAGACGCCGCTCTCAAAGCCAAAGAAGACAAACTATCAAGAATAGAGAGGCCAATCACGAAGAAGAAGCTATCGACATTGTCCCAGAAAAGAAAGAAGGAGAGAAACCTCATGACAGTGAACCACAGGAAGTGAAGACTCAGACCAAGAAAGTATGGAAGAAAACGTCTGCACCTAAGAGGTACAATCAATAACAACTTTCTAAACATCTGACATACCTTGGGAGTTCTGAACCAAGGGAAGCTCCGGTTCGTCGGACCTAAATATCCGAACCTTCGCCAAAAGGTAAAATCGGTAGTTATCCTTATATTTACTTTTCTGCATATTTCTCATATTTAATTCTTAGTCATTTATTGCATCATCATATTTAATCATTTCATCATCATATTTAATTCACAAACATTTTTCTACATTGCATTAGAAAAGAAAATAAAAATGTTGCAATTGTTACACTACATCATAAACCATAAAGCCCCATGTGAATAATTCTATGGTGTGTAAAAACTTGCAAGGGTATTCACCGTGGTGGCATAAAAAAAATATATGCATGCATTCATACAGGATGCATTTTCTCTTGCATCGTAAAAATATAAAAATATTGAGAAAGAGATCTTACTGAAATTCTAGACAAATAAGGCTTGAGTGGCCAACCCCTAATGCTTAATCTGTTCCACAAGTTTTGTTGTCTATTTGAGTTTCACAGGATTTGAAAGGCCAAGAAAAGCTAACGAGCAAGTGAATACTCCATCCACTGTTGGAGCACTGTCTCAACAAACATCAACATCAATCAAAGCTCTAATAGAGGAAGGACATATCCACTACCAGTCTGCTACATTGCAAGATCGAATGACTACGTCAACATTCAGCTTGGGGGAAGGCACCCCATGTATCCACGTAAGTATCTCTATTCTCTTAAGTTTTTCATTATATGAATAAATTCAAAATAAAAAAATAAAAAAAATGTGAGCACATGAAGGCTCACCCTTAAAAAGAAAAAAATGTGAGCAGATGAAGGCTCACCCTTAAAAAGAAAAAAAAATATGTGAGCACATGAAGGCTCACCATTAATTAAAAAAAGAGACAAAAATATATGGGCACATGAAGGCTCAACGCTAGTAAGGGAACCAGCTTGGGGGAGACGCACCCCCGTTATCTTCGCGATTCAGGTATGTCTTTATTATTACTACTACTATTATTAGCTTTTATCTTAAAGTGTGTTAGATTAAATAAATAAAATAGTATGTCTAGTTTGTTTTAAGAAGTTGATGACCAAAGAAAAACCCTCTCTCTCTAATCTTTTGCATGGAAATGATGAATAGTTGCTATATCTAATTTCTTTCAAGTACCTGGCCTTTAAAGCATGAGTTCTCCTAACTAATAATGCCTTAAAATAAAATTAAATACATGGTTGGCAAATACTTGACCTAAGGTCTAGGTAATTGAGATATGACATATGATGATCTGAGCTACTATTATCTTGTTCTAAACAACACTCAAGTTTCGGAGATTTCTAAATATAAACATGACTAATAATTGCATTGAGTTAAATTAAGCTTTGTTGACCCTATGAGTAGTTCATCATACCATTGAATTGAGATCACTTACATATTTCATCCATTTTCCGCATAAATACTCATAATTATCTATTGCTATACTCTCTGAAGTTTGTTGGAAGCATGTGGCTATCATTTAAAAAAAAGAGAGATCCGAGGAAATAAAAAGGGACAAGTGTCCAAAACCTCAAAAATATAGATCCCGAGGAAATAAAAAGGGACAAGTGTCCAGAACCTCGAAAAAAGAAAAAGAAAAAAATGTCAGAAAAAAATGGGCACATGCCCGACAGTAGAATTAGCCTGATAGCCATATGTCTCTGATAAACAGAAGAGAGTGAATATATTCAAAAGAGCATCCGACTTCATTTTTCCATACACATGCACTTCTTGATTCAATGGTTGGTTGACTTTCTCTTTGGATCCATTGTTTAATTTGACAACATATGTATTAATTCTTCTGAAAATTAATTAAAACTCCGGGATAAAGGTGAAGTGAAAGAACTAGAGACATAGTGCTTGATTTGATCGTTCAATCTCTCAATTAAGATCTAAGGTAAGAGTAATAAGCCCCATGAAGAATAACATGATATGTTTCGGAGAATTTTTGTTTAACGGCAGGTTTACTTGTTGGAAGTGAAGATATTGTAGCAACTCCTGATCCATTGTTAATTTTTGGTTTTGCTAAGGGATTAGCAAAAGGTAAGCTTGGGGGAATTGTTGACACTGATTATCTACCATAATTAAGAGATAAATAAATATGAAAAGGGCAAGAATTTGATCACCAACAAAGGTTTAGGGTTTCAACTAACAATATTCCACGAGTTTTGGTGAGTTATGATTCTGCAGGGACTAAACCAGGAAATCAGCACCAATAGCTTCTCATAGAAGGAAACCGTCGGGAGATAACGCAACCGCCACGTCGGGATACTTCTAGAAGACTCCAGAAAACACATAGAGACACCACGAGAAAGAGCACCGGCGGTCCACCTCCAGGTGGGACCGACCGGTCCCCTAGACCCACCGGTCGGTCCCCCCTGGGCCCGCTGGTCTCCGTCTTCTGCAAGCTATCTCCACCGACCTCTAGGATGCATCTTAGCCGTATCTTAAGTCGGTTTGATCTAACGGTCGCGGTTGATCCCTCAGGGCTATATAAGCAGCCCCAGACCCCCCTCTTCAGGCATCTCCCTCTTCATTATTCATCTCCACATCAGAAATTAGGGTTCCAATGTAGAAGTAGAGGTCCCTCTAGATGAATCTCTTCTAGTTCATCTAGAATTAGATCTAGTTCATCTAGTTGTAATCAAGAGCTAGCTATCAAGTAGAAGACTAGATACCCCTCTAGTAGGATTAGAACCTAGTCTTATACTAGAATTAGAAGAGAGAGAGAGAGGAAGAGATCAAGAAGGAGCTCCGGCCTATCGGATCAACTTCTTCATCTTGTACCTGTGGATTCAAGTTCATCTTCAACTTGCTTTAGCGATTGTTTCGGTAATTAACGTCTATATCTAAGTTTGAGTCATTGTTCTTATTATTCTTAAGGTTTATGACTCTCTTTTGAGTACTTTAATTCTAAGTTGCTCTAGAGTTAGAGTAGTTGGATAGTGTAAGCGTGGTGCTTAGACTTGATAGCTCATAAATGCCTCCTATAACGCCGGTAGTAGTGGTTGTTCGCAAGGTGACTCTTATAGCCTTGTTGATTCTTCTATAGTCCACTTACCCGTGTGTAGGCTCGGTAGGATTATATATTTGCATAAAAGACTTATACTCTATTTGTGACCTTTTATGGCAACTTGCCCACTAAGAATAATATAAACATATCACTCTTGAATTGGAATTAGATAGCTTTAGTGATCCCCTCTATACTTCTAGATTCTCCGTCCTTGTTAGCTACTCAGGGGATAGACTTTAAGACTTAACACTATCCGTTCCTTTGGGTTCGATATTAAAACTGGGTTACTCCGGTGAAGTGCTACATCGGTAGATCTTATCTGTGCGCTTGCGGATAAAGTAGAGTGTGCGTTAATTTATACCAACAGACCCCAGCTCGACTAGTTTGCCGATCTTGGTTAAGCTTACGTGAGTAATGAGTATATATAGATCTGTTCAGATTTATGCATGCTTTTAGCTTCTTATAATTAGATTGTATCATGCGGTGGATTAATCTAATTATAAGGAGTGGTTTAGATTTGTAGCAAGTGGTATCATGCGGTGGATTAGCTTCGCTCAAGTTTACGCTTGACGGGTTTATGAAGACTAGACGTGCGGCAGACTAGTTGGATTAGCCTATGCGTGTGTTGTTTGAATAGATCTATATTTACAAGTTACCTGTTTCTTTTTTTATATATGTGTTCAGCAATCAATATGTTTACATGCTTTATTTTTATACTTGCCGAATGACTTTATAAACTTGTTTCGACAGACAGCTTCTATAGCTGTGTGCCGTCGTGATTGGCTTTCAAAGCCGTACATATGGAACCGCCTGGTCTCACCCGGCATGTTCCAGAGGTATTCTCACATTTTTATCCCTTGTTGGTTTTCAGGTCAAACCGACTGGCACGTCTCTGGATTCAATATACTCCGGGCACCCGATTGAAGCTAGCTTTTCGGCTTGCTGTGTGTTAGGCGTGAGGTGTCACGTTTTGCGCCAACACCTTGAGCAGCGCTTCCGCGAGGGCCATGAGGCAAGGATGCCTTGCTCTACTAGCTACCTACTTGCCTAAGCTTGGCTAAATCCTAAGCTATTAGCTCTCTAGCTTTAGCCTTGCTTTTCTCTTTGCTTCTTCCTTCCTTTCCTTGCTTCAAATGAAGTGACACCTCTAGGGGGGTATTTATAGCCCAAGTGAGTGAGGGGGGTACTTATAGGGGGCAGCCAACCGACCTAGGGCAAACCCTAGTGGCGGGCGCCAGCCCTAGGTGGCGGCCGCAACCCCCCTGGCCCTTGGATGCACCGTCATTGATCCTACGGTCTCCATGGACTCCTCCAAGGCGGTTGCATGTCCAAATAACTGTCATTAGGTCATGATCCACGTGACACCTCTTCTTAGCCCTCCGATGCCATTGACCTAGTGACCAAGGGCTGAGATTTGGCCCTAGGGTGGTCACACGGATCAGTGACATGGCAGGGGGGAGTTTGGGCCTCTCCTTGGTGGCGGGCGCCACCTAAGGGTGGCGGGCACCACCCCACTAGGGCCCAGCTGGGCCCTGGTGAGTGGGCTCGGCCTCTGGTGGGTCCATTCTCCATGTTTGGTCCAAATCCTGCATTCAAATAGAAATCTATGGACATGTGGAATTTGGTTAGTTTGAAACCTATTTGACTACTTTTCATGCCTTTTTGGTGAATTTTTGGGTAAAATGTTGATGGTAAAATAAGTGTTTAAGGACCATCAACAGTTTTCTTGTCAGTTTGGGTTGTCAGTTGAGTTCAGCGTAGTTCTTTTAGAGGTAGTCCGGAGCTTCTCTCAGTGATAGTTACTTCCATTCTTGTCAGCCATGCCGCGCTGCAAGAATGTCGGTGGTGGCCCAGGGGACTCTCCTCCCCGTCCCCCTCCTTCCGGTCAGAGGCCCGGGAAGGGGAAGCTGATCACGCACCGGAAGCGCACTCGACAGGAGCGCGAGGTAGTACAGGCTCAGGCGATTGCAGACGCCGCCGAGCGTGCAGAGCAGGGTGGCCATGGTGGTGGTTTGAGGATCAAGGACCAGTTGTCTCCCGAGCAGCGCCGAGCAGTTGAGGAGGCTGAGTGGTTCCACGGTTCGCCAACTGGCACGCTCATGGCTGCCGGTCGTCGGACCATGTTCACCTCACCGGGAGTCGAGCCCAGAGCTCATAGCAGAGTCAGGCAGAGGCCGAGGTAGCAGAGGCACCCGAGGCAGCAGAGGCACCAGAGGCAGCTGAGGCAGAGGCTGAGGAGGAGGTCCCTGAGGAGGTTCCTCGACGCCGGTCCACTCGTCGCAGGACTACGGTGCCACCCCGGCCCGACGTCCCTCTGCGGGGAACACGTGCTCCGTCAAGGCGTGCGCCCCCACCGATCCTGCGACTAGACCTCTGGGTAGCCACCTGCTCTCAGATTCAGACTCTAAGGCTAGTTCCAGTTGAGCAGTGGTTCCCGAGGGAGCGGCAGGAGCAGGCAGGGGCAGACTTCTTCACAGTGCTGCAGGAAGATTTCTATCAGGGCTACAGGAACGCTGGCATTTCCTTACGTCCACAGTGAGTCTGTCCACTGGAGGCCATAGTCACGGCAGCTGGAGAGCAGATTCGCCCCATTCTCAACTATCTACCTGGTCTGGCAGACCTTCTGGGGCGGTCTGGCTCGTATATTGAGCATTGGGTCTTTCAGTTCTACGCTTCTCTTTGGGTGCACCCGGACCGAGAGACGATAGAGTTTGCTTTTGAGGGGGAGCACTACAGGTTGTTCTCGTCTGAGATCCGAGATTGGTTTGGCCTACGACACTCTCAGGCCTGGATCCACGACCTGTGCTACGACAGGACCGAGCCACCCCGCCGCCCTCACGGTGGTGCCCAGCCGTCGACTGACCTGGTCCGCCCCTGCTTCACTGAGCCCTTCGATGAGGGTTTGAGTCGCGCGCCTAGGGATCTCACCCCTACGACTCGGATCCTCAACGCGGTTCATCGGCGGACCTTACTTCCTAGGGTGGGCTTCGGAGAGGGACTTTCACGTCTGCAGCTGGTCAGGCAGTAGGAGCTCAACATCTGGGATGTCATCTTGTGTGAGATGGAGGATACCATTGCAGAGGGCATCAAGGCCCACCGGCAGCTACCATATGCCCATTGGATTTCCTATATACTATGGAAGGTAGCTGCCACCACTGGATCTCGCCCTAGTCAGACTCTCACCGGCTCCACGACCGTGTTCCCTGAGTATAACATGAGTCAGTTGTTGGGACACGATCGGGATAGCAGGCAGCCGTGCGGATACATGGGTGTATGCCGAGTCTCGAGTGATGAGTGATTGTCAACGGGTTTGATCGCATGTTCTTTGGCTTGTGTTGTGCAGGTGTCGAGCACGGAGACAGTGATCAAGGGCAAGGTGAAGGTCAAGTAGAGACGTGTCGTGCCGACGGACTAGGAGTGGTGAAGGGCGGACGTGAGGCTTGGACTGAGGGACCGGTGGCCTAAGGATCAGCTGTGGTGGTTGGCAGCTTGGGACAGCAACGAGCGAAGACTTGCGGGGCATGGTGTTGCTCGGGTCAAGGACCTGGGGACACGTGTCGGTGGACGCGGTGCACGGGTGGAGCATCCCCTCTACAGCGCCGGTTTGGTGGTTGAGCCACAGAAAAACCACCGGGTGGACGATTTCCAGGTTTGGGCCTCAAAACCTGGGTGCTACGGGTTTGCCGAGTTTGGGCCACAAAACTCAGGCTGAGGATGGTTTCCAGGTTTGGGCCTCAAAACCTGGGCGCTGGCGGGTTTCTGTGTTTGCACCACAAAACTCAAGCAATGGGCGGCTGGTTTCCCGGTTTGGGCCACAAAACCGGGGGATGGACTTGAAGGCCTGGTTTCCAGGTTTCGGCCATAAAACCGGGGGTGGGAAGTCTGGGAAAAGGACGAGCAGAGCGGTGGCGGCACGTGGCGGCAACCGGTAAGGTTGCATCGAGGCAACGCTACCAGTTGTGCGGGCGTGGCCGTCGGATCACAGCTATCTTCGAGTTGGTCCAGAATAACCCTAGGGTTTAACTGGTTCGCTCTGTAATTAGTGAGGGGTAGAGTAGGAATTAGGATTAGGATAAGTAGAGGGAGACACCCTCCTCCCATTCTATCTCAGTCATTTGCTCTTTTGCTTCTAGGGTTTCCTGCTCTCCCATTCCCTGCTGTAGCGAACTGAGATCCACAGAGAAGAGAACAATACCTCTGTGTCCATGAGATTTTGAGGAAGTGAGACCGTAATCTCACTATTGTAGCGTGTGGTAGCCACACGGTTGCAAATTCGTGGTTGTGATTCGTGTTTTGTTCTTGTTCTTCGTGGGTTGCTTTTCTCCACGTTTTTCCCGTCGATCGATCTCTTTGTTCAGTGCGTCTTTTGCAAATCCGTTTGAACCAAGATGTTCTAGATCGTGAGGCACTTCTTTCCACCGAAGGAATTCACCTCCAACCTCATGAGCCAGTAGATCGATCGATTTTCGTTTCGGGTCAAGTTTTTCTCCCTTTCCCTGAATTTCTTTGATTCATCGATTTGGAGATAGGTTCGAGCCATGATCTCCTAGGAGTAGCTCACTATCCTCCTTGTGACTCATCTCTCCAAGTTTGAACCCTAGAGGTTTCATTTTGGGAGAGTTTGATTCGAATCGGTGGACGAACAGGGGGCTGTCGGGGTGACCGGACGCTGTCATCAGGTTGACCGGACGCGTCCGTTGGTTGAGTGCCACGTGTGGAGTTTCTGTAGACGACCGGACGCTCTCCTTGATCACTGACCGGACGCACAGGTCCTACTATTCATCAAGATTTTTCAGACGACGGGACGCTAGGCTGGTTGAAGACCGGACGCTCCCCTTGTGAGTCCGGTCAGAAACAGTAAGGTCCCAAATCCGTTTTTGCTTGACCGGACGCGTCCGGTGGGTGTTGACCGGACACTGGGTGAGTACGGTCAGTGCTAACTTGCGCTGATTCATCCGCAGTTCGCTTGCCCGTTGTCGGTTTTGATTTCCGGCTTTTTTATTAGGTTTCGAGAGTCGTGTAGTGTCTCGCGGTGCTTCTCGGAAGCATCCACCCTATCTCTAGGGTGGTGGACACTTACGAACTCTAGGGTTTGCTTTTGGGGTTGATTTTAGGGACAGTGGCGACAAGTTTCTGAAAGGAAAGTTTGAAGCTCCCATTCACCCCCCTCTGGTCGCTTTCTGGTAGCACTCTCGGTCCTTCAATTGGTATCGGAGCGGGTTAAGGATCTTCCACCTTAGCCGGTTCTAGATCCACTGAAAGCGACATGGATCACGGCGTGGGCAAACCGCCGTTTTTCGATGGGACGAACTATGCGTATTGGAAGATACGCATGTCGGCTTATCTCCAGAGCATGGGCTCTTCTATCTGGGAGATTTGCAACAAGGAGGATTACGTTGTCTTGGCTGCTCATGTCACTCAGCTTCAGATAGATGAGCACGATGCCAATAGCCGAGCGCCTAACGCTCTTTTCTCCTGTCTGAGCATGTCTGAGTTTGATCGCGTTTCTCACCTCCCCACGGCTCATGAGATTTGGGTGACCCTCATGCGCTTCCATGAGGGAACCACTCAAGTCAAATCCCATCTCTATGAGTCGCACAAGCGGGAGTATGAGAACTTTCGACATATGCCTGGTGAGAGCATAGAGAGTTTATTCGCTCGCTTTTAGGTTATTGTCAACAAGATGAGAGCGAACAAGGAGTTGTTGCCTTTCGACGATCATGAGAGGGCTTTGAAGCTTTTGCATACTCTTGATCGGTCGGTGTGGGACTCAAAGGTCCAGGCGATCATTGAATCGTCTAACTATGAAACCCTCACATGTGACTAGCTCTTTAGTAAGCTCAAGTCTAGTGAGATTGACGCCATGTCGAGGGCTTCTTATGAAAATCATTCTGGCCTGACTATGGCTTTGGTTTCTGGCTCTTCTACTAACACCTCTGGAGGTTCTGCACTCTCTTCACTTTTTGTTGTCACAGAGGAGCAGTTGGAGTCTTTGGGAGATGACGAGTTGGCTTTGCTTGCCAACCGGTTCTCGCGGTTCCACAACAACCACATGAACCGTCGCCGCGGAGGAGGACGCTCGGGATGTTTCGAGTGCGGCGACCCCGACCACTTCATCGCCAATTGTCCCAAGAAGAACAAGCACTCTGGGAAGGGCGATCATGGGCACAAGTATGACTCCAGCAAGCGCAAGGAGAAGCACGCTCCCGCGAGGCACAAGCGAAGGGCGGCTTCGACAAGGAGTACATCAAGAAGAAGTACTTGGAGAAGGCCTAGGCTGAGCAGCGTGCGTTCTTCGCCACGCTCAGCGACGTCGACTGCTCGGATGACGACTCCACTGGCTCAAGCGATGACGAGTCCGGGAAGAAGAAGAGGATCGAGGATGAGCTGAATGGACTTTGCTTCTTCGCCGACGACGAGGGCTTCTGCTCCATGGCCCTTGGTGATGAGGTCGACGGCAAGCTGGAGGACATCCCTCAGAACGATGACGACGATGACACCTCCCAGGTATCTCTGACCCATGACGAGCTTTCTGCTGAGGTCGAGAAGCTTACTACTGCCTTGCTTAGTCAGGATAAGCTGCTTAGGCGTGCCGCTAGAGAGCGCAAGGAGTTTAGGCAGAAGTGGGAGCACACGGTGAGGGAGCTAGAGTTTGCTAAGTCCACCGTGGTCATTTCTAAGGAGATGGAGTGTGAGATGTGCACCAAGCACATGACTGACCTTCTCACTTTGAGAAGTAAGTATGCTGCTTTGGTTGGAGAGGTGGATGAGCTCCGGGCTAGACCCGTGTTGTTGGGTGCATGCAAGACCTGTCCTGGCTTGCAAACTGAGTTGGCAGAGAAGAATGCCAAGATTGAGTCTCTTGAGAAGGTCAGGTCGGGTAGCACTTGTGTGGCTAGGTGCGCTTTGTGTGAGGGTTTGGAGATGGAGATTGCCAATGTGAAGCATGGCAAGATGCAAACCGAGGAGGAAAACACATACCTTCGGACCATCTTGTCATGGGTGTCTTGCAATGAGCCGCAGCTTGGGATGATGATCGCTCAGTTTAAGCGAGCTGCTGGAGGTCCAGGTGTAGGTTTTGCTCCGGGTGTTCATGTTTCTGCTTTTGGGAGGATTGGAGAGTCGAGTGGTCTTAACCCGAGTGAGAAGCCCAACTCCACCACTACTCCCAAACTTACCAAGCTTCCACCCAAAGAGCCTCTCAAGCCTAACACCAAGGACGGAGTGTTTGAGGAACCTCCACGAGTTCCACCCAAGAACCAGCAATGGGCTCCCGAACCAAACCACCTCAAGAACAAGCTGGACACAATGCCACCTATCCAGGAGGAGCTTATGCCACAGAAGGGCAAAGTGATCCAAACCCACAACCGTGAGTACCAACAACCCCCTATGAGAGCGGTGAGGTACCATTGTGAGCATTGTGGGAGAGATGGACACTTGAGTGAGTTCTGCTTTCGGCGCAAGAGAGAGGAGCGCCGTGCCAGGGAGATGAACAATCCGGACATGTACCATCCTTTCCATGATGTACATGTGCCGAATGTTCAGAGGAGAGCTGCTAGGCCTAAAGGTCCAATGCCTCAAGGTCCTAGGCGTCAGGGAGGTGTTGCCCGACGGGGTCCTGACTTTGCAGGATATGGACCCCGTGGCAGAGGCTTTGTTGAGCGTTTCCCTCCACCGCGTTTTGACTATCGCGATGGACGCTCTTTCCTTAGCGGACCACGTTTTCCTGTGTGTGGTGATCGCTTTCCCCGTAGGCGTGGTAGGAATGGTTTTTATACTGATCATTCTTTTGAGCAGCCGGCCCAACACTGGTACTCTTCCTACTTCACTAACCGCAGTGTTGGACCGTATGCTCACCCTATGTCTTTTTATTGATGTAGGTAAAACAATTGGAGGACATTTGGTTGGTGGATTCCAGTTGCTCGAGGCACAGGACCAGAAATGCCAAGTGGTTCTCCAGTCTTAGTCCTGTTGCCGGAAAGGAGTTTATCACCTTCGGTGACAATAGTAAAGGTAAAGTGTTGTCTCGTGGGTCGGTGCGAGTTAATGAGCACTTTGTGTTGCGTGATATTGCTCTTGTTTCTAACTTGCATTTTAACCTTCTCTCTATTTCGCAACTTTTTGATGATGACTATGAGATTCGTTTAAACCGAATCTCAGCCACATTTTAGATCCTCAGGGCAATATTGTATGTTTGATTTCGCCCTTTGGGAAAGTCTTTCGTGCGAATTTCTCTGAGTCGTTTGGATTTTCTCGTTGTCTTGTGGCTGGTCCTTCCTCCTCTGATCTTTGGAAGTGGCATAGGAGACTCGGTCACCAGAGCTTCGACTTGCTTGCAAGGCTTAGCTCACTTGGCTTAATCCGAGGATTGCCCAAGTTGTCGATGGAGAAGGACCCTGTTTGCCATTCTTGTAGACATGGAAAGATGGTTGCCGCTCCCCACCATCCAGTGACTCAGGTCATGACACAGTGCCCTGGAGAGCTTTTACACATGGACCTTGTTGGTCCGGCTCGGGTGAGCTCGGTTGGGGGTAAGTGGTACGTGCTTGTTGTTGTTGATGATTTTTCGAGATATTCGTGGGTCTTCTTTTTGACTGAGAAGACTGAGACTTTCTCTTTTGCTCGCAATCTGATTTTGCGTCTTCAGAACGAGTTCCCTATGAACTCGATGCGAGCTATTAGAAGTGATAATGGTTCTGAATTCAAGAATTCGGATTTTGAGAAGTTTTGTAACTCTTTGAGTTTGGAGCATCAGTTTTCTTCCCCCTACACACCACCCCAAAATGGTGTTGTAGAGAGGAAGAATCGGACCCTTGTAGAGATGGCCAGGACGATGCTCGATGAGCATAGGACTCCTAGGCGGTATTGGGCCGAAGCTATGAACACTGCATGCTATATTTCCAATCACATTTTTCTCCAAGCTTTCTTGAAAAAGACCTCTTATGAGTTGCGTTTTGGTAGACAGCCCAAAGTGAGTTACTTTCGAGTTTTTAGTTGTGTTGACGCTCACTAATGCTCATAATTAACCATCAACTATTGCATGAAATGAAACTAAATGAATCACAAAGCATAGTTGTAGGGTTTGAAACTAACAAGTTCCACGAGTTTTGGTGCTCTCACTTGTTTTGCAGGATTATCAATATTTCACCATATAAAAGTATCTCAAGTGATGAAACAGAGGACACCATTGCGAAGACCTTGTCGAGACAATCGAAACAGACATATGGTTTGCTACATTTGGAGTCCCAACGAGAGAGTCCTCGATGGATATGACTTGGATGATTCTAGAACATTCCAGAACATTCCAGAAGACAAGAGAAGGCGACCCACGGAAGGCGGGGCCCACCTGTCATAGGGGCAGACCGACCGGTCTCCTCTATGGACCGACCGGTCGGGTATTGGGCCCAATTTTGTCCCCCTTCGCGTGATGCACTCCAACCGACCTCTCCAACACGTTTTGGCCCATTTAAGCCCAAGTGCATATGACGAAGGATTTAGTACCACATCACTTGCCCAAGGTGGAGGGGAGGCCAGGAGCCCCTATATAATAAACCCAGGACCCCCCTGAGGCAGAACACCATCATGGAGTTGTAGAGGCGTCCCTCGAATGGATAACCTCTCTTCTTTATGTAATTAGGTTTAGATTTTCCAATGTAATAGATTAGCTCTAGTCGGGAGTTAGGGAGAGCGGAGCTGCGCTCCGGTTCCGGAGGAGTCTACAGAGTTTCGGTATGTCTTTGAATATTTTCTTTGTAAGACTTATGATTTAATATATTTATCTTCTCTATTTACTTTATGCTTATTATATGATTAGTATAGTTGTTATATCTTGGCATGGGATCTTTGTTCGTATTGAGAGCTCTAGTTATCCTAGGTAATTAGAGTAGTAATCGATAGATTAGACATGGTGTTTAGTCTATAGGTTACCTGAGGTTGCGCTCAATCCCACGGAATAGTTGTGGTAGCCCCAGGGGTGACAGCTCTGTTAGGCCTTCGTAGTCCACCACGTTCGGATTGATGTTTCGTAGAGCTTTTGGCAGCCTTCTCCCAACTACCTTTTTCCCAGTCTTCTTCGAGAGTTGGAAAGGACCTGCTGCTCCAAAGTGCCAATGTTTATGACTGCTATATCTTTTCATCTTTGTTACCTTAGAACCCAAGTGATAGAGAAGTGCATAGGAACCTTGATCTCTCCCGTTGTCCTCCCACTATAGTTATCTAGTTGTCATTGAATTATCTTCGATGTGCTTTCATTATCATATCATATATCATTCACTCCTGCTTTAGTCTAATTAATACTCTAAGTTAGTAGATGCATGATAGTGAGTTATCAGATTCTTGACACTAGCTTCCCAGTGGTAAAATATAAATAACGATCCTGAAATACTCCCGGTAAAATGCTACAATGGTGTTCTGTGCGCTTGCGGAATCTTTCATATTCTTTTTGCGTTAACAAACGTCAACAAGCATTTTTGGCGCCGTTGCCGGGGAAGCAATTGGTGTAAAGATTTTGATAATGATCTTGATGTCTGCTAATTTAGTATACCACTAGCTTTAGTAGGATTACCCCTTGTTCTGTTGAGTGTGGAATAGACAGGACATCAGACGTCGTTTCGACCTTATGGCGAACTTCCACAAGAATGAAGAACCCAGGGTGCCTGAACATTCAAGATCCATCATTAATTATGGAACCCTGCCATCTCACAGGTTTGTGTATACATATATATATTATTCTAACCATGTGTAGATCGGAAAAAAGGTCGTCGTCACAAGAATTCAACTCCCATCTCATGTGACGGATAGTTACGCTGCGCCACTCACAAGTTCCAGTTGTGAATCGTGGTAAGTATGATCAAGGTGAGACAGTCTTGCTCATGGACTTTAAACTTTATGAGTAGTTATCTTTTTAATTTCTTGCATTCACTGCATGTTTACTTTGAATCATTCTTGCACCCACTTCATTTAGTTTAATTTTTCTTTTATCAAATCCACATCATGTTTAGTTCCTTATATGCATTCATGTCATCTGCATCTAAAAATAATAATAATAAATGATAAAAAAATATTCCTCACAGTGATCATACTTTTTCATCTCCATCTGAATAAATCTCTTTTATGCCTTCATGCTACCTTTGTCGATGCTAGTATATTTTGGTTTGAAAGTACTTCATGGGTATTTCCATAGGCTTTTAAATTAAGCGTGGTGCTTAGGTTAAATAGTCTACCTTAATCAAATTAGACATGGAGTTTGGTTTGATTATTGATCTGAAATTAGCTTGTGTAGACATTGGATATTTTGTTGGACTAACCACTGCAGAGAACTCTTAATACACTTTGGGAAACTCCTGAGATGAATTCACATCAGAGATGAAGCAAGGCATACGATGAACTGCACAAAGAAGACTCAGCTCATTCATCATGATGAAAGAACTGTGAGTATTAAAGTTTATTTAAATTCATCTTCTATTGCAAGTTATCTTTTGCCTTGAACCATGTTAATATGCAGCCAACACATAAAACACTAGTCTATGCTAAAGTAATCCTAAAACCATCTTTTTTATTAGCATGGATGAATAACGCATAAGTTGTGGATAACAACCCACGTTTCAAATTCAGCACAATCCTTCAGGTATGTGTCCACTAACATTTTGTAGGAGATGAGATTTGCTTGTTCATGGTGTGAACTTAAAGATCCAAAAACCCAACCTGTGGATAGACAAAACTCATCATCAGACAAGTCACTAGTGATGTCAAAGGCAGCCAAGCTTTGAGCCATTCCAAGGCCTAAGCCAGGACACTGATGACGAGTAGGATGCAACTCACCCCGTATGGGTCAATCTATGCCTACGCTCATCATTGTCAAAGACATCAACACCGACACCAACAACAAATATGAGGGAGACGATATGCCACTACATTATAACATCTATGTGTCGTTCGAAGGAAGTTTGTTGGTGGTTCACTATGAAGACAAGCAGTGGAAGTTCTCCTCATGTCTAATTATTGCAATACAAGAGCTAGTTTGGAGGGGTGATGTGGAAGAACTACAACAACAACAAGACCTACAATTTCAACTCATGAACATGTTGCTGAAGAAATTTGGGCATCCACCTACATCACAAGCTAGCTTGGGAGACACGATTCCATTGTCCAGATCTGCTTTATGATCAAGGGTAGGAAGGAGAAATCCAGCTTCAAGACACTTTGATCTCCTACTCATCACTTTGACGCCATCCCAATTAAGGAGAAGAATATGATCCATCACTCATTCTTGGAAGATCGTTTTTGAACACCACCAATGTGTCATTTATGTCGGACCTAGAGATGTCCACTTTTGGATCTTCGATCAAAGGGATTGCTGCTTTTTCAGCAACTACACCACTTATGAGCAGCCGAAGAAAACCAAGAGAAGACGTTGACTCAACCGATAAAGGAAGAACCTACTGCCAGGAATTGAGGGGGACATCATGAAGGATTGTTGACACTGGTTAACTATCATAATTAAGAGATAAATAAATATGAAAAGGGCAAGAATTTGATCACCAACAAAGGTTTAGGGTTTCAACTGACAATATTCCACGAGCTTTGGTGAGTTATGATTCTGCAGGGACTAAACCAGGAAATCGGCACCAATAGCTTCCCATAGAAGGAAACCTTCGGGAGATAACGCAACCACCACGTCGAGATACTTCTAGAAGACTCCAGAGGACGTAAGAAGACACCACAAGGAAGGACACCAGCAGAGGCCGACCTATGGGACCTACCGGTCCCATAAGGCCCACCGGTCGGTCGGCCACAGAGGCCCCACGCTTTCGTCTTCTGCAAGCTACTTCCACCGACCTCCAGGATGCATCTCAATCGTACCTCAAGTCGGTTTGATCCAAGGGCCACGGTTCATTGCCCAGGGCTATATAAACAGCCCCTGACCCCCCTCTCCAGGCAATAGGGCATCAGGCAATACATTCATCAGGGTTAGATCAATCAGAAGGAGATCAATCGGAAGCTTTAGGACTACATCCACCTAGATTAGTAGATAGAATAGGATTAGAGGAGGCAAGCTTCGCTTGGAGTCCTGATCTAGTCACGAGAAGGCTCGGTAAACCCAAGATCTTCTCTCTTGTATTAACATTATGGATCTATTTCATAATTGCTCTTCTAGTTCATCATTGTTCTTCATTGTTTATGTTCTAGTTCATCGTCTAGTTCATGTTCATCGTCTAGTTCAGCTTCTAGTTCATAAACTTGTTCTAGTTCATGTTCTAGTTCGTACTTTGGTTCTTCTCGATGATCTAATTCACCTTATTGTTCATCATCGTGTTCTAGATAGCAATACAATTGATATGATTAAGACATCAATGATTATATTCTTAGTTATAATGCTTATAGTCTGCTTTGATTATATGTTTGGCATAGATAGTTCATCATTATGTTTATACTCATGTTCGTATAGCGCTCATCTTAAAGTACAACAGGTGGGTGATAAATGATGTGTAGGCGTGGTGCCTATACATTATTTATCTGCGAATGCGTCCTATGTTCCGGATAGAGTGGTAGATCACGGGTGTGACAGACCTGTTGAGTCCTCTGTATTCCACCTCCCGAATATAGTGTTCAGCATGGCTCAGTTAACTCATGGTTTAAGGGTTACTTTGTTTGACACCTTAATTATGGAGTTGTCTCTTGATTATAAATATGATGTGACCTAGCCAATGATTGCCAAATATGTTTGCCCTAATCAATGTATGCTATAACTTATAATTAGAATAACTTAGGAATGTTTCTTATTAATACCTGTTCTAATCATCACTTGCTAGGCAGTACTATTCTAAGATTATCCTTGATTGATCTGATCTCTGTTATCATTTATCATTTACTATTATCATTTACTCTGTAACCTGATCCCTGTTTGAAGTAATTAGTGTGTGTGCCATAATGAGTGTTGTTAAGTCCTCATTAATATAATACCATCATACTTTGAATTGATTAGTCTCTAGGCTAAATATAAATAATGATACCTGAGACTAGCTTGGGTGAAATGCTTCTACAATGAGTATACTTATCTATGCGCTTGCGGGCAAATATTTATCTTTAAATCCAGTGCCCTGATATAATTACATTGCTAGCTTCATGTTGGGGATGACAACTTGACGTTAAGTGAAGTTAGTAGTGTCCCGTACACTCTTTAGTGCCTTCGCTAGTTTATTATTTTATGTGACTCATTCTTAGAGTGATTCCATTAAGGAGTGTCAACAAGCATTTCTGGCGCCGTTGCCGGGGACCACATCAATTCAATTAGGGATGGTACCTAGGGTTTTTCATTAAAATCTTTATGAACACTAATAAGGACATTGCATTAGCAGCATTTAAAATGGTAGCTAGAACATATCATTTTACTTACACACATGTGATAATGCACTAATTATTTACTTTTATAGGCTTACCCTGGCTTTGTTTATCTTTTATATCTTATGCAGGGTGATGTATGACTGGTTTCGAACTTCCGAACAACTACATTGAGGATCCCGAAGCTTTGCTAAGAAGAACTAGACGCAAACTTAAGAGACCCTCAGCACCATTACCAGAAGTTAGCCAGATAAGAAGAAGCCTAACACCAGTGTTGGACACCATGGCCGACAAGACATCAGGACTGGACCAACAGTCAATGTGGGAGACAACGGATTTGAACTCAAGCCAGCTTTGATCAACATGGTGCAAGCTAATCAATTTTGCGGAAAGGCACATGAAGACGCAAACGCTCATCTCCAACACTTTCTGGAGATTTGCAGCACTTTCACCATCAAAGGAGTCGAAAGAGACGCCATTCTACTTTGCTTGTTCCCATTCTCACTCTTGGGAAAAGCAAAACAATGGTTCTACACCAACAAAGACAAAAACACCTCGTGGGCGATCTGTTCAACTGCCTTCCTAGCAAAGTTCTTTCCAGTGGGCAAGACGAACGCCCTCCGTGCCAAGATTTCAACTTTCCAGCAACAACATGAAGAATCAATCCCAGAAGCTTGGGAACGCTTTCAAGACTACATATCAGAATGCCCTCACCATGGGATGGAGAATTGGCTACTCATGCAGACCTTCTACCACGGGCTCACTGTTGACGTTTGTTAACACAAATAGAATATGAAAGATTCCGCAAGCGCACAGAACACAATTGTAGCATTTTACCGGCAGTATTCCAGGATCGTTATTTATATTTTACCACTGGGAATGTGACACCCTAGTGTCAAGCACTGCATTAGAAACTTCATTAGCTACTAAAGGAGCATAAGCAATGCATTGCATCATTTCATGTGCATATGTGTGCTTTTTGCCTTTTGTTTATTTATTTGGCTTTATTTGTATGTAGAGGATTTAAAAAGGGTATTCAGAAAAAGTGTCTTATATGAAGGTTGTAGAGAAAAATATTTTGAGCAACTTTTATGTTTGGGTCAAAACCTAGTTTGGAGTTTTTGAAACTGTTTTTGAGTGGTCAAACTTTGAAAAGAATTTGGAAAAAGAAAAAGGAAAACGATTTTTCCCGGCGCCAACCCTTCCGGCCCAACTCGCGCGCGCTGGCCCAGCTCGCCCGCTCGCGTGCGCCGACCCGCTCCCGCACTCGCCCGCGTGCCGCGCGCGCCGCGCGCTGCCGCCGCTGACACGCCGCGCCGTACGCCGGCCGCAACCGCCACGTGGCCGCCGTATCCTGCCGAGGATCCTCGCCGGCCACTCCTCGCTCGATCCTCTCTCACCCGAGCACGCAAGCTATCTCCCCCGGCCACTCTCCGCTCGCCTCGCCTGCCGCGTCCGCTCGCCGTGCACGGCATCACCCGCGCTGCCTCGCCGACCGCGCTGCCGTGGCCCCGCCACGACCACCGGCCGGTCAAGCCGATCAAAACCCCAAGCACCCCCTTCACTCCCTCGCTCACCGCGCACACAACTACCACTCACTCTCGCTTTCACTCCCTCTCCACTCCCACGAACACGCAAGCGTCCGCCACCCTCGCCGGCCGTTCACCACCATCACTCCCCTCCGCCGTTCCGGCCACACCGGACCACCACCATCCAATCCCTCTTGCCAGCCTCTCCGCCTACACCGTGCACACGCCGTGCGCACGTTGTCGTCCCCGACCAGGCCCCATCACCGCCGGAGGACGAAACGCCCCCTTCGGTTCGTCGTCGCCACCGCAGAGCCCACATCGTCGTTCCTCCCCGACACGACCTCCAGCATCTACCTCCTTCGCCGTCAAGCATCACCAAGCCAAGGCAAGGTGAGAACACCACCTAGCTTCAACGCTATCGCTCTCTCCCACCCCTTCTTCCCCGGCTGAGCGCCATGGCCGTCCGCCGCGGCCATGCACGAGGCCAAGCTCTCCTGGAGCCATCCGAGCCAAACCGACCCACTCACGTAGCTCCCTAGGGTTCACGAAGCACTGCGCACGCGCCAATTTCTCCGGCGACTGCCGGACACGGCCAAGCCGAGCCTCACCGCCGCCACCGTCCGCCATGGCTCGTCGCCGGCGAGCTACGGTCACCCTCTGGCCAAACCAACACCACCGCTGGATGCGCCTCGTCGAGACGAGTCTATCGAGCCTAGCCTCACCGCCGGCGACCTCACCGTCGACGAGCTTTCATCGGTCAACCATTCTCCCCTGTTTTCCGTCTCGCCCGAGCCTCCGAGCCAGGCCTCGGACGGGCGATTGATTTTCCGTCTCGCCCGAGCCTCCGAGCCAGGCCTCGGACGGGCGATTGATTTTCCGTCTCGCCCGAGCCTCCGAGCCAGGCGTCGGACGGGCGATTGGTTTTCCGTCTCGCCCGAGCCTCCGAGCCAGGCCTCGGACAGACTTTGTTTTATCATCTCGCTCGAGTTAGGCCTCGAGCGAACCCTCGGGCGCTGTCTCGTTCGAGCTAGGCCTCGAGCGAACCCTCGGGCGCTGTCTCATTCGAGCTAGGCCTCGAGCGAACCCTCGGGCGCTGTCTCGTTCGAGCTAGGCCTCGAGCGAACCCTCGGGCACCGTCTCGTTCGAGCCGGGCCTCGAGCGAACACACCTTCCGCCGTGCGCTCGAGCCAGGTTGGGTCGAGTTGGACCTGGTTCACGCAAGCCAAGCCAGGAGATTTCAAATGTTTTTCTTTTAGGGTTTTATTTTCCAGAGATGCTTGTTATTTTTGGGTAGCACGTTTTACAAATCCAAAAGGAGTGTTTTCAGTTTTTCTAGTTTGTTTATGAGTAGATCTACCATGAAAAAATATGAAAGTATTTTTGGTAGAAGTTTATTTTGCTGTTTTCATTTATTCAGTTTATGAGCTTTTGTTTAGATAAATGGTTATATATGTTTTATGGTTGAGATAATTCTTGGAAAATTTTGTGTAGGTTTATTATCCTGTTTTACACCTGTGAAAAATATGTGATGTACTGTTTATGTGGAAAAAGTTTCTGTTATGGTTTAAAGTCTTGTTTAGCTGATTTCTTGGAAATAATGTTAAGGTGTTTTATATGTCAAAATAAAATCTGGGAAAATTTCTGTAGTCTCTGTTCATGACGTCCAAGCTAAGAAAAATGTAAGCATGATCTGTTATGTGAAAAATCTGAAGTTGCTTTACAAATGTACCTTTCTGTGTTTTCCTTTGGAAATTCATGTAAGAAATAATATAATGTTTCTGTTCGTGGAACTTTCTTGATAAGCATAAAATGTGAAGTAGAATCTGGGAAAAATATGAAGTTGAGTTTATCACCCTTTTCCAGTAGGGGTGTAGTTCAAGTGGCTTAATTTGGGATAGATTTGTTTATTTTGTGTAGGCTTGTATGTTTATGCTCTGGCCACAAGTTTTCTGCAGTAGAATGCTTTTGAGTAAAAGAAGTCAGAAAAATTATGAACTCTGCTGTTTGACACATTTTGGATAAGGAGCTAGTTCAAAGTACCTTTTGAGCAGTTTATTTGTTATTTTTGCATCTGCAGCTCTGTATTTTATTTTTTGGCTGGAAATTGTTCAGTGGAGTTCAGCAACTGTTGTTTACCTTCTGGAATTTTTGTGGATTTTTCTGAGTCCAGAAAAGTGCACTTGCATTTCAAACCTAAGTTTCTTTTGAATTATTAGATAAGAAAAAGGGTGAATAAATGGATTTTGTTTTATAAAATAAATAAGTATTTGCCTCAATGTAAAAAGCGGTTCAACAAGTCGGTTTTGTTGGTTTGCAAGAAATGCTTTTCTCATACCACACATCGTGCACCGCATTGCAAATATTTATTATTCGTCGCATGCAATAGGATCGACACTCCTGGAGCCCGAGCAGGAGCCAGAAGCAATCGCCGAGCAGCAGATTCCGGAGCTCCAGCAAGCCGAGGAAGTCAACCCCGCCAGCGACACTAACTTGCCCGAGTGCCCCTCCCACGAGGCCTCGGTCTTCACCCAAGGCAAGCCCCGGAGCATTCTAAGTCTCCCAGTATTTACAATTAAATTACTTGAGTCCTTTTATATTGTGATGCATTAGGTTTAGGAGTTGAATGAATCCTACTTGCTGCATTACCATTCCTTGTTATTGATTAGTATCTACCTTGTTATCCTGTTATTTAAATACAATATAGAATTGCTTAGTCTGCTTAATAAAAGTAGTAGTTAAGGATGTTTCCGTAATACCCGGATGGGTATTTATCGGATCACGGTTGGCTATATTTGCTATCGTGGAAAAGAACCGGAGTAGTAATGAAATACGGTCAACGGGATGGCAGGGCACAAGTTCGGAAACTTGGGGCAGTCCATTCGTTGGATCGTGTAGGTTTGTATAGATGTTGGCCCTCGTTCATTTTTGAACGTGCCCTTTTACTTAGGGATATGTCGGTGCTATAATCATCGACCCCAAAGCCGGTTAGAAGCTGTTCGAGCCGGTCTCAACCCGTGTCGTGCCCTCTAGTATGGAAATTGCGATCTGCCGCGTGAGACCATCGCCAGGTTCCAATTGGGCGGTCCGTGCTGTGAGCCGCGACGATTACCACCACGAACAAGCATCGAGCGGTTGCCCAATGCATGGACCCGACGGGGAAAGTGTGGGCTGGTATTAAAGGTCTTTCATCAGCTGATTTGGAATTCGATTCGAGTCGCCGTCTCCCCCGGTTAGTGGGAAACTATGGCGAGCTTCACCACGATACAACTCCATGTGATGATTTAAGGTTCAACTAAAATGTGGATAAGTCAACCGGATATGGTTATATTATTGATTGATAGATTCAAGTGAGTGCTCTAGTACAGGTGAAAAACCTAGAGTTAAGGAATAGGTCTAAAATTGATGGCTCATCATTACCATTAATTACCTCTATTTACAATTGAGCTTTTCGCAACTAAAAGATCCCAGCTCCACCCGAAAAGGCCTTGCATACCCTTGGAGTCTTTATTTTCAGTTGGACGGGTAAGTCTAGCTGAGTACATTCCCGTACTCAGGGTTTATCCCGTTTGTTGCAGATGTCCAGGTCTACTTTGGTTATTGTAAGCACTGCCTCTACCCGGTAGAAGGTGATGAGGAGTAGGCCCAGGGCAGGGTCGTCCAGAAGCTTTTCCCTTTTCTTTTGCCGTACTGAGACTATTAGTGGCACATTATCTGAAACAGGAAGAGTGAGTTGTGTCGAGTGGATTTATCAAAACAATGTTTATTTGGACCACGTGTGTTGTGGTCGTGTTCAAACTTATTTAAGCTTTCGCACTTTTAAAATTTGGTTTGTAATAACTCTGTTTTAAATTCGCACTCTGATGTTTAAATTTGGTTCCATTTTCGCTGTGATGTATCTTTACGAATGTGATCCTTGAACAATGCGATCCTGTATGATGTATGGTGTTAGAAATCCTTCGTGATTTCCAGACTACCGGGGTTATATGGGTTCAAGTATCAGTCGAAGTCAGACGAAATTGGCTAAGATAAAACTTGAGCTCTTATAATCAGAACGGTTCCGCCACAGCTTGGTATCAGAGCATGGTTCAAGTGATTACCTTCGTAGAGAGCTATTTTCGAACTAAATGGGTATTTCAAAACTATTTTTTTAAAAAACTATTTTCGATTACTAAGTGTGCCCAGTCTCGTCCTTAAGCCCTATACTAGGATTCAGGTGGCTTAACTGCTAATAGGGTTCAGGGTTTTGCTTCATGCTGGATCTTTATTTGCTGGTCCATTCTCGGGGAAAAGAGAATGTGTCGATCGCGAAAACATGCATAAAATGATTTTGTGAGATAGGAGAGCATGACCGTCCAACCGTCGGTCTAGGTGAGAGTTCTTATACCAAGTATGTGCGAGCTCCACGCGGACACATACGAGGGTATCAATGTTTTCAAGGGTGTTTTCTATGTTGGTGCATGGTGTTTAGTGTTGGCTTCTATGTATTTTGCGCATATTGGCCAATACTCAATTGTTTTATCATTGGAAATTTCTTTGGGCTGAAATGAATCTTCTGCAGGTACACTAACTATGCGAACGAGTAGAACGTGTAGATAACGCATGAGGGATCGTTCTTGCCACCGACTAGAACGTTAGGACTTACGAGTCATATTAGTGAGTGAGAACGTAAGTACGATCATGCATCATGTTATATTCATGCATTTACATTACCTCCCCTTAAATTAAAAGTTGTCTCTTTTCTATAAAATATGCCAACTTAATATCCGTCTCACGAGAGTTCGAAACTCTTTTGTTCTACAGATGGCCCGGACTAAGCTGACTGCTCGCAAGGCCACCGGAGGCAGAGGAGTTCCGCGTCATCGCTTGGCCACCAAGCTGACCCGGAAGACGTTCTTGTCCTACTTCGGGCTGCCGACTATCCTTTGGAGGATTCTACAGGCCATGGGCTATGAGGAGGGACAGGAGCCCAGGTACTCGTGGCAGAAGGAGATCTACGGGCAGGATTCCCTGGTAATGGTGCAGATCAAGGTCAAAGCCTTGCCTGCCAAGCCTCACTGGACAGGGTGGACAGAGATCACCAGAGGCATGTGCGCCAAGGATGGAGCTAACAGGGCAGCGTATCTTGTGTTGAAGGATATCATCGCCCGCTTCCCCGCCGACCTAGCCAGTGCGATGGCAGGGGTGTTTCCATGTGGATCACCTTTTCCCTTGCGCTGGGGACAGACATTGGAGGCAGTCCTGACAGGAAGCCCGGAGGAGAGGTTCTACTGTGAGATGCCTGCGATGAGCGCCACCGGAGCTTTGTTGGGTGTATGTGAGAGTTTGGAGCACACTCTCGGGAGCATGTCCTTCACCCTCACAGCCACCTACCAGAGCAAGAGAAAGCTTCAGGAGGACTTCAACGCTGAGGTTGCTCGTCTGCAGGAGAGGATTCAACAGGTCACTATTGAGCGTGACGACGCCCGCACCACAGCAGCAGCACAGTCCACTGCCAGGACAGTTGCAGAGCAGATGTACCTGACCACCGCTCTTCAGAGGGATGAGGCCCGCACCGCACTCGACCAGCTTAGAGAGGGAGCCCACCTGTTGATACAGCAGATCCACGGACAGCAGGCCTACATCGACCAGCTCCACGAGGCCGTCCACCAGATGCATCACGCCGCGCAGGAAGCCGCCGCCCCAGCAGCTGAGGTTCCGGATCCCCAGGACGGAGAGGTCTTTGGTCCCGACGCCCCACCAGAGGAGGATCATGCTGACGAGCCGATGGTTGACGTCGTCGCCGAGGACGCTGCACCCGCCGCTGGAGACCCTTGAGCGTTAGCTGTTAGAGATCGTTTTCTTTTGCATAGCTTGAGCTTGCTCGCTAAGTGATGTAACACCCGAGACATGTGATGGTTTATGTTTCAATGTTGATGGCATGAAAGCTTTTGGACAAAGTCCGGACTTCGATCCGGCATCTTTTATGGAAATCCGTCATTTGCATGTCTAATTTTGAGCGATTGTTTTGTGATGTTGTATGGAAATGAGTAATTATACTTGGTCATGTGCTAAATTTTCGAATTATGTACAGCGCAGTATTTATTCATGATCGATGTGACATCACCTAATGATTGCTTATTAATGAGATATGCAGATGCCGGCACACACTCGCAGCCAGCGTGGGCAGGGGGCAGGATAGGAGGAGAATCTGCCACCTCCCCCACCGCCGCCTGAAGGACCGAAAAGCTACCCGAAAGCGACCAGAGGGGGGGTGAATGGGAGCTTCAAAATTTCCTTTCGGAAACTAGATGCCACTGTCCCAAAATCAACCCCAAAAGCGAAACCTAGAGCTTGCTAATGTCCACGACCCTAGATGTAGGGTGGATGCTTCCTAGAAGCACAGCGGGACACTAGACAACCCTAGAAAGCCAACCCAAAAGACGGAACTCAAATCCGATCAAGAATGAACGAGCCGCGAACGAAAACGCGCGAAACAGCAGCGACCGGACTCTGGCTTGCGTCCGGTCAGCAGGGACCGGACGCGTCCGGTCGTCAGAAACCGTCTCTGGGAGCTCTCTGGAAACGACCGGACTCACGGGTACGGAGCGTCCGGTCGTGAACAGTGCGTCCGGTCAGAAACAAACAAGAACACACGAGACTGCGCAGAAAAGCACTGACCGGACTCTGGCTGCGTCCGGTCTGTGAGCACCGGACGCGTCCGGTCGTGCGAAAACGATTTTCGGAGCTCTCTGGAACTGACCGGACTCTGTGAGATAGAGCGTCCGGTCGGTTCTCCTGCGTCCGGTCAGAATCAAACACGCGCAGTGAACAGTAACAGAGGCGAGTCCGGTCAAGCAAAATGCCGAGCGTCCGGTCGGTCTACAGAGAACCACGCGACGAGCTGTTCAACGACCGGACTCTCAGAGCGTGCGTCCGGTCGACCCGAGGCAGCGTCCGGTCACCCCGTGAATTCACTGTTCGTCCACCGATTCGACTAGAACTCACCCAAAACAAATCCTCTAGGGATCAAACTTGATGAGTCAAGTCACAAGGAGGTTAGTGAGCTATCTCTAAGAGATCATGGCTCGAACCTAACTCCAAATCGGTGAATCGAAGAATTTCGGGGGAAGGGAGGAAAAGTGACCCGAAACGAAAAATCGATCGATCTCCTAGACCGTGAGGTTAGAGGATGATTCCTTCGGTGGAAAGAAGTGCCTCACGATCTAGAACAACTTGGTTCAAACGGAATTGCAAAAGATGAACCGAGCAAAGAGATCAAGCGACGGGAAAATCGTGGAGCAAAAGGATTCCGCGTAGAACACAAGTAAAACGGAAATCACAGCCACGAACTCGAATCAAGGACGCAAATCAAGCCATCGATCAGTGCTCCAAGGTGAGGATACGGCCTCACTTCCTCAAATCAACAGTACACAGAGTGGAGTCTCTCTGCGGATCTCAACTAGCTAAAGCAGGGGTGTGGGAGAGTGGAAACCCTAGGAAATGAAAGCTCTAACTGCGATTGAGATTGAGATAGGGAAGAGGGTGTCTCCCCTAGACTACTTATACTAACCTAGCCTAAGTCTATTTCCTACTCTACCCCTCACTACTGTATTTACAGAGCGGACCAGCCTAACCCTAAGGCTATTCTAGTCCACCCGCTGGTGGTAGGTAGATCCGACGGCCACGCCCGCACGGTCTTCCGCGTCGCCTCCACGCAACCTTCAGATCGCCGCCACGTGCCGCCACCACTCTGCACCCCCGGTTTTGTGGCCCAAACCGGGAAACCAGCCTTTTCCATCAGCCCCCGGTTTTGAGGCCCAAACCGGGAAACCAGCCTCCAGCCCGAGTTTTGTGGCCCAAACTCGGAAACCCTCAGCGCCCGAGTTTTGAGGCCCAAACTCGGAAACCGGCCCACGCCCAGGTTTTGAGGCTCAACCTGGAAACCGTCGCGCCCAGGTTTTGTGGCTCAACCTGGAAACCCAGCACCCAGGTTTTGAGGCCCAAACCTGGAAACCGTCCACCGTTGGTTTTTCCCGGGCTCTACCAACAAACCGGCGTCGTAGAGGGGATGCACCGCCTGTGCACCCCTTCCACCGACATGATCACACTTCTCCGCTTGTCGCTGTCGCAGGCTGCCAGCCACCACAGCTGATCCTCCGGCCTCCAGTCCATCAGTCCAAGTCCACGTCCGCCCTTCACCGTCCGATACATCGGCATGGCACGTCCGCCGCACGGCACGCCCATCCTTCATCGCGCCCGGTCCGTCGGCACGGCACGTCGCAACTTGACCTTCACCCGCCATCGATCACTGTCTCCGTGCTCGACACCTGCACAACACAAGCCAAAGAACATGCGCATCATCTCCGTTGACAATCACTCATCACACAGAGACTCGGCATACACCCATGTATCCGCACCGCCGATGACGCCGGAAGCGTTCTTTGGCCAGTTCTTGGGTAGCCAAAGGAATATGGAGGAGATGCAGAGGCACATGGAGGCCACCCTCCGCAATATCGCTAACAACACTGCGCAGCAGCATCATCAACGCCAAGGCCCAGAGCCCAACCAGTACAGCTCCTACCGTGACTTTTTGGACACTCGCCCTCTTGTGTTCAAGGAAGCCGCCGAACCGCTTGAGGCTGATGAGTGGCTCAACTCCATCACCCTGAAGTTTCGTCTGCTTCGTCTGACAGAAGAGCTCAAGGCGGAGTACGCCGCCCACATGTTGGAAGGACCCGCAGGTTTGTGGTGGGCCCAGTACCGTGCATCCTTGCCAGTAAATGTGCGTGTCACTTGGGATCAGTTCTCCACCTCTATGCGCAACCACTACATCCCTAGTGGTCTGATGGAAATGAAGGTTGCAGAGTTCATGAGGTTATCTCAGGGAACTAGGTCTATGTCCGAGTACCTCCACAGTTTCAACAACCTAGCTCGCTACGCCCCAGACTTTGTTGATACTGAGGCCAAGAAGATCGCAAGCTTCAAACGTGGCATGAGTGCCGCCATGCTTTCCAAGATGGGCAACAGTCACCGCACCACCTTCAGTGACTTCGTCAGCGACTGCCTAAATCAAGAGGCCAATGACAGCCGGCTAGCGACAGAGACGCGTCGTCGTGCAAATGAAGGAGGTTCATCCCAGCAGAGGACCCCTTTCGGAGCACGCGCCCCATATCGCCCGCCTATCACAGGAGCAAGATACCGACCCCCGCAGAGGAAGATCACCACCAACCATTCCCGTCCTAGTTATCAGAAGCCCTACACCGCTCCCATGATAAACAAGAACAAAGCAGGAAGTGCAGGAGGTTCCAAGACCCCGTACGTGATTGGTCCATGCTACAACTGTGGCCAAACTGGACACTTGTCACGTCAGTGCCCTCGCCCAAAGAAGCAATACACTCAGCCCCCACCTCGCACCGGTCATGTGCATCACACCACCGTGGAAGAAGTGCCAGAAGGAGAGCCTGTCACCGCTGGTACGTTTCTTGTTAATCAATGCCCCGCAGTCGTGCTGTTTGATTCTGGAGCATCGCATTCTTTCATAAGTGAGAACTTTGTTTTGAGAAGTAACCTTGAGTTGATAGAGTTAGACCGGGGATATCAGATAAGTTCCGCCGGAGCTGTTCTCTCCGCGCGAAAAATGGCTAAAGGAGTGGAAATGACCTTCGGGGATAAGAAGGCCATAGTGGATCCTATCGTAATTCCTGGTCTAGGTCTGGATGTAATCTTGGGTATGGGTTGGATGAAACTCTGGATAGTCAACCTTGATGTCGCAGAGCGTGTAGTTTCCATGGTTAGCCCTCGTAGTGGGTCTACCTTTCGGTTCAAGTTACCTCGAAACCCCCATGAAATCAGAGTGTTGTTCAATATCACTGCAAAACAGATAGCTGAGATCTCAGTAGTATGTGAGTTTCCGGATGTTTTTCCTGATGAGTTGCCTGGACTACCGCCAGATAGGGATGTGGAGTTTGCTATAGAGTTAATCCCTGGAACAACACCCATATCTCGGAGACCGTACAGAATGCACGCTAAAGAGTTAGCAGAGCTTAAGGTTCAGTTGCAAGAACTTTTGGATAAGGGTTTGATACATCCTAGTTCGTCACCTTGGGGATGTCCTGCTATCTTTGTGAAGAAGAAAGATAAGACCTTGAGGATGTGCATGGACTACCGACCGCTTAACGCAGTAACTATAAAGAACAAATATCCCTTACCCCGAATCGATGTCTTGTTTGATCAGTTGTCAAAGGCGAAAGTGTTCTCCAAGATCGACCTGAGGTCAGGATACCATCAGATTAAGATCAGAAGAGAAGATGTGCCAAAAACGGTTTTCTCTACCAGATACGTACTCTATGAGTATTTAGTTATGTCTTTTGGATTAACCAATGCACCAGCACATTTCATGTACCTGATGAATTCGGTCTTCATGCCAGAGTTGGATAAGTTTGTTGTAGTGTTCATCGATGACATCTTGATATATTCTGAAAATGAGAAGGATCATGCTGAGCATCTACGAGTCGTTCTAACCCGGCTTAGAGAGCACAAGTTGTATGCTAAGTTCAGCAAGTGTGAGTTTTGGTTGAAGAAGGTACCTTTCCTTGGCCACGTCCTTTCAGAGGAAGGAATCTCTGTGGACCCTTCTAAGGTACAAGAAGTTATGGATTGGCAAGCACCCACTACCGTACATGAGGTACGCAGCTTTTTGGGTTTGGCCGGATACTATCGTCGGTTTATTCTGGATTTTTCAAGAATAGCCAAGCCTATGACTCGTTTAACGTAGAAAAACAAGAAGTTCGAATGGACTCCAGAGTGTGAAGCAGCTTTTCGCACTCTGCGAACGTTGTTGACATCCGCACCTATTTTGGCGCAGCCAAACTTAGAGGAACCTTTTGATGTGTTTTGTGACGCATCCCAGATCTGAAGGACCGAGAAGCTACCCGAAAGCGACCAGAGGGGGGGGTGAATGGGAGCTTCAAAATTTCCTTACGGAAACTAGATGCCACTGTCCCAAACTCAACCTCAAAAGCGAAACCTAGAGCTTGCTAATGTCCACGACCCTAGATGTAGGGTGGATGCTTCCTAGAAGCACAGCGGGACACTAGACAACCCTAGAAAGTCAACGCAAAAGACGGAACTCGAATCCGATCAAGAACGAACGAACCGCGAACGAAAACGCGCGAAACTGGATCGACCGGACTCTGGCCTGCGTCCGGTCAGCAGGGACCGGACGCGTCCGGTCGCTCAAAACCTGATCTGGGAGCTCTCTGGAACTGACCGGACTCTAGCCAGGGGAGCGTCCGGTCGGTTCTCCTGCGTCCGATCACACAAAAACAAAGCACAGGAACAGTAGCACCAGTGAGTCCGGTCACTCAACAATCAGAGCGTCCGGTCGAGCTGCAGGGAGACTCGCTGAGCATTCAACGACCGGACGCACTTGGTCAGCGTCCGGTCGGCCCGATGCCAGCGTCCGGTCAGAGCACAGCAGTCCCGTTTGTCAACCGATTTGTCTCAATCTCACCTAAAACAATTCCTCTAGGGATCAAACTTGGTGAGATAAGTCACAAGGAGTATAGTGAGCTATCTCTAAGAGATCATGGCTCGAACCTATCTCCAAATCGGTGAATCAAAGAATTTCGGGGGAAGAGAGAAAACTTGACCCGAAACGAAAAATCGATCGATCTCCTAGACCGTGAGGTTAGAGGATGATTCCTTCGGTGGAAAGAAGTGCCTCACGATCTAGAACAACTTGGTTCAAACGGATTCGCAAAAGATGAACCGAGCACAAAGATCAAGCGACGGGAAAACTCAAGGCACAAAGCAATCCGCGAAGAACATGATGAACATGAAATCAAAACGCGAATTGACACCAAGAGATGGGATCCAAGGTGAGGATACGGCCTCACTTCCTCGAATCAACAGTACACAGAGTGGAGTCTCTCTGTGGATCTCAACTAGCTACAGCAGGGGATGGGAGAGCAGGAAACCCTAAGTGCAGGAAGCAAATGAGATAGCTAAAAAATGAGATGGGGAGGAGGGTGTCTCCCCTAGACTACTTATACTAACCTAGCCTAAGCCTATTTCCTACTCTACCCCTCACTACTGTATTTACAGAGCGGACCATCCTAACCCTAAGGCTATTCTAGTCCACCCGCTGGTGGCAGGTAGATCCGACGGCCACGCCCGCACGGTCTTCCGCGTCGCCTCCACGCAACCTTCAGATCGCCGCCACGTGCCGCCACCACTCTGCACCCCCGGTTTTGTGGCCCAAACCGGGAAACCAGCCTTTTCCATCAGCCCCCGGTTTTGAGGCCCAAACCGGGAAACCAGCCTCCAGCCCGAGTTTTGTGGCCAAACTCGGAAACCGTCCGCGCCCGAGTTTTGAGGCCCAAACTCGGAAACCGGCCCACGCCCAGGTTTTGAGGCTCAACCTGGAAACCCAGCACCCAGGTTTTGAGGCCCAAACCTGGAAACCGTCCACGCCCAGGTTTTGAGGCTCAACCTGGAAACCCAGCACCCAGGTTTTGAGGCCCAAACCTGGAAACCGTCCACCGTTGGTTTTTCTCGGGCTCTACCAACAAACCGGCGTCGTAGAGGGGATGCACCGCCTGTGCACCCCTTCCACCGACATGATCGCACTTCTCCGCCTGTCGCTGTCGCAGGCTGCCAGCCACCACAGCTGATCCTCCGGCCTCCAGTCCATCAGTCCAAGTCCACGTCCGCCCTTCACCGTCCGATACATCGGCATGGCACGTCCGCCGCACGGCACGCCCATCCTTCATCGCGCCCGGTCCGTCGGCACGACAAGTCGCAACTTGACCTTCACCCGCCATCGACCACTGTCTCCGTGCTCGACACCTGCACAACACAAGCCAAAGAACATGCGCATCATCTCCGTTGACAATCACTCATCACACAGAGACTCGGCATACACCCATGTATCCGCAATCTCCCCCTTGATGAGTGCATTGTCAACTCCACAACAAATCATGAATAAAAAGAAGGAGGTAGGAAGGAGTGGGAGGAGAAAACCCAACCAAATGACCCAAAAGCCTAACAAAAGCCAAAGAAGGTCAAGTGGATGAAGCGAAAACTTGGTCCCCAAAGACATGGGCAACGGCTCGACGCAACCAAGCAAAGCAAAACTAGCCCTCAAGAAGAGGTAGAACAGGCTCAACACCGCTAGCAGATACCAATTGAAGATCGGAGGACAACAGAAGCAAAATGCTAGTCCCTCAAGATAGAGGCAACGGCTCAACACAACTAGCAAACTCCCCCTCGACAAATGCAAGCAACTAGGACAAAAGATTTTCAGGGCATATGATTTGCGTAAATTTCTCCCCCTAGTTGAAAATGCACTTATCAAGGCCAAAAGGTATCGGAGAAGCAACTCTCTTCACATAAACTCCCTCTGAACACAAGATCTCCTTCCAAAATGCATATGAAGTCAAAATGCAAGTTGGGAGCTTCAAGTATATAGTCAAAAGAGTGCAAAGATGCTCTACTCAGTATCCGACATCTCAATTAAGCACTCAAATAGCAAAGGCTCAAACGGATCACTTATACGAAATATGAAGCGTATGAGCATGTGAGCAATTTTAAGCCAAAAAGGATAGTCACCATCAAAATAGCACTAGACATGTATAGAAGGAATCCAAACAAGAGCTAAACATATATACAAGGTGAACTACCCCTAGCAAAGTTCAATCATCATGCATAGGAATGAAGCATATACTTGTGATTCCAAATTCATATCGGAGTTGCAGCGGTAAAGGAGTTCACAAGTTCATTTTTAGCATGTGATTGCGAGAGGTTGAAAGCTTGTCAATGCCTAACTTTTCAACCGTGCGAAGCCTATGCCAAAGCAATCAGAAGCTTAAAGCAACGGTTTCGGTCATACACTACATGGCTCAAGTTTAACTCAAGGTGCAATGAGAAACAGTCTCAATACCATGAGGTGTTGACAAGCAATCCCATCTCGATCTTTTCAATTCAACAATACTTGGTTCAGATTTTAAGCAAGTTATGAACAACCAAGCAAGTGAATGACTCAGAACTAGAGACATAGCAACCTAGCATATATGAAAAGCAGGAATGGACTCAACACACCCTACACATGCTAGTTGCATATCTCAATGGTGAACATTTTCAGATTTATATACATTAGGCATAATTCACCATTCCAGAAATAGCTCGCTCATAACATGTAACAGTGATCAGAAGGAGCATAAGCTACAAGCATCATCATAAGTATCGGAGCAATACTAACAAGAGCATAATTACATTCTAGTGAATATAGACATGAAGCTCAGAATGTAAATGCGTATGCCCGACACAAAACTGAAAGAAAGAAGATACCAATTGGAAAGACTCAAGAAACTCAAAAGAAAAGAGCCTCAAAATAAAAGAGTCAGTCTGTACATCTCAAAATGCTTCCCCCATCTAAAAGGGGAAACACACACCAAGCTCACCCCTCAACCTATTAAAGGTTGATTCGTCTAAAGGCTTGGTGAAAATATCAGCCAATTGGTGATGAGTATCGACATGGCGAAGGTCGATATCACCCTTCTCCTGGTGGTCTCGCAAGAAATGAAAGCGCACATCAATGTGTTTGGTTTTCGAGTGAAGCACGGGGTTCTTAGCAACGCTAATGGCACTCGTGCTGTCACAAAGCAAAGGAACTCGAGTAAAGCTCAAACCAAAATCACGCAAAGTGGCCATCATCCAGAGTAACTGGGAACAGCAGCTAGCCGCAGCAACATATTCAGCCTCCGTGGTAGACTGAGCGACACTAGACTGCTTGCGAGAAGACCACGATACAAGAGAAGACCCAATAAACTGGCAAGTCCCAGAAGTGGACTTGCGCTCAATGCGACAACCAGCAAAATCAGCATCAGAAAAACCACAAAGCGAGAGGGTGGAAGAAGCAGAATACCAAATCCCGAACTCAGGCGTGAAACGAAGGTACCTGAAGATGCGCTTCACGGCCTGACGGTGAGAAGTGCGTGGCGAAGCCTGAAAGCGCGCGCACAAGCACACGGCGAACTGAATGTCCGGCCGTGTCGCCGTCAGGTAGAGCAGCGATCCAATCATGCTGCGGTACTCCTTCTGGTCCACTGCTTCTCCATCCGTGTCGGCATCCAGGGCAGTCGTCGTCGACATGGGCGTCGGAAGAGGCTTGGCCTCACCCATGTCGAACCGCTTCAGCAAGTCCCTCGTGTACTTGCCCTGGTGCACAAACGTCCCCTCTCGGGATTGCTTAATTTGCAACCCGAGAAAGAAGGTCAGCTCGCCCATCATGCTCATCTCGAACTCCCTGCTCATAGTATCTGCAAACTTGGCAACCAAAGCGTGAGAAGAACCACCGAAAATGATATCATCCACGTAAATTTGGACCAAGAGAGTATCTTTGCCTTGCTTGAGGAGAAAGAGCGTTTTATCAACACATCCCATTTTAAAACCCTTAGCTAGCAAAAAGGTTTTTAATCTCTCATACCAGGCTCTAGGGGCTTGTTTCAAACCATACAAAGCTTTGTGGAGTTTAAAGACATGGTTTGGAAACTTGGGATTTTCAAAACCGGGGGGTTGCTGGACATAGACCTCCTCCTCAATGTAGCCGTTTAAGAAGGCACTCTTGACATCCATTTGAAAAAGTTTGAAACCCATGGATGCAGCATAAGCCAAGAGTATCCTAATAGCCTCCAAACGAGCTACAGGAGCGAAGGTCTCCTCATAATCTATCCCCTCCTTCTGACTATAACCCTTCGCTACAAGCCGGGCCTTGTTTCTCACAATGTGGCCCTCCTCTCCTTGCTTGTTTTTAAATACCCATTTTGTCCCAATAGGTTTACAGTCAGGAGGTGGTGGCACTAGAACCCAAACCCGATTTCGCTCAAAGTTCTCTAGCTCCTCATGCATGGCATTGACCCAATCCGGATCCGTCAATGCGTGTCCAACATCTCGGGGTTCAAAAGACGCAACAAAAGCAGAATGAGCAAAGTGCGAGATGTGCTGTGACCTGGAGCGAGTAACTCGCTCGTCGATGTCGCCGATCATCTGTTCAGGGGGGTGCTGGCGCTGGATATGTCGTGGCGCCTCCCGGGAAGAAGTGACCTCCCCCTCAACAGCAGCTGGTTCCACCCCGGGTACAAAAGGTACCGCGCGAGGTGGAGGATCCCACGGCCCCCAGGAAGAAGAAGTGTCGGGGCCGTGAGTCGTCGTCGAGGCCGCCCTTTGCGGCACGGCAGGTGGAGGGGGTGCTGGATCATCTATACCTTCAGCATCCTCGTCCTCATCATCAAAAAGAGGCTCTCCAACCTCATGATCACCTGCACGCTCAAAACGAGAAGAGGGACAAACAAGAGTCTCGTCGAAGGTGACATCTGATGTCTCCATGACTCGGTTAGTGTCAAGGTCAAGTACACGATAAGCTCGAGTGTGAGTGCCATAACCCAAAAACACACCGTCAGAAGAACGAGACTCAAACTTGTCCAGGTTGCCTTTCTTCAATATAAAACAGTGGCAACCAAAGACTCTAAAATAACTCACCTTGGGCTGGCGACCAAAACGCAACTCATAAGAGGTCTTCTTCAAAAACGCTCTCAGAAAAATGCGATTCGAAATGTAGCATGCAGTGTTCATAGCTTCGGCCCAAAAACGCCTAGGAGTCCTATGCTCATCAAGCATCGTCCTGGCCATCTCAACAAGGGTCCGATTCTTCCTCTCTACAACACCATTTTGAGGTGGTGTATAGGGGGAAGAAAACTGATGCTCCAAACCAAGGCGGTTACAAAACTTCTCAAAATCCGAATTTTTAAACTCGGAACCATTATCACTCCGAATAGCTCGAATCGAGTTCAAAGGGAACTCGTTCTGAAGACGTAAAATCAGATTGCGAGCAAATGAGAAAGTCTCGGTCTTCTCAGCTAAAAAGAAGACCCACGAATATCTCGAAAAGTCGTCAACAACAACCAAAACATACCACTTGCCACCAACCGAGCTCACCCGAGCCGGACCAACAAGGTCCATGTGTAAAAGCTCTCCGGGGTGCGAGGTCATGACCTTAGTCACCGGATGGTGGGGAGCAGCAACCATCTTCCCATGTCTGCAAGAATGGCAAACTAGATCCTTCTCCATCGAAAGCTTGGGCAATCCTCGGATTAGGCCAAGTGAGCTAAGTCTTGCAAGCAAGTCGAAGCTTAAATGACCGAGCCTCCTATGCCACTTCCAAAGATCGGAGGAAGAAGGACTAGCCAAAAGACAGCGAGAAGAACCAAACGATTCCGAGAAATTCGCACAAAAGACTTTCCCAAAGGGCGAAATCAGACATACAAGATCGCCCTGAGGATCTAAGATGCGACTAAGGTTCGGTTTAAAACGAATCTCATAGTCATCATCAAAAAGTTGCGAAACAGAAAGAAGGTTAAAATGCAGGTTAGAAACAAGAGCAACATCGCGCAACACAAAGTGCTCATTAACCCGCACCGTCCCACGAGACAATACCTTACCTTTACTATTGTCGCCGAAGGTTATGTACTCCTTTCCGGCGACCGGGCTAAGGCTGGAGAACCACTTGGTGTTTCCGGTCATGTGCCTCGAACAACCGGAATCCACCAACCAAACGTCCTCCAACCGTCTTACCTACATCAATAGAAAGACATAGGGTGAGCATACGGTCCAACACTGGGGTTAGTGAAATAAGGGTAATACCAGTGTTGGGCCGGCTGCTCAAAAGAACGGTTAGCAGAAAAACCATTCCTAGCACGTCTACGAGGGAAGCGATCACCACGCTGAGGAAAACGTGGTCCGCTGGGGAAGAAGCGCTCACCGCGATACTCAAACTGCAGGTGGGGGAAAGCGCTCAACTAAACCTCCGCCACGGGGTCCATTACCTGCAAAAGCAGGACCCCGTCGGGTACGCTCTCTACGAGGTTTACGCCTAGGAGCCTGGGGCTCAACTGCTCTAGCGTCTCTCCTCGGAGCTCTCTCCTGCCTAGGCCTGGGACCCTGACGTCCGGACCTAGCTGCTCTCCCCTGGGCCTTCGGTACATGTCCACCATGAGCTGGATGGTACATGTCCGGGTTCTCCATCTCCCGAGCCCTGCGCGCCTCTCTCCTGCGCCTAAAGCAGAACTCGCTCAAGTGGCCATCTCTCCCACAAAAATCACATTGGTACCTCACCGCACGCAAAGGGGGTTGTTGGTGACCAGAGCTGTGGGTGTGGCTCACTTTGCCTTTGCCCTTCTGTGGCAACTCCTCACGAATGGGTGGCATAGCATCAAGCTTGTTTCTGAGGTGGTTTGGCTTGGGTGCCCAAACTGGGTTCTTGGGAGGAGCTCTCAGGGGTTCCTCAACCACACCATCTTTGGTGATAGGCTTGGCTGGCTCTTTGAGTGGAAGCTTGGCAAGTTTGGGAGTAGTGGTGGAGTTGGGCTTCTCATATGGGTTCAGACCACTAGACTCTCCAATCTTCCCAAAGACTGAGAGATCAACACTCTGAGCAAAACCTACACCAGGGGCACCAACAGCTCGCTTGAATTGGGAGATCATCATCCCGAGCTGCGGCTCACTACTGGAGACCCATGACAAGATGGACCGAAGGTATGTGTTTTCTTCCTCGGTTTGCATCTTGCCATGCTTCACATTGGCAATCTCCATCTCCAGTCCCTCACACAAAGCACACCTCAAGACACAAGTGCTATCTGAGCTGGCCTTGACTAAAGACTCAATCTTGGCATCCTTCTCTGCCAACTCAGATTGCAAGACAGGACAAGTCTTGCACGCACCCAACAGCTGCGGCCTAGCACGGAGCTCATCCACCTCTCCAACCAACGCAGCATACTTACCTCTCAGAGTGAGAAGGTCAGTCATGTGCGCGGTGCACGACTCGCACTCCGCCTCCTCCGACACAACCACGGTGGACCGAGCGAACTCAAGCTCCTTCACCGTGTCCTCCCACTTCTGCCTGAACTCCTTGCGTTCTCTAGCGGCACGCCTAAGCAACTTATCTTGGCTAAGGAGGGCATCAGTCAACTTCTCAACCTCAGAGGAAAGCTCGTCGTAGGTGAGAGATACCTGGGAGGTGTCGTCGTCGTCGTCGTTCCGAGGGGTACGCTCCGGCTTGCCGTCGACCTCATCGCCCAGCGCCATGGTGCAGAAGCCGTCGTCGTCGGCGAAGAAGCAGAGGCCGTTCAGCTTGTCCTCGATCCTCTCCTTCTTCTCGGACTCGTCATCGCTCGAGCTGGCGGAGTCGTCATCCGAGCCGTCGACGTCGCTGAGCGTGGCGAAGAACGCGCGCTGCTCAGCTTGCTGCTTCTCCAAGTACTTCTTCTTGATGTACTCTTTGTCGAAGCCGCCCCGCTTCTTGTGCCTTGGGGGAACGTGCTTCTCCTTGTACTTGGAGTCGCGCCTGTGGCCGTGATCGCCCTTCCCCAGATGCTTGTTCTTCTTCTTGGGGCAGTCGGCGATGAAGTGGTCGGGGTCGCCGCACTCGTAGCATCCCGTGCGTCCTCCTCCTCGACGGCGGTTCATGCGGTTGTTGTGGAACCGCGAGAACCGGTTGGCAAGCAAAGCCAACTCGTCGTCTCCCAAAGACTCCAGCTGGTCCTCTGTCACAGAAAAGAGAGAAGAAAGCGCAAAGCCAGCTGAGGGGTTAGAGGAAGAGCCGGAAACCAAAGCCATGGACGGGCGAGAAGGATTTTCAAAAGAAGCCCTCGCCATAGCATCAATCTCACTGGACTTGAGCTTACTGAAGAGCTCGTCGCAGGTGAGAGTCTCATAGTTCGGCGATTCGATGATTGCCTGAACCTTGGAGTCCCACACCGATCGGTCAAGAGTGTGCAAAAGCTTCAAAGCACGCTCATGATCGTCAAATGGCAACTGCTCTCTGTTAGCCCTCATCCTGTTGACAATCACCTGAAAGCGAGCGAATAAACTTTCTATGCTCTCGCCAGGTTGATGTCTAAAGTTCTCATACTCTCGCTTGAACGACTCGTAGAGTCGGGTTTTGACTTGAGAGGTGCCCTCATGAAAACGCATGAGAGTATCCCAAATCTCCCGAGCCGTAGCGAGGTGAGAAACGCGATCAAACTCACCCATGCTCAAACAAGAGAAAAGAGCATTACGGGCTCGGCTATTGGCATCGTGCTCATCGATCTGCTGTTGATTCACACGAGCAGCCAAGACCACGTAATCAGGGGAGTTGCAAATATCCCAGATCGAAGCGCCCAAGCTTTGCAAATAGGCCGACATACGTATCTTCCAATACGCATAGTTCGTCCCATCGAAAAACGGCGGTTTGCCCACGCCGCGATCCATGTCGCCTTCGGTGGATCTGGAACCGGCTAAGGTGGAAGATCCTTAACCTGCTCCGATACCAATTGAAGGACCGAGAAGCTACCCGAAAGCGACCAGAGGGGGGGTGAATGGGAGCTTCAAAATTTCCTTACGGAAACTAGATGCCACTGTCCCAAACTCAACCTCAAAAGCGAAACCTAGAGCTTGCTAATGTCCACGACCCTAGATGTAGGGTGGATGCTTCCTAGAAGCACAGCGGGACACTAGACAACCCTAGAAAGTCAACGCAAAAGACGGAACTCGAATCCGATCAAGAACGAACGAGCCGCGAACGAAAACGCGCGAAACTGGATCGACCGGACTCTGGCCTGCGTCCGGTCAGCAGGGACCGGACGCGTCCGGTCGCTCAAAACCTGATCTGGGAGCTCTCTGGAACTGACCGGACTCTAGCCAGGGGAGCGTCTGGTCGGTTCTCCTGCGTCCGATCACACAAAAACAAAGCACGGGAACAGTAGCACCAGTGAGTCCGGTCACTCAACAATCAGAGCGTCCGGTCGAGCTGCAGGGAGACTCGCTGAGCATTCAACGACCGGACGCACTTGGTCAGCGTCCGGTCGGCCCGATGCCAGCGTCCGGTCAGAGCACAGCAGTCCCGTTTGTCAACCGATTTGTCTCAATCTCACCTAAAACAATTCCTCTAGGGATCAAACTTGGTGAGATAAGTCACAAGGAGTATAGTGAGCTATCTCTAAGAGATCATGGCTCGAACCTATCTCCAAATCGGTGAATCAAAGAATTTCGGGGGAAGAGAGAAAACTTGACCCGAAACGAAAAATCGATCGATCTCCTAGACCGTGAGGTTAGAGGATGATTCCTTCGGTGGAAAGAAGTGCCTCACGATCTAGAACAACTTGGTTCAAACGGATTCGCAAAAGATGAACCGAGCACAAAGATCAAGCGACGGGAAAACTCAAGGCACAAAGCAATCCGCGAAGAACATGATGAACATGAAATCAAAACGCGAATTGACACCAAGAGATGGGATCCAAGGTGAGGATACGGCCTCACTTCCTCGAATCAACAGTACACAGAGTGGAGTCTCTCTGTGGATCTCAACTAGCTACAGCAGGGGATGGGAGAGCAGGAAACCCTAAGTGCAGGAAGCAAATGAGATAGCTAAAAAATGAGATGGGGAGGAGGGTGTCTCCCCTAGACTACTTATACTAACCTAGCCTAAGCCTATTTCCTACTCTACCCCTCACTACTGTATTTACAGAGCGGACCATCCTAACCCTAAGGCTATTCTAGTCCACCCGCTGGTGGCAGGTAGATCCGACGGCCACGCCCGCACGGTCTTCCGCGTCGCCTCCACGCAACCTTCAGATCGCCGCCACGTGCCGCCACCACTCTGCACCCCCGGTTTTGTGGCCCAAACCGGGAAACCAGCCTTTTCCATCAGCCCCCGGTTTTGAGGCCCAAACCGGGAAACCAGCCTCCAGCCCGAGTTTTGTGGCCAAACTCGGAAACCGTCCGCGCCCGAGTTTTGAGGCCCAAACTCGGAAACCGGCCCACGCCCAGGTTTTGAGGCTCAACCTGGAAACCCAGCACCCAGGTTTTGAGGCCCAAACCTGGAAACCGTCCACGCCCAGGTTTTGAGGCTCAACCTGGAAACCCAGCACCCAGGTTTTGAGGCCCAAACCTGGAAACCGTCCACCGTTGGTTTTTCTCGGGCTCTACCAACAAACCGGCGTCGTAGAGGGGATGCACCGCCTGTGCACCCCTTCCACCGACATGATCGCACTTCTCCGCCTGTCGCTGTCGCAGGCTGCCAGCCACCACAGCTGATCCTCCGGCCTCCAGTCCATCAGTCCAAGTCCACGTCCGCCCTTCACCGTCCGATACATCGGCATGGCACGTCCGCCGCACGGCACGCCCATCCTTCATCGCGCCCGGTCCGTCGGCACGACACGTCGCAACTTGACCTTCACCCGCCATCGACCACTGTCTCCGTGCTCGACACCTGCACAACACAAGCCAAAGAACATGCGCATCATCTCCGTTGACAATCACTCATCACACAGAGACTCGGCATACACCCATGTATCCGCAAGATCGGACTTGGATGTGTGCTCATGCAAAATGGAAGAGTTATCGCCTATGCTTCTCGCCAGTTGAGGCCGCACGAAGAGAATTATCCCACTCATGATTTGGAATTAGCAGCCGTCGTGCATGCACTCAAGATATGGAGACATTATCTTATGGGAAATCTATGTCATGTGTACACGGATCATAAAAGTCTGAAATATATCTTCACCCAGCCAGAGTTGAACATGAGGCAGAGAAGATGGTTGGAGCTGATTAAGGATTATAACCTTGAAGTGCATTACCACCCCGGAAAAACAAACGTTGTAGCCGATGCCTTGAGTCGCAAGACTCATTGCAACTCCCTACAACCACTTTTGGAAGATAGATTTAACCTTATGCACCCTGTTATGGTGAACAACATCACTTTTCAGTGTACCTTGGAAAGTGACATCATCGAGAGACAAAGGATCGATGAAGAGATCTGTCAGATTAAGAAGAGGATGGAAACCAGTAGTTCTTTGAACTTCAGAACGGATGAACAAGGAGTTCTATGGTATAATCAAAGGTTAGTTGTTCCTAAGGATCTAGAGCTAAAAGAAAGAATTATGAACAAAGCTCGCAATTCAAAGTTATCTATCCACCCAGGAAGCAGTAAGATGTACGAGGATTTGAGAACCAGGTATTGGTGGTCAAAGATGAAGAAAGAAGTCGCAGCTTATGTTGCAAGATGTGATACTTGCTGCAGGATAAAAGCTATACACTTGAGACCTGCCTGATTGTTACAACCGTTATCCATCCCAGAGTGGAAATGGGAAGAAATTAGTATGGATTTCATCACAGGTATTCCTACTACTCAGAGAGGAAATGATTCTATCGGGGTTATCGTAGATCGGTTATCTAAAGTGGCTCATTTCATACCAGTTAAGACTACACACCGCCCCCATCAGTATGCAGACTTGTATATTCAGAATATTTTGAGGTTACATGGAATTCCAAAAAGGATTGTTTCCGATAGAGGACCCCAGTTCATTGCACGTTTTTGGGAACAGTTGCACAAGGAACTAGGAACTAAGTTGGTAAGGAGTTCCGCTTATCACCCCCAAACTGCAGGACAGACGGAGAGAGTAAATCAGATTCTGGAAGATATCCTAAGAGCTTGTGTTCTATCGTCAGGAGAATCGTGGGAGAAGTGGTTACCCCTTGCCGAGTTCTCTTATAACAACAGTTATCAGGAAAGTATAAAGATGGCACCTTTTGAAGTATTATACGGACGAAGATGCAGAACCCCAGTAAATTGGGTTGAATTAGGAGATCGAGGATTCTATGGGTCAGATTACGTAAAGGATGCGGAAGAGATTGTGCAAACAATACAGCAGCACATTAAGTTAGCACAATCTAGACAAAAGAGTTATGCCGACACACGGAGAAGACCCTTGGAATTTCAAGTAGGAGACTATGTATACCTTAAGGTCTCACCCATGAGAAAAGTCCAACGTTTTGGAGTTAAGAAGAAGCTAGCACCTCGATATGTAGGACCTTACCAAATCATAGCAAAGAAAGGAGAAGTGGCATACGAAGTACAGTTACCCCCAGAGATGAGCACAGTTTTCCCAGTGTTCCATGTATCACAGTTGAAGAAGTGTCTTCGAATTCCAGAACAAGAAGAAGTTCGGATTCCAGACGTCACCATCAGATCGGATCTGGAGTACTACGAGCAGCCCAAGGAGATTTTGGATACCAAGACCCGAGAGACTCGTAACCGAACAGTGAAGACTTACAAGATTCTCTGGAGCAATCACGGACCCAACGATGCGACATGGGAAACCGAGGAGTACCTACGCGTAAGCTATCCCGCTTTTGTTAAGAAATGGTACGTAACTCAAATCTTGGGATGAGATTTCTTTAAGGGGGAAGGGCTGTGACACCCTAGTGTCAAGCACTGCATTAGGAACTTCATTAGCTACTAAAGGAGCATCAGCAATGCATTGCATCATTTCATGTGCATATGTGTGCTTTTTGCCTTTTGTTTATTTATTTGGCTTTATTTGTATGTAGAGGATTTAAAAAGGGTTTTCAGAAAAAGTGTCTTATATGAAGGTTGTAGAGAAAAATATTTTGAGCAACTTTTATGTTTGGGTCAAAACCTAGTTTGGAGTTTTTGAAACTATTTTTGAGTGGTCAAACTTTGAAAAAATTTGGAAAAAGAAAAAGGAAAACGATTTTTCCCGGCGCCAACCCTTCCGGCCCAACTCGCGCGCGCTGGCCCAGCTCGCCCGCTTGCGTGCGCCGACCCGCTCCCGCACTCGCCCGCGTGCCGCGCGCGCCGCGCCGTACGCCGGCCGCAACCGCCACGTGGCCGCCGTATCCTGCCGAGGATCCTCGTCGGCCACTCCTCGCTCGATCCTCTCTCACCTGAGCACGCAAGCTATCTCCCCCGGCCACTCTCCGCTCGCCTCGCCTGCCGCGTCCGCTCGCCGTGCACGGCATCGCCCGCGCTGCCTCGCCGACCGCGTCGCCGTGGCCCCGCCACGACCACCGGCCGGTCAAGCCGATCAAAACCCCGAGCACCCCCTTCACTCCCTCGCTCACCGCGCACACAACTCCCACTCACTCTCGCTCTCACTCCCTCTCCGCTCCCACGAACACGCAAGCGTCCGCCACCCTCGCCGGCCGTTCACCACCATCACTCCCCTCCGCCGTTCCGGCCACACCGGACCTCCACCATCCAATCCCTCTCGCCAGCCTCTCCGCCTACACCGTGCACACGCCGTGCGCACATTGTCGTCCCCCGACCAGGCCCCATCACCGCCGGAGGACGAAACGCCCCCTTCGGTTCGTCGTCGCCACCGCAGAGCCCGCATCGTCGTTCCTCCCCGACACGACCTCCAGCATCTACCTCCTTCGCCGTCAAGCATCACCAAGCCAAGGCAAGGTGAGAACACCATCTAGCTTCAACGCTATCGCTCTCTCCCACCCCTTCTTCCCCGGCTGAGCGCCATGGCCGTCCGCCGCGGCCATGCACGAGGCCAAGCTCTCCTGGAGCCATCCGAGCCAAACCGACCCACTCACGTAGCTCCCTAGGGTTCACGAAGCACTGCGCACGCGCCAATTTCTCCGGCGACCGCCGGACACGGCCAAGCCGAGCCTCACCGCCGCCACCGTCCGCCATGGCTCGTCGTCGGCGAGCTACGGTCACCGTCTGGCCAAACCAACACCACCGCTGGATGCGCCTCATCGAGACGAGTCTATCGAGCCTAGCCTCACCGCCGGCGACCTCACCGTCGACGAGCTTTCGTCGGTCAACCATTCTCCCCTGTTTTCCGTCTCGCCCGAGCCTCCGAGCCAGGCCTCGGACGGGCGATTGATTTTCCGTCTCGCTCGAGCCTCCGAGCCAGGCCTCGAACGGGCGATTGATTTTCCGTCTCGCCCGAGCCTCCGAGCCAGGCCTCGGATGGGCGATTGGTTTTCTGTCTCACCCGAGCCTCCGAGCCAGGCCTCGGACAGACTTTGTTTTATCATCTCGCTCGAGTTAGGCCTCGAGCGAACCCTCGGGCGCTGTCTCGTTCGAGCTAGGCCTCGAGCGAACCCTCGGGCGCTGTCTCGTTCGAGCTAGGCCTCGAGCGAACCCTCGGGCACCGTCTCGTTCGAGCCGGGCCTCGAGCGAACACACCTTCCGCCGTGCGCTCGAGCCAGGTTGGGTCGAGTTGGACCTGGTTCACGCAAGCCAAGCCGGGAGATTTCAAATGTTTTTCTTTTAGGGTTTTATTTTCCAGAGATGCTTTTTATTTTTGGGTAGCACGTTTTACAAATTCAAAAGGAGTGCTTTCAGTTTTGCTAGTTTGTTTATGAGTAGATCTACCATGGAAAAATATGAAAGTATTTTTGGTAGAAGTTTATTTTGATGTTTTCATTTATTCAGTTTATGAGCTTTTGTTTAGATAAATGGTTATATATGTTTTCTGGTTGAGATAATTCTTGGAAAATTTTGTGTAGGTTTATTATCCTATTTTACACCGGTGAAAAATATGTGATGCACTGTTTATGTGGAAAAAGTTTCTGTTATGGTTTAAAGTCTTGTTTAGCTGATTTCTTGGAAATAATGTTAAGGTGTTTTATATGTCAAAATAAAATCTGGGAAAATTTCTGTAGTCTCTGTTCATGACGTTCAAGCTAAGAAAAATGTAAGCATGATCTGTTATGTGAAGAAATATGAAGTTGCTTTACAAATGTACCTTTCTGTGTTTTCCTTTGGAAATTCATGTAAGAAATAATATAATGTTTCTGTTCGTGGAACTTTCTTGATAAGCATAAAATGTGAAGTAGAATCTGGGAAAAATATGAAGTTGATTTTATCACCCTTTTCCAGTAGGGGTGTAGTTCAAGTGGTTTAATTTGGGATAGATTTGTTTATTTTGTGTAGGCTTGTATGTTTATGCTCTGGCCAAAAGTTTTCTGCAGTAGAATGCTTTTGAGCAAAAGAAGCCAGGAAAATTATGAACTCTGCTGTTTGACACATTTTGGATAAGGAGCTAGTTCAAAGTACCTTTTGAGCAGTTTATTTGTTATTTTTGCATCTGCAGTTCTGTATTTTATTTTTTGGCTGGAAATTGTTCAGTGGAGTTCAGCAACTGTTGTTTACCTTCTGGAATTTTTGTGGATTTTTTTGAGTCCAGAAAAGTGCACTTGCAGTTCAAACCTAAGTTTCTTTTGAATTATTAGATAAGAAAAAGGGTGAATAAATGGATTTTGTTTTATAAAATAAATAAGTATTTGCCTCAATGTAAAAAGGGGTTCAACAAGTCGGTTTTGTTGGTTTGCAAGAAATGCTTTTCTCATACCACACATCGTGCACCGCATTGCAAATATTTATTATTCGTCGCATGCAATAGGATCGACACTCCTGGAGCCCGAGCAGGAGCCAGAAGCAATCGCCGAGCAGCAGATTCCGGAGCTCCAGCAAGCCGAGGAAGTCAACCCCGCCAGCGACACTAACTTGCCCGAGTGCCCCTCCCACGAGGCCTCGGTCTTCACCCAAGGCAAGCCCCGGAGCATTCTAAGTCTCCCAGTATTTACAATTAAATTACTTGAGTCCTTTTATATTGTGATGCATTAGGTTTAGGAGTTGAATGAATCCTACTTGCTGCATTACCATTCCTTGTTATTGATTAGTATCTACCTTGTTATCCTGTTATTTAAATACAACGTAGAATTGCTTAGCCTGCTTAATAAAAGTAGTAGTTAAGGATGTTTCCGTAATACCCGGATGGGTATTTATCGGATCACGATTGGCTATATTTGCTTTCGTGGAAAAGAACCTGAGTAGTAATGAAATACGGTCAACGGGATGGCAGGGCACAAGTTCGGGAACTTGGGGCAGTCCATCCGTTGGATCGTGTAGGTTTGTATCGATGTTGGCCCTCGTTCATTTTTGAACGCGCCCTTTTACTTAGGGATATGTCGGTGCTATAATCATCGACCCTAAAGCCGGTTAGAAGCTGTTCGAGCCGGTCTCAACCCGTGTCGTGCCCTCTAGTATGGAAATTGCGATCTGCCGCGTGAGGCCATCGCCAGGTTCCAATTGGGCGGTCCGTGCTGTGAGCCGCGACGATTTCCACCACGAACAAGCATCGAGCGGTGGCCCAATGCATGGACCCGACGGGGAAAGTGTGGGCTGGTATTAAAGGTCTTTCATCAGCTGATTTGGAATTCGATTCGAGTCGCCGTCTCCCCCGGTTAGTGGGAAACTATGGCGAGCTTCACCACGATACAACTCCATGTGATGATTTAAGGTTCAACTAAAATGTGGATAAGTCAACCGGATATGGTTATATTATTGATTGATAGATTCAAGTGAGTGCTCTAGTACAGGTGAAAAACCTAGAGTTAAGGAATAGATCTAAAATTGATGGCTCATCATTACCATTAATTACCTCTATTTACAATTGAGCTTTTCGCAACTAAAAGATCCCAGCTCCACCCGAAAAGGCCTTGCATACCCTTGGAGTCTTTATTTTCAGTTGGACGGGTAAGTCTAGCTGAGTACATTCCCGTACTCAGGGTTTATCCCGTTTGTTGCAGATGGCCAGGTCTACTTTGGCTATTGTAAGCACTGCCTCTACCCGGTAGAAGGTGATGAGGAGTAGGCCCAGGGCAGGGTCGTCCAAAAGCTTTTCCCTTTTCTTTTGCTGGACTAAGACTATTAGTGGCACATTATCTGAAACAGGAAGAGTGAGTTGTGTCGAGTGGATTTATCAAAACAATGTTTATTTGGACCACGTGTGTTGTGGTCATGTTCAAACTTATTTAAGCTTTCGCACTTTTAAAATTCGGTTTGTAATAACTCTGTTTTAAATTCGCACTCTGATGTTTAAATTTGGTTCCATTTTCGCTGTGATGTATCTTTACGAATGTGATCCTTGAACAATGCGATCCTGTATGATGTATGGTGTTAGAAATCCTTCGTGATTTCCGGACTACCGGGGTTATATGGGTTCAAGTATCAGTCGAAGTCAGACGAAATTGGCTAAGATAATACTTGAGCTCTTATAATCAGGACGGTTCCGCCACAGGGAAGCTAGGGTCAAGAATCTGATAACTCACTATCATGCATCTACTAACTCAGAGTACTAATTAGACTAAAGCAGGAGTAAATGATATATGATATAATAATGAAAGCACATAGAAGATAATTCAATGATAACTAGATAACTATAGTGGGAGGACAACGGGAGAGATCAAGGTTCCTATGCACTTCTCTATTACTTGGGTTCTTAGGTAACAAAGATGAAAAGATATAGCAGTCATAAACATTGGCACTTTGGAGCAGCAGGTCCTTTCCAACTCTCGAAGAAGACTGGGAAGAAAGTAGTCAGGGGAAGGCTGCCAAAAAGCTCTACGAAACATCAATCCGAACGTGGTGGACTACAAAGGCCTAACAGAGCTGTCACCCCTGGGGCTACCACAACTATTCCGTGGGATTGAGCGCAACCTCAGGTAACCTATAGACTAAACACCATGTCTAATCTATCGATTACTACTCTAATTACCATGAATAACTAGAGCACTCAATACGAGTGAAGATCCCATGCCAAGATATAACAACTATACTAATCATATAATAAAGCATAAAGTAAATAAAGAAGATAAATATATTAAAGCATAAGTCTTACAAAGAAAAGATACAAGACATACCAAAACTCTGAAGACTCCTCCGGAACCGGAGCGCAGCTCCGCTCTCCCTAACTCCCGACTAGAGCTAAGCTATTACATTGGAAAATCTAAACCTGATTCTCTAGGGAGGAGAGGTTGTCCTTCGAGGGACGCCTCTACAAAGACTCCCAGATGATGATGATGCCTCAGGGGGGTCCTGGTTTTATTATATAGGGGCTCCTGGCCTCCCCTCCACCTTGGGCAAGCGATGTGGTACTAAATCCTTCGTCATATGCACTTGGGCCTAAATGGACCAAAACGTGTTGGAGAGGTCGGTTGGAGTGCGTCATGCGAAGGGGGACGAAATTGGGCCCAACACCCGACTGACCGGTCTAGGGAGGAGACCGGTCGGTCTCCCCCTATGACAGGTGGGCCCCTCCTTCCGTGGATCGCCTTCTCGTGTCTTCTGGAATGTTCTGGAATGTTCTAGAATCTTCCATGTCGTATTCATCGAGGACTCTCTCGTCGGGACTCCAAATGTAGCAAACCATATGTCCGTTTCGATCGTCTCGACGAGCTCTTTGCAATGGTGTGCTCTGTTTCATCACTTGAGATACTTTTATATGGTGAAATATTGATAATCCTGCAAAACAAGTGAGAGCACTAAAACTCGTGGAACTTGTTAGTTTCAAACCCTACAACTATGCTTTGTGATTCATTTAGCGTCATTTCATGCAATAGTTGATGGTTAATTATGAGCATTATTGAGCGTCAACAAGTTCCCCCAAGCTTACCCTTTGCTAGTCCCTTAGCAAAGCCAAACTCAACAATGGATCAAGAGTTGCTGCAATATCTGCACTTCTAACAAGTACACATGCATTCAAACAAAAGTTCTCATTTAGATTAGAAAAGATATCATATTATTTATCACGGGGCTTAATACTTTACCGTGAATCTTGAGTAATCGAAAGATAGAACGATCAAATCAAGCACTATGTCTCTTGCTCTTTCACTTCACCATTATCCCGGAGTTTTTATGAATTTTCAAAAGCTTAAGAACATATGTTGTCAAATTAAACAATGGATCCAAAGAGAAAGTCAACCACACCATTGAATCGAGAAAGTGCATGTGTATGAAAAATGGAGGCGGATGCTCTTTTAAATATATCACTCTCTTTTGTCTATTAGAGACATATGGCTATCAGGCTAATTCTACTGTCGGGCACATGCCCATTTTTCTGATATTCATCATTTTTTTCTTCTTTTTTTTCTTTTTTTTTTGAGGTTCCGGACACTTGTCCCTTTTTATTTCCTCGGGATCTATCTTTTTGAGGTTTCAGACACTTGTCCCTTTTTATTTCCTCGGATCTTTCTTTTTCAATAGCCACATGCTTCTAACAAACTTTTGAGAGGATAGCAATAGATAATCATGAGCATTTATGCGGAGGATGGATGAAATGTGTAAGTGATCTCAATTCAATAGTATGATAACTTCTCATAGGGTCAACAAAACTTAATTTAACTCAATGCAATTATTGTCATATTAATATTGGAAACTCTCCGGAACTCTAGTTTTGTTTAAGAACAAGATAACAGTAGCTCAAATCATCACATATCATATCTGTCAATTACTTAGACTCTGGATCAAGCAATTGCTACCCATATATTTAATTTCATTTTAAGGCATCATTAATTTTTAAACTTAAGAGAACTCATGCTTAAAGGCTAGGTACTAGAAAGAAATTAGATAGAGTTACTATTCATCATTTCCATTTTAAGAAATTAGAGAGAGTTCTTCAGATTATACATGTTTTATTTATTTAATCTAACACATACTATAACCTATTACTTAAAAAAATACTAAGATAGTAGTAAGACATACCTGAATCATGAAGATAACGGGGGTGCGTCTCCTCCAAGCTAATCCCTTCGATCACATCGAGCCTTCATGTGCCCGAATATTTTTGTTCTTTTTTTTAAGGGTGAGCCTTTATGTGCTCACATTTTTTATTTATTTTGAATTTATTTATCGGAAGAAAACTTAAGAGGATAAAGATACTTACCTTGATACACGGGGGTGCTTTCCCCCAAGCTGAATGTTGACGTAGTCGTTTGATCTTGCAATGTAGCAGACTGGCAGTGAAAATGTTCTTCCTCCATCGGAGCATTGATTGATGTTGATGGTAGTTGAAATAGTGCTCCAACAGTAGATGGAACATCTACTTGCTCATCAGCTTTTCTTGGTCATTCAATCCTGAAGCTTTTCTTGGTCATTCAATCCTGAGAAACTCAAATAGACAACAAAACTTGTGGAATAGATTAAGCGTTAGTGGTTGGCCATTCAAGCCTTAGTTGTCTAGAATTTCAGTAAGATCTCTTTCTCAATATTTTTTTCATTTTATATTTATATGATGCAATGACAGCTTAACAAGATGAATGTATGCATATTTATTTTTATTTTTATGCCACCACAGTGAATATTTTATGTGGGTTTTTACACACCACAGAATTATTCACATGGGGCTTTAAGTTTTATGATGCAGTGCAAAAAGTAAAATATTTTTATTTTCTTCCTTTTTTATGCAATGCTAATGCAGAAAAGTAAATATGCTATGGAGAGATAATGATGGAAAGTAAACATACAAAAAGAGAAACTAATGCAATAAAGATAAATATGGATATCTACCGATTTTACCTTTCGGCGAGGGTTCAATGTTTTAAGTCCTCTGAACAGGACTTCTCACCATGTTCATTCCTGAGGTGCGTCATTTGATCCTGATATGAAGACCTTGATAACTACACCTCTTGATATGGTGTCACTCATGTTCTTCATTCGCCCAACAATTTGAATTGAAGCATTAGTTGTGGAAGCTTGCAGCATCTTGCTTAGTGTGCATATTCTTGTAGGTCCAGGACCTTCACTCTATAGAATTTGGGAGTTGATAAACTCGTCCTTGTTTTGCTCAAGAGTGTGTCCTGCTCATAAAACAAGGTAGAGATCAAGTGCATGGGCTCTGTTGGTGGAAAAACACCAACAGAACCAAAAGTTTTGTTCATTCCTCTTTAACCTTAGACACATTAAACAAGTTGAACTTGTTGTTTATGTGTTCTATTTAATCTTAACATGAGTTATAAGATCAAAAGATGAGCATGAAAGTAGCATCTTAAAATATTTAACAGATCAGATTGTTTAACCCAAGGAAAGATAATCTATTCATAATGTGTCGATCTTTTCATGATTATGATATATCATCTTCCAAAGGTTAAATGCATAACATTTTAGCTCATTTAGATAGTGAGATAGTGAGATTCAAGAGAGTAAAGCTAGGAATGAAGAGTAAAGAACTGAACATGTAGAGTTGATTAGATTGGATCAAGTGAGGTGCAACTTAAACATATTTGGTTCTTTATGTATGCACATACCAGAATCAAAGAGAAGCTTTTAAAGTGATGGTCACTTACCTTGAAATGATACTTTATCATTGAAGAGTGATTGCGTTGAACCACCTTGTGGAAGCTTCTCTTGTCTAGCTGGTTGTGTTCATGAATGGCTTGTCTTCTCTTGTTTATCTCACAGTGGGCCAGCTGAGTCTTCTTCTCAACAGGTCCAGACGATGGAGACTTTGTCAATTATTCTCTTGATTTGTATGCTTGGGTACTATCTCTCCATCTTCTAATTCTTGTGGTGCAGTGGCTTCATCCTTTATGATGTCTTCCTCAATTCCTGGTAGTTGGTTCTTCCTTCATCGATTGAGTCAACGTCTTCTCTTGGTTTTCTTCGGCTGCTCATAAGTGGTGTAGCCAATTCTTTTGATCGAAGATCCAAAAGTGGACGTCTCCAGGTCCGACATAGATGACAACATTGGTGGTGTTCAAGAACGATCTTCCAAGAATGAGTGATGGATCATATTCTTCTTCTTGGCTGGGGCAGCGTCTAGTGTCTTGTACTGATCAAAGTGGTGAGCAGGAGGTCAAAGAAGCTGGATTTCTCCTTCCTCCTCTTGATCGTCAAACAGATTTAGACAACGGAATTGTGTCTCCCCCAAGCTGGCTTGTGAAGTAGGTGGATTTTTCTTCAACAATGTGTTCATGAGTTGAAATTGTAGACCTTGTTGTTGTTGAAGTTGTTCCACCTCATCCCTCAAACTAGCTCTTGTGTTACAATGATTAGAAGTGAGGAGAACTTCCACTGCTTGTCTTTATAGTGAACCACCAACAAACTTCCTTAAAACGACACATAGATGTTATGATGTAGTGGCATATCGTCTCCCTGATATTTGTTGTTGGTGTCGGTGTTGATGTCTTCAACAATGATGAGCGTAGGCATAGATTGACCCATACGGGGTGAGTTGCATCCTGCTTGTCATCAGTGTCCTAGCTTAAGCCTTAGGATGGCTCAAAGCTTGGCTACCTTTGACATCACTAGTGACTTGTCTGATGATGAGTTTTGTCTATCCATGGGTTGGATTTTGGATCTTTAAGTTCACACATGAACAAGCAAATCTCATCTCCTACAAAATGTTAGTGGACATATACCCGAAGGATTGTACTGAATGTGAAACATGGGTTATTATCCACAACTTATGTCTTATTCATCCATGCTAATGAAAAGATGATTTTAGGATTACTTTAGCATAGACTAGTATCTTATATGTTGGCTGCATTTTAACATGGTTCCAGGCAAAAGATAACTTGCAGTAGAAGATAAATTTAAATAAACTTTAATACTCACAGTTCTTTCATCATGATGAATGAGCTGAGTCTTCATTATGCAGTTCATCGTATGCCTTGCTTCATCTCTAATGTGAATTCATCTCAGGACTTTCCCAAAGTGTATTTAGAGTTCTCTGCAGGGGTTAGTCCAACAAAATATCCAGTGTCGACACAAGCTAATTTCAGATCAATAATCAAACCAAACTCCGTGTCTAATTTGATTAAGGTAGACTATTTAACCTAAGCACCACGCTTAATTTAAAAAGCCTATGAAAGTACCCCAGTGAAGTACCTTCAAACCAAAACATACTATGGCAAACATAGGTAGCATGAGAGAATAACAGAGATTTATTCAAAAAGAAATGAAAGAGTATGATCACAGTGTGGGATATTTTTTTTCTTTTTTTTAATATATATTTTTTTTCATTAGATGCAGATGACATGAATGCATGCAAGAAACTAAATATGATGAGGATTTGATAAAAGAAAACCTAAACTAAATGGAGTGGATGAATGTTTAAAAGTAAACATGCAGTGGTATGCAAGAAATTAAAAAGATAACTACTCATAAAGTTTAAAGTCCATGAGCAAGACTGTCTCACCTTGATCATACTTACCATGACTCACAACTGGGACATGTGAGTGGCGCAGTGTAACTATCCGTCACATGGGATGAGAGTTGAATTGTTGTGACGGCGACCTTTTCTCCGATCTACACATGGTTAGAATAATATATATATATGTATACACAAACCTGTGAGATGGCAGGGTTCCAGAATTAATGATGGATCTTGAATGTTCAGGCACCCTGGGTTCTTCATTCTTGTGGAATCTTTCCATAAGGTCGAAACGGCGTTTGATGTCCTGTCTATTCCACACTCAACAGAACAAGGGGTTGAAGGACCGAGAATGCAAAAGCAAGGCGACAAGAGGGGGGGTGAATGGGAGCCAACAAAATTTCTCTCGAAACTTTAGGCCAAGTGTCCCAAAATCAACCCCAAGAGCGATGTCCGAAACCGTGAAGCTCACGACCCTTGGAAGAGGGTGGATGATCCCTAGGATCACAGCGGAGCACCACAAAAATTCCCTCGCCCAAGTTCACGCAGGTCATCTAGTGACAGGATGAACTTTGGGTAACCTCAACCTCCCCCGAGCAACGCGAGGGGGATTCAGGATATTTTGTAAAGCAAGAAGCTCGATTTCTGAAGAGAACGAAATCAGGAATCCAACGTAACAAGCGGATCTCAAATCGAAGGTCGAACGAACAAACTGCAGACGAAAACGTACAGACTGCACTTGACCGGACTCTGGCCAGCGTCCGGTCAGTGGACACCGGACGCGTCCGGTCTCAAAAATCCCGCTCGGGAACCTCTCTGGATCTGACCGGACTCTCTGTCCCTGAGCGTCCGGTTGATGCTCGAGCGTCCGGTCACACAAATTGAAACACAGTGAACAGTAGAGAGGACGAGTCCGGTCAGGGAGAAAACGAAGCGTCCGGTCGAGCACAGACATCCTTCACGTGATGTTCAACCACCGGACGCACTGAGTCAGCGTCCGGTCGGTCCGACACCTGCGTCCGGTCACCCCGCGGATCCACGGTTCATCTACCAAATCGACTCGATCTCACCCAAAACAAATCCTCTAGGGATTAAACTTGGTGAGTAGAGTCACAAGGAGTATAGTGAGCTATCCCTAAGAGATCATGGCTCGAACCTATCTCCAAATCGATGAATCGAAGGATTTCGGGGAAAGAGAGAAAAACTTGACCCGAAACAAAAATCGATCGATCTCCTAGACCGTGAGGTTAGAGGTTAATTTCTTCGGTGGAAAGAAGTGCCTCACGACCTAGAACAACTTAGTTCAAATGGATTTGCAAAAGATGAACCGAGCAAAGAGATCGATTGACGGGAAGAACGAAGTGAAAAGGATTCCACGAAGAACACAACCAAAACGCGAATCACAGGCACCAAATTGCAACCGTGTGGCTACCACACGCTACAATAGTGAGATTACGGTCTCACTTCCTCAAAATCAATAGTACACAGAGGCAAGTCTCTCTGCGGATCTCAGCTAGCTACAGCAGGGGATAGGAGAGCAGGAAACCCTAAGTGTGAAAGAGCAAATGACTGAGATGAATGGGGAGGAGGGTGTCTCCCCCTACTTATCCTAATTCTAGCCTAAGTCTAATTCCTACTCTACCCCTCTCTATTCTAATTACAGAGCGAACCAGCTAAACCCTAGGGTTATTCTGGACCAACTCGGTGGTAGGTGTATCCGACGGCCACGCCCGCACAACTCGTTAGCGTTGCCTCGACGCAATCTTCCGATTGCCGCCACGTGCCGCCCTCGCTCTGCACCCCCGGTTTTGTGGCCCAAACCGGGAAACCAGCCTTTTCCAGCTATCCCCCGGTTTTGAGGCCCAAACCGGGAAACCAGCCTCCAAGTCCATCGCCTGAGTTTTGTGGCCCAAACTCAGAAACCCGCAGCGCCTAGGTTTTGAGGCCCAATCCTGGAAACCGTCCTCAGCCCGAGTTTTGTGGCCCAAACTCGGAAACCGTCCACCCGGTGGTTTTTCTGTGGCTCAACCACCAAACCGGAGCTGTAGAGGGGATGCACCGCCCGTGCACCCCGTCCACCGACACGTGTCCCCAGATCCTCGACCCGAGCAACACCATGTCCACAAGTCTCCGCTCGTCGTTGTCCCAGGCTGCCAGCCACCACAGCTGATCCTCAGGCCCTCCGGTCCCTCAGTCCAAGCCTCACGTCCGCCCTTCACCGCTCCCGGTCCATCGGCACGGCACATCTCTACTTGACCTTCACCGTGCCTTCGATCACTGTCTCCGTGCTAGACACCTGCACAACACAAGCCAAAGAACCTGCGATCAAACCCGTTGACAATCACTCATCACTCAGAGACTCGGCATACACCCATGTATCCGCAATCTTCCCCTTGATGAGTGCATTGTCAACTACTCACACAAATCATAATGAAAGAAGAAGAAGGAGGAAGGAGAATAGAGAACTCGACCAAATGACCCAAATGTGTAGCAAAGCCGAAGAAGGTCAAGTGGAAGAAGCGAAACAACTTGGTCCCCAAAGACATGGGCAACGGCTCGACGCAACCAAGCAAAGCAAAGCTAGCCCTCAAGAAGAGGTAGAACAGGCTCAACACCGCTAGCAAAATACCAACTGGAAACTCCAGAAAAAGAGCTCGACACCAATTGGAACAGAATGAGAAATCAAAGCAAATGCTAGTCCCTCAAGATAGAGGCATAGAGGCTCAACACAACTAGCAAGAAAACCACTCCGGACCAGTCGAAATCAAAATCGAGATCAAAAGCCCTGAAAAGCAAAGTGTTTGCTAGTTCCTCAAGATAGAGGCAAAGGCTCAACACAACTAGCAAACTCCCCCTCAAAAAAGTGCAAACAACCAGGAACTCCCCCTTAGTTGAACATCCAGGAAGCAAAAGATTTGCAAGAAAATTTCTCCCCCTTGGTCAACCGATCGGAGAACAACACATGATTTAATTTCTCCCCCATAGTTGAAAATGCACTTATCAAGTGAGAACTCCCCCTTCCAAAGATCGCTCCCTTTGAAACACACGGGCAAAAAGACCAACAAGGGAGGTTCTCCCCCTTCTAAAATGCATATGAGTCAAAATGCAAGTTAGCAGCTTCAGGCATATAATCAAAAGAGTGCAAAAATGCTTTAATCAGTATAACTCCAATGACACAACGAAGCACTCATATAGCAAAGGCTCAAGCTGATCACCGAATACGAAATATGAACATATGAGCAAAGTGAGCAGTTTTGAGTCAAAAGATAGTCACCATCAAAATAGCACTAAACATGTATAGACAGGAATCCGAACAAGTGCTAAACATGTATACAAAGTGAACTACCCCTGGCAAAGTTCAATCATCATGCTTAAGAATGAAACATACACTTGTGGTTTTCAATTTAATATCGGAGTTGCAGCGGTGAAATTTCACAAGTTCAGTTAATAGCATGTGATTGCAAGAGGTTGAAAACTTGTCATTGCCTAACTTTTCAACCGAGCGAAGCCTATGCCGAAGCAATCAGAAGCTTAAAGCTACGATTTCGGTCATACACTACACAGCTCAAGTTTAACTCAAAGTGCAATGAGAAATAGTCTCGATACTGTGATGTGTTGACAAGCAATCCCATCTTGATCTTTTCAATTCACTAAAGCTTGGTTCAAATTTTAAACATGATATGAACAGACCAAGCAAGTGAATGACTCAGAACTAGAGACATAGCAACCTAGCATATATGAAAAGCACGAATGGACTCAACACATCCTACACATGCTAGTTGCATATCTCAATGGTGAGCATTTTCAGTTTTTATATACATTAGGCAAATTCACCATTCCAAAATAGCTCAGCTCACAACATGTACTAGTGATCAGAAAGAGCATAAGCCACAAGCATCAATATAAGCATCGGAGCATACTAAGCAGAGCATAGTTACATTCTAGTGATTATAAACATGAAGCTCAGAATGTAACTGCGTATGCTAAAATGCAAAAGAAAAGAAAGACGAACGAAAAAAGTTGGTCTAATATACAAGATCCAAAATGTTTCCCCCATCTAAAAGGGGAAACACACACCAAGCTTACCCCTCAACCGATTAAAGGTTGATTTGTCTAAAGGCTTGGTGAAAATATCAGCCAGTTGATGATGAGTATCGACATGGCGAAGGTCGATATTACCCTTCTCCTGGTGGTCTCGCAAAAAATTAAAGCGCACATCAATGTGTTTGGTCTTCGAGTGCAGCACGGGGTTCTTAGCAATGCTAATGGCACTCGTGCTGTCACAAAGCAAAGGCACGCGAGAAAAGCTCAGATCGAAATCACACAAAGTGGCCATCATCTAAAGCAACTGGGAACAGCAGCTAGCCGCAGCAACATATTCAGCCTCTATGGTAGACTGAGCGACACTAGACTGCTTGCGAGAAGACCACGACACAAGAGAAGAACCAATAAACTGGCAAGTCCTAGAAGTGGACTTCCGCTCAATACGACAACCAGCAAAATCGGCATCCGAATAACCGCAAAGGGAAAGGGTGGAGGAAGCAGAATACCAAATCCCAAACTCAGGTGTGAAACGAAGGTACCTGAAAATGCGCTTCACCGCCTGACGGTGAGAAGTGCACGGCGACGCCTGAAAGCGCGCGCACAGACACACCGCGAACTGGATGTCCGGGCGTGTCGCCGTCAGGTAGAGTAGCGACCCGATCATGCTGCGGTACTCCTTCTGATCCACTGCTTCTCCATCCTTGTCCGCATCCAGGGCAGTCGTCGTCGACATGGGTGTCGGAAGAGGCTTAGCCTCACCCATATCGAACCGCTTCAGCAAGTCCTTGGTGTACTTGCCCTGGTGCACAAACGTCCCCTCTCGGGATTGCTTAATTTGCAACCCGAGAAAGAATGTCAGCTCACCCATCATGCTCATCTCGAACTCCCTGCTCATAGTATCTGCAAACTTGGCAACCAAAGCGTGAGAAGAACCACCGAAAATGATATCATCCACGTAAATCTGAACCAAGAGTGTGTCTTTGCCTTGCCTGAGGAGAAAGAGCGTTTTATCTACACATCCCATTTTAAAACCCTTAGCTATCAAAAGGGTCTTCAACCTATCATACCAGGCTCTAGGGGCTTGTTTCAAACCATATAAAGCTTTTGAGAGTTTAAAAACATGGTTTGGAAACTTGGAATTTTCAAAATCGGGGGGTTGCTCAACATAAACTTCCTCTTCTATGTAGCCGTTTAAGAAGGCACTCTTGACATCCATTTGAAAAAGTTTGAAACCTTTGGATGCAGCAAAAGCCAAGAGTATCCTAATAGCCTCCAAACGAGCTACAGGAGCAAAAGTCTCCTCATAGTCTATCCCCTCCTTCTGACTATAGCCTTTCGCTACAAGCCTGGCCTTGTTTCTAACAACGTGGCCATCCTCTCCTTGCTTATTTTTGAAAACCCATTTTGTCCCAATAGGCTTACAGTCTGGTGGAGGTGGAACTAGAACCCAAACCCGATTTCGCTCAAAGTTCTCTAACTCCTCATGCATGGCATTGACCCAATCCGGATCCGTCAAAGCGTGTCCAACATCTCGGGGCTCAAAATTAGCAACAAAAGCAGAATGAGCGAAGTGAGAGATGTGCTGTGACCTGGACCGAGTGACCCGCTCATCAATGCCACCGATCATCTGCTGAGGGGGGTGTTGGCGCTGAATGTGTCGTGGCGCCTCCCGAGAAGAAGTGATCTCCCCCTCAACAGCAGCTGGTGCCTCCCCGGGTACAAAAGGTACCGCTCAGGGTGGCGGATCCCACGGCTCCCAAGAAGAAGAGGTGTCGGGGCCGTGAGTCATCGTAGAAGCCGCTCCTTGCAGCACTGCAGGTGGAGGGGGTGCTGGATCATCCATACCTTCAGGACTCTCTTCGTCGTCATCAAAAAGAGGCTCACCGACCTCATGATCACCTGCTCGCTCAAAACGAGAAGAAGGACAAACAAGAGTCTCGTCGAAGGTGACATCTGATGTCTCCATGACTCGGTTAGTATCAAGGTTAAGTACACGATAAGCTCTAGTGTGAGTGCCATAACCCAAAAATACCCCGTCAGAAGAACGAGACTCAAATTTATCCAGGTTGCCTTTCTTCAATATAAAACAATGGCAACCGAAGACTCTAAAGTAACTCACCTTGGGTTGTCTACCAAAACGCAACTCATAAGAAGTCTTTTTCAAGAACGATCTCAGAAAAATGCAATTTGAAATGTAGCATGCAGTGTTCATAGCTTCGGCCCAATATCGCCTAGGAGTCCTATGCTCATCGAGCATCGTCCTGGCCATCTCAACAAGGGTCCGATTCTTCCTCTCTACAACACCATTTTGGGGCAGTGTGTAGGGGGAAGAAAACTAATGCTCCAAACCAAGGTGGTCACAAAACTTGTCAAAATCCGAATTCTTGAATTCGGAACCATTATCACTTCTAATAGCTCGCATCGAGTTCAAAGGGAACTCGTTCTGAAGACGCAAAATCAGATTGCGAGCGAAGGAGAAAGTCTCAGTCTTCTCAGTCAAAAAGAAGACCCACGAATACCTCGAAAAGTCGTCAACAACAACCAAAACATACCACTTCCCACCAACTGAGCTCACCCGAGCCGGACCAACAAGGTCCATGTGTAAAAGCTCTCCAGGGTGCGAAGTCATGACCTTAGTCACAGGATGGTGGGGAGCAGCGACCATCTTCCCATGTCTACAAGAATGGCAAACTAGATCCTTCTCCATCGACAGCTTGGGCAATCCTCGGATTAGGCCAAGTGAGCTAAGTCTTGCAAGCAAGTCAAAACTCAAGTGTCCAAGCCTCCTATGCCACTTCCAAAGGTCAGAGGAGGAAGGACTAGCCAAAAGACAGCGGGAAATACCAAACGACTCCGAGAAATTCGCGCGAAAGACTTTCCCAAAGGGCAAAATCAAACAAACCAAATTGCCCTGAGGATCTAAAATGCGACTGAGATTCGGTTTAAAATGAATCTCATAGTCATCATCAAAGAGTTGCGAAACAGAAAGCAAGTTAAAATGCAGGTTAGAAACAAGAGCAACATCGCGCAACACAAAGTGCTCATTAACCCGCACCGACCCGCGAGACAACACCTTACCTTTACTATTGTCGCCGAAGGTGATGAACTACACAGCCAATTATTACAACGTATCTCATCGACGAAAAAGAGAAAGCCAGAGTCTTTAACATAGACTAGGACACTAGAGCAAACGATATACATGCTTCCACCCTTTATTTGAAATCTCCAAAGCAATCATTTCCAGTTTCTTGCTTGTCCTGGAGAGGGCGTCCTTGGCTTGCTCGTCACGCTGCAGCTGAGCCCAGAAGCGTAACCAATACTCTCCCCTGAAAATAACCTGCGAAATAGAGTTAGTTTTCATCTTATTAAAAATAACATCATTCCGGCATCTCCAAACAGCCCAGCATATGGCAGCCACTCCAACCCAGATCAAACTTTTGATAGCCCTATGTTGATTATTGAGCCAATTGCCAAACATATGACTAATAGATCTCGGTTGGTCCAAATTAGTAGCAAAAAAGATAATCCTCCAAATCATTTTAGCGAAGCGGCAAGCGAGGAAAAGATGTTGGATAGTCTCATTCCTGTTGCAGCAAATACATTTCTGGCTCCCTTTTCAGTTTTTTCTAGCAAGGTTGTCTTTAGTTAGGATGACCCCCCGTTGTAGGAACCAAAGAAAGATCTTAATTTTTAGAGGAATTTTTATCTTCCAGATCTTCTTACGTTGAAAAGGTGGCTGAGAATTCATGAGGTGGAGATACAATGAGCGAACAGAGAATAACCCAGATTTGGTTACGCCCCATTTAAAGTAATTTGAGCCTTCTACCAGTTCAACATGTGAGATCCACGCTACTAGATTAAGCCATTCTATAAGTTTATTATCCACAAGCGCCCTTCTAAAAAAGATGTTAAGAGGGCTCGTGGTCATTACTTTTGAAACCGTTGCGTGAGGATCACGCATTATATTATATAAGGAAGGATAATTAACTTTTAGAGGCTTATCTCCTACCCAGGTATCATCCCAGAACCTCGTCTTGGTTCCATCTTTAATAACGAAGGAACCTTTAGCTAACACCTCATCTTTGATACGCATGAGGCCTCTCCAAAAATGGGAATCATTAGGCTTAGCTGTCACTTGAGTAAGGGTCAGGGATGTTAGGTATTTATTCTTTAGCATAGACTGCCACATGCCATCTGTGTTTAGTAAACTGACCAACCATTTGGCCAATAAGCATTTATTTTGTAATTGTAAATTAAGAATACCGAGACCCCCTTGGTCCTTGGGATGACATAAGATGTCCCATCTAGCAAGTCTATATTTATGTTTGTCCGAAGATCCTTGCCAGAAAAACCTTGATCTGAAATTATCGAGGTACTTGAGAACTCCTTTAGGAATCTCAAAGAAAGACATCATAAACATGGGTAGGCTGCTTAAAACAGAACTAAGCGGGACCAATCTTCCCCCATAAGATAGGTACTTTGCTTTCCTGCAGGAGAGCTTTTGTTGAAAACGTTCTTCAACCTTTCGCCATTCAGAATTTAGGAGTTGTCTGTGGTGCATTGGGATCTCTAAATATCGGAAAGGATACTCCCCTGCATTACAGCCAAAGAGAGTAGTATAAAAAGACTCCATCTCTTTAGCCGCACCATAGCAAAAGATCTCACTCTTATGGAAATTGACCTTAAGCCCAGATAATTGTTCGAAAGCACAGAGCAAAAGTTTGAGATTCTTTGCCTGCTTTGGATCGTGATCTATAAAGATAATGGCATCATCTGCATACTGCAAAATTGACAGACCATCATCAATAAGGTGAGGGATTATACCCCTTATTTGACCATCGGCCTTTGCTCTATTGATAAGAAGAGCTAGCATATCGGCAACGATGTTGAATAAGATAGGCGACATAGGATCTCCCTGTCTTAAGCCCTGTTTGGTCTGGAAGTAGTGGCCTATATCGTCATTAACTTTTATCCCCACACTTCCTCCCGTGACCATACTTTCTACCCACCTACACCATTTGGGAGAGAAACCTTTCATACGTAAGGTTTGCTGCAGGAAGGACCACTTAACCTTGTTGGATATGTGTCGAATATGTGTACAGTTTTGGTTACGTTGGACTTGAGTTGTATTAGGGGCTAGGATAGAGTTGGAGTCGCCTCTGATACGAGGGGGCCATAAATATGAGGCCACCCCTGTTGTAACCGTGAGACGACTTGGCGGCTGGTTTGAGTGGCGGCGAGGCCGCGGGATCGTCCGGATGCCGTTGTAGCTGCTGTTTTATGGGGAGGAGCGCCCGTAGTCATGCCCCGAGGATTAGGCACATCGCTGAACCTCGTTAAAAAACATCGTGTCTCGGTGTCGTTCTCGTTTGCGTATTTTCTTCTATGATGGTTATGCTTCCGCGTTCTTCGGTTAGCAGATCTGTTCGGGTCTAAATCTAACCGCGGACTCTAACCAGTGGTATCGGAGCCAGTTTTATAGAAGAAGATCGTGGAGGTGCGATGGATATGTTTCACACCGCGCGAGGCTCGCACGGGTATGTCCGGAGAAGGACATGGCGCAAGGTGGAGCATGGCGGCGATCGACAACTCGATCGGTGGAGTTGGAAACTTCGAGCGGGTGGCTCGAACCGTCCAATGGGCTGCAATCAACAGGGATTTGTCCAGACGTGGAGATCAGCTTGATGGCGGCTGGTGGCTGCTGTTTGATAGGGGTCGGTTAGACGTGACGGCCAGGTTCGACGATGCGGCTGGAAGACGTCGTGGATGAAGACGACGACTTTGACTCGTGATCAAATTGATAGGATTTTAATCTTGATCAGGATAATCGTTGTAGGATTAGCGGCGATGGTGGCACAAGCCATGGTGGACTTGATTTGTTATGGAGATGGTTCGTTTGGAGAGTCACGGGCGGCGGCGACTCAAGTAGAAAGGCATGCGCAAGGCGGTACGGAGTTGTCGTACAGTGAGCATGCATGAGGGAGATGTTTTTATGCTTCAGGATGCAACGCGTATGTACGGTCGGAACTCCCATGGGCCATGCTGGTGGATACGTACATGTGTAGCCAGGGATGCATGTTTGTGCACGTTGTCGTGAGGGAGCTGGACTTGGATTTTTTCCTTTGATGAGAATCATGTATGCATGTCGTACGTGGCTGGGACTCTGGAGTCCCGAGGCAACCTGGCGCGTATTGATGGGTTTGAAAAAGTTCAAAGGAGTCCGAGTGGTGGTACTCTGCATGAAGCGTGCATGTACAAGATAGGGCGCTGGTGGGCCCATGACGTGAATCCGAGCAAGACAGCAGGCCAACGAGGTCCGATTCAATTTGGCGGAGTCTAATTGTATTCGGAAGTTGGAACTATTTCGTTCCGTTCCGCCTCCATAAATCCAGGGAAGTCCACGGGAGATTGCATCGAAAGCAATCTTGAGTTGTTCGTGACCAGAGGTTGAAGACGACGAACGGCGAACGACGCTCAAGCGGGTTGACTTTGTCGTGTGCGAGCGACAGGACAGTTGACGGGGCTTGCAAGCGGCGTGGCTGTGCACAGACGGTGTACGGCGGCGGCGATACACGGCGGATTTCTCACAGCACGGCGGGAGGCGTGTGTTGCGGTGACGTGTGAGCTACGACAAGGAACAAGCACGCGGACGACGTGTTTGGTGCGCGTGGATCAAGCACGCGGGCGTACATAAGGTACGTGATTTTTCGGCGATCTGTGGCAACAGGCAGATGACGTCGATGGCATCCAAATTTGAGGTGGCGAGGTTTGGTGGCACCGGGAACTTCGGGCTGTGGCAGACAAGAGTGAAGGATCTGTTGGCTCAACAGAGTATCTCGAAGGTGCTCAGCGGGATTAAGCCGGAGAAGGTAGATGATAGCAAGTGGGAGGAGATGCAGGCGCAGGCATGTGCGACTATCAGACTGTGTCTCTCTGATCAGATCATGTACCATGTCATGGAGGAAAATTCACCGAAGAAAATTTGGGACAAGTTGGCCAGTCAGTTTATGTCCAAAACGGTGACTAAGAAGTTGTATCTAAAGCAGAAGTTATTTGGCTTGAAGATGCAAGAGGGGTCGGATCTTGCGGAGCACATCAATGTCTTCAATCAATTGGTTGTTGATCTTGTGAAGGTCGATGTGAAGATTGATGATGAAGACATGGCTATTATTCTTCTGTGTTCGTTGCCAAGGTCTTTTGAGCACTTGGTTACCACGTTGACGTATGGGAAGGAGGACATCAAGGTGGAGGACATTGTTGCTGCGTTACTTTCTCATGATCAAAGGAGGAAGAATAATGCAACAGAAGAGTCTTTTGGTGATGCTTTCCTAGTCAGAGGTGATCATAGTGTGGAAGATAAGAAGGGGCCACGGTGTTTTAAGTGCAAGAATTTGGGACATGTAAAGAGGAACTGCCCAGAGCTGAAGAAGGATGGAGGATCCATAAGTGTTGTGATTGTCAACAAGAAAGATGACTCAAATAGCGATGGTGACATTCTCACGGTGTCAAGTGAAAAGTCTTGTGAAGCGTGGTTGTTAGATTCAGCTAGTTCATTCCATGCAACACCAAAGAAGGAGTTATTCTCATCATACACTGAGAAGGAAAGTGGTTTTGCTTACTTGGGAGATGGTTCAGGCTATCTTGCTAAAGGAGTAGGCGACATCAAGTTCAAGTTGTGTGATGGTCAAGAGATGCTGCTTAAGGGTGTGAAGCATGTGCCGGGGCTAACAAGGAATCTAATTTCGCTTGGTTTACTGCATGAAGAAGGCTGGTTGTATCAGGCGGTTCCTGATAAGAAGACCTTGAGAGTCATGCATGGAGGCAAGACAGTTATGATTGGTGAGAAGTCTAGCGCACACCAATACAAGCTGAAAGGGAGCGTTGTTGAAGGTGGAGTCATGAATGGCAATGCAAATGTGGTGGTGTTCTATCCTGGTGGTGATGCGGCTGTGAGATCAGCCTTATCAAGCTGTTCAAAGTGAGCGGCAGAGGAGACGACTCAAGTCCGGGTACACGGAGGTTCGTGCATGGATGACTTCAAGATGGCGTGCATATTCGCCAAGGTGGAGTTTGTTAGATATCTGTCGAATATGTGTACAGTTTTGGTTACGTTAGACTTGAGTTGTATTAGGGGCTAGGATAGAGTTGGAGTCGAACTCTGTATCCTAGGGGGCCATAAATATGAGGCCACCCCTGTTGTAACTGTGAGACGACTTGGCGGCTGGTTTGGGTGCCGGCGAGGCCGCGGGATCGCCCGGATGCCGGTGTAGCTGCTGTTTTATGGGGAGGAGCGCCCGTAATCAAGCCCCGAGGATTAGGCACATCGCTGAACCTCGTTAAAAACATCGTGTCTCGGTGTCGTTCTCGTTTGCGTATTTTCTTCTATGATGGTTATGCTTCCGCGTTCTTCGGTTAGCAGATCTGTTCGGGTCTGAGTCTAACCGCGCACTCTAACAAACCTTATCATATGCCTTTTTTAAATCAATTTTGAAAATAATACCATCTCTTTTTTTGGTATGCAACTCATGGATAGTTTCATGTAGAATAACAACTTCTTCCATGATATTCCTGCCCGGCATAAAAGCGGTCTGCCCGGCATAAAAGCGGTCTGAGTTGAACTCACCACCGTTCCATACCTGTCCTCTGCAACTGCAATATCTTAAGCTCCAAAATGGGAGGAAAAAATGGTGAGGATTGCCGCTTCATACCATATATAGATGTACTCCCTCCGTCCCATTGAAAGTGTCATTAGAAAACTGTGTCCCTCTCACAAACACGCTTCCCGGGCGACACTCTCAATGGGACGGAGGGAGTAGATACTTATCATGGATTCATAATGATCATACACGAACGTCTAACACATGAGAATGCTCTCGTTTGTCAAAACTACTCCAGTCCAGTGTTACACTCTAACCATACGTCCAACAAATAAAAAAGCACATCAGAATAGAGTTCTAGCTCTCTAATGTGAATTAGAAGAAACATGAGATCAGAATAAGAAGAAACATGAGATCTAGAAAAAGTGCTCATGCTAAAAGGAGAAACCTTCATCATTAAAGAAAAATGTGACCAACAAGGAGAAACAGTTATTTTTATTCAGAAGAAAATAGGAAGCCAAATTCGAGTTGAAGAGGACTCAAACCTGGGTGGTTGGGTGCATGACCACACCAACCAGTTAAGAAGGTTGACGATGGACACACTAAGAAGAAGTAAAGAAGCGAGAATGCACACCTTAAAAAGCATGGTTATAATCGTGAAGTACTGAAGTGTGAAGATAACCTATCTGAACTCAGATCAAGCTCACTCTCACTTCCATTAGATTGAACTCTTGGATCATTTAACTTTCAGATGTGAAACGAAATGTCACACCCTGAAATTTGTGTTTCTTGAATTAGAGTTAAAATGATTTATTTATGAATTTTTGTGCTCATAAAAATATAGGGAAATAAAAATTTTCTCTAAATTAAAAATTTATCCTAGGGTTAGAAACATGTTTGTGCATTCATGTTGGAGCATTGAGTTTTGTGATGTGTGGCTTTGGTAAAACTCAAGTTGAATTCAAAAATATTTGCAAACAACTTGAAAATGAATTTCCTAGAAAGGATTTAAAAATAAAGACCCTTTTCAAAAAGTTTGGAAAGTTTAAAGTTTCAAATCTTTCTTTTCTCTCAAAAAGGTTCAAATCAAAATTCAAAAGGAATTCAAATTGGTTTTGAAAATGCATTTGAAAAAAAATCAAATCTGAAATTGGAAACAATTTTCCTTCTCTCCCTTCTCCTTTCTCCCTTCTGGCCCGAGCAGCTTCTTCCCTTCCTCTTTTCTCCCTTCTGGCCCGAGCCAGCTTGGCCGGCCCGCTCTCTCCCTCTTGCTGGCCTGTTTCCCTCCCCTCTCTCTCCGTCGCTCGCGTGGCCGCCGCCCGCAGCAGCAACCTGCGCAGCGCCGCAGCCCCGCACCGAGCCGAGGGTCCAGCCTCGGCGCTGCACTCGCGTGCGCGAAGCCGTCTCCGTCTCCCGAGGGTCCAGCCTCTGCGCTGCCACTCGCGTGCGCGAAGCCGTCTCCGTCTCGCCCGAGGGTCCAGCCTCGCGCGAGCATCGCCGTCTCCGTCTCGCCCGAGGGTCCAGCCTCGCGCGAGCATCGCCGTTTCCGTCTCGCCCGAGGGTCCAGCCTCGCATGCGCGTCGCCGCTTCCGTCTCGCCCGAGGGTCGCCGCTGACAAAGCATGCCCCGCCTGTCAGTCGTTTCTTGCTCGCGTCGTACCCAACCAGGACTCCTCGTCGAGTCCTCTCCGTCCCGGTTCGCCCCTCCCTTGCCTTCCTACCCAAGCGATGCTCCCCATATAAATTCCGAGTCTCCACCGCCTTCGCTCGTGCCGAAATCACGTCGTCCCGTGCCTATTTGGCCAAACTGCGAGCTCCACTTCCGCCGAGATCCCGCCGCCGCGGATTTCTGTCTTCGTCGCCTTGCCGTCTCCCCAGGTACCCTCTGAGCTCTGCAACGACTCCCTGAAGCCAACCGAACCCTTATCTTCTTTTCTTCCTTGTTTTGTTGTTCTAATTTCTCGCCGTCGTTTACAAAAGTTCCGCCGCGCCGTACCGAGCTCCCTTACGCATCCAGTCGTCCTCCGCCGTCTCTGTCGACTGCGGTGAGTTCGCCTTAAGCTTCTACGTCCGTTGCTGCAACTCCCGTGGTCTCTACTGCCTCTAGCGCAAAAACCGAGTCCTCGCCGCCGTCTCCGGCGATGGCGCCGCCACAAGCCGCCGCTGGCCCTGTTTTCTCCGGCGTCAGCGCCGCCTTTCCCCCTCCTCGTCTAATCTTGACCGCACGCTCCAGATCCAACGGCCACCGATGGCCGATACCCTTCGGCGGTCATTTTGCAAATAAACCCTTACAACTTTCTGACCTCAACCGCAGTCCAGTCGACCCTATTCACTGAGTCTTGACAAACTTTCAATCTAGCCCTGCGCTTTCTCCATAATGAGGCGCAGTCCAGCCAGTTTTCGAATTTCATTTTATTTATTCTAAATCTGCAAATTGAGTTTATTTATTTACAGTTTTGCCACTGACTTTAAACCCTTATAACTTCTCCGTTTAACTCTGAATTAGTCCGTTCAACTTGCGTTGATTCGTTTCGAAAAGTTCTTTCCAAATATATAACTTTAAATACTGTTTTCTGTAATTAAAATTTGAGTTAAATCTAATCTAGTAATTAGTGTCTTAATCTTGTTTAGCTCATATCTTTTCTGTTAAAACTCCGATTAGCGTGATTTTCGCGTCTGTGTGTTCGTAGCGAATCGTAGATCAGTTTTCAAAAACTCTCTATCTGTTTTCTTATGAATGATGTACTGTTCTAATCATAGGCTTTGTTTTGCTTTGCATGATTGGTATTGGATGCTTGTGTGGTGTTAGTGATCGTATGTCCAGTCGGTGAGTTGTACGTTGGTGATCAGAAGAAGTTCGTGATCAAGAGTTCAAGATCAAGAGTCAACCTTTGGAAGTCTACAAAATCAACAGAAGAAGAATCTTGAGTTTAAGGCAAGTATAGCATGGGACCATCCTTGTTACCTATTCACTGTAATCACTTAATTCATATTGCATGTGTCTAATTTGATTACCATTAAGGTTTACCTAGTTCTTGTTATCCATTACCTTGTCACCTGCGGGATATCATGCATTTTGGGTAGTATATTGCTAGCGCTCAAAGTTTAACCAACATGATCTGATCATAAATTAATGATTCATGTTAATGATTTATGACTTATACAAAGATGATTAAAACTTGCCTATCTGTCAGCAAAAGCTGGGACTTACAGTGCAGCCATGAGGGTTATATGGCTCTAACCTTAGCTCAGTATAAGGACCTTTTCTAGCTTGTTAGTGGTTACCCGAAAGGGCGCATAAGGCGCTTGCCGAGTCGGGTATAGTGCGGCTTCTGTCCACGTGTGTATAGGCTGCGTGTTATTGTGCCACCTGGAAGGAGGGCTCTACATCCCCTTGCCTTAAGACCTAGCGGCCCTAACTTGTTAGACAAACCTTTGAAAGGCTGCGCAGTGAACCCTGTCGTGCACCTGGAAGTGTAATGTGGGCCTTGCAAACCCGGCTTATGGGAATCACGACTCATCGGGTAAAGTGTACAACCTCTGCAGAGTGTAAAACTGATATATCAGCCGTGCTCACGGTTACGAGCGGCCCGGAAAACTCACAGAAAAGCTAGTTAAATGGTTAATTAATGTTTAATACTGGATATGGGAATGTTATGATGATGATGGAGTTAATATGATCATATGGTTTATTTGGGTTAAGCATAATATACGTTTACCTAATGTTAAAATTATGCCAACTAAAAGCTAATGCAGTTAAAACCGTGTCAGCCTTTTTGAGCCACATGAACCCCATGTTATATTTGTTAAGTACGAGATGTACTTATGCTTGCTTTACTTTTTAATATTTGGAAAAATCCCGGATGGGTACCAGACTGCAAGAGTTGGAGAAGTTAGGCTTGTGATCAACCAGTCAGTTGTCCCTGTGAAGTTGGTGCCTCCATCTGAAGATCGGAGTGTCTTTCCGCTGTCTGCTCTTTAAGTTATGTTCTTTTGTTTTATCTACGTTATATAAGAGCATTGTCTTTCGATATTACCCTTTATTTGTGACTATATGTGAGATTTGACTTCCTGGGCTCACATATGGTGTATACCTGGTTTTGTTCTTAAAACCGGGTGTGACACGAAATCAAGGTGTTGACTGCCAAGGAGTTTTATTGGAATCGCATCTATTTTAGGTACTTGATCGAGATTGAGCTGCGCTTTAGTGGTCCACATGCAGCTCTACAAAATTAGATGCTATCTAATGAACGACAGGATCTAACTACCAACCAAAATTGCCAAAGGATGGTTACCTTGGTATAGATACGATAAAGTGATTGAATTCCCACCTAAATAGGAAAACGCACCACCAAACCTACTCTAGTAGGGGTAAAGACAGTTGCAACATCATGGAAAAGTTGTCAAACATGTAAGAAGCCACAGCCACTCGCGAACCAAAACCTTTTTACGCACACCATGACATAAATCAGGAAACAATAACAGGTGCCGAAAATCACCAATCACAACCCTAAAACGGGGTAGGCTGGCCCAGGGCCTCCCATAGCGCCAAGGAGCAGGCAATTCAATACCCCGAGTACTCCCTCCATATCAAAAAGGTAGACGTCCTAGGAAGTACTCCCTCCGTCTCTAAAAGAGTGTCGTTTCGCTTCCCGAGAAACGATTTTGATTAATTATATATTAAAAAATATTAGTAGTTATGTACATATTAGTATCGTTAGAAAGATCTTTGAATCTAGTTTTTAACAAATTTTTTTGAAGATTTAAATGTTACACGTATTTTCTATAAATTGAGTCAAACCTGTGGCACGCATCCCACGGCGATATTTTTTTAAGGGACGGAGGGAGTAGTAGCGTTTTCACATTAGCAGACGTCCTGGTATTACTCGGACGTTTTTACCCCCGACGAGTGTTACAGCATGCGCATTTACGTACTCGCGACACATCGGTTCTTGGGAACAGGGTTTTTCTTACCGGAACGGTAACCGACGAACCGGTCGGTAACCGGTCAAACCGGGCCGGTCCGGTTACCATGTAAGCCGGTTACCAAATTTGAATTTGAAATTTGAAAATTTGAAAAAAAAAAGTGCCCAAAAATTCCTAAAAATATATTTAATTTATGGAGACCAATGGTATAAAAAAATTTTCAAATTTGAGTTCGTTTAGTATTCATTTGGACGTTGGAAGTTTGAAAAAAAAAAGGGACGGCCCGTTAAGGCCCATTAGGCGCTCACGGGCACAAACGACTCGTGGCCGGGCGGGGGGCAGAAGGGTGCCTTCCCGAGCCTTATCCGCGCCCCGCCCCTGCCCTCCGCCCCCAGCGCCGCCGTCCGCTCGCCGCCGCCGGCTAACCGCTCGGTTAGGCTCGGTTACCGAGCGGGAGCGAGCGGTAACCGCTCCGGCGACGCGCCCTCGGCTAGCCGCTCCGGCGGCTCGGTAACCGAGCGGTTGCGTCGGTTACCGAGCGGTTAGCTCGGTTCCGCAGGTAAGTTCCCCCCCCCCCCCCCCTTTTCGTATTTAGTTAAGTAGCTATATGTTTTGGTGTAGTTTTGTGTTAGGATTGTTGTACTTAGGCAGGATCTGTGTTAGAAATTAGGATGGATGGATTTAGGTTAGGGTTAGGGTTAGGGTAGGTTTAGGGTACGATTTAATTTACGATGTATTTAATTGTTTAGGATTTAGGATTTGAGGTATGATTTGTGTTAGAATGTATATTTTTTTTATATATTGCATAGATAAAATTTACGTGGGGGTGTGATTTTGTGTTGTCTGTTTATGCAGGTAGACAATGTCGGGCAGGCACAAAGACGTTGTCTGGGAGCATGGTGAAAATCTCGCTCCCGGGTGGCGGTGCAATTATTGTCACCTGACAAAAGGGGGCGGTGGTTGCAACAAGATTGAAGCAGCATTGGCAGCGCGCGGGACGGAGGTTGTGCATTGTAGCCGTGTGCCACCAGAGGTGCGCGAGTATTCTAGAGAGATCTTGACCGCGCCAAGAGGGCGACGGCTGACCGAGCTCGCCAAAGGCTCGCACAACAAAGAGCTGCACAGGAGTGGAACCATCCCTTAATGATGATGAGTATGAGGCTCAGATGGAGGCTGCCCTGCAACAGTCGAGAGCTGAATATGAGTATCAACAGAGTGTGCAGGATAAAGGCGGTCATTACGAGCGTGGAGGGGGTAGTTTCTCGTGCAGGTGGTAGTGGTGGTGGAGATGGGGGTGGCAGTGGAGGTTCCCGTGGTGGGAATCCTATTCGAGGATGTTCAGAAGATCAGGATCACAGAGGAGACACCTGTGGTCGTGGAAGACTACAATGTGGCATCCGGTGGCAGGAGAGGATTGGTACAACCAAGGATTGATACAGGGCGCTGGACCCAGAAGGGAAAAAATGCAAAGGAAGCCATCGGTAAAGCTTGGGCAAAATTTTACCATCATGCAGGAATACCGGGACGGAATGCGGACAGCCCGTACTTTGTTGGTGCCGTCCGAGAGACACAGAAGTGGGGTAAGTACCTATAACTAAAAACAATTGAACTTATGTATCGTTCCATGTTCTTATTAATTGTTTATGGTTGCAGGTGAAGGCATCTTCTCCCCCACTGGAAGGGAAATTGATGGGAAGTACCTAGATCTAATGTAAAAGACTTGAAGGAGAGGTACACAAAGTTTCAGAAAGAGTGGCCCACGTTTGGCGTCTCGCTGATGTGTGATTCTTGGACTGGCCCCACAAAAATGAAAGTTGTGAACTTTCTTTTTATTGCAATGGGGTCACATGGTTCACAGCTCTGTTGATGCAACTGGGAAAAGTCAACATGCGAACTATTTGTTGAGGGTAAGTCATTATAGTTGTCATGTTATTATTTTTACTTACATTCTTGCATATATATATATATAATTACGTTATGACTGTTTTCAGGAGATTCGGAAGGTGGTGCTGGACATTGGCGGCGGAGAATGTTGTCCATGTGATCACTGACAATGGCGCGAACTATAAGAAAGCGTGCAGCTTGTTGAAGCTTGAGTACTCGCATATTTGTTGGATGCCTTGTCTGGCACACACCATTATTTAATGCTAAAGGATATCGGTGAAAGGAATGATCATTCAGGTATGATATCCGTATGCAAGCGCATATCTAATTGGTTGTACAACCATACTCAGTTGCATTATATGATGAAGAGAGCAATTGGTGGTGAGTTGGTCAAATGGAATGCCACTAGATTTGGGACCAACTACATGTTCATGGAATTCCATGTTGCAGCTGCCGTCCTGAATCCTAAGCTCTCATACTCACTGGAGCCAACTGCAACAATGTTCGCTGGCCTGAAGGACGCATTTCAGGAGATGACAGATGTGCAGAGCGCCGTGCAGGCATTGCAGGAGGCTGAGGTTTTTCGCCAGAAGCTTGGTGAGTTTGGCTCAGAGCTAGCTCAGAAAATGGCCCTGGATTCAAGAACATCCCCATGTAAGAGTACTTTGTTATCCATTTAGTTATGCATATTGGAACATGTAGCTAACATAATGTGTTCCACTTGCAGCGGCCTGGTGGATGATCTTTGGTAAAGACACTCCAAATTTGCAGCGCCTCGCTTTGCGGCTTGTTTCACAATGTGTGTCCTCCAGTGGATGCGAGCGGAACTGGAGTACTTTTGCCTTGCTGCATACGAAGGTCCGCAATCGGCTATCGCATAAGAAACTGAACAAGCTTGTTTATGTCAATTACAACCTTCGGCTGCGACTTGCGGATGTCAACCCACCAAGACTTGATGACGATGATTTTATTGACCGGTTCGCCGAAGCCTCATTCTATGATCCAGCCAATTCGGTTAGGGAGTGGATGGAGTACGGAAGATCAAACCAGCCTCCACTTCTTGATAAGGATTCAGACGAAGACGACGTCCCTTTGCCATCACGTCTTGTCAGGTACATTATATGTATATTTATAAATGTGAGTGTGTGTCTAATAATGTACGGTGGGATTGATTTTATTTATGTGATTTGTTTGTTTCTGTTGGCAGTGACCATATAGACCCCGATGATCTACGTTAGGCTACGGGGTCTGATTGCCTCAGTGATTGGGCTCGTAGACATGTGGGTCAAACTCACACCGGGGAAGAGGAAGACGCAAGCGCCGCCTAGGAAGGGGCAGACCAAGCGAGGAAAAGGAAACAAGTCAGCAGCGATGCGGAGACTGAGGAGGAGGGATCTTACCATTCTGACGATGACGATGATGATGACAGCAGCGATGGTGGTGATGGTGGCGACGATGATGACAGTGGCGATGGTGGTGCAGATGGGAGCGACGGTGGCGGTGGTGGTGGGAATGCTGGTGGGACTAGTTATGGAATTTGTTTCACAGGTATTCATTGCACTTGCACGTACATACACACATTTATTTTTGTCTATGATTACTAATTATGGTTCATTGCAGGCGAGAACCAATACCACATGCTACGCAAGATCGTGACCATGGACAACCACAGTCCCAGAGGAAATCAATTTCATTTCCATCCACGCACGAGGACAATCCAGAGGACTCGCAGGGGAGATCAATTTCTTTTGCACCCACGTACTACGAACACTCCAGACTACTCTACTTCATCCTACAGCGATGCCTCACAACCTTCTTATAGCTATCTCATTCCTGACGTGAGCACGCAGCCTCAGACTAGGTGGGTGTACGAATGGGAAGACCCAGCTTTTACAGTATGTTGGTTTAAGAATGGGAGACAACCGCAGTTTGGACGGGCCAGACGTGGCAGATTACAAGGCAACCCTGCTTCGAACCAAAGGTATCGCTCTTATGTCCATCGCCGAGTATGAAATGTCGTGCCAACATGGGGCCTTTCCATACATCTTGCGTAGATGACCATGCATTCCTGTGACTGTGAGGATGTGAGCCTGTGACAATATTATGCAACAATAAGTTGTTGATGCTTTCGTTGATGCTTTCGAGACAATATTTATTTGTATGCGACTATATGTATGACTATATATTTGTATGCGACTATGTCTATGTGTAGTGACTAGTGAGTATATATATTTGTATGCGACTATTTGTTCATGTTTTCGAGACAATGAATTTATTGCCGCATTGTGCGGTCTTTTTTATATCTATATGTCCAAAGGAAGTACCAAAAATCATTTTTATCCGACAAAAAAAAAGACAACCCACCGGTTTGGTCCGGTTACCGAGCTAACCGGTCGGTAACCGACCCAAACCGATCGGTTTACCGCTGCAAAACCGAACAACTGAGGCGTTTGAATTCAAACTTCAAACCGGCCGGTACCTGGCGGTTACCGGTCAAACCAGACCGGTAAACCGTTGCCGGAGGCCGGCGGTTTCGTTAATCCGGTCTGTAAAAAAAACCGTGCTTGGAAGGCCACGCGCGACGCATTTACTCAGCTCACGCGCCCGTACTTTGGGAAGGCCGCCCGCAGCGCCGCCTCCATATCTGCTGTGCCGTTGCAGCCAGAGTTGCCATCGCGAACTCGGCTTCCTGCTCGCGAACGCGCCGCCGCCATCGTTTACTTGAGTGGCTTTGCCGCGCCGTCGCCAGCGCCGTCGAGAGGCCATGGAGTCCGTGGGTGCCGCGCCGTCGCCAGCGCAGGACTCCGCCAGCTTGCTGGTGATGGAGGCTACGGAGTCCGTGGAGGTGCAGCAGCAGCACGTGAACGTCGAGGTGCAAGACTCCATCTCCAGCGTGGACTCTGATGTGCTGCCGGACTCCATCTCCGTCGTCCCGGACTCCGTCGAGCTCGTCCCGGCGTCCGTCGAGGTGGCCCCGGACTCCGTCGAGGTCGTCCCGGCGTCCGTCGAGCTCGTCCCGGCGTCCGTCGAGGTCGTCCCGGACTCCGTCGAGGTCGTCCCGGACGACGACGAGGTTGTTCACTGTCCTCGGTGCAACACGTACCATGCAGGCGGCGTCTGTGGAGAACAGTGCTACGAAGCTCGCCGTAACGCTCGCCGGTGTGCCCGTTGTGGCCTTGTACATGAAGAGTACGATCTACCAGCTAGGTTTTGCCCATCTAAGGACAGGTTCGATTGTGAGTTCTACATTCCCGACGTGGATAAACTAGTGATGGATGGTAGTAGTTTCATGTTGACTGATGAAGTTATGAAGAAGTTGGAAGAACACATTAAAAAACAGCAAAGCAAAAATAAGGTACATGCATCACACAGTTTGTCCGCTATGGCCTAAGATACCTGCATCTGCTAACTACTCCGATCATGCTGTCCATATGCCTGACTGTGTGTCTACGCACTACTACAGAAACATGCCTTTAACCCCGGTCGGCAAGGGCCTTTAGCCCCGGTTGCCGAGCCGGGACTACGCTTCCGGGACTAAAGGCCCCCCCCTTTAGTCCCGGCTCCGGCCACCGGGGCTAAAGCCCACCCTTTAGTCCCGGTTGGTAATTCAGCACCCTTTAGTCCCGGCTGGTATTACCAACCGGGACTAAAGGGTCCCTGGTTTTTTCTTTTTTATTTTCATTTCAGTTCTGTTTTTAGTTTTGTTTATTTATTTAATAGGTTTTCTAATATGTATTCTTTGCTGCTAATATATATAATTTATATATATTAGCAGCATAACACAATAAGCTTATTGCATGCATATATAATTGAACTATAGAACTACATATATATATATATAATATGTACATATAAAATTACAAGCAATATATATACATGTAGAAGTTGTCCAAATATCTATCTACAAAGTTGTACTCTAAAGTTAGTACTATAAACCTATTACAAGTTGTACTCCATCTAAATATCTACAGGGCATACAAATGATCATCATTGTTTGGAATCAACGGCTCGTCGGTATTATAGTAGAACTCGCCGTTTGGACTTATGACTTGTTCCCGAAGAAATCCTGCTATTGACTCTTGTATTGCTTTCATTGGTCTTGTAGCATCACTTTTTGCTTCAACCAGTCAGTCTTCAATTGGAATTAAAGAAGATATTAGTTATATCTATATTATCAATATTAAGTCTATAAAAAATGAAAAGAAACATGTTACGTACTTTGATGATTTCTTCAGGAATTCTATTTGATTCTATCATCATGTACTCGCAAACATAGAATCCACATAAGTTGGTACCCTGTTTTTGTCTCAAAATCCACTGTAGAATGAAAAGATTTTATCTCGTAATAAAGATATGATATATGACATGATATAATAAAGATACACGTACATTGACGAAGGTGTAAACTTACTGGTAGTCGTGGCTTTATTGTAAGTGGGGCCTTACACTGACTCATATGTTCCCGAGCAATGAATTTTTCCCAAACCCTAATCCGGCCAATGAAACATTAATAGTTGGATCATTATTTATTAATTAGTATATATATACAAGCTTAGTCTCTACTTTAAGCATGGAAGCTAGGGATCGAAAAATTACCTTTGGAGGATGTCTATCATATCTTGGTAATCTTCTTGCGGTTTGCTCAACGAGTCATAGATTAACACATTGCTGTGTTTGAGATCAATGACCATCAGTATCCAGTGAAAGCTGTTGATACACATGATTCATATATATAGATTATTAGGGTTAAGTAAAATAAAATGTGCATATACTTATTATTAACTATATATGTCTCACGCACTTAAAGTTGTATGGGAAGAGTATTTTTTCTCTATCTTTTTGGTTCACGAAGAACCTCATGAGATTCATACACGACTCATCGCTCCAAGTCGCTGAAGGGTTTGGAGCCTTGAAAACAACATATGGATCAACAAACCCAACAGAATTGTCATGTTTATCTCTGAGCTGAGTCATCTGATACCTGCAATATCGAGTCGATCCACAAGTACGTGTGTAAGAATACTACATACTATATACACATACTAGAGAGTTCAATGAAAACTATAAAAGAAACACTTACAAACAATAGCAGCTAAGGAGCGATTTGTCCAGTGCGTCCATATGGCATAGCTTGTGTAATTCCTCCATCTGGACTAAGATTAGGTCATCGCCACGGAAGTAGTGATGGTTCCGAATTCGGACAGAAATCCAATTTATATCACCGTCTTTAGAAGCCTCCATGCACCATTTGTTGATTGCAAACATCTGCGTACCAAGTACATGCAAGTGATTGGGGTTCATTAGACTCCTGCCCGGTGCAAAATTTCTCCTCCATTCATCAACTACTTCCGCTCTTGGAAACTCCAGCCCAGTAGCAATATTTTGAATCGTCTCGTATGGGAGACCGCTGTCAATGAAAAATTTTCCATTGAGTCCATCTCAGACAAAGTGGTCTCTCCAGATTTTCTCTGTACTCTGCCCATGTTTGAACCATACTGATTTTGCACAAATAATGGGGACAGAGGTCTTGATGTTTCCCCAAGCTGTGGAACACTCTTTCCCACTTTCTTCGTGCTTGATTGTTGTTCTTTTGCAGACTTGATTAGAGAGCGTTCGTAGTCTGATTTTCGCGGAGCCTTTCGGGCTTCACGCATCTTGATACCATGCTGGTCCACCCTTTTCCTTAACTCCTGTGGTTTAACAGGAGGTAAGGCTTCTCTGGGTTTCTCTTCGCTTTAGCCGCGGCCGTTGATTCATCTAAAAAATTTTTCACATCTTTTTTCACCGAAATTGTAACTCCTCATCAGTCATTTCATAAGCTAATTTCTCGTGTGCTTTTTTTCCTGATGCAGGAGCCTTCTTTTTGGAGGTGGGGCCTTCGGTTCCGTGGCAGCGGACCGCTTCTTAGGGCCGCGCGGTGGAGGCAGGGGTGTGTGGAGCCCGCGGTGGAGGAGACGGTGGGGCGGTGGCGGTGTTGGAGCCCGCGGTGGAGGTTGTGGCGTTGGAGCCCCGGTGGAGGAGATGGTGGGCCGGGGGTGGCGGCGTTGGAGCCCGCGGTGGAGGAGATGGTGGGGCCGGTGGCGGTGTTGGAGCCCGTGGTGGAGGAGATGGGGTTGAAGCCGTGTCCTCCAACACATCGTCACCGCCCGCAGCACTATGATGCACTGGGGAATAATGACGAACTGGACTATAGTTCCTGCTACGCAAAACAACGAATGATGTGAGCATCCAACTAATATATACATATAGGAAGTTAGTGTAATAAAAATTGTTTCTCATTCACGCGCACACTACCTATGGTGAGGATCTTGATCAGTAGGAGGAGGTTGCGGCGGTGACACTCCAGGAATAATAATGAAGCGCTTGCGCCAGCAAATAAATGTCTTCTCTGCTTCACCTAAAGTCTTCTCCCCATCTCCCCCTTCGATTTCCAGTGCCACGCTGCCACAACCTGTCTCAACCCTATCCACCGAAACGCTAGCGTATCCGGCTGGCACTGGTTGACCATGGATTCTTGGTGTTCTTGTGCGGTCGATAGGGTTTACAACACCGACAGCCACCTTTTTCGTGGCATTTCCATCTGGAATGTGCAGCTCACAAGTAGTAAAAGGTTCTTTAACGTCATCCACGGGAAAGCGTAGCTTGGAGTCATCTTGAATGGTTGGTACTTCCGTGGAGGCGCAGCTGCTTTTCATCTGACCTGGGGGGCTAATGTTCGCTTGAGGATGCTGTGATGATGTACCTTGCCCACTCGTCATTTGACTAAGTGCCGCTTGCACTTGCCTTTTGATTTCCTCCTGCATCCATTCTTCACGAGATTTCTCACGCTCTTGTGTTTGAAGAACATACTCCTCCAACTTGAAGAGTCGCTCTGCCTCCTCGTCCTTCTTTCTTTGGCGGCTTCTATAACTTTCTCGATCCGCTTCGAAGGAATGTAGCCACGAAACGGCCCCAAAGCCTCTCGTACGCCCACCGTGCTCAGGATTCTCCAGCGCGTACGTGAGTTCATCCTTCTCTCTATTGGGCTTGAACTCGCCAGCCAACACCGCATTTCGTGCTTGAACTAGCCTATGTGTGCTGCTCTTGAAATTTGCGGGCCCCAATCAAGCTCCCCATCATTAGGGTTTATGGTTCCCCCATGAGCGTAGAACCAATTTCTGGACCGTTCACTCCAATTTCTTCTTATTGTCTCTGGGACTACCCCCTGGCAAGCATCTCGTGTTCTTGTCTCTCCCACTTTGGAAGGGCAGTCTTATAGCCACCTGATCCTAAATGATGGTGGTATTTCTTCTGAGCTGCATTCAGTTTGTTTACTCTGACCCGGGCCTCGCTCTCTTGTGATCTTTTGTACTGTACAAATTCATCCCAATCGGCCCTTATCTTGACATACGCCTTAGAGTTGAAATCTGGCGTCTCGTTCTTCAGCACAAAGGTGTGGTACAATTTCTTCTTCCAGTCCTGAAAAAGTGTGGCCATCTTCTTCATTGTCCACTCCCGAATTCGCCTCAGCAGCTCCTCATCATCCGTGTCAAACGAGAAATGAGCTTGGACGTCATCCCAGACTAGCTGCTTGTCAAGATTGGAGACATAACTGATCTCGGGAGCACTTCGCCTCTCTTTCCATTCACGGGCACTTATCGGAATCCGATCTCTCACAAGGAACCCACAGTGAAAGACATATTTCTTTGCATTGGGTCCTAGTGGTTGGCCTGTAGCCATATCGAATTCGGAGATTACATGACGGCCCTTCAACGGCCTCTTCGGCGCCTCGTTTTGGTCTGCTCTGCCCTGTCGCAGACGTCGATCCAGAGGGCTACATATAGGTAAAGACATGAAGATGAAACCCTAATACAAGTTGACATAAAACCTAATCAAGTAATAAAGTAAATGTAAACCCTAACACGACACATTGTATATATACCTCGCCTGTATTGCCTTCTTCCATCTCAACTTGTTGTTCAGGGAGATTTTCATCATGCATGGTCATGTCTTCGTAATTCAATAAGTATTGACTCCCGTCATCGTCGCCGGCTATGATATTCATCATTTCCTCCTCCATCACATTCTCATTTGGGTCGGCCATTTCTGTGAATATTAAAATATATATACAATATGATCGAACACTTAAAGGAGCTTTATACATGTATGTGAAACGAAAACCGAAAACCAGGGGTTTAATTAGGGGTTAAGGGTTAGGGTTTTGGTCTCGGGGTTAGGTTTCGGGGTTTAGGGTTGGGGTTAGGGTTATGGTTCGGTTTTACGGTTTGGGTTTAGGGGTTCGGGGTTTACGGGGTAGGGGGGGGGTTTAGGGGTTCGGGGTTAGGGGTTTAGGGTTTCAGGGTTTAGGGGGGGGTGGGGGGGGTTTAGGGTTTAGGGTTTAGGGGTTAGGGGTTTGGGGGTTGGGTTTAGGGTTTAGGGTTTAGGTAGGGGTCGGGGTTTTGGGGTTTGGGTTTCGGGGTTTAGGGGTTCGGGGTTTCGGGGTTTAGGTTTCAGGGTTCAGGGTTTCGGGGTTGAGGGTTAGAGTTTAGGGTTTCGGGGTTCGGGGTTTAGGGTTTCGGGGTTTCGGGTTTCGGGGTTTGGGGTTTGGTTTCGGGGTTTGGTTTAGGGGTTGAGGGTTTAGAGTTGGTTCGAGGTTCGGGTTTAGGGTTTCAGGGTTTAGGGTTCGGTTTTGGGTTTTCGGTTTCGAGTTTTAGGCAATTCATAAAATAACATGACAATTCATAAAAATAACATGACAATAACATATATTCGTAAAGAGTAATAAATACATGTTCCGACATGGCACATGATTTTCTATGAACACATATTTCTAAGAGTAATAAATACATGTTTAAACATATCCTTGTCACGTGATTTACACACCGTGGACGAGAACGACGACGGTGGACAGCAGCGAGGATGACGACGGTGCGGATGACAGTGGACGGCGGCGAGGTCGGTGCGGCGGTCACCAGGACTACATGTCGAACACATATTTGTTACGTTTAAAAAAACAATATATGATTTTCCTTTTTCTATAAATATATCTTCATATTCATTATTTGTATATATCTATTTCTAGAAAAGAAGAAATGAAAAAGTTAAATAGAAAATAATCTATAAATATATGTGTAAACATATATTTGTTACGTTAAAAAAAACATATATATATGATTTTCCTTTTTCTATAAACAAAAGAAATGAAAGGTTAAATAGAAAAATTCATATTCATTATCTATAAATATATATATTATTATATTCATTTCTTTTTCTTTATATATATACATATATATATATATCAATTTTTCTATTTAACCTTTTCATATTTTTTTACACTCTCACACACACTGGACACACACGCACACCATCACACACTGCACACGCACACACACACGCACAGGCCGCGGCTCGGATGACGGCGGCCGGCGCGGAGGACGGCGGCGTGGAGGACGTACGGCGGAGTGGATGAGGACGCGGGTGGAGGACGGAGGCGCGGACACGACGGCGAGGAGGACGGCGGCGTGGACACGACGGCGAGGAGGACGGCGGCGTGGGAGGCCGAGTGCGGAGCGGAGAGGCTCGACGGCGAGGAGAGCTCGAGGGCGGCGGCGCGGACTGGAGGCGGGGCTATGGCGGCGATCTGGGGAAGACGTCGATTGGGGAAGATTGGGGGCACACTGTGCCCTGTGCCCTATATACCCGGGAGGCCTTTAGTCCCGGGGCGAATTACGCACCGGGACTAAAGGGTCTTTAGTCCCGGTGCGTAATACGCCCCGGGACTAAAGGGTTGGACCTTTAGTCCCGGGCGGGCTTACGCACCGGGACTAAAGGGGTCTTTAGTCCCGGTGCGTAAGACGGCCCGGGACTAAAGGGTTCTTTCCCGCCACAGTTTTGGGTTTTCAGTATTTTGGGTTTTGTATTAAGTTTCCACTATATAAATATGTTGTAATTCTTGTTAATTGCATAGTAAATTGAACAGTAGGCATAAAATTACTTAAAAATAACAGTTGTATATCCTTTAACCTTATTGTATAGTAGAAAATTTGTAGCATAAATTCTTTTCTTTTTTATAATAACGAATATAAATGTAAATAACCATTCATATTTGGTTAATGCAAAAATGTAATGTTCAATTTAAATTTAAAAAATTGTTGGCTTTCAATAGAAAATTTATTTTCATATCATTTGGACGTTAATCTTTTGTTTAAAACCTAAACAATCATTGCCCAATTTTGTTATACGCGACAGATGCAGTAGTTTTAGTTTTAGATTTTTAATTTAGTTTTTTCAAATATATCTTAAATCTTTCTAATTGAACAGAAAATTGAATATTTGATATACTTTCTTTTAAAAAATAGTATGAGATTCACATCTAGAGAAGCACATAAATCAATGATCACTACTACTAAATATATATATAAATCCATTATCAAATAAATGAAGTCTTAATTAATTAATTATTACATAATATATTTACAACCCACTATTAAGCGGGCACAACTGTGAACCTCCTCTTGACATATGTCCCTTGGTTATGATCATTCCTTAACCATGGAGTTTCCTCATTGTTTAACAAAATGCTTGGGTCTTTGTTCACTTTGAATGGCGGAATTCGATCATCTCTTTCATAATCACCTGACATGTCTGACTTGTCCTCAATTCCGACAATGTTTCTTTTCCCTGAAAGAACTATATGGCGCTTTGGCTCGTTGACGATCGAGTTGTTATCATTTTTTCTTTTTGGTTTTGTAGACATGTCTTTCACATAGAACACTTGACTCACATCTGCGGCAAGGACAAATGGTTCGTCTTTGTACCCAATATTGTTGAGGTCCACTGATGTCATCCCATACTCCTTGTCGACTGTTACCCCACCTCCGGTACCGGTCATCTTGACCCATTTACACCGGAACAAAGGGACTTTAAAATTAGGTGCGTAGTCTAGTTCCCATATGTCATGTATGCGGCCATAATATGTTTGTTTGTTCCCATTTGGATCCGTGGCATCCACGCGTACACCACTGTTTTGGTTGGTGCTCCTTGCGTCTTGGGCTACTGTGTAAAATGTATTCCCATTGATCTCGTACCCTTTGTACGTGCTGATATGCCACGATGGTTGTCTGGCCAACAAATAAAGCTGCTCATCTATGTTGTCATCACCCTGACATTGTTTTCGCAACCAATCGCCGAAGGTTTGCATGTGCTGACGTGTAATCCAAGATTCACTCTTCCCGGGCCACTTGGATCGAAGGAAATCCTTATGTACCTCGATATATGGATCTACCAATGAGGAGTTCTGTAGAACTGTGTAGTGTGCTTTATCGAAGTAATCGTCTCCTGTACCGATATATGTTTTCTTCCCTAGTGTTCCCTTGCCACTGAGTCTGCCCTCGTGTCGCGATTCAGGAACGCCAATCGGGTCAAGGTCTGGAATAAAGTCCACACAAAACTCTATGACCTCCTCTGTTCCGTAGCCTGGGCGATGCTTCCTTCAGGCCGAGAACGGTTATTAACATATTTTTTCAGGACACTCATGAACCTCTCGAATGGGAACATGGTGTGTAGGAACACAGGACCGAGAATAATGATCTCCTTGACCAGGTGAACTAGGAGGTGTGTCATGATATCAAAGAAGGATGGAGGGAACACCAACTCAAAGCTGACGAGACATTGAACGACATCATTCTGCAAAGTAGAAAGTTCCTCTGGATTGATTGCCTTTTGTGAAATTGAATTGAGGAATGCACATAGCTTCACGGTGGCTAGACGTACATGTGGAGGTAGAATTCCTCTTAGAGCAACAGGAAGCAATTGGGTCATAAGCACATGACAGTCATGGGACTTCAAGTTTTGGAACTTCTTCTCTGGCACATTAATTATTCTCTTTATATTGGAGGAGAATCCAGATGGGACCTTGATGCTGTTAAGGCATTCAAACATGCTTTCCTTTTCTTCTCTGCTAAGAGTGTAGCTAGCAGGGCTTAAGTACTGGCGCCCGTCATCTGTCTTCTCCGGATGCAAGTTGTCTCGTTCTTTCATGCGCTGCAAGTCCTGTCGTGCTTCAAGTGAATCCTTAGGCTTTCCGTAGACACCCATGAATCCAAGCAGGTTCACACAAAGGTTCTTTGTCAGGTGCATCACGTCGATCGCATGGCGGACCTCTAGGACATGCCAGTAGGGTAGCTCCCAGAATATGGACTTCTTCTTCCACATGGGTGCGTGTCCCGAAGCGTCTTTAGGAACAGGTTCGCTGCCCCGTCCCTTTCCAAATACTACTTTCGTATCCTTCACCATTTCAAGTATATCATCTCCGGTTCGGTTACGAGGCTTGGTTTGGTGGTCTGCCTTACCTTTAAAATGTTTGCCTTTCTTTCTTACTGGGTGGCCCACAGGAAGAAACCGACGGTGCCCAACATACACGACCTTCCGACAGTTTTTCAAAAATAAACTATCAAGGTCTTCAAAACAGTGTGTGTGCATGCATTATATCCCTTGTTTGTCTGGCCTGAAAGATTACTTAGAGCCGGCCAATCATTGATTGTTACGAACAATAAGGCTCGCAGGTCAAAGTGTTCCTGTTTGTACTCATCCCACACGCGTATGCCTGGTTTGCTCCATAGAAGTAGAAGTTCCTCAACTAATGGCCTCAGGTAGACATCGATGTCGTTGCCAGGTTGCTTCGGCCCTTGGATGAGCAACGGCATCATAATGAACTTCCGCTTCATGCATAACCACGGAGGAAGGTTGTAGATACATAGAGTAACTGGCCAAGTGCTATGACTACTGCTTTGCTCCGCAAAAGGATTAAAACCATCCGTACTTAAAGCGAACCTCAAGTTTCTAGCCTCATCTGCAAACTCTGGGAATTCTCTATCTATCGCTCTCCACTGGGATCCATCAGCTGGGTGCCTCAGCATATTGTCTACCTTACGGTCTTCTTTATGCCACCGCAACATCTTTGCATTGTCCTTATTTCTGAACAAACGTTTCAAGCGTGGTATTATAGGAGCATACCACATAACCTTGGCAGGGATTTTCTTCCTGCTTGGACGTTCTTCACCCTCTACGTCGCCAGGATCATCTCGCCTTATCTTATACCGTGATGCTTCACATACCGGGCATGCATCCAAATTCTCATATTCCTCCCCACGGTACAGGATGCAGTCATTAGGACATGCGTGTATCTGCTGGATTTCTAATCCCAAAGGGCAGACGACCTGTTTTGCTTCGTACGTAGTGGTGGGCAATTCGTTCGATTTCGGAAGCATCTTTTCATTATCTTCAATAACTGCCCAAATGCTTATCTTATCGCCATTTGTCCTTCCCTTCCTGCAGCAGTTCTAGCGTAGTACCCAGCTTTTTTTGGCCATCTTCAGCAGTGGGATATAACAATTTCCTATGATCCTCTAGCATGCGCTCAAACTTGACCTTCTCCTTGTCACTTTCACATTTACTTTGTGCATCACGAATGGCATCACCAAGAGCATCAACATCAGCTGTCACATCTTCTGTCGCTGCCGCATCTTCTTCACCATCTCCCCCACTGCATCATCATCAAAGGCACCGTACTGAGCAATAATATCAGCGTGGGCCAATTCTTCTTCACCTTTTTCACCATCATCCATTACAACCCCCTTTCTCCATGCTTCGTCCAACAAATATAGTTTGTTACGAAACCCGACTTCAACAAATGCGTATGAAGAGTCCTTGGGCATGAATATTCCTTCAAATTCTTACAGACGGCGCATGGGCAGCACATGAAACCATCTTGCTTGTTTGCCTCAGCCACACCTAAGAAATAGTGCACGCCAACAATGAACTCTTTGGAGCGGCGATCGACATTATACATCCAATTGCGTGACAACATCTGCATTAAATATTACAACCATGCACTTAGTAGTTTCTCATGTTATTGCACAACACTCATGACATCACATGATTGATTAATTCAAACAAGCTTGACTACAACGAAGACTATCGCAGCTAGCACTAAAAAAACTAAAAATAAAATGCACTTAAGCAACATAATTAGATCGCGTCCGATCCCAACTAAAATAGACAGATCATTCGCTTCATCAGCATGGATGGGCTGCTGCCGCTGACTCACTGCCTCATCACCTTCAGCGGCAACCTCCTGTGCAACAGAATTTCGTACGTGCTGAACGTACTCTTCCTCCCAGTACCAACCTTTACATCCGCCGGTGCCCTCCCACTGCAATTAGAACAAAGAATAAGAAATTTAAACAACATCATCAAGCAAAACCGATACGAATGAACCATATTAATCAAATGCGGGTAAATAATAACCCACCTCATGGTCCGGACACTTGTAGAATATACGACCCTTGTTGATTCCCTCTTTTCTCACTCGGTACTCCTTCACAATCTTCTGCTTACACTCGCCGCAAGCAATGAGAGGAAGATCCGGCCGCAAACGCTTCGGATCCCGATGATGAGAGGCTGAGGACCCGGTCACGGTTGCCATCTACTATATCCATGCTCATTTTTAAACTATTACATGCAAATTCCTAATTTCTAAACAATTATAAATAAAAAAGACTCTAAATTTTCTATTTGTTTAGATAATCGAAAAATATGATATAACAATACCAATTTCCACATTATCTACTCTCTATATTTATTGTTGCAAACTATTATAAATTCCACATTTTTAAAGAAAATAACTAAAAAGACACTAAAATTCAATATTACTCGTCTTGCATAAGTATGAAATATAGAATGGATACTTACCTAGCAGTAGAAAACTATCAAGTGATTGTGATGAACCAATTTAAACTACTCAACTCTCCCTGTTGTTCTTGCAAACTATATATTTTAATTAAATTCCTCTCATATTCAAAAGAAATGGTAGGAGATGGAAATAGTTACCTCTAAACGCAAAGAGACGATGACGGAGTCGAAGAAGATCACCAATTGACGCCGGAGACGAAGAACAATGAAGAACAATGAAGAACAAAGCATAGCAACAGCAAGAACAAGCAAGAAGCTCACTGAAATTTGAATGTCTCTGGCTCGGGGGAGGAAGAAGTTGGCAGGTTATAAACGGGAGTGAGTTTAGTCCCGGTTTGTATTAAAAACTGGGGCTAAAAGGTGAACATTTATCCCGGGGCAAGCCACAAACCGTGGCTAAATCTTTAGTCCCGGTCCGTGGCACCAACCGGGACTAAAGAGTGCCCTTTAGTCCCGGCTGGTAACACGGACCGGGACTAAAGGGTCCCTGCCCCGGCAGCTCTGCGCAGTAGCCGTTGGGGCAGGCCCTTTAGTCCCGGTTCGTGTTACCGACCGGGACTAAAGGGTCTATTAGTCCCGGCGGCAAAAAACGCCGAGACTAAAGGCGATTTTGAGAATCGGCCTATGACCTGTTCTGTAGTAGTGACGGTCTACTCCGTACGCCTACCAAGTTACACCATGCATGCTAGCGCATCAAGAAGTAACAAAGTCTTCTTTTCCTATCTCACACGTTGCCGCGGTGCCTGCGTCGAGATGGCAACACGACCAAGAGGAGATTAGGATGATGACGGCGATGAATCGATGATGATGATGACGCAGAGGTTGAGGGTAGCAAGCCAGAACATTAGCAAATAAGATAGGATCACGGCCTGAGACGCCTTGATGCGTATAGCAGTCAGTTAGAAGAGACGCATAACATATACACAAGGAACACGGCCGAAAGCCGGAGGGGCCGCCACCCACCCACCAAACCCCACCCCACACAACACACCCAAAACCACCCCCCCCCCCCCTCCACCCCCCCCCCCCCCCCCCCCCCCCCCACCCCCCCGAAGCGCTGCCAACCAGGGAGCAAGTTTAAATATTTTGTGTATTGGACCGATCATGAAACATAATCAAATGAACTAGTGTAGTTTGATAAAAATAAAAAAAATAAAATGATCATTGTTGGGTTACCCACTTGCATCCCTACTGCCTACTGCCAAGTGCCAAGTGCCAAGTGCCCGGCCAGCGCGCGCTGACGCGCAACATGTGCAGCCATGTGCGGCGCCTTGTCCGATCCTCCTCCAGCGTCCAGGGCGGACCTGCGCGCGCAATCTCTCGTGACCATGACACATGAAGCGAGCTAGCACAGCAGCGACGATGATGCAAACCTTTCGTGCTATAGCTCTCCATCGGTTTCGATCGGCACATGCACGTACGTGTGAGGTTAGCTCGCACTGACAGCACAGCAGGCAGCTTCTTGTGGCACACTTTTGTAGTACACATGTCAACATTGCATCCATGAACATGTACCAGTACGTGTATGATGAGTACCCCGGCCAAGAGCAATTGTGCATGCATGCATGTTACCTATCACTATACTTTGGATATGATTTAGTTGGCAGGCAGTGTTATATAATCTCTTTACAACGTGCACATTGCACTTGTGGTTTAATTTCTTCATACATGTATGCATGCATGGTGCATGCATCTAATAATAACCCGATTCTCCGACAGCAGCCATTAAACAAGCGGGAGATCAGCACGTTCAGTTCGATTATTACAGAGGTTAACAACGTACTCCCTCCATACTCATATTAGTTGACGTTTTAGAAAAAGTTACAGTCAAACGTTGGGATATAAATCATCAATAACTATTAAGTTTTATGTTTATAAAGATAAAAATTATATAAATAGATTTTTCTTAAAGAATACTTTCATAAAAGTATACATATATCATTTTTCCATAAATATTTTTATAAAAATAAGAGGATCAAAGTTGTATTTTGAAGACCGTGTCGCTGTTCTAAACGTCAACTAATAATATAGGTATGGAGGGAGTAGTACCTAACCACGCGTCGTCCATGGGAGATTAATATTACACGCATGCATATGCATGTGGCATCTCAGCCAGTCAGCCACATGCCATGTTTCAGCCACACACAACATGCCGGCCAACCCATGTAGTACACGCGTATATAAACAGCCATGAGAGCCCAGGCCCTTTGCTGCTACAAGCAACGTAAACATTATTAGTACTTGAATCGCATCTCATTCCTCCTCGATCGTCAGCTCAGGCAAAGAGACAAGAAACCACAACATGCGACGCCCTAACGCCGCCGCCGCTAGCAGCACAAGCAAAGGCGGCGCCGGCGCCGCCAGCATGGCGGCCTTCAAGCAAGACCTGCTCCGGAACCTGCTGCTGGGCCTCCGAGCGCGCACGGCGGAGGCAGCGGCGTGCCCCTTCGACGCCATGAGCCTCCAGGAGCGGAAGCGCGCCGTCAAGTGCTCCGCCGACGTCGCCATGGCGGCGGCGCGCGGCGCAGCCGCCGCCGCGCCGCGCGCGAGGTGGCCCAAGGCCATCTTGACCGCCGCCGCCGCCGCGTCCAGCTCCAGCCACAGCCCCGGCGGCACGTGCAAGGTGAGGAAGAGCGCGTGCCGCAAGAGGAGGGTAGCGAGGAGGCGCGTCGTCGACGAAGCGAAGAGGATCCGCTGGGGCGCCTACGCCGCTGCGGCTTCTAGTTCTAGTGCTGCCGCCGCGGCGAGCTGTGGTGCATGCGACGTCGCGCGGAGGCTGGTGCGGAGGAGGACGATGGCGCTCCGGAAGGTGATACCCGGAGGGAACGCCGCCGCCGTGGAGGACGAGGCCGCGCTGCTCCGCGAGACCATGGACTACGTCGTCCATCTGCGCGCCCAGGTCGACGTGCTCCGCCGCGTCTCGGCAGCCGTGCAGACATCCGCCTTCCTCCGGTATACACTGCATCGTTCGTTCTTTGACACGTACAGCTTCATTTTGCTACATATACTGTGTGTGCCTAAACCTTTTTATTTGTCGCTTTATTTACCATGCAGGGATCCTTCTCAAACCATGGGACATGGGAGAATCGTAAGTGATGAGATTCCTGGTTCGGAAGATGGCCGGAGACGGAAATGCATCTGAAAGAAGACCATGGGCGATCTCACGGTGAATCAGAGGACAGATCTGACCTATCTCCGCGAGCTCGTGGTGTTGTAGTGGTGAAGAATTTGATCAGGGTTTTGTCTCGTTTCATTAGTGGGACATGTGTAAGCTAGGCAGCTAGCTATAGACAGCTACTGCATGTTGTACGGGGAGGAAGGGACGACATGCACATGCTATTGTAGATGAATATAAAAATGGCTGCCAATTTAATCTCACTCCACTCAGTGCCAAAAACAAAAAAGAGAGCAAATTATCAAAAAAGAACATTTCTTGATGGGAGGGTTATCTCGTTCGTTTGTCTTATCAACGGTTTATTATTAGTCGCACTTTAAATTATTCTCTCTCACAGAATACTATTGAAAATACTATTGAAACAATCGAAACCAGTCATAAAAACAACCAGGCGAACAATATGCATCAAATATACATGTGTGGCGGTTTATGTTGAAAAACAATTATTTTCAGTGATAACAGTTTTAGCTTTTACAGAGTTTGCCCAATATATATATTTCAGGCTCTCAGCAACGTTGGTTTTACAGGATGGATGCAAAATGTCATCGATATAATGTCATCGAAATTTAAAACTATCCAATGCGCCAAAAACTGCATACCGCCATAGTGGCTCGTGTCCGGCCCGCCGTGAGGCCTGTGGCAACTCGGGTGCCGTTGTTGTATAGCTTGAGCTAGGCCAGGGGGAAGAAGTAGGAGAGAGGAAGCTCAAGGGAGAAAGGGGGAGGGTGGTCCCACATGTTAACATGCCACATTGGTATAAAGGCACCGATATTGACCTGTTTGGACTATAGTTGGCCACCGTGTTAGCACGGCACGGCACGCGGCACGGCCATGTCGTGTCGGCACGGCACGCATGCGTGCCGCGACGTGCCGCCGTGCTTGCTGTGTCGTGCCTGGCCGTGCCGTGGGCTAGACCATCGGCACATGACACGGCACATGGGTCGTTCAGCCGTGTCGTGCCGCCCATGTGCCACGGCCATCCAGGCTGTGTCGTGCCGGCCCATGGCCCATCAACCAAGACTAACCTCATACTACGTAGAAATCGAATATGCACAACGAAGCAAAAATGGGCTCTGTGGCGGACCTTATTTTTGCCCGCTGCGATAAATCCCACGATTTATCGCAGCGGGCCTTTTTAATTTATCGTGACGGGCCAAAATGCCCGTTGCAATAAAATAATTTACCGCAGCGGGCGTCATATAAGGCCCGCTACGGTAAATGCTTGGCCCATTGGCCCAAATACGAGGCCCAGTTGCCTCAGCGAGTATATAACCGCGTACTAGGGTTTCCACTCCCGCATCGCTCTCCTCCCGCACTCAGCCGCGACCCTCTCCTCCCCTCCCCGGTCAGTTCTCTCCCTCCCCACCCCACCCACACGGCGCTCAACTCTCTCCCTCCCCATCCCGCCTCCTCACCACGGCGCCTCCCCATCATCTCTCTCCCCGACGAGGCCACGGAGGCGGCGGCGCTCGGCGAGGCTACGGAGGCGGCGGCGCTCGGGGCTTGGGGCTCCAGGAGGATCCCGCAAGCCGGATCCCACGGAGGCGGGGGCGGCGGGCCACGGAGGCGGCGGCGCTCGGGGCTTGGGGCTCCAGGAGGACCCCGTGAGCCGGATCCCACGGAGGCAGCGGCGCTCGGGGATCACCACGGAGGAGCCGGATCTTGTGGTGGCGATGCAGAGGCGCGAGGGCCGGATCCCGCGAGGCAGAGGCGCGGGCGCTTGCAGCGGCGGTTGGCGGCCGGATCCGGAGGCGCGGTGACGTCGCGAGGCGGAGGCGGGGCGGAAGCGCGGCGGCGTCGTGAGCTGGATCTGGTGGTTAGGGTTTGGATGGGCTCGCCGGCGGGCTCCGAAATGGGCTTGCTTGCGGGCTTCTGGTTTTTTTGTTTTTTAAATCAATGCCTGCTGCGGTTGTGTTCTATTTATCGTGGCGATGTATCGGTGGCGGACACCGCTGTCCGCTGTGGAAAATATGAATTGACCGCTTCGGAAAAGAAAACTGTAGTAGTGTCATTCTCAATAGAAAATTCTTAAGGACAAGAATACAAACACACACAGTCACACAAACACAGTAAATAGTTATCAAAAAGAGCTGTTGTGCAATGCTGCCTCATTAAAAACCTTTCGAGGTAAAATTCACCCTTCAGCAACGTTGGTTATACAGGATGGATGCAAAATGTCATCGATATAATGTCATCAAAATTTGAAACTATCCAATGCGCCAAAAACTGCATACCGCCATAGTGGCTCGTGTCCGGCCCGCCGTGAGGCCTGTGGCAACTCGGGTGCCGTTGTTGTATAGCTTGAGCTAGGCCAGGGGGAAGAAGTAGGAGAGAGGAGAGGGGAAGCTCAAGGGAGAAAGGGGGAGGGTGGTCCCACATGTTAACATGCCACATTGGTATAAAGGCACCGATATTGACCTGTTTGGACTTTGGACTGATTGTGACCCATCCGGAACAAACATTACAGACCTGAAACAAGTGATTTGCAGGTTTACAGACAGGGATAACATGGTCAAATAAGTTTAAGAAGCTAAATGGATGATTTAGGAGTTTAGAGACTGGATGGCGCATCCAAACAAGTTTGAGGATTTTTTTAGATAAAGGAAAAATCCGGCTTCAACTTCTTTCAAGAAAGAAGCATCAAACCAAGCTTGAAACATAAACACACACCAAGAAATAAACTCATTACAAATTCAAAAAAAAAATCATTACAGGTGCACAAACTAATAAAGTCCAAGACGATAACAAGTTTAAGAATATAAAGAGAAAAATTTGAGTTTAAGGACTGAGACGACACAATCAAATAAATTTAAGGAGTGTTAGTGGATTTTACTCTGTATATATATATAGAAAACTCAACACCAACCCATAGGTTCAACCCATTCAAACAAAAAAAAGCCAATTTTCTATTAAATTCTCACCCAACATATACTCATTTGAGAACCTAACCCTGCGTGTGGCACCAACACTTCAACAGTCACAGACTTCATTCAGTCCCCTCTTTTTTTTTATACCGTTCTATACTCTTCAGTTGAATCAGTCTTCTGCATCCAGCTCGCTCTTGGGTTGGCTCTATCACGGTACTCCATGGGATGAACTGGGAGTTCGAGCTCTGACTAATAAAATTTTTATATCTCCGAGTCTGAGGATTGGGACATGTGGATGCCGGTACCCTGCGGCAAAGGTCAACCAAACTATTGTTTTATTTTTTTCTTTAAAAACAACGTATTCTTCGCTGTTGTGTCCAACGTATGCTACATAGCAACAGTTTAGATGAAAATATTACCCATCTTTGTTCAAGTTTGTCAAGCGTGCTACAATCTCATCAGAAGTACAAAGCTTTCAAGAAGCGAGTATCTGCATGCGAGTAGCATATCCGAAGCCATGAAGTATATCTGCATGCGAGTAGCATATCCGAAGCCATGAAGTATCTGCAATCTCATCAGAAGTACAAAGCTATCTGCAATCTCATCAGTAGTCGGTGCTGTTCGGCTGGTCGTTTTTACGGCTGATTTCGGCTGTTTCAATAATATTTTGTGAGAGAATAAGCCTTAGTACGGCTGATAAGCCAAACAGCCGAGTATCTGCAAGCGAGTAGCATCCTGCAGGCCATGAAATTTTCAGCAGTGCATATCCGAACACAAGCCTTAAAATTCAATACAAGCTGCAACAGAACACGGCTAATTTTTGACATATCTCGATAACAGCCTTGGCACGCTATCATCATGCGTTCGCGGGCAAAACAGCATCAACTAGTGACATGACCCGCGCACATTAATACATATATGGTAGCTTGCTAGACACAGAAGCGAACCCAACTCACCGAAACACAGACACATAGCGTCATAGCCTAAACAACCTATACATTGCCACGCACACCTCATTTCCAGGCCGGGTACGAGTTGTCCTGCCGATTGTTCCTGAACGCGCAGCACCCAACGGAGTAGACGATGATGAGGAAGATCAGGAAGATGATGTTGACGATGGCGATCTTCTTCCAGTCGTTCTTCAGGTTGGCGAGCACGCCTGCCTTGCAAGCCATGCAGTCGTAGCAGAGCACGGTCTGAACGTTCGACCATGTTGTGCAGTCAGGGTCATCAGTTGTAGTGTTGAAGCCAGCGGGCTTGATCCAGACAGTCTCGCTCTGGTAGGTGAAGTTGCAATCCGTTGGTGGCTTGCAGCATCCAGACTGGACATAATATAGATTTATTAGCTGCATAGAAATCAGTTTCTTTATGGAATGATGAAAATGTGTAAAGTTCAAGCAAAATGTTCAACTGGGTGGAGTAGAATATTGCTTAGGGCTGTGAAGTGATCATATAGAGGTCAACAGACAAAAGACCATGTTGGATTCAGTAAATTACAAGAATGAAAACATCAATGATAAATTATTCAGGTTCGCAAGGGAATTGTCAATGGATGGGCATTGCAAAAAAAAAAGGACAGAAATTAGAATTCCAAATGCCGGCTAACAGCTCAAACAAAAACACTAGTTCATCCAGAGAAACATTTCCATGGTTGCAGACAACAGACAGAACTCCTATATTTAGTGAACATTCGGCTCATAAGTCAAAGCTGAAATCTAATTTTGATTATATAACAAGATGATGCTCTGCACGTAAGAGTGCCCCTGCTCCACGAACCAATAGTATGATACCCCTACGATTACAATATAATCATAAATGGCTGAGACTTAATATAAGAGGTACTGTAACTGCAGTACACCACAACAGTTGCAGATAACGATCAGTATATGCTTATGAAGGCCGAATTAAGTTTAGCACTAGTGAACTGCACTTAAAACAGGGAGGGTCCACATATTGTGGTACTGATAAGGAAGGTCTATCAAACATCAGCATCATTTATTGGTAATTCACAAAAGCTAACATGACAATCAAAAGCAAACACCCTTAGGCAAAGGAAGACTAAGTTCAGCAAGTCATCATATCTCATTGATAGACCAATGCCAAATTTCAGAAAAGGCACTACAATTATAACTTGCAATTTGGTACCTCCAAGTCCCATTTACAATCAGCAGCGCCTCTTGGTACAAGGATCATTGTATTCTTTACCAACAAATTGGCATAGCCGCTCAATGCACTCAGAAAACTGTTTAATGTATCTATAGCAATTATGAGGGTACATGCTCAAACTTGTGAAAAGTGGAATCTAAACTATTCTTTTAGGGGTCCTACGCAAAATTCACCAAACATTACCAAGCAGTACCAACTCCATGTGCATTAACAGATAAGCTTGTCGCCCATCATTATAACCTTGTATAAACTCTAACAGAAGAACTTGAAATCAACGTTCACACGTTTCTCCGCAAATGATTCGAAACCTACAGGATTATGATGATTGACGAGATCTACGATAAATGGAATGAATCTACTACCAAGTAACTACAGCCACACTCAAAATATCTGAAGAGGAACTAGGGAATTAACCAACAAGGCAGCATACAAATAGTGGGGATACAGTTCGCCCGAACTGAAATGCCCTGTGGCATAGATTCATCAGGAACATCAACCCATTGGCCAATGCCATAAAAACTTTTATATTCTTTACCAACAAATTAGCTTAACGCCTTAACCGCCCAAGGCACTCAGGATCTGCTTAATGTATCTATAGTCAAGCAACTGCAGCCATGCTCAAAGATAATGCAAGAGGAACTAAAAAATTAATTAACAATGCAGCATATGAATCATTAGGGTACATGCTCAAACTTGTGAAAACTGGATTCTACACTATTCTTGTAGGGGTCCTACCGCAAAATTCACCAAACAGTACCAACTCCATGTGCACTAAGAGCAGGTACAATAATTGGCTTATATCCAAGCAAATGCTGATGTGGAGGAGAGAAGGGAGGAGAAAGAGGAGCCAAGCAAATGCTGATGTGGAGGAGAGAAGGGAGGAGAGAGAGGAGAGCTTGGCTCCCATGCAAGCACCAAGCTGGGCACGGAAGCATAGGTAATAGTGGGTCCCAATAGAGATGTATATGAGGATGAATAGGAGAGAGAAATGGTTTATAGCCAAGTAGAAGACTAACTATTGTATAGCTTGGCTCTTAGAGCTTGGCTTATAGCCAAGCACTTAGACTCTATTATTGACCATGCCCTAACAGATACTAAGACTGTGGCCATCACTACAACCTTGTAAACTCTAACAGAATAAAAACTTGAAATCATTCACACGACTCCGCAAATGACACGAAATCAATAAGATACGATAATTGACGAGATCTATGATAAATTGTATGAATCTACCAAAAAAAAAACCTAGTCATTAGAGGCAAATTGTATGTTAAACTTCATCAATCCAATGTAAAATGCAGAACAGAATCAGCAATTCTGTACACATTCAACAATCGAGGAGTACTTAGAACGCGGAGAAGTAGGTAATCTGTTTATGTACCTGGATCGGGGAGAGGTTGCTGCTGACGAACTGGGCAACCGTCTCCTTCCTGGACGCGAGCTTCTGGCAGACCTTGCCGTCCTGGAGGCAGCTGCGGATCTTGGCCCAGTTCTGCGAGTTCTCGACCCTCCTCTGCAGCCAGGTGGAGTAGTCCCCGAGGCGGTACTCCTTGTACCCCCTGCCGGAGACGACCCAGCCGGCGCCGCGGTTGGTGACGACGAACGCGAAGACGGTGAAGGCGAAGAGGAGCAGGATGAGGAGGAAGAGCGCGAGGAGTGAGGTAGAGCCAGAGGAGGCAGGAGGCGCGGCAGAGCGCGCCGGCGAGGCCCGCGAGGGAGAGCACGAGGAGGAGCACGCCCAGCGCGATGACGGGCCGCTCGAGGAACCGCTCGCAGTCGGTGGTGGACGCGCGGTGGCTGAGCCAGGCGCCGCCCCCGAGCGCGACGATGGCGAGGACCAGCACGCCCGCGTTCAGGAGGCCCAGGAGGCCGTTGCTGCACCGCACCATGGCAGCCGCCGCCGCCGCCGCTCGCGTTCGGACTCTTGGGGTGGGGTGGGGTGGGGTGGGACTTGGGGAGTCGGTCCGCGGCGAGGAGGGCGTGCGCTTGTGCGGCAATGACGGTGGGTGGGTGGTTTTTATGGTGGTGGTTTCGGTTTCTCTAGGTGATTTCGAATTTTGAACTTGGAAAGGAGGCTCCTTTTTGGCTTTCTTTCTCTCTTTCTTTTTGTCCGGTTCTCAGTGGTTCTTTTGGGGGAGATTTCGCAGGTGGTGTGGGCTATTGGAATTTGGAAGGTTTCGGTTTCTCTGGGTGATTTCGAATTTTGAACTTGGAAAGGATGCTCCCTTTTTGGCTTTCTTTCTCTCTTTCTTTTTTGTCCGGTTCTCAGTGGTTCTTTTGGGGAGATTTCGCAGGTGGTGTGGGCTATTGTAATTTGGAAAGCTTGTGGATTTCTGGTATGGATCCATATATAAGATTGAAAAAAAGAAACTTTCCAAGCTAGTCCCCAAGGGCCAAGACATGAAAATAATGTATAAACAAATTTTATGGCAGAACGATGATGTATAAATTTTTCAGTTATATAGGGAGTAATATCATTGGATCCCAACTGTACTTTTTTTTAAAAAAAAATGGAACCACAATTCTATTATCATTCACCAAGAGACAAATCACCCAACACAAGGGTCTTTACAAATTCTGGTGGATGATCTAGCCATAAATTAGAGTCATCAACAGCTATAAAAGCAGGTACAATAATTGGCTTATAGCCAAGCAAATACTGATGTGGAGGAGAGAAGAAAGGAGAAAGAGGAGAGCTTGGCTCCCATGCAAGCACCAAAGCTGGACACAGAAGCATATGTAGTAGTGGGTCCCAATAGAGATGTATGTGAGAAGGAATAGGAAAGAGAAATAGTTTATAGTCAAATAGAAAACTAACTATTGTATAGCTTGGCTCTTAGAGCTTGGCTTATAGTCAAGCACTTGACTCTATTATTAACCATGCCCTAAGATACACCAAAAGAGGCGATACAATCAGCTACAAGGTTAGACCTATGGCATTTAGAGATATTACAAAAAAATCAAAAGCCACTCTAGTCTTGGTCTCTCTAAATATAACTCCTAATTCAGCCCGATCAAAGTCATTAGATTTTAGTGTCGTGGCCAAATTCTGTGCATTATTAGATTTAGTGTCATGGCTAAATTTTGTGCATCAATTTCAACAATCAACTAGTTCGCTCCAAGATAAGCAGCTAGCTCTAAACCTTTCAGGCATGCAATTGTTTCAGGATAGAGAGCACAAGATAGATTTTGTAATGAGCCCGCAAGCGGCTGCTATGAATTCACTCATATGGTTCTGAATAATACCGTCCAACTATCTATTTGATTGTTTTGGAAGAAAATTCATCATAATTTATTTTGCATATATACTCCTTCTGAGGAGTGCATACGTTGCAGCTGTAAGTTCTCGAGATGTAAATTTATTCAATTTGACAGGTAATTCAAGTGCAAAATTGCCAGGAGCAAAGTAGCAAATGATGATTTTCTTCTTGCGATGAGGGTTTAGCCTTGCTTCAGCTGACGAGACATTTTTGGCACTTTTTGTTGCCTTCACGCTTCAGCAGCAGCACCACCACCACCACCAGTCATCGCTTCACAAGAAGCTCTAGTCACTAGTTCAGCATGTGCAAAGGTTCATCGTCTTCTTGCTTGTTCTTGCAATGCCGTGACAACAAAGCTCTATAAGTATTTTTCTCTGTTCGCTTGTTCTAGTCATAGCTAGAGTAATTCTAAACGCTGAACGATAGCCGGTCACCATTTGTTTATATAGTTTAAACGACGTTTAATAAATGAATTAAGCTGCTCTAAGCTGTCCAAACAGGTGCTTTGGATTTGGAAGGTTACCGCAGGGTGCTACAGGACTCAGGAGCAGAGTCTGTGACTGCTCGAGTGCAGGTACACGTACCCTACCCATAGAGGCTCTCCGCCAGTTTTGTCATCACTCATCCGTGCCACTGGTGGGGCCAAAAAAAACAAAACAAAAAAAAACCAAGTGTCGGCCTTGGCACGGCAGCGGCACTCGACAAAAGCCTCTTTGCCGAGTGCCAAGGCCGGCTCTCGGTAAAGATTTTTTTTCAATTTTGGTGACGTGGACAAACTCGGTCATTAAATAACATCTTTTTTGCCGAGTATCGTCTTTGCCGAGTGTTGCACTCGGCAAAGAGGGCTTTTGCTGAGTGCCACTCTTTGCCGAGAGTCGGGCACACTGTGGCATGTCAATCTTTGCCGAGTGCAACACTCGGCAAACTAGGGCTTTGTCGAGTACCTGTGTTTTGGCTCTCGGCAAAGTGTATGGCACTCGGCAAATCTACTGTCTCCCATGTGAAAGGATCAAGATGCCCAAGAGGGGGTGAATTGGGCTTTTCTAAAACTTCTTGCAATAATTAAAACCTAACAAGCCCAATTAACCCCATTGTGCCTACAAGTGTGAAGAACTAGAATCAACCAAGCAAAACATCGAAACTAAGACATTTCTACTCTACCATGGCAATTCAAATAGAGAAGAACAATAAGTAAAGTACGGTATTGAATTGTTCAAATGTAAATGCAAAAGTAAAGAGAGTAGAGATGACACAACGATCTTTTTTCCGAGGTATCGAAGTGTCGGCACACCTCCTAGTTCTCGTTGGAGCACCCGCGCAAGGGTATTTCTCCCCCTTGATCCGCGCAAGGATCAAGTGCTCACTACAAGCTGATTCTTCGCCACTCCGGCCCGGTGAATCGCTCGCTACCGGTCACAACATGGCTTGGGTCATCCACAAAGCCTCCGGATGATCATCAAGCTCTCCGATCGCCACCAAGCCGTCTAGGTGATGCCGATCACCAAGAGTAACAAGCAAGAACTCTCACTTGACCAACGCAAGGCTAATGAGATGGGTGGATGCACACTTGCTACTCTCTACTTACTAATGAGGTGTTTGATCACTCAATTATCAAATCTCTCAACCTCACTAGGCCTCTTGCACTCACTTGCAATCACAATGTGTTTGGGAACCTTTCAAAATGAGCAAGAGAGACAGCATGAAGGAGGGGGAGGCATATTTATACCCCCCAACTCGAAACATGCACGAAGAGGTAAGTCCAGCTAGTTTACACACTGACCGGACGCACTGTCGGGGTGACCGGACGCGTCCGGTCAGTGCTCAACGGCTACATGACGTGCTTTCTGACACCTGTACGAAGTGTTGATCGGACGCTCTCGAGCGTCCGGTCACCACTGACCGGACGCGTCCGGTCCGCATTTTTGCTCTCTGGAACCTCTCTGCATACGACCGGACTCACCACCCTGGTGCGTCCGGCCGATTACTGAGGAGAGTCCGATCGCAGCCAGACCTGCTCCTCAGCCAACACTACTGACCAGACGCGTCCGGTCAATAGGGTTGGAGCGTTCGGTCACTATTTGAAGTCCAAAACGACTTCGGTTTGCGACGCTCCCTTCACGAACTTTCTTCCTCATGATCTAAGGGATCTTTCTAAGCTACCTAGGGCTTTGGTTAAAAAGTGTGCACCACACCTAACTCAAAAGTCTCACTTAGGTCAAGCTACCCATTCAAACCCCTCTTTATAGTACGGCCAAAGGTAAAACAAAGACCTATGTTACTCTAAGTGTCCTTCAACACCAAATGACACTTAGCACTAGCCTTTCACCGTCTTCGTCGTCCATCCTTTGAAAATCGAACGAATTCCATCAATAAGGGAGCATGAATACCATAGTGCCCTCACGATCATCATTACCATGACCTAACTCAACTGTTTCTGTAAAACACACGTTAGTCATAGTAATTTACCGTTGTCATCCAATCACCAAAACCCACTGGGGGCCTAGATGCTCACAATCTCCCCCCTTTTTGTGATTGATGACAACCTCAAGTATGTTTGAAAGAGAGGTGAGGTTTTCAATTGCTTGATTCATATAAGCATGTGACAATAAGACCAAAGGGGTTAGGCATGCTTATAGAACCAAGTCCACATAAGTACTCAAACATATAAGAATTAACACAGGTACTTATGAACAAGCTCATTTATCGGAGTATAAGTGCGGAAGCAAAGTAAATGAGCATAATCAAGTGACATGTATAAGATAACGAGTGAAGCATAACATGTCACAACTGAGCATAAACGAGTGACATGAGTATATAACAAGTGTAGCATCACATGTCACAACCAAAAGACATACACAAATCGTACACGTGCCAAAAGATAAACATGTATGCATATGAGTGCAAGATCACACAAAAGAACCGAAACCCTCTCACAGGCTCCCCCTATATCTAACATACGCTCTCTCTCCCCCTTTGGCATCAAAGACCAAAACCTAAGGGTCGGAAGGCAGGACGGGAGCAGACGAGTCAGGCGACGAGGTGCGCAGGAGTGTCTCAAACTGAGCCAGGTAGGTCTCCTCGTCGGACGACGTGCTGTGAGCTGGCTGACCCTCTAACACTGGACGTGGAGGAGAAGCGGTCTGGGTCTGCTCAACTGTCTCTAGAGCGGCCTCTGGAAGCTCTGACTGCTGAGGCTCTGGAGGAGGGTCTGCGGACTCTGGAAGCACTGCCTCTGTCGCTGCCACTGTCACTGTCACGGTAGGCTCTGGCGCTGAACTGACCGGTGGCTCTGACGACGCTACTGAGGAGGGGAGGGTCTCTGTGGTACCAGTAGCTGGAGCTGGAGCTGAAGTCACAAGCAACTGAAACTCAGGAGGGGTGGGTAGGCCGGTGAGCTCACTGAAAGTAGCCTCCAGACTCCTCGGTGTCACTAGGACTGACTCCGTTTGAGTAGGAGTGAAGCCTGACGGGAGCAGGGTGAACCCTAGCAGCTGCCCTGGCTGAGGCGAGGTAAACCACTGCGGGTACTGAGGGAAGGGCGAGACCGTCGACGGAGGCACTGACGTGAAGTAAGAGGTCGACGGTCCGGGCTGCTGTAGCTGAAACTGAAGCGGCGGTAGAGATAACTGAGGTAGAGCCGCCATCCTCTCCATGAAGGCAAGAGTCTGTGTCTGAAGTTAAATCATCTGCCTCTGGAGAGCGTCCTGGCGCTCCTGAGCCTGTGCTGCAGCCACTGCCTGTGCCTCTGCCAAGCGAGCCTGCTCCTGTGCCTGTCTGCGCTGCTCCTCAGCCTGACGCTGAACCTCCTCAGAGAGGCGAGACTGTTGCTGCTCCATCCGAGAGAGTATAGCTAGAAGAGCTGGATCGGAGCCGGCCATACGCGAGGAGGAGGCCTCCGAGTCGTGAGCACCCTGTGGACGCACCCTCGGAAGAGGAGCGTAGTCGTCATCGGTGCTGTCAGACGGAAACTTGTCGTCAGGGTCCTCTCCCTCTGCCTCAAGAGCGGCGAGCTCAGCCTCTGCCAACTGACTGACAGTCTCGTCCTGCTGTGCCTCTGTCTCAGTGACAACCAGCCTCTAACGCTGACCTCTGTGCCTAGTGTCTGGACGAGCCCCTGCTATCTGGCGAGTGTCATACTCAGGGAACTCTGTCGGTGACTGAAGAAGCTCTGGAAGCAAGCCAGGAATCATCCGCCTCAAGAGAAAACAGATCACATGAGCGTAGGGAAGCTGGCGGTGACCCTTGAAGCCCTCGGCCAAAGTGTCCTCCATCTCAGAAATAATGACATCTCAAATGTCAAACTCTAGCTGTGAAACCAAGTGGTGAACTAACCAGATCTGAATACGGGTGAGCCCCTCTCTGTAGCCTGTCCTGGGTAGTAGAGTGCGCCTCATGACCTCGTTCACGAGACGGGCCGTCGGCGTCAAGTCACGAGGACGCCGGCTGGACCCCTCGCCGAACGGCTCCCAGAAACAGGCACGAACCAAGTCAGCTGGTGGAATCTGTCCTGCATGTGGTCGCCTGGGTGGCTCTGTGTCTCCATAGCAAACCGTGTGTACTCTGGTCGGATACGCTGTCAGCCCGAGGTACTCTCTGGCATGGGCACTGTAGAGCCTGTAGGACCTCCCCCTGAAGGCGAAGTGGAGGAACCGGTGATCCGGGGAGATCCACAGGGACGCGTAGAACTGTCGTACCGAGTCCTCAATATATAGACCACCACGTCCAAGAAGATCGGCTAAGCCAGGTAAATACGAAAGCATCGGACGGATGGCCTCACCAGCCACTGCAACGATCGTCTCCAGCGGGCAAACTCGGCGAGGTCGGATGTGGACGCCGCTGTTGACGTAAGCTCTGTAGAAATCCTCCTGTATAACTGTGTAGAAGCCCTCTGCGGCCTGAGGGTGCCGGGCTGCCGGAAACCACTCCTCGTACGGAATCAGTCGAAGGGCCTGCACCTGACGTGCTGTCGCCGTCCGCAGGTCCAAGTGCTCCACAAGTGGGGGTCCCTGTGGTCTCGGAGGTGGTCGGCCACCCCGCCTCTGCCCCTCAGGTCTAGGAGACACCTGAGTGCGAGAGCGGGTGGACCTGCGGAGGGGCTGCTGAGTTGGCTGCTCCTCTGGTGGACCCTCTGCCTGGGTCTCAGTAGTAGTGCTGGGCTCTGGAGCGGACCCACCGGCTGAAGCTGCGGCAAGAGCTGAAGCGGCCTCTGACGGAAACTGAAAGTCAGGAGGGAGGACGTCAGCCGGGTCGTCGAGAGAGTACTCGTGACCGCGAACCTGGACGACGCCGCCCTCCGTCTGAAGTAGTGCCTGAACCTGCTGCTCGGTGAGGAGGTCACGAACTCTCTGACGGCTCTGCTGTCCACTGCCCTGACTCTGAGCTGAAACTGGGTCTCGAATATGAAGACCGCCTACGGAACCCCCCTGCTCTGCTCTCTCGGCTGCTCTTGCTGCTGCAAGCGCGATCTCTGAATCCCGATCGAGGCGCTTGCCCTTCTTGGACACCAGCTTCTGCGGCCTCTTCCCCTTGTCACCAGAAGGAGGACGAAGAGGAGGAGGGTCTGCCCCGGGACCTCCGCCAACGTTCTTGCAGCGTGCCATCGCTACAAGAACAGAACTACTGCCACCAACTGAGAAACTCTGCCACTGACAACCACGGCCACTGACAAGGCCAACTGCCACTGAGGACCACTGCCAAGCAAACCAGAAGACTGGACTGAACCTCAGAGGCTTGGCCTCGTTCCGTATCCGCGAGCTTGGCCCCGGATTGAGCTGTCACTGTGACACTGCTCACTGAAACGGTCCCGACTCGCTGCAAGAGATAGATAGGGATATATATAAGCATATAATCTAAAGATAAGAGAACCCTAGTGGAAGCAAAGCATGGAGAGATAAGAAAGAGGGGGCGTGGCTTTGCTACCTGACGAGACGCGACGAAACGACCAAGCAGGGGTAAGAGACCGACACGTGCGGGCACCACAACGTCGCGCCGGAAGGATCTGCGCGAGAGAATGGCCAAGAAACGGGTTAAAACGGCATGGACGTTGGTTGAAGCATTTTGTCGAACACTTGGTGGGCAGGGTGTATAGGGAAGGGTGAAGGCTCACTGAGGAGGTGCTGCCGGGCCAAGGAGGTGCGCGCCGAAGAAGAAAGCCGTCGGGGATGAGGAGCACGACGGCCGTGGAGCACAAACGCCGGCGAGGGAGGGAGCCGACCGGGCAGGCGAGGGGAGGGGTGGTTAGCCTAGGGGCGCGCGGGGGGGGGAGCTGTGCTGGCGCGGCGAGGTGCAGCGGGCGGGCGCGGGCGCAGGCGGCCGGGGAGGCATGGCGGGGCGGCGGCGCGGGAACGGCGAGGAGGCGGCGGCGCAGGGGATTAGGGCACGGAGGTCGGGCTCGGGTGCGGCTGGGGAAGAAAAGGAGTGGTGGCCCACATGTCAGTCAGATAGGCTTATAGCGCTCATTAAGTTGCGACCGGACGCACTCCTCGAATCGACCGGACGCACAGCACCCAACGTCCGATCACAAACAGAGAGCTCCCAAAACCCTCTTTGCGTGATCGGACGCGTCCGGTCACGCTTGACCGGATGCAGCCAGCGTCCGATCCCACACCGGCAAATGACCGGACGCACTTCTCACACTCCTGACCGGACGCGTCGGTGACACTGTTCACCTGCGCGCGAAATGCACTGACCGGACGCACGGGGAGCGTCCGGTCACAGGGAAAGCCCTGTTTTGACTCGATTTTTCACGCTGACTTCTCCCAACCAAGTTCCAACTCAAAGAAGATGCAAGTAAACACTATTTGGAACCTAGAGGAGTGACCTCTCTCAAACCCTCAAATTTTCCAAATATTTTGCCATAGGCTAAAGTAGTTTTCTAGATAAAATAGGCAATAAAACGCGAGGAGACAACATGTGGCCACCAAAACTAGGGGTCTTAACCAAATGGAGCCTCAAATGCTCCCCCTAGCAGTGGACGAACATAGCGGTTGCTCAAAACATAACCGAAAAGAAACGACAAAGCAACAAACATGCATATGCAATGCAATACGGAATTTGAATCTAGGTTGCTTGTCAAGTTTGCTCATGGGTAAGCTTCTTCACACGCTTTTTAGGGCGGCTATCTTAACCACGTCTGACAAGTCTATATGCATAGCGTAATTTAAACATGGCATATGATACAATGCAATGCAAAGACAACCCCCTATCACCTTTTGACAAAGTTACATAGATCAAGCACATTAAGCTCACTTCGCAATCTACAAAGGGTGTTCTCATCTAGGGGTTTTGTGAAGATATCCGCCAATTGATCTTCGGTTCTAACTCCCTCTAAGGATATGTCTTTCTTGGAAACATGGTCTCTAAGAAAGTGATGGCGAATATCTATATGCTTTGTGCGAGAGTGTTGAACCGGGTTGTTAGCAAGCTTAACCACGCTCTCATTATCACACAACAAAGGTACCCTTTCTAGGACTACACCATAGTCTAAAAGGGTTTGCTTCATGTAAAGGATTTGTGCACAACAAGCACCCGCGGCTATGTATTCCGCCTCGGCGGTAGACAAGGCCACACTATTTTGCTTCTTTGAACTCCAAGACACTAGTGATCTCCCAAGCAAATGGCACCCTCCGGATGTGCTTTTTCTATCAATTTTGCAACCCGCATAATCCGAATCGGAATACCCAACGAGTTGGAAGTTAGCTCCTTTGGGATACCAAAGGCCAATGCTTGGGGTGTGCTTTAGGTACCTAAGGATTCTCTTCACCGCTATGAGATGTGATTCCCTAGGATCGGCTTGAAAGCGAGCACACATGCACACACTAAACATGATGTTGGGCCTAGATGCGGTCAAATATAACAAGCTACCAATCATAGAATGGTAGAGAGTTTGATCAACCGGGTTACCTCCCACATCTAGGTCGAGATGCCCGTTGGTTGGCATTGGAGTCTTGATAGGCTTGCAATCATCCATGTTGAAGCGCTTGAGGAGGTCTTTTGTATACTTCTCTTGAGATATAAAAGTCCCCTCCTTCAATTGCTTGACTTGAAAGCCTAGAAAGAAAGTGAGCTCGCCAATCATCGATATCTCGAACTCCTTTGACATCAAGTCACCAAATTCCTTGCAATAGGCTTCATTTGTTGACCCGAAGATGATATCATTAACGTAGACTTGACAAATGAAGATCTCTCCATCAAGCTTCTTGGTGAATAGTGTGGTGTCGACCTTCCCAATGGTGAAGCCCTTCTCAATGAGGAAGTCCCGGAGGCGCTCGTACCATGCTCTAGGGGCTTGCTTGAGCCCATATAGCGCCTTGGACAACCTATAAACATGATTAGGATATCTAGGGTCTTCAAACCCGGGAGGTTGATCAACATAGACTAGTTCATTTATGAAGCCATTTAAAAATGCACTTTTCACATCCATTTGATATAATTTAATGTCATGATGTGATGCATATGCAAGGAGGATACGAATGGCTTCGAGTCTTGCAACCGGTGCAAAGGTCTCTCCAAAATCCAAGCCTTTGACTTGAGAGAACCCCTTTGCTACTAGCCTTGCCTTGTTTCTAACAACCTTGCCTTGATCATCTTGCTTGTTCCTAAACACCCATTTTGTTCCAATGACTCTTGCGCCTTTTGGTCGCTCTTCAAGTGTCCAAACTTGGTTGCGGGTGAAGTTGTTTAGTTCTTCATGCATGGCATTCACCCAATCCGGATCACCTAGAGCTTCATCTACAATGGTAGGCTCAACAAGAGAAACAAAGGAGTGATGTTCCATAAATAAAGCAAGTTTTTGAGAGCGAGTCATTACACCCCTTGTCGGACTCCCTATGATGAGATCTTGAGGATGAGCTTGTAGTAGAGGAGTAGTCCTTCGATCAACCACTTGAGGGGCCGCTTGTGGAGCACCAACATCTTGAGCTTGTACCACCATTTGATCATGGGAGACATGAGTGTCTTCATTTGGATCCCTCCCATCTTTGTCATCATCAAGTGGTACATTGGATGAGGATGGCTTGTCAATGACTTGCACATCGTCATCATCATCTTTAGGCTTGATGGCTCCAACCGGCATGTTCTTCATTGCTTCCCTCAATGGTTCATCACCTACATCATCAAGATTTTCATGCTCTCCTTGAGAGCCATTAGATTCATCGAATTCCACATCATATGTTTCTTCTACCATCCCGGTGGCATGGTTGAATACTCGATATGCTTTGGACTTCAATGAGTAACCAACAAGAAAACCAATATCACATCGGCGTTGAAACTTCCCTAGGTGTTGGCGCTTCTTGTAGATGTAGCATTTGCACCCAAACACTCTAAAGAAGGATACATCCGGCTTCTTGTTGTTGAGTAGCTCATAGGGGGTCTTGCCAAGTAGACGATGGGGGAACAATCGGTTTGATGCATAGCAAGCGGTGTTGATTGCTTCCGCCCAAAATCTCTCCGGTGTAGAGTACTCGTCTAGCATTGTCCTTGCTAGGGTGATTAGAGTCCGGTTCTTCCTCTCAACTACCCCATTTTGTTGTGGTGTGTAGGTTGCGGACACTTCATGCTTGATCCCAACTTCATCACAATATTCCTCAATATGGGTGTTGTCAAACTCCTTTCCGTTGTCACTTCTAATCTTCTTAATCTTCACATCAAATTCATTTTGAGCTCTCTTGGCAAACTTCTTGAAGGAAGGGGTTGCTTCAGATTTATCATGAAGAAAGAATACCCAAGTGTACCGAGAGTAGTCATCAACAATCACTAGGCAATAGAGGTTTCCTCCCAAACTTGCATATGTTGTTGGCCCGAATAGATCCATATGAAGAAGCTCTAACTCTCTTGATGTTGATACGAAAGCTTTGGTTGGATGAGTGTTTGCAACTTGCTTGCCGGCTTAACATGCGCTACACAATTTGTCTTTCTCAAACTTGACATCCTTCAAGCCCCTAACCAAATCCTTCTTCAATAGCTTGTTGAGAGTGTTCATTCCCACATGTGCCAACCTTCTATGCCATAGCCAACCAAGAGATTGCTTAGTGAACAAACATGTCTTCAAGTTGGCTTCTTTGGAGGAGAAATCCACTAAGTAGAGATTGTTGTAACGAAATCCTTTGAAGATCACTTGTGCATCATCTTTCTTGGTCACAACCACTTCCTTGTCGGTGAACAAACATTGAAAGCCAAGATCACAAAGTTGCCCAACGGATAGCAAGTTGAAGCTTAAGGATGTAACAAGAAGCACATTGGAGATGGTATGATCATTTGAAATAGCCACTTTGCCCAATCCTTTGACATTGCCCTTGGAGTTGTCGCCAAATGTTATCTTTTCTTGCTCATCGACATTCTCTTCTAGTGAGGTGAACATCCGGGGATCGCCGGTCATGTGTTGAGTGCAACCACTATCAATTACCCAATGTGATCCACCGGTCTTGTAGTTCACCTACACACACAAGAAATCAAGCTTGAGCTTTTGGGACCCATACTTGTTGCGGTCCCTTAACTTTCTCAACTAGTGACTTAGCAACCCAAATTTGCCTTGGCCTATTCTTGTTAGGTGGCCCCATAAACATAACCTTCACTGTGCCACTAGAATCTTGTCTAAGCATGTAGTGAGCATTGAAGGCAAAAGGTCTAGCATGCTTGGGCAAGGGTGTGGGCTTTGGCTCCTCACAAGCATGAGCAAAGTGTCCTTCCTTTCCACACTCATAGCATCTCCCAATCTTCTTCTTCTTTGGCTTAGTGATGCTCTTGCGTTGCTTCATCTTCTCTTCAAGAAAGCCAATGCCATTTCTATTGGTCTTCATGACGGTGTTCATGAGAAGCTCACTTTGAAGACATTGACCCTTGGTGAAGTTCCTCAATCCGGTGGTGAGGTGCTCTTTCTCCTTCTTGAGCTTGTCATTTTCTTGTTGGAGTTCTAATTGAGATGGTGTCATTTTGTAGTCCCTCTCCATCTTCAATCTCTTGTTCTCTTCTTTTAGCATGTCTAGCTCAAGTGTCATTCTATAGTCATCATCATGAGATTGAATGACAACTTGCTTGGTGGTTGAAAGCTTCTCTAGATCAACCTTGAGCTTTGCATTCTCATTCTTGATCTTGACATAGTCATCATAGTGATCGGCCTCAACCACTTTCTTGCCCTTGCCACTAGCACTTTGCTCAACATGCTCACTAACCAAGTCCTCACAAGATGTTGCTATGTCACACTTAACAACAAGGTTAGGAGCATCATGTGTGAACGCATCTTGGCCCCTAGTGGGTTTCGGTGATTGGATGAAACACAAGATTACTGTGACTAACGTGTGTTTTGCAGAAACAAGGATGAGTTAGGTCACGGTAATGGCGACGATATGGGCATATGGAGTTCATGTCCCTTGGCGATGGAAATCGTTTCGGTTTTCAAAGGATGGACGACGAAGATGGTGGTACGCTAGGCTAAGTGTCACATGGTGTTGGAGGACACTTAGGTTGACTTAGGTCTTTGTTTTTCCTTTGGTCGTACTATAAAGGGGGGCGTGAATCAGTAGCTTGACCTAGATGAGTCTATTGAGGTAGGTGTGGTGCACACTTGTTATTTCATAGCCCTAGGTAGCTCAGAGAGATGCCTTATGTCGAGAGGAACAAAAGTCGTTTTGGCCGCGTCGCGATCCGAGGTCGTTTTAGCCCTGTAATGGGCATCGGACGCTGGCCAGGTGGGCATCGGACGCGTCCGATGCTCACCCCGACTAGGGTTTAGTCTGGTGCGTGGCATCGGACGCTCCGGTGTTGCCACATCGGACGCTCCGGTGCCGCTGTTCACGTGCGCGTGAACTATAGGCCGCATCGAACGCCGGCATCGGACGCTGAGGGCCAGCGTCCGATGGGTGTCCAGAGAGGTTCCAGAGAGGTGAAATCCACATCGGACGCGTCCGATGTGGTGGCATCGGACGCTGCCCAGCGTCCGATGTCTCTTTAAGCAGTCTGACAAGAAGGTACAGTAGACCGTTGGACGGGGTCATCGGTGCGTCCGATGCCCCCGAAAAATACCTGTCTTGGGCTGTTTTTGGATGGCCGGGTTGGGGGGTATTTATACTTCCTTCCCTCCATCCATTTGAATGTTCTTGCCATTTCCATCTGCTGAGAGACACCTTGTGAGGTTGAGAAAGAGCAAGAGCCCTAGTGAGGTTGAGTGATTTGCTAATTGTGAGAATTAGACACCTCCTAGTGAGAATTGAGTAGCAAGTGTGCATCCATCCATCTCTTTGGCCTTGTCTTGGTCAAGTGAGAGTTCTAGCTTGTTACTCTTGGTGATCGGCATCACCTAGACGGCTTGGTGGCGATCGGAGAGCTTGGTGATCATCCGGAGGCTTTGTGGATGACCCAAGCCATGTTGTGACCGGTAGCGAGCGATTCACCAGGCCGGAGTGGCGAAGATTCAGCTTGTAGTGAGCACTTGATCCTTGCGCGGATCAAGGGGGAGCGATACCCTTGCGCGGGTGCCCCAACGAGGACTAGGGGGTGTGCCGACACCTCGATACCTCGGAAAAAAGATCGTCGTGTCATCTCTACTCCTTTTACTTGCACACTTACATTTGAGCAATTCAATTACGTACTTTACTTATTGTTCATCTCTATTTGAATTGCCATGGTAGAGTAGAAATGTCTTAGTCTCGATCTTTTGATTGGTTGATTCTAGTTCACCACACTTGTAGGCACAAGGGGGTTAATTGGGCATGTTAGGTTTTAATTATTGTAGGAAGTTTTAGAAAAGCCCAATTCACCCCCCTCTTGGGCATCTTGATCCTTTCAATGTGTCTCATGTGAAAGCATATCATAAGCAATGGTGAGAGTATCATAATCTACTTTCACTTGAGTGTATTGTTCCTTAAGCAAAGCATGACTAGTAGAAAGATCACTATGCATCTTATCAAGTTTTTCATTTTTAGCTTTGAGCTCTTTGTTAGATGACTTGAGCTCCTTCGTGGAAGATGACATAGTAGCAAGTTCATTTTTCAACTCATCACTAGCATGCATAGCATTGTCATATTTTTCAACAAGAGCATCATTATCACGAGCAAGCCTATCATTTTTAGCTCTAGTCTTTCTTATGATTTTAGTGTAGTCATTTAGCAATTCAACAAGTTCATCATAAGAAGGAGCTTTGAACCCTCCATCACTATCATCATCACTAGAGTCATCATCGCTTTGTACCTTCCGGTCACCATTTGCCATGAGGCATAGATGTGTAGAGGATGATGGCGGTGGTGGTGGTGGTGGTGTAGAGGTCCCAATGACTAGAGCGGCCACCTTCTCCTTCTCATCATCACTATCTTCATTGGATGAACCACCGGAGGAGTCAATGTCGGTGAGCCAATCACCAACAATGTAAGCCTTGCCACCTTTCTTGTGGTATTGCTTCTTCTTCTTGCCATCCTTCTTGTAGGGCTTCTCATCTTTGCTTGATGAATCATCTTTCTTGCCCTTGTTCTTGTTCTTGTAGCTCTCTTTCTTGGGCTTGAGACATTGATGAGCAAGATGGCCAAGATCACCGCAATTGTAGCAATCCATTTCGGAGATTGGCCTTCTCTTGCTACTTGTGAAGAACTTCTTCTTTCTTGAGTCAAAGTTGACTCCATTCTTGTGAAGCTTCTTCAACATCTTGGTGGTCTTCTTTACCATGAGAGCAATGTTGGAATCGTCTTCATCATCACTTGTGCTCTCATGATGCACCTCAATAGCCTTGGACTTGCCCTTCTTGTCATGGCTTGCCTTGAAAGCCAAGTCCTTCTTCTTGTCAGTGGAAGAGCCACCACTTGGTGTGATGTGCATGTACATCTCATGAGCATTGATCTTCCCCAAGACTTGTGTTGGTGTAGATGTGGAAAGATCACCTTGATGTAGCACCGTCACAATGTGTCCATACTTGTCAATGGGAAGGACACAAAGGATCTTCCTCACAACATCGGATGGTTGCATTTGTGTGAGGCCAAGACCATTGAGCTCCTCTACAAGAACATTCAAGCATGAGTACATTTGATTTGCATTTTCATGAGCATGCATTTCAAAAGGGTTCATCTTTTGCATAACCAAATGATAATGTTCCTCACGCTCACTCTTGGTTCCCTCATGGATCGCACAAATGTTTTCCCATAGATCATGAGCATTTTTGTGGTTCCGAACGCGATTGAACGCATCCTTGCAAATGCCTCTAAAAAGGATGTTTTTGGCTTTTGCATTCCATTTCTCATTTTCGTCCTCATTAGGAGTAAGGCTTGTGCCTTCCTTGGGCTTGGCAAAGCCGGTGATAGCGGCATCGCGGCATTTTACATCAACCGCTTCTAGGTACGACTCCATACGGATTTTCCAATATGGAAAGTCGTCTCCCTCGAACATAGGCGGTGGTCCATCACCCCCGGACATCTTAACTCTAGGCGGTTAAGCCTAAATCGAGAGCACGAGGCTCCGATACCAATTGAAAGGATCAAGATGCCCAAGAGGGGGGGTGAATTGGGCTTTTCTAAAACTTCTTGCAATAATTAAAACCTAACAAGCCCAATTAACCCCCTTGTGCCTACAAGTGTGAAGAACTAGAATCAACCAAGCAAAAGATCAAAACTAAGACATTTCTACTCTACCATGGCAATTCAAATAGAGAAGAACAATAAGTAAAGTACGGTATTGAATTGCTCAAATGTAAATGCAAAAGTAAAGAGAGTAGAGATGACACGACGATCTTTTTTCCGAGGTATCGAGGTGTCTGCACACCCCCCTAGTGCTCATTGGAGCACCCACGCAAGGGTATTGCTCCCCGTTGATCCGCGCAAGGATCAAGTGCTCACTACAAGCTGATTCTTCGCCACTCCGGCCCGGTGAATCGCTCGCTACCGGTCACAACATGGCTTGGGTCATCCACAAAGCCTCCGGATGATCACCAAGCTCTCCGATCGCCACCAAGCCGTCTAGGTGATGCCGATCACCAAGAGTAACAAGCAAGAACTCTCACTTGACCAACGCAAGGCTAATGAGATGGGTGGATGCACACTTGCTACTCTCTACTTACTAATGAGGTGTTTGATCACTCAATTATCAAATCTCTCAACCTCACTAGGCCTCTTGCACTCACTTGCAATCACAATGTGTTTGGGAACCTTTCAAATTGATCAAGAGAGACAGCATGAAGGAGGGGGAGGCATATTTATACCCCCCAACTCGAAACATGCACGAAGAGGTAAGTCCAGCCAGTTTACACACTGACCGGACACACTGTCGGGGTGACCGGACGCGTCCGGTCAGTGCTCAACGGCTACATGACGTGATTTCTGACACCTGTACGAAGTGTTGATCGGACGCTCTCGAGCGTCCGGTCACCACTGACCAGACGCGTCCGGTCCGCATTTTTGCTCTCTGGAACCTCTCTGCATACGACCGGACTCACCACCCTGGTGCGTCCGGTCGATTACTGAGGAGAGTCCGGTCGCAGCCAGACCTGCTCCTCAGCCAACACTACTGACCGGACGCGTCCGGTCAATAGGGTTGGAGCGTCTGGTCGCTATTTGAAGTCCAAAACGACTTCGGTTTGCGACGCTCCCTTCACGAACTTTCTTCCTCATGATCTAAGGGACCTTTCTAAGCTACCTAGGGCTTTGGTTAACAAGTGTGCACCACACCTAACTCAAAAGTCTCACCTAGGTCAAGCTACCCATTCAAACCCCTCTTTATAGTACGGCCAAAGGTAAAACAAAGACCTATGCTACTCTAAGTGTCCTTCAACACCAAATGACACTTAGCACTAGCCTTTCACCGTCTTCGTCGTCCATCCTTTGAAAACCGAACGAATTCCATCAATAAGGGGGCATGAATACCATAGTGCCCTCACGATCATCATTACCATGACCTAACTCAACTGTTTCTGCAAAACACACGTTAGTCATAGTAATTTACCGTTGTCATCCAATCACTGAAACCCACTGGGGGCCTAGATGCTCACACCATGCATAGTGACTGCCATGGCCCATACATGGTGGGCATGTGAATCAACACCCGATGCATGAAATCTTTTTCTCCCTACAACTATAAACACGTTGTGTTGTGTGCAACGGGCAGTTGTGATACACTGGTAGGTTCAAACTATTGCTTCGATTTTGTGCACTTACTGTACTTTTATGTTAGAAAAAGAACTTATAAGCTGACTGATAAGCTAAAACGACTCTGTTCGACAGGACTTATGAGTCAGCTGATAAGTTGAAACAACTGATTTATTGTAAGAAAAAAATATTATTTTACAATTAGTTTATACATATTAAGGTCAGCTTTAGCTCTAGCGAACAACTAGGACTAGTTCGTCTCGCCGTGAGATATATTTTGGCTGGTTTCGGCTGTTTCAATAGTATTCTGTGAGAGAAAATAAGCCAAAACAAGCTGAAACCAACCGAGAAGAACACGGCCAACTGGCCTCGGTGGTACCGCCCTCCGTCGGTGGTTGTTCAAGTTTTTCAGAGGTCTCTGGAAGTTGCGTCTTTGGCCTGGCGGTGGTTCCGCCATTATGTCGGTACCACCGACCTCGGAGGTACTGACCCAGGCCCGGTGGTAACCAGTTTTGCAGGGCTCTCTGGACTGACAAGTATTTGACTTGGCGGTGGTACCGCCATTATGTCGGTACCACCGACCTCGGAGGTACCGACCTTTGGGCGGTAGTTTCCGAGGGACCGAGTTCCTTCTGAGATGCTCTCTGTTCGTGGCCAAATTTGGCTTGGCGGTAGTACCGCCATTACCTCGGTACTACCGCCCGCGGTGGTACCAACCTGAAGTCGGTAGCTGACTTTTTGACCAGATCTGGATCTATGCGACCGTTATGAACTGGTCGATGGTACCGACCATGGGTGGTCGGTGGTACAGACCAGCCTCGGGACTGAGGGAGTATAAATACCTTCCCTCTTCACTTTTCTCGGTCACCCACTCATTCCACTCACTTATTGCCTACCTAACTTCAGACAAGCATTCTCAAGCATTGACTCCTCCCCTCTCTCTCCCCCTTTGCTCCTAGATTCACTCTCTTGCAAGGATTGAGCTAGGGACGTGAGATTAGAGAGCGGGAAGCATCGATCTACGACTTGAGCACTTGGTTTCCATCTAGCCGGCTTGGTTTGTGTCTATTACTCTTGAGCTCTTTGAGCTCTAGCCGGTTAGGTGTTCTTCGTGGTAGCCCGTGTTGCTCATTTGTGAGGGCTCCACGAAGTGTTTGTATTTCCCTTGTGATTTCTAGTGGAGAAACTCTCGTAGCCTTTGTGGTTGCTTGAGTGAGGCAAGGAGGTGAAATAGACTTCGACCTTTGTGGTCACCTCAACAACGAGGACGTAGGCACTCCTTAGTGGATTGGCCGAACCTCAGGATAAATCGCGTGTCTCGTGTGCTTGTTGTTGTCTCTACTTTGTCTATTACGCTTGTTGTTGTGTTCTTCGTGTTCTTCCTATCCCTATCTCATTCTTAGGTTGGGAAGGCTCGATCTACATCAAGGGGAGCTACCAAGGCTTGGTGAGAGTAGATTTTTTGTCTAGCATTTTTAGGAAAGTGGGCTAGAATCTTGTATTATCTTCATAGCTTACATTCATCGGATTTGTAGTTCCTTTTAGGATCCCGGTTGTGCCGTTTGTTTGTGTCGGTAGTACCGGTGTTTCACGCCGGTAGTACCTACCCAAACAAACCGGCCTCTCCGGTTGCTATCTAACTACATCTTTTAGTTTGTGAAGTTTTAGATTGTCAAAAATCACCTATTCACCCCCCCTCTAGGCTGATTCAATCCTTTCACATGGTCTCCTATGTTCTGTTTCCACGGACACGAATGCAAAGTCATGAAGACGCTCCCGACGCACGCGTGCTCGTCCGACGCCTCGACTTCACGGTCCTCCTGCTCTCTATTCCCCAGTCCTTAGCTCCCAATCTCCAATCCAGTGGCGGGGAGTTACGAGCGGCCAGCAGCGGCGATGGCGAGCTGCGAGCAGCCAGCGGTGCTCGGCGACGATAACGGGCAGGCCAGCAGGGGCGTAGGGCGTCTGGTCCGCTAGAGCAGAGACCGGGGTTACCGGTCGACGACGGAGCGATGGGCGGCTGACTGCGGCATGGACACGTGGTGACCGGTGAGGCCGTCATGTTGATTTTCTCCGATGCCCATTACTGAATTTGTTCATTTGAATTTTCCCCAATCCACATTATTGGATTTTCTTTCAATAGATTATTGCATAATGAAGAAGAAAGCAATTGATTTGAAAAGTTTATGGGATAAAACAACAAAGACAAGAAAATTAGAATTAGACTCCATAAAGATAAGAAAGACATTATTAATCGCTTCCAAGCTACGAAGGATTACCGATTTAAAGGAAGATTATAGTATTTGTAAGTTCTTTTTGTTACTCGTTAATTCATATTTTCATGTCTATCTTAGATGTGAACAATTTATTATTCTAATATTGTACTATTTTGTGGCTTTAATTATGATAGAATACTATTGCAAACTATACTGAAAACCTGCTGCTATGCTTGGAATTTTTTGTTGTTGTGGGAATACCCAAGTTCTAAATCCTGGCTCCGCCATTGCCCGGCAGCACAGCGGGTAAGGCGTGGTGTGGTTCTCGGGCCTGAACATGATCCACGGCGTGAGGCCGCCGAGGCCATGGCTGACGTAGCCGAACGTGGTCCAGCCGCTGGTGACGATCTTGTCGGTCATGCCCAGGAGGTACATCGTCTCCGCCACCGCCTTCATGTCGTGCGTCGTGTAGCCGGAGAGCTGGTGCTCCTCGTGGCTTGGCTGGTACACGCTCACGACCTCGACGGCGGCGGCCGCGATGGCCGGTAGCACGACAGGATTGCATGCGCTGCTGCTGCTGGGCGGCACGACGGGGCTGCATGCGTTGCTGCTGCTGCTGGGCGGCAGAGGAGCGCTGGTGGTGGGAAAGCAGGGAGGAGAAGGTAGAAGAAACATATGACGAGCGGGCCCATGTCAAAACCAGGCCAGCTGGCTGCCACCTAAGCAAAACCAGTACCAAAACCATTCCAGGGGGTAAATTAGACGGTTTGACATAGTGTAAAGTGTTAACTACCTGGTTTTATAGGTGAGGACCTTAAGTATTCTAGGTCTTATAGTTCAGGGGGTTATCTAGACTTTTTCTATGTTTAAGGCCAATGCCCTCGGATCTTTGAGAAAATTAGTTCCTTCATCTTTGACTCTAAAAAAAGCTCAGCTTAGTTTCTTGACCCTATTCTGTTGAACTTGATTATTTGGCCTTAAAAAGAACTTTGTTTAGTTTTTAGCCCTTCCGTTAGTTTGAGGAGTTAACGGTGTTAACTTATATACGAAATGACTCTTTTACTCCTGGTATAGCTACAGTAGACCATACATAGTACAATATATTTTGAGCATAAAATCATCATTATTTTTATTATAAATCATAATTTAGACATGACAATGTCACACTGACCATTTGAAATACATGTAAATTCCATAGTTGCAATCAAGTGCACACATACAATTTTCTATATTTTGTATCAGCATTTGTTGATTGGTGAAAAAAAGTCCGACTGTTGGAGGAACATATTTTGTATATTTAGAATCATGACTGCTGATACTATTTTTAATAAACATAACGAAACTTAAAATAATTTAACATTGGCACGATTTAAAAAACAAATCTAGATTTGCACTTGTGTTGGGATATAGAGAGAATAGACATGGGGAAGCTGTTCAGGTGTGGGCCGAGTGGCAAAGTCACTTGAGAGCCCAATGGACAACAGTACATACCGACGTGATTTCCGAAGTCGCAGGCCAGGCCGTATGGAACGGAAAGCCCATGCCTCGGGCCATATTGCAGTATTCGTACGTACGTACGTACGTACATGATAGATACTAGGTAGGAGTATTGGTATATGCGAACCAGCCTATTATCAACTCTGCTGCACTGCAACTATTGTAATCGGTAGTAGTAGTCGCTAGCTGGCAGTACACGGCGGTAACACACCCACCCACCTACCCGTCGCTAACACAGCCCGTGTTGCCCGCGACAAACGAGTCGTTATTTCCGGCGGGCCGTCTCCCCCGCTCGATCACGCCGGCGTGAGCCCGTGCTTGAGCGCCGCCTGCCACACGACGTCGATCCGGTCGACGTCGATGGCGCCCACCTCGTGGTGCCCCCACCCTTCCAGGCAGTGCACCGCGCCGCCGGCGTGGCACGCGTGCACCACCCCGCGCTCCATCGTGTACTGCAATGCAACAACAAAGCCATTAGAATTGAATGCCAGCGCGGCGCGCGGCGCGGCACGGCGCACACGATCACCACCAAAGCGTGGGGACGAGACGACGTCGTCGGCAACAGCAAGCGTCGCTCACGACCGACTCTGCTCCGCCGTCCATTTTGAACGAGCTGATTACGTGCGGACGGACGTAGTGCAGTACCTCGCAGGAGCCGAGGCCCTGGACGTCCTTGGGGAGCCTCATGGCGGCGAGCTTGCCGTAGGTGCAGTCCCGGCGGAAGCCGATGATGGGCGGCACCACGAACTGGTGGAAGTGCGTGCCCGGCGGCGCCCACCGCTGCTCCCGCGGCGACAGCCACTTGCCGACGATCCAGGTCTTGAACACACACGGTGCACCGTTGTCAGTACGCATCAGATGCCATGTAGCAGAGCGCTTTCAGTCAGTACGTACCTTGCAGCTCTGCGCCGCCTGATACTTGGTGACCTGCACGAGGTACTGCTGGGACTCTGCCGGCGCCTCCCTCTGGATCTTGAGCAACCTCTCCGTCGAAAGCGTCAGCATCTGTTTGTTTTGTTTCAGATCGAGCAGCAGCGGCATTGCTATTGTTATTATGAATTGTATGTAATCCAAGTTCAGTCGTCAGTCAATTTAGCACTTGTTTCAGAATGCGCACGCACGCACGTACAGTTACGTACCAAGACCCTGATCTTCTTCCTGCAGAGGTAGAGCGCGATGGCCCTGCCGAGCTTGGAGGTGGCGCCGGTGAGGAACACCTCCCTGGCGTTGCTGGGGATCTCGTTGAGGATCACGGCCGCCGTCAGGGTGTTGCCGTGCACCACCCTCACTCGCAGGTTCGGGTGCTTGTTCACGAACAGCGTGCCGCCGCCGTTGAGAGCCTCGTTCTGCAGGCAGGTATACAGTAATAAAGAGGGAGATGGTTCGATGGTTAGTTCGTTCTGGTCCAACCCTTTTTTTCCTGTCGATTGTTTGCTCATGGCTTCATCATGCCCAGTTTACTGTTCTGAAATCAACAGATCGACCTTGTTCAGTGCAGCAAGGCTGATGACCTTGACGCCCATCTTGTCTGCCCTGAGGATGGCCAGCTCGATCTGGCGGTTGATGCCCTTCTTCGCCGACGGGATGAAGTACTGCAGGTGGACAGCGGAAACCAGAGAGAGAGAGAGAGAGAGAGACAGGCATGCAATGCAATGCAATGCGATCAGTTTCAGTTTCAGTTTCCCGGTCATCAACAGATTGAACAGAAGGATGCCTGGTGGTGACCTGGAAGCCGTATCTGGGGACGCTCCACGTCTGGTGGAGGCGGCCGCGGAGGAAGTAGAAGCTGACGGTGAAGGTCTTGGAGAAGAACCACTGGAGGAGCATGAAGGCGAAGGCGACGGGCCAGAGCGGGAGCATCACCGGGCGCGTGGCCCACGGCAGCGAGCTGCACGACCGGAACGCGAACGGCACGTGCATCGACGACACCACGTCCACGACGTGCGCCAGGAACACGAACTCCGGCACCCGGTCGTTCATGCCTACAGTATTCGCAGGGCAACAAGATGTCATCAACGGGTGCAGGCAGTCATCATAAGTTTCTTTTCTTCAGATCACACAAGCCCGTTTGCTTATACTGATTTTATCACTGCGCGGCTGTAAATTAGTACTTAATTACTACTTGCAGTGAAATTAAACCATCAAGTTTTCAGAAGTTAACCAATACTGTAATGGTGAACCATTAGATCGCTGCAGATGTCATGCATGCATGGATCATGACGAGTACGTACATAGCAGCATCGATCGATCGATCGAGACATCAGCTAGCAACAAATCTGGAGGAGGAGCAGTACCTTGGTCGACCTGTTTCTGAAGCTCCCACGATTTGGAGCTGATGGTCCCTCCGAGGGCGTCGTACAGCGGCATAAACAGGCAGAAATTGCAGTCCTTCTCCCTGTGGTGCAGGCTTAAGGGGTTGTTTGGTTCCTAGCCACAACTAATCTTAGGCAAAGTGTGGCAGCCATAGAAAGTGTGGCAAGCAAAATGGTGGCCACACTTTTCTTGCCTAAGGGAATCTTGTCACACTTTTTCTACTCTATGACACGTGGAGCCCAGAAAAACCTTGCCTAAAGTTAGTCATCAACCAAACACTTGTCAATCTGGTCAAAGTTACCTAAAATGAAGTGTGGCAAAGTGTGGCTAGCAACCAAACAGCCCCTAAATACCTGCAAATAGTTCATCGCCACAACACAACATAACACACAATAACGTCATTGATGATCAGCCAGCTGACAACACAGTTTTGTTTTTGTTTTTCCCCCTTTATTTAAAATCAGCGTTGCGGCGGCAAGACCGTTGTCCAGCGTCCAGTGTCCATGAATGAATGAATGCGATATATATAACCCGTTATGGCGTTATGCATGTCCCCTTGTCCTCATGCACACCCACATGCTAATAAGGTCGTTTTGGATCTTGATCTTGGCCAACGACAACGACAATGTGAAGGACGACTCGTATATAGCTGCAGGACCAGTACGTGGTAATGGTAGCCCGCGGCCCGCCCCTCCGATCGATCGATCCCCCTCCCGGTGCGGTACGAGGATCATTGAATTGATTGCCCAAACATGGGTTGCTGATGCCGTGGCTACCCGCTCGCCGTGGCAGCTGCCGGACCCGTGTGGACCGTGGTGGTGCCCGTAGGAAGATGACCGGACGACCGGTGTCGTCGGTCGGTCGGCACCGCCGTAAAGGCGAGCCGCCACCCGGGTACGGGATACACGGCAACTGGCCGGCGCCCGGCGCGCACCTCACATGGCCGGCGCCCGGCGCGGCTCGCCGGCCCTGCCTGCAGCTAGCAATCAAGACAGACATGTGCCGCATAGTATAGGCGGCACGGACAGTAATGCGAGCAAGCAGTGAGCACTGAGCAGGCACCGGAGAGCCCGGCCGGCGGGTCACATGCGTACGGTACGGCCCTCCTGTCGTCGCCGGGAGCTTTGATTCCACCACCGATCACGGACCACGGCTAGCTATCTAGCTGGTGCTGACGAGATCATGCATCAACTGTGGTGCGGTCGATCCGGCGCAGTTTTATGTGGGCCCCGCGCGCGGCGCTGTCGTCCTCCTGATCTGTGGTGTGTGAGGACTCTGGGAGAAGGGTGGACCGTGGACACAGGAGGACATGCGCATCTGGGATTGGGAGCAGCATGCTGCATGCATTGCGTACGTACTAGTACATTGTTGTGCAGCGAAATGAACAGGAACATTCTCGTCAGAACAGCCCGACGCGGCTGATCCGATCGACCCGACGAGATCTGAACGTACACTCCGGCTCAATTAGTGGGTTGTGTTATTATCCTGGTCGCTAACTCACGCATATGCAATTATGCATGGCTGGCAAGGCTGTGTGTGTCACACCGTACCTAGACAAAAGGGTTCAAATAAATGACACCAAATCGCCCAGGCCGGCCGTCTCATTCGTGGACTCGCTCGAAGAAACACGATGCATGCAAGATTGTACGTATAATAATATCAGCATGTAAATATAATCCTGCAATTGATTACATGATGTAATTAATAACTACGATCAGTGTGATTTTAGCCTGCAAGATGCGAGCACGGCACGTCTTGTAGAGAAAGAGCGCGCCAGGTTCGCGCGCACACACGCATGGAGCGTGCGTGCGTGCAGTACTGTGGTCTACTGTAAATAATGCAGGCAGACATGTCTGAGGTTCTTCGGCTGTTTGGGAGTAGTAGTAGTAGCTCGCATCCCCCATAAATCGGGGTGATTGGAAGGAAGGGCATCGGCAACACATCTCATGGCATGCGCATGCGCGTCGACTCGTCTCTCCTCTGGCTCTAGCAGTCTAGCTAGCTCCTGGGTCCTGTACGTGATCTGTTTTACAATGTGTGTACTCGATACGTCTTTTTTTTTTTGTGTGTTGGTCGTTGGACGGCGCTGCCAATCACGCACACGCACACGACCGTGCACTGGCACATACTGCTAGATAGTACTCCCTCCGTCCCTAAATATTTTCGTTTAATTTTCCAATATATTTGATTAAATATATATTAAAAATATTAATACTTATTATGGTTAATTAGTGTTATCGGAAAGACCTTTGATTCTGATTTTTTAACAAATTTATCTAGAGATATAAATATTATTTGTATTAGATAGAAATCAAATCAAATTTATAATACGTACACTAACTCTAACTATGACAGCCAGTTATTTAGAAATGGAGAGTATGCATGAAGTCGCCTGCGCTTGCAAGTTCAACTGATCGAGTACTCGTGAGTACTACTGCTAGATCGACATGTTGCGCGTGCAACGCCAGTCTATACAGCACTACTCCTACTCCTACGTGCACGTGCTATCTACACGTACTACTACAGTAATAAGTACGCACACGATCGCCAGTAGTCAGTTGGTACACGAGACATACAGACACGGAAGATGGAAGCTAGCTAGCTACGAGCTAGCACGCAATCATGCACACGCACCGCCGAAATAGAATACGACAAATGGTTTCGTCGCTCTACGAATTTGCCTATACACGCACGCGCCGTATTGACACGCGTGTACTTACTCCACTCCACATGTCTGTTGTACGTACTGTACGTAGAATAATACATGTACGACGACGTTACTACTAGCAACTTCACGGTCATCACACAAATATAAGCAGATGGAAGGATCTGATATACGTAGATGACACCAGAAACAAAAGACAACGTGCTGCTGGACGAGGGTGCGTGGCTTACGTGGCGGTGTAGACGAGGTATCTGAGCGGCGGGAAGGCGGCGAAGGCCTTGTGCACCGGAGGTAGTCGAAGAGGAGGACGTGGCCGTAGACCAGGCTCACGGACCCGGCGCCCGCCAGGAACGCCCCCGCCAGCGGGGCCCCCATCGCCAGCGTCAGGAGCAGCGCCTCCAGCGGCGTGCCGAACCCGGCTGCAGCAGCAGCAGTATGTAGTGCAGTGCACACGCATTAATTAGTTAAAATTAAATTAAATTTGCGGAAATACGTACAAACAGGATGGCACCAGGTTATCGATTATTCAGATATTTTTTTCCTTTTAGTATTTTCAATCAATTCAAAAGAAAAGAAAAAACGAAAGGAAAATCTCTTTTGAGCTGGGACTGGGAGTCTGGGAGCAGCACCGTCTGTCGTCTGTCTTACCCGTGAGCGGCTGCGTGACGGGGGACGAGTGGTGCTTTGCATGGTGTACTGGCAGAAGAGCGGGCCCGGCCGGTGCAGCGCCCTGTGGGCCCAGTAGAAGACGGGCTCCGAGACGGTCACGTGGATGAGCAAGGCCAGCGCCCACCCGCGCGGGTCCCACGCCCGGACCTCCGACACGCCCGGGAAGGGCGGGCTGCCCATCGCCACCGCCGCGACTAGGGTTTGCAGGATCACCATGTTATCCCTGCGTATGCACGTCGTACGTTCAGTCAGGTTCACGCCAAACCAACAAATTAGACACTGTATGTAATTACTGCGTGAATGAACATGAATAGTCGTCGCGTAGTACAGTTTATATAGATTTTTTTTTTGCGAGAGAGAGCAAAGAAAGCAGCTAGGATTGAAAAGAATTTACTGCCCATTCACTGCCCCAGCGTGAATGATGCGGGCCCCCAAGTCCCCAACGGCCGGCCCATCCATCGTTTATAAAGAAAGCCGGAGCCCGGCCCAGATGGGGCCAGTCACACAAACACAGTCTCATCACAGAAAGGAAAAAGTCCACTTTGCCTCCCTCAACTTTCGATGAAGTCCGTTTTTCCTCCCTCAACTCCAAAACTGGACAAACAATCTTCTAACTTTTGAAACCGTGCATTTTACCTCTTTGGCCGGTTTTGAACGACGGTTTTGCTACAGTAACCGTGGTTTTGCTACAGTAACTCTGGTTTTGTTTTTCTTTTTAATTTATTTTTGCTGAATCTTTGAAAAATCATAGTAAATCACAGAAAAATCATAAAATAGAAAATCTAATTTTGTTGGATTCCACGTGAGTAGATCTATACAGTGAACATATAATATGGTATACTTTAGTACAAAGTTTTTGTTGTGGCTTTAGATCTATGTTTTTCTGTAACTAAAAAAAATTATAACTAAGTTATACGTGATCGAATGAGTATAAATTTTTTTAATATAATTGAAGCATACAATAATTAGCTCACCATAAAAATTTGACCATATTTAGACTATAGAAACTGCAGATATGAATTATTACAATTAATTCCATACAATAATATGTTTTTTCTGTAATTATTTGGAATAATTCATAGCTACAATTTCTATAGTCAAATTTTTATGGTGGGTTAATTATTGTATGCTTCAACTGTATTAAATCATGTATAAATTTATTTTAATTATAAAAAAGGATAGATCTAAAACTACAGCAAAAACTTTGTACTAAAGTATATCATATTATATGTTCACTATATAGATCTACTCATGTGGAGTCCAACAAAATTAGATTTTCTATTTTATGATTTTTCTGTGATTTACTATGATTTTTTAAAGATTCAACGAAAATAAATAAAAGAAAGAAAAAGACAAAACCGTAGTTACTGTAGCAAAACTACTGTTACTGTAGCAAAACCACCATCTAAAACCGGCCAGAGAGGTAAAGTGCACGGTTTTAAAAGTTGAGGGAGATTGTTTATCTGGTTTTGGAGTTGATGGAGGAAAAGCGGACTTCATCAAAAAGTTGAGGGAGGAAAATTAGACTTTTTCCTCACAGAAATAAACAAGACAAGTGAGCAGGCGGGAACTATTCACACACGCCATATATATGATGGACGCGCTCCTGATGCGCGTGCACCAGCACTAGTGCTAGCACTAATTTCTTCACTATTTCTGTTCTGCCAATTAAATCTCACACTGCACCCGTTTTATTTTTTCTTCTCTCCTTCTAGAACAAACTTTTGAAACACACACACAAAAAAAAATCAACAGACGAAAAGGACGTCAAATTAACTCTATGATTGTACTGCGTACTTTACGGCATTCGTCCGATTTGAATCTACTAACTTTCAACCGTAGATAGAGAACATGGCGTACGTACTGAGAACTCTATGTCAATACGTCATGTTCTCAGTAAAATTAATTCTTGTGGTATGTAGTACAACACAACCGTATGTACGTGCACCAGATAAACGTGAGTACGTTTCAACTTTATTCAACTGTGTATCTTATGGGGGAAAAAACTTTCAAGCGTGTTTTTTTTATTGTGAACGTTAATTAGCAGGAGCTCGATCTGTCTATATCATCACCATACTCATAAAGCAGCGCTCGGTCAGGGTAAGGGGCCAACCGGCCATGAGCTAGCAGGCATGGCGCGGCAGCCGGCAGCATGCATATATATAACTTTAACAATGACATGATCTTCAAAATATAACTTTGACTTGTTGTTTTTTATAAAAATTATTTATTAAAAATTATATATATATATATATTTATAAAAATATTTATCAATACAAATCTATTCATATAACTTTTATATTTTAAAACCTAATAATTTAAAAGTTATTCATGATTTATATTTTCAATGTTTAATTAAAATCTTGTCAAAACAACTTCATTTTACTGTACTGAGGGAGTACGTACTACGAGTACTCGGTATGGGCGTGCCCGCTATCTCCAAGAGTTTGGTAAATGTCACTTGGCAAATCTTGTGTTTTGCCAACTCCCAAAATAGCATGCCAAGTAAAAAAACAACCCCTCTCCAATAGTTTGGCAAATATCACTTGGCAAAATTAAAAAAAAGACCCACACGATATTTTTTTTCTCCGGTCGTCAGTTTCTGTTTCTGTGATTTAGGGTGGCTTTAACTTGTTCCTGTGATTTTTTTTTCTTTCGTAAACATGGGCATGATACAGTACCGTGCTAGGCAGTACTCAAGTACCAACAAAGCAGCTATCTCAACACCAAAGTGCAGCACAGGTAGGCAGATCATCACATACTGGCACAACAGCAATGCCTATGGCTTCACGTGCACGTTCCATCAAATCACGTACTGGCACAGCAGCAGAGCGCCTAGCGTCACACGAGAAGACACGCGACCTGGCTCTTCGTGCGTGTAGGAAGACTAGTTGCAACCCCTTCACGCGCGTGGGAGAAGACGCTACAACGCGCAGAACACCGATGCCAACTGGATACGCGCGCGCATATTTGCGCGCTAGGGAGGAAATATGCCAACTTTGACAAAATGGTAAGTTGAGACGCTAAATTGTTGGAGACTACTTTTTTTTATTTTGCTAAAAAATTATGGATACCAAGTTGATTTGCCAAACTCTTGGAGTTGCTTACCAGTCCCACTCGGCGTCGATCTGGCGGAAGTCGACGCCGTCCTTGACGACGCGGCGGCGGCGGGTGAAGAAGAGCATGTTGCCGTAGGAGAACCAGAGCTGGAAGGTGAGCGAGCGGAGCAGAAGGTGGAGGCACCACGACGACCCCAGCGGCAGCCTCCCCGTCTCCCTCCACGCCTGCGCCGCCTTCGCCACCAGCGGCCCGTACAGCAGGTACTGCACACATACGTGCACGTCCGTCGAAACAAAACAACCAAACAAACCAAGATCAGTATTAATCTGCTAGAAGTAAGCTGCTGCATATCCATCGTCTACACCGATCGATGTTGAGCAAGAGCTAGCTAAGCTAGCATCAAGCTAACAGCAATGGCGGCGGGCGCAACGCAACGAATGAATTGGTCGGCATGATTAGACGGACGGACAGACGGTTTTGCTTAATTGCTTGCCTTGTAGGAGCCGAGGCCTGCCCATGGCCAGGAGGCCAGCGGAGCACCCATGCCCAGGCCGGGAAGAGAGAGCTGCGCGCTGCAGCTAGGCGGGGTGCTCGTGAGCGAGAGGTGGCCGGGGAGAGGGAGAGAGAGAGAGAGAGTCTGTGTGCTGGGACTGGGACGACGACGACGATGTTGTCTGTCGCCTTCGCCTGTTCTTGGACGCCACCCCGTCTCTTCCCTATTTATAAAGGACCAGTTGCAAAAATAGCAGACCTAATTAATTACTCTCTCCATCTCAAATTATAAGACATTCCAAGAATATTGGAGAGTTAAAGTTTTTCAATTTTGACCAAATTTATATAATATAAGATAATAATATTTATGGTACTAGTTAAATACAATTAGATTCTTCATTAGTTATATTTTCATAATATATATATTTGATGTTATAAATCTTTAAATTTCTCTCTGTAATTTTGGTCAAAGTTAAAAAAAACTTTGACTCTCCAACATTCTTAGAATGCCTTATAATTTAGTAGAGAGAGAGTAATAAATAAAGAGACAACAGCTGCTGTGTTGCACCATTTTCCCACCAACCCAGGGTTTCAGTTGTTTTTATATGTTTCCAGGAGTATCAAGAAACGTGTCTTGGAAAACTACAAGGTAGAGTAGGATTCTGTTGTTTCTTAACAAAAAAAAACCTGGGCTCTGAACCAGAAACGATCCTTTCAAAAAAAAAGAACCAGAAACGATGGATCCTTTTTTTTAGTTCTCGATTCCGATCACTTCTGTACTTTCTTATATGCTTTCCAACAAGGAAAACCATGGTCTGAATTTGGTAGTCTCAGCTGCTGAAGCGCTGAGCTCAAGTACGTGTGGTGTATTCCTTTTTTCCAATTAATTAATTGAGAAATAATTGTAGCACGGTGAACGTTCGTACTTTTCCTTCACCTTTTTAAGCTCGGCGACGTGTGCGTCGAATGCCATCTAGTAATTTCGAAAGACGTATTATTTCCAGCTCACACCCCTAGCTAGTCAGATGTTATTATAAAATTATTAAACAAGCAGACATCGGTGAACTACGCAGCAAAAAAGTAACAATGTTTTGCATGCACTCACTTCCTTTCAAACATGGTCTCATTTCAAATTTATTATAGCAAAAAAAAAACCCAGGCCAAGCCGTGTGCAAATTAACTTCTCCTCGGCTCCTGCAGTACTGCTCGTCCAACGTTGTTGTAACCGTTCAGCCCATTTGTGCCGAAGGGTCCAACTCGGCGTGGCGTGGCATGCGTCCGTGGTCCATCATCTGGATCTGGTTCCGGGCGAGAGGCATGCCATGGCTGTTATGAAGCAGTTGATCTCATCAGAGATCAGAAACCACTCTTGTTGGAACCGCTTCTCTCTCGATCTGTAAACTGCCAAGAGTAGTTGCTAGTACATCCATGTATATATATATATATATAAACACAAGATCAATGAAGGACGATTGAGTTCATTCTACTCATTTACATTCGAGTTCTAACACGTTATCAGCACGCTTCGCTCTCGCTTCTTTTCTTCCTAGGGGAAGATTAGAGCGTTGATACAGATCGATGCAAATTCTCAGCGACAAGGATGCCGTCTTTCTTGGACGAGTTCGTCGGCGTCGTTGAGGAGGTGTCGCCGGAGATAAGATCACTCGAAAGGGGAAGAATATGATTGCGATTTTGAAGAACACCGAATTGAGGTAATTGCCACGATTCGTACCTTCTCCATCGCCATCTCAACCCATGGAGTTCTTCGTCGTGGCTTGCGGCTTGGCCTCCTTTGCGCGACCTGCGCCTGCGGGTGATGGCCAGCCCTGCGCGCTTTCCGGCGCCGGTAGCTGGCGGCCCGGTGAGGCTGTTGGCGACGGCGGCCTCCAGCACCTGGCTGGCAACTGCCGCCGCTTGGCCGCCGCGCAGCCGGCTGGCCTCAAGACACAGCCAGACGGTGGCGCGCCCGGCCCGCGGCTACGTCCAGTGGCCTCCGGTGCGGCTTGGCCGGCTTCGGCGGCTGTTGGCCAGCGGCTCCTGCGACCGGCAGCCTGGCCACGGCGGCGCCCTGACCGGCGGTCACTCGCCCGGCTGGATGGTGCGGTGGGCCAGCGGCTCCTGCAACCGGCAGCCTGACCGCGGCGGCACCACGTCCGGCGGCCGCTCCAAAGCCTGGCGGCGAGGTTCTCACGGCCTCGGCCGCGTGAATTTTTTTTTCTCTTTCTCCCCGCGAGAGGAACGGTAGGGGATGTGGATAAGATTTGTGTATTTTACACAAAGGCCCTCTTATTTTCTGAGAATTTTGAATAATCCAAATGGATTATTTATATATTCCAGATTTATGTTTCAACCCTCAGGTTCTAACGTATCTATAGTGTACTATTATGATGATGCATAATATTTATGTGTTCAAAGAGTTTGCTCCATGACATTCTCATTAACACGTACTATCATGTATGATATTCTCATTAACACGTACTATCATGGTTACATGTTCAAAGTGTTTGTTTATGGCAATTCCCAATAACATGTACCATATATGTTGAATATATTGTTCAAAGTGTTGCCCTCAGATATTCCCAATAACAATATATTTCACATTATTTATTGTATTTTACTTTATGCAATTTATATATTAAGTTTTCAGCTTTCCATACAAGCACTTAATATATATACATGCAAATGCTCTAGGTTGATTTCTCATGTTTCCGAATAACACTATGTTTCTTAATTTTGATATTGGCCATACACAAGGTACTACTCTAGTACTACTGTGGGATTTTTATCCTCAACGTGTGTACCCAATATTAAATTTTGAAACATTTGGTCTACACTTTGGAGTGTCTACCTTTATTTATTTTCAAATTGGCCATACACAACGTAGTACCCTGGTACTAATGCAGGATTTTTATCCTCAACGTGCGTACCCAATTTGATAAATAAATTATACAAGGGACATTTGAGTGATTACCATGGTTCTTTTTCACATTGGCCATACACAAGGTAGTACCACAGTACTATTGTGAGATTTTTATCCTTAACGTACGTACCCAATGTTGAAAAATGAGTCTAAAGTTCACACCATCAGGTGCTTAACAGTGTTATTCAACATGAGAATATCCCTCTTATTCAAGTTTACCTTGATTATTTGCATTTTGCATTTGCTTATTCAACTTTGCCAAAGATTTTTAACAAATCTTGGCCCTACTTATGTAGGCACAAATGGCTTCCACTTATATTTTTAAGTTTCAAGCATTTCATTTGTTTCATGCAAATACTTATGTGATTACCTCATTATTTGTGTATAATGTCCTAAAATTTGCATATTGGTCATACACAAGGTAGTACCAATACTACTACGGGATCTACACTATGTTACACATAGTGACTATCCTCAACTTGTGTACCAATATCGTATTTTAGAACAAATGACCTTCACCTTCACGGTGACAACTTTTGTTTATTTTCTAAAATTGGTTATGCACAAGGTGTACCATAGTACTACCGGATTTTCATCCTCCGTGTGCATATCGACTTTGAATATGAACAACAAAGAGGTCTACGCCTACAGGTGATTGCCAAAATTAATATTTTAGATTGGTCATGCACAAGCTAGTATCCCAATACTACTGCAGGATCTACACTATGTTATCACATAGTGATTATCTGCATGTGCTTATCCAATATAAAAATGAATTGCATACGGTTTACACCATGTGGGTGTTTACTTTTAAGCAATGGTCTCACCATCTGAGGTCTACACCGTGTTTCTATAAACACAGTGACTACCTTTGAGTTGAATCACCCAATAAGGTTTATGTCATGTTCATAATATTTGACTACCTGTTGACACTTACTAACGTCGTTACTAAGAATGGACCTTACGATCCATCCCCGGCAACGGCGCCAGAAATGCTTGTTGGTATTTCTTAGCGTAAGCAGAAGAATCCGCAAGCGCACGGAAGTACCGCTGTAGCACTTCACCCGGTGGTATTCAGGGTATCGTATTTCCACGAGGAACAGAGGTATTTCTTCTATCTAGTTCGTCCAAGGACAACACAAGGGTAGAGAAAGAGAGGGGAATAGAGACGGATCGCTAAAACTTTACTGTCTAAAGATAGATAAACGTTACTTCTACTTGTTCACTTCGGGCACCGGCTTATACCTGGTCTGCCAGGTAACTCCGGCCTTTGTGTAGCTCTACGCCGTAACCGAACGTGGGGAAAACTAAGGGCAAACAGGGCTGTCACCACCTGCCGTCGATCCCTCACCCGTGGATTACGAGGCAAACGAAGGTGAACCCTAGCCTAGACACCTCGTCTACGCTATTGATCACTACTCTAGCGTTGCGCAGGAACCCCTCCAAATGATTCAGAGGTTCCTCTACTAGAGTATCCGCTACGAGAACGGACGACGAACCCGCAAACAAGAAGAGATAAAGCTTATCTAATCAAAAGAACAATAATACTGTAGAAACCACGAACACTTACTATGTATGGATCCCGATGTGGGTACAAGGTAAGGGCTCGTCGAGGTACAAGCTCGGGGAGAGACCGACAAGCCCGGTACTTCCCCGCCCTCTTCCCTCACATCTCACTCTCCAACTCTAGAAAGCTACTAGGGCATAGCCCTAAGGAGTGAGGATCTACTCAAGAGAGAGGTGCTCTTCTATTCCTTTGTGTGTTGTTGTTTTGGCCTCCCCTCCTCCTCTCCTTATATAGGTGCTTTAGGTCGGTTTAGGAGGGACTTCGCTGCAAAAATCACCCGGAACCGCCTTAGGGAGGAGTTAATGCACCGCCTCAACAAAATTGGGCTAAAACCGTCGTTCTGGGGGGGCGGTCGACCCAGGGGGCGGCCGCCCCCTGGCTGGGCCCCCGTGGGCTGGGCCAAAGCCCATTTGGCCTGAAATGTCGTGCTGGGTCTGAATCTGGTTGAAGTTTGATGCACTTCTATATGGGCTTTTTGTGTCCTTGTTCATTTTGCGCATTTGGGCGTGTTGGATTGCGCCTTTTTGGTTGTTATCCACCTGTATGCATGTTTATGGTCTGCAAAACATAACTTTGCACTACATGTGGAACTTGGTTAGCAATAAATGTATATATATGAGTAAAATGCATGCTTCTTATTCCCTGGATTGCACGGTAGGTGGGCCACTTGGTATTTGTGTTGCATAATGATGTTTTATGCATTATTTTCCTTGCCTTTATATGCATTTCCATCGATGTATGCCTGTAAGCGAATAATCACCAAAACTCGTGGAATGCATTAGTGTAAAGCCCTATTCACTAGTCTTGGGAATATTTTTATATATTTTTATAATGAAGTTGGTGGTATAAAATATGAGTTAAGGACCACCAACAAGCTCCCCCACACTTAGCCCTTTGCTCGTCCTCGAGTAAAGATTAGGACTAAGATGGGTCATCTCTCTGATATGTAACCTGCATACAAGTTATTCCAAGCTTCACCTGCACTTATGAACTCTGAAGTGTCTACCATGATATCTTGGGTGATTGAAAAATGGAACAACATGGATTCAAATCCCCTTGCATCAATCAATTCAGAAACTTGGGTTTTCATTTTGAAAATGTAAACCATAGCTTAGCTCCTCAAATGATTCTCTCAAATCGCTCACTTATGTGTTTGGTTCCTCACGAAGGTATACCAAAGTGTTGCCTTCTTTCTTTCCTATTCCTAAAAAGCTTTTGTGGAGTTTGGGTAGGTAAAGATATGAAGGCATACTTACTCCGCATATTTTGCTAAGTCAAATCTCGGATCTGAGGAGAAAGATGCCATACCCTTAGATCAAGAAGTGCAAGTGTGGGGAATATATATGTATATATATATTTTTTGAACTCCTTTGTCATGCTTATCTCTCCCCCTTTTTTTTAGAAACTTATGAAAATATGGGCTATCTTTATTATTATTATTTTTTAGAGAGAGGCGGGCCTCGAAGTACCCATTGTTTTCTCATTTGGACACTTGTCCATTTTTTTCTGCTCTCATTTTTTGGCACATGCTTCTTTGGCATGGCATCTTTTCTCTTTTCTTCATGCTTTTTGGCATGGGATTATTTTTTTTCATTGCCCATATTTTGCAAAAGTAAAAAGGAATTTTGGGAAGAGAGGTTCATAACACAAGTGGTGGAGTTTTTATTTTGGTGGAATGGAAAGGCATGTTTTTGCGTAACTCTTAGTGCAAGAGTTAGCATTTTTTTTATGTGGGTGTACGTGAATCTTGATCTTAAGGGCATGATAAGTTTCTCAACAAGGCATCAACAAGACTTGACAAAACTCAATGCAGTAGTAAGTTGCAAGTATTTGGAGGTTTTAAAATCTAACACTAGATATGGCTTTGGTAGGAATTTTCATATCATTGAGGAGCATGCTATTTGAACTTTGTTTTTGTAAAATAAATCCCAAGTTCTTCACATGAAAGAGCAAGGTTCATTTTCATCCTACTATATCTCATATTTCAATTACTTAGATAGCATGGGATCCCTATGAAATGTGTTCACAAGTTATAGGAATATTAGCAAGGAATAAAGAGTATGCAAATTTTATCAAAGGATAACTTGGAGATGACATGTCAAAAGTTTTGTCTTTTTAATTTGTTTATTTTTAATCTTCAAAACATGGGAGATGTGAGGATAGAGTTTTGCACAAACCATCGTTTGAAGATGAAGGAGTTTACGATGAGTTAGAAATGATTTGACCAACCCGGAAGTTAAGTCAATCCATTCTAAAACCTTTTACCTTGTCCTTCTCCATGTTAGGTTTCTCGATGTTGTGCAAAGTGTTGGGGAGATCTCAATTGTGTGAAAGGTTATACTTGGGAGATCTCCCCCACACTTATTCTTGTACCTGTTTATTGAAACAAAACAAAAAAACAACAAGAAAGGCTCTACCAGTTTGAAAACTGGGAAGGCTCAATTTTATTATGAAAAACCTTTTTTTTATTTTTATCATTTAGGAAAACTCTCTTTTTTTTAGGATAATCCGGGGTATCTCCTGGCAGTGCTTAAGTTATAGTCTTAAGCTCGACCTTGGGAACTTCATCTTGCAGCCTACAGTGGTGGTGTAATTCCCAGTTCACCACCAAGTATTTGGCATTAATACTCAAGCTGCAAGGTTAGCACCACCATGCATCTACGGGATTTGCAATGTTTGTGATAAACATAAGCATACACAACCATTCTCTTAAAGAGTTTGACAACGAGAATCAAGAGAAGGTTGTGATCCTCGTAGAAGCATGTGGTTTGAAGCAAACCGAACTCTAGAGAACCTAAAAGTGAGCATGTGACATGAGGGATCTCAAAAGATAAGTTATCATGCTCATTAACAGATTCTTGCTTGGTTTCTAGAGTTGTTGCTTCACACATGTCCATGGCATGAAAGTTTCCGCACTGGAAAGATCTATCAAGAAAGACGAGCGTTGATACTTGACTGCTGTCGAGAACAACGTTATGATGGCCAGAGGGACATGGATTAAGCTCGAGCGAGGATGGTACTGGACGTATCGTTTCACAAGGATGAGATTGAAACTCAAACGAAACGCACGGAGCTATGCATTTTACCACCTCGCATGAGTTAGCGTTGGGCTGCTCCTTCGCCTTTGGATTTGCGGAACTAGCGATAGACTCGGCGGAAGTGATTGCTCCCAACTGTTCATCAGGGCCCCCACGGAATGGTTTCTCTATGGAAAGTTTTTCGAAAGGGTGGCCTAACAGAAGTTCGAATTCGAGGATGTCGTAGATATGAAAATCTAGGTGAACCACGTTTTCGTTTATTTCAAAAGGTACGGCCTTAGCAACTCCACAACACTCCCAGAGAAACCCTGGCGGACCTTCAAAGAGTTTGTCGGTCGGGATTAGCGGAGTGTTACCCAAAAGAGATTCCGCTAAGAATTTTGACATGATATTTGTTCCGACCGATGGGTTGTGAAGAGCATCGACAATTGTTCCCCTAAATGTGCAAGATATGCTCGTGGAGGGTGAAAGAATCCGAATTACATCAGAATAACGTTTCACCTCCACTAACAATTCTTTTGATGGCTCTATTTTAGGGGACACTTCATATGTCGAGCGTTTTTCGTACCTACGAAGGTTCATGATTCTGTCATAATCCTCGAATTCAATTGCAAACTCCGAAGGATAAAGCATTATCGGTGTTTGCAGCTCGGGTGAGGGCTCAAAAGTCGAATCTATGTATGGCAAAGTTGTTGATTTGACTGATGAGGGCTCCTCAAAACTTGACATGCCCTTGTTTTGGAGAGGTTTTGGTTCTACAACGGGAGAAGTGTGCTTCTCTAGGAAGTTATCAAGGATCTTTCTCTGTTCTGTTGTAGATTTGCTTGAAAACGACCCTCCAGCGGCCCTGTCAAGGACTGGGGCAGCATCTTCATCTAGACCCGTAGAAAAGAGATGCAATTGCACGCTCTCGGGTAAAGACATGTTTGGGCTAGCGTGTAGTATCGTCAAATACCTGGCCCAGGCTGCACCTATAGACTCCTCATCTTGCTCGAAATGGAGGATTTCCTTTGGTATAGAGGTGATACGGGATCTAGGGAAGAATGCAAGATAAAACTTGTTTTTAAGTTCTTCCCAATCCCCATTCACACTTTCTACGACATTAGCGTACCATTGTTTTGCCTCCCCATTGAGGGAAGACGAAAACAATTTCCACTTAATCGTTTCTTTTGTCATGCCTGGGATGCTTAGGCATGAGCAAATTTCCTCAAGATCTAGCAAGTGGTTAAAAGAATCTTCATTATGAAAACCAGAGAAGTGTAGTGCCCGAGCTATGGATTTTAAATAAGGGTGGAGTCCATCATTGGATGAAAGTTTTGGAGAAGGTTTTGGCTCGACGAACTCCCCCTTTGAAGCGGACGGATTTTGAATTGGAGTGGTTGGCTTCATGATAGAAAAGGTAAAAAGAAAATATTTTTTTGGTTTTTATAAAAAGGGATACATATACGAGGATGAACTTGGTTCGAAGAAAATAGCAACCGTTCCCCGGCAACGGCGCCAGAAATGCTTGTTGACACTTACTAACGTCGTTTTTAAGAATGGACCTTACGATCCATCCCCGGCAACGGCGCCAGAAATGCTTGTTGGTATTTCTTAGCGTAAGCAGAAGAATCCGCAAGCGCACGGAAATACCGCTGTAGCACTTCACCCGGTGGTATTCAGGGTATCGTATTTCCACGAGGAACGGAGGTATTTCTTCTATCTAGTTCGTCCAAGGACAACACAAGGGTAGAGAAAGAGAGGGGAATAGAGACGGATCGCTAAAGCTTTACTGTCTAAAGATAGATAAACGTTACTTCTACTTGTTCACTTCGGGCACCGGCTTATACCTGGTCTGCCAGGTAACTCCGGCCTTTGTGTAGCTCTACGCCGTAACCGAACGTGGGGAAAACTAAGGGCAAACAGGGCTGTCACCACCTGCCGCCGATCCCTCACCCGTGGATTACGAGGCAAACGAAGGTGAACCCTAGCCTAGACACCTCGTCTACGTTATTGATCACTACTCTAGCGTTGCGCAGGAACCCCTCCAAATGATTCAGAGGTTCCTCTACTAGAGTATCCGCTACGAGAACGGACGACGAACCCGCAAACAAGAAGAGATAAAGCTTATCTAATCAAAAGAACAATAATACTGTAGAAACCACGAACACTTACTATGTATGGATCCCGATGTGGGTACAAGGTAAGGGCTCGTCGAGGTACAAGCTCGGGGAGAGACCGACAAGCCCGGTACTTCCCCGCCCTCTTCCCTCACATCTCACTCTCCAACTCTAGAAAGCTACTAGGGCATAGCCCTAAGGAGTGAGGATCTACTCAAGAGAGAGGTGCTCTTCTATTCCTTTGTGTGTTGTTGTTTTGGCCTCCCCTCCTCCTCTCCTTATATAGGTGCTTTAGGTCGGTTTAGGAGGGACTTCGCTGCAAAAATCACCCAGAACCGCCTTAGGGAGGAGTTAATGCACCGCCTCAACAAAATTGGGCTGAAACCGTCGTTCTGGGGGGGCGGTCGACCCAGGGGGCGGCCGCCCCCTGGCTGGGCCCCCGTGGGCTGGGCCAAAGCCCATTTGGCCTGAAATGTCGTGCTGGGTCTGAATTTGGTTGAAGTTTGATGCACTTCTATATGGGCTTTTTGTGTCCTTGTTCATTTTGTGCATTTCGGCGTGTTGGATTGCGCCTTTTTGGTTGTTATCCACCTGTATGCATGTTTATGGTCTGCAAAACATAACTTTGCACTACATGTGGAACTTGGTTAGCAATAAATGTATATATATGAGTAAAATGCATGCTTCTTATTCCCTGGATTGCACGGTAGGTGGGCCACTTGGTATTTGTGTTGCATAATGATGTTTTATGCATTATTTTCCTTGCCTTTATATGCATTTCCATTGATGTATGCCTGTAAGCGAATAATCACCAAAACTCGTAGAATGCATTAGTGTAAAGCCCTATTCACTAGTCTTGGGAATATTTTTATATATTTTTATAATGAAGTTGGTGGTATAAAATATGAGTTAAGGACCACCAACACTACCTTCAAAGTGTGATCGACCTATATTATTATTAGCAACGCACAAGTAGTGGGATGACATCTACTGCACATACGTATATTTGCAGATTATGCTCCTCTACTAAAAGGTCACCAATTTGGTTTGCACCTTCAATATGCCAACATGCTAATACATAATGATTGAGACTATTTTTTGGCAACGATTACTATACACAGTGATGTTAGCAGTGATTTTCTATCACATATACAATGAGGTAAATACTACATGTGATTCGAGATTCATCCCGACTTCACAATATTTGCATATGCCAATTCAAGACACATCTTGAATCTGAAGTTATTTAAGTAATAATTTACTTAAATAAATAGCAATATATAGTGCATTATTTGGGTGACTCCTTTCTATTACATACAGAGTCTATGTTTTGGTAAAAATCTTACATCATCTATTCCCACAGGAATAGAATCCAAAACATTAGCAGCGATCTTGTCGCCTGTTCTTTATAGAATGGTTAGTCTATAATCAAGAATCACCTTGAACCCAAAATTTTAGCCTTTATTGCTATACAATTTACTATCAAGTAAATTCACATATGATCAACTCATGTTGGACATGGCTAATATTTCTAGTTTGAAATATTTCCAACCTCGCATTGGATGAAATTTATTTTCATACCATGAGCATTAAGATATCAACGATATCATTGGGGCATATGGCATCACAGCTATGTCTGCTCAACCCCAACCAAATGCTCAATCTATTCTGGATATTGCCACACTTTGTGTTGATGCATTTTGTGTGCAACTCATGCACTTGATTTTTCAAATTCTGAGTGTTTATTGAGTGAGATCCATCTACGTTTTGCAAATCTCTCATCGGGATTTCAACAAAGGATGTAACATTGCCCAAATTATAAATGATTGTTTAATCATTCATTTATCAAGGATCTTTGATCCATGGCAATGCAACATAATGAATTCTCATGAACGCAATATCATTTTTCTTTTAGAAAAGTGATCTTGTGTGACAAGTCTCACATTTTTCAAAAAAATGTGATTGTACAGTTCATGTATACAGAAATACCAAATCAAATATTTGGCTCAACTATACCTCCAACTCATTGGAGGGAAGCAAGTTCTTTGGAATAATTTGGAGTTCACATTAATAAGCAAATGCTTGCAAATGTTTCCATATTTTCATTGGATATATTATTAGCCTAATGTCATACTACCACTTGTAGTATGTTGTCCATTTCCAAAAATATCATGTATCTTATACATGGTATACATATTCTATATGAGTGCAAATTCATACATCAATATTGCCAAAATCTATATAGAATCATATGGGATTCAACCAGGTGGAAAGGAATTTTGTTTAGTGGACCATCGTACCGCTAACACAATTATGAGAGATTACAATCTCTCCATGGGTATTCAAATTAATCATGGATGCGTCAATGTATCCTGATTCTATAAATACCACATGATATTTTTCGTATATTCAGTTGCATGGTTTCCAAACGGAAGTCCAATACTAATGAGCGATGATGAAATTCTTCACACGCCTTAGATGCCACATCTATGAAAAACTATAATTGTGTATATTCCTTCCATATCAACTTGTCGGTGTTTCTACTCGGGGGGTATTGCACCAACTAGTAATGATCGCGTGCTCTCTCCCTGGATGGTGATGCAAGATGACACAAGATTTATCCTGGTTCGGGCAAAGAAGGCCCTACGTCCAGCGGGGGGGAGGTTCTTGTATTGCTTGCACCTAAGTGTGGACCGGAGTACAAGCTCTGTGAGCGTGGACCGGAGTCCTGACTCGTGCGCGTGCGTTTAGACTCGGGTGTCTAACGACTTGTGTAACGTGCGCGAGAAGGCCCCCGGCGTTCCCTTTTATAGAGCAAGAGAAGGTCGGGTTACACAGTGGTGTTACAGGAGTCGGGGCATACGGTGCCCAATACGGTGAGGGGTTGGAACTTTGTCTTGTCGAAGACGTTGTAGCCGACGTGGAGGTGCTGTTGAGTCGTCCTTGAGGCGTGGCTCCCATCCCGGGCGCGGATGTGGAGGCGTGGCGTCATGGAGGCCGTGTGCCGCCCATCCCGGCTCGTACAGGACATGGCACGGCTCCACCGGATCCTGGGGGTACCTGTTCACCAATCACATGACAGCAATCAGGGCTCGAGGGGCGCTGGTCCGGCCTCGAGGTGACGTCTTTAGGGGGCTCGAGCTCCTGCAGGCATGGGCGTGTTCCGGGGAACTCGGCCGAGTAGCAGGAGCTTGAGCCTCGAGATGTGACGGGAGCGTGGCACAGTGCGAGGAGTGGTTGAATCAGCGCTGTACTTATGTCTTTTTACCCATGCTGGCGGTAAAAAGGAGATTTGACCTTACCCCGGTCACCACGGCACGCCCTGCGTATCAGTGGATGTGACTGGGGTAGGTGAAAGCATTAAATGCTCGGAGTGGGATTGGCATCCGATGCCCAGCGCTGCTCGAGGGACGCGATGCGCCTTTGAGGGATTAGTGATTAGGTTAGGCTCGAGATCCCTCGTGCGGGTCTCGAGGGATGGTGCGCGGCTGAGGCGGACTCGATCCCTCGATGCCGGGGCTCGAGGGTTGGCTACCTCGAAGTGGTCTGAGAGACTTTAGCGGGCTTAGGCTAACCCATAGTGGGTCGTCGTTGTGGGCCTCGGTAGGCGGGTTATAGTGGTTGGGCCCTTTATTAATTGGTGTTCTAGGTTCGGCCTACTGGGTTTGCGTTGATTGGGGGTACCCCTTGGGTGTTCCCCCGATAGTAGCCCCCGAGCCCTTGCTCGAGTGCTGGCACTCGGGCAGGGGTTTTTTAACCGGGTTCCCGTGAAATAGCTAACTGATTCTCGAGGGTTTGGCTGTTTTGATTCCGCGGGTGTCGCGCAAGCGACACCCGCGGGTGTAGCCCCCGAGGCCACGGGGGAGTGGTTAAGACTCCCTCGTGGTCTTTTTACGTGCGTGAGAGTTAGTTTTCGTTCTTTTAGGTTCGGGAGTGTCGAGCCCCCGGGTTGTTTTGACCCTCTTTCGTCGAGGGGTGCCAGGCTGAACCGACCGGCCGACTCTTTGAGCTGTCCGGCACGTCTGTTGCCCTGGCTCGTCATCCCGCGAGTCCTTTCGATCGGACGCGGGGGGGGGACACCTAGTACTACCGCGAGCGGGCGAGTATCGAGGTTCCCGGTGAGCTGTTAACGGGGGAATCCAAGTGAGACCTCGTGCCCCGTTCGATAGGGCCGACTGTAGCCCGGAGGCGATCTCATAAAGCGCGGGCACTCGGTCTGCAGGAGTGCCGGGTCCATTCGATAGGACCTGGTGGCTCGATGCCTCCCTTCGAGGGGATCTCACTGCACGTCATGCGCCCCGCCTTGGATACACGTGAGGGGCCTCGAGGGTTCGAACCTCGAGTGGTGCCGCGCGTGGCACCCCTTTGTGTCCCTGACTCGGGTGCTCGAGGTCGACTGTCGAACCCTTTTTCGAGGGCCAGCCTTCGCTGCCTCGAGACTTAGGGCCGGGGCCCATTTGTTTGCCTTCTTGATGAAGTCTCCGTCATTTGGAACCTGGCTGTCCCGTCGGACGCGCCTTTTTAGGCGGGGTTTGCCAGGGAGGGCGGCGGGCGTGGAGTCAGAGTGTCAGTCGTGGCGGGCCCGGGTAGTGGAGCGAGTTTTGGAACTGCCGCGTGTACCCTGCATCCGGCTCGAGATGTAATTAGGTGGGCACATTAAATGCTATGCGGTTACCTTTTTACGTTGCCGTGGGAAACCTCGCCCGTTGGGGTTCTTCCGTATAAATACCGAGAGAGGAGGCGAGGGCTCTTCGTTTTGCCTTTGCCTTCATAGCCGCCGCAGCTCCCGCACCCTTTCCTCCTGAGCCCGCGGTCTGCAACTTCTTCGGCCGTTCGCCCCCCGTCAAAGCCCACGCCGTCGTCGTCATGGCCGACAAGACTCCGCCGCAGCCGGCCGAGGCCTGGGGCCGGTCGAAGGTGACGCAGCGCGAGATGGACTCGCTGGTGGCCCAGGGTCTTCTCCGTCCCAACCCGGAGGAGGGACCCGCGTGGTGGGTCGTCCCGTCGGCGGACCACCGCGAGCCGCAACCGCCGGAGGGGTATGTGGTGAGCTTCACCCGCTACCACCGCATGGGGCTCGGCGTTCCGCCAAGCCGCTTCATGCGGGCGCTGACGCATCATTATGAGGTGGAGTTGCAGCATTTCTCCCCCAACTCGATCTCGCACGCCGCCATCTTCGCCGCGGTGTGCGAGGGATACTTGAAGATGGAGCCGCACTGGGAGATGTTCGTGCACATCTTCCGGGGCGAGCTCTTCACCAAGGTGTTGAAGCCCAGCGGGAAGCGGCTCGTGCGCACCGGCTCCATCGCCATCACCATGCGGACCGGGGCCTCGACGGCCGGCGTCCCCCGCGAGTACCTCCGCTACAGGCTCTCGACCAACCAAGCGGGATGGGACGACCACCGGTTCTACCTCCGGAACGAGGGGGGGCTCCTTCCGCAGTACACCGGCAGGGTTCTCGACCGGCGCCCGGACAAGTGGATCTAGGGCGTCGCGACGGACAGGCAGCGGCACCTGGTGTCCTTGATGAAGCTGATGAAGAAGCTGGTGGACGAGGAGGGCCTGACCGTTCAGGCGGTCATCTGGGCGTTCCACCAACGGAGGGTCCTCCCCTTGGCGGACCGCCCCCTCTTCCTGTACTAGATGGGGGAAAAGGCGAAGGCCGAAGCGTTGAGTGGGTCGAGGATGGCCGAGGAAGCGCTGCCCTGCAGCGAGGGCATCTCCCGGGTGTCGATCACGATCCGTGGGTCGTTCGCCCCAGAGGACACCAAGTTGATCCCCACGGCGCCCGACAAGGGGTGCCTCGACTTGGTAAGTCCCCCTCGAGCTATCTCGTCTCGAGCCTCCCCTCCCTCTTTCTTCTTCGAGCCTTGCACATTCTTCTTGTGTTTTTTCCTCATCACGTTTTCCTTTTTTCGTAGGGGTCGTTTACGTGCCGTGCTTCGAGGCCCCCGGTGAGGGAGGACGCTGAGGGAACACAGGTGAGGCGCCTCTCTGCCTAAAAGGAAAAAGAGAGCAAAGATTCCAGAAAGAGGAAAGAGAAGGAGAGGAACTTGCGTCGGGCGACCCGGGAGCAGTGGCGGGCGAAGGCTCGTCGCAATCGGCGGCCCGGAGATGAGTCCCCTGAGCTCAGTTCCTCGAGCTCGGAGGAGGATGATGACGACGACGATGATGATGAGAGCGACGACGAGGGGATGGACGCGCGTCTGAGGCGCGCGGGGTTTGGCGACACCCAGGCTGACCGCTCCTCTGTGCAGGAGAACATCCTGGAGATCCCCCCGGCAAAGGCACAGCGCGGAGCGAAGCAGCAGAAGGCCACGCCTAGCTCAGTCTCGTCAGAGGCCCAGGGCACGTCAAGCTCCCGGCTGGACGCCCCCCCCCCGCGTCGCGAAGAAGCCTCGAACCCGGAGCGCCACTGCCGCAGCGCCGAAGGAGGTTGCTCCCGCGTCGACCCGGGCGGGGAGTCTCGAGAAGGGCCGATCCTCGAAGGACGGCCATCGCACTGAGAAGGGCTCCGAGTCCGATCGCTGCGAGCCTTCGAAGACGGCGTCGAGCCCGCAGAGGAGCGGGCACCAAGAGAGGGCGTCGAGCCCCGACCATCACGAGCGTCGGGGAGGGAGCCCCCGGTCGTCTCGCGACCAGGGGCGTGAGCGCCCCCGGAGTCCGTCGCCGCCCCGCCGCCGGGACACAGAGGCGGACGCGGGAGGTCGCGATAGTCAGCGTGAGCACCGGAGTAGGTCCCGGAGCCCGCGCCGGGATAGGCGCCATGACGACAGCTCGAGGGAGGTGCGGTCGCCCTCCCGCGACGTGGGGCGGAAGGAGGGCTCTCCTTCGAGGTCGAGCCATGGGAGGCATCAGGAGACCTCCCTCCATCCCAGCCACGTGGAGACGGCCCCGGCGCAGGGCTCGAGCCGTGGGGTGGGCTCGAAGCCCCCGAGTGGGTCCAGCGACTCGGGGAAAAAGTCCGGTCGTCGCTTTGGGTAAGTAATTCTCTTGGATTTCGTTGATGGTGAAGCTTTACTTCTTTACTTTTGGTGATGGATGTCGTCTCCGGTTTCGCAGGGGAAAGCGTTCCTACCAGGAGGTGGACCTCCCGTCGTCCAAGCGGGCTAAGGCTTCGAGCCCTGCCGAGGCGCAAGCATCCCGAGGTATGGCACCTTCCTCCGCTAGAGAAGCCGCTTGGCTGGAGAAGGCTCGAGCCGCCATGGCTCGAGGGAGCCAGATGATCATCGCGAACTTTGGTGAGGTCATCGCCATCGACCACAGGGGTCGAGGCATCCTTCCTGGTTCTGACATCACGGTTGTTTTTATTGCAGGGGCCGCAGCTTACGGCATCGAGCCTGCCACCCCCCACGTCCGCTGCGGTGCCGCCTCCTCATCCTCCTCCTCCTCCTCCTCCGATGGCGTCTACTGGGAGAGCCACCCTTCCCCCCACCGTGACGACCGTTCCGGGGGAAGCGCCCGGGGCAAGCACGGCCCCGCCGGTGTCTGAGGCCGAGGAAACCGCGACCCTCGAGGCCCCTACCGACGCGAGCCGGGCCGCGGAGGAGAGGAGGGAGGGGGAAGCGTTAGCGGGGAAGGAGCCGACGGTGGAGGACCTTCTCAACGAGCTGGAGTAGGGGTCGTTCCCAGCCGTGGGTTCGTCGATGGTGGAGGAGCCCGAGGCGCCGGCCAGCGCTGACGAGGTGCCGGAGAAGCCGGCAAGGGAAGAGGGCCCTGGGACGAGCCTCCCCTCGATCGATCCACCGCCGCTCGAGTCCCCGCCGCCACGCGAGATCGTGTCGCCGCCTCGGGAGGTGACGGAGCAACCGGAGGTGTCGGCGGAAGAACGGGGGGAGCCAGGGCTTCTGCCGTCAGTTGGTGAGCCGCGGCCGGGGCAGCTCGAGGCGGAGGAGGATCTGCCCGACATCGAGCTCATCCGTCCGGTGTGGCCGTTTCCCGACGCGTCGAGCCCGTCTCTCACCATGGTCCCCGTCGAGCAACCGGCCCATCGGGGGGCCCCGCGCAAAGTGCGGACCATCTTCCGGGAGGTGGCCGAGCTTATGGCAGAGGCGGAGCGGTCTTGCTCTGAGGAGGCGGGCCGGTCTGCACAAGTGGCAGCTGCCCTTGTGAGGGCCGAGGCGGAGCTTCAAGAACTCCGTGCTGAGCTGAGCCGGAACGTCCAAATGGCGAGCCGGCTCAACGAAGCGGAGGCGGAGGTCCGGGCAGCTCGAGGTGAGGCCGCTCGAGCCAAGGAGGAGGCCGCCGCTGCCCTCGAGGCGTCGAGGAAAGAGGTCGTTGACGCCCGAAGCGAGGCTACCTCCGCCCGGGTTGAAGTGGAGGCGGCGAAGAAGGAGGCCGCTGACGCCCGAGGTGAAGCCACCACTGCCCGATCCGCAGCAGAGGCGGCGAGGAATGAAGCCGAGGACGCCCAGAGCGAAGCCGCCACAGCTCGATCCGCAGCGGAGGTGGCGAGGAAAGAGGCTAAAGATGCCCGAGCTGTGGGAGAGGCAGCGCGGCAGGAGGTGATCCGAAAGGATCTGGCCCTAGCGGAGACAGGCGGCCTGGTCGAGGACCTTAGGTCCGAGAAGCTCCTTATGCTGGCCGAGAAACGCAGGCTCGAGCAACGCGCCGAGGGCCTCACCAGCGACCTTGCCGCTCTGGGCCAACACTGCGAAGGTGATTTTTATACCTTGTCCTTGTCTGACTTCGAGGTTTTTGTTACGCAGCAGTCTCATTCTCCCTCGTTTGTTTCGCAGGGGTCGAGAAGACTGTCGAGGAGCTCCGCGAGATGAACCAAGTTCTCATGGATCAACTCCAAGATGAGACCATGGTTGCGGAGTGGGCACGCGCCACCCTCGACAGGCTAGGCTCCATGTGGGGTGCCCCTTCGGTAGCTACGGCAGAAGGTGCGGTGGCCCGAGGCGACGCCTTGGTCGACGCCCTGTGCTTCCTCGACAGAGCGGCGCGGGACCGTGTCCGGCAAGCTCTCCATCATGGCGTCAAGCAGACGCTCGCGGTCGTCCGCTCCGGCTTCCGCTTCCCGGTCCACGTTGTCGCCAATGGCTTCATCGAGGTCGAGGGAAAGGACGAGGAGTGGAACAACCGCCGCGTCGACAAAATCCTGGAGAAGATGGAGAAGCCGGGGACGTCACTCGCGAAGGTCTTCGAGGAGGACGTGCTACCTCCTGACGCCAGCAGCGGTGTCGAAGGCCCTCCTCCTCCTGGTCCGGGCGTCGAGGCCCATCCTGCCGCGGAAGACCTTGGGGAAGAGTATCACACTAATGAGGACTGAGGCCTGCGTGCCAAATTTGGGCGTCGAGGCCCTTGTAAGAATTACGTTAAGACTTGCAGCCCATCGAGGCCGACATGTGCGTAAAACTTGTTTGTTTTTAAGGAAGCCGTTTTCTTTTCAGATTTGTTTTGACCGTTTCTCTATGTCGCTCGCTCGAGTATCTGCTAGCTTAGTCTATGTTTCCTTCGATACGTCGCGAGCCCCTCGAGGGGAGGTGTAAGTAGGGTGCCGTAGCCCGGGGGCGTAGGCGGCCATCTACGTCGACGCCTCCCGACTCTCGGAGGCTCGAGGTACTTTCGGATTTTTAGACGTCGCTAGTTCGCTCGAGGTACGAGGCGAGATGGGGGTCGAACTCTTTGAAAAGAAAACACACTTTTTTGGAGTCTGGGGGGGTCCCCCCTGTCAGCACCCGAGGGAGGCTCGATCCTGAACAGGGCAGGGTCGAGGCTACCTTGAGTTGCTAAAATAAAAACAAAAGACAATGCACGAGATTGTTCATTCATATTTGACATGTTTGTACAAAGCAACAGAATGTTCAGGGCCTCGAGGCCCTTAAGGGTAGAAGCGACGTAGCTGAGATATGTTCCACGCGTTCGCCAGGATTCTGCCTTGATCGTCGTAAAGCTTGTATGTCCCTGGCTTGAGCACCTTAGCTATGGTGTATGGGCCCTCCCATGGAGGAGTGAGCTTGTGGCGCCCTCGATTGTCTTGCAGCCGTCGGAGCACGAGGTCCCCCACCGCCAAGTCCCTTTTGCGCACGTGTTTGTCGTGGTAGCGTCGAAGCGTTTGCTGATAGCGTGCGGAGTTGATGAGCGTCACGTCTCGAGCCTCCTCGAGCTGGTCCTTGGCGTTGGCGAGTCTCTCGTCGTTGGTTTGCTTGTTGTAGGCTCGAAGTCAAGGGGAGCCATACTTGAGGTCCGTAGGCAAGACGGCCTCGGCACCGTAGGTTAGGAAGAACGGAGTGAACCCGGTGGCTCGACTCGGCGTTGTCCTGAGGCCCCACAGCACCGAGGGGAGTTCGGCAGCCCACCCTTTTCCGAAGTTTTTGAGGGTCTTGAACAGCCTTGGCTTCAGCCCGTGAAGTATCATGCCGTTTTCACACTCGACCTGCCCGTTGCACTGAGGGTACGCGACCAAGGCCCAGTTCACGCGGATGTTGTTGTCGTCGCAGAAGCTGATGAACTTTTTGCCCGTGAACTGAGTGCCGTTGTCGGTGATGATGACATTAGGCACCCCAAACCGATACATGATGTTGGCGATGAATTCAACGGCCTTCTTGGAGGTGGGGTCGCCTATTGGTTTGGCCTCGATCCACTTGGTGAACTTGTCGATGGCCACGAGCACGTGCGTGTACCCTCCACTTGTCCTTTTGAGGGGGCCGACGAGGTTAAGCCCCCAGACGGCGAACGGCCAAGTGATAGGGATCATCTGCAGGGCGTGCGCGGGCTGGTGCGTTTGCTTGGCGTAGAATTGACACCCATGGCAGGCTCGAACCAGGCGCTTGGCGTCTCCAATGGCAGTTGGCCAATAGAAGCCTTGACGGAAGGCGTTCCCAACCAGGGTCCTTGGTGCTGCGTGGTGGCCACAAGCCCCCGAGTGCATGTCGTCGAGGAGCTTGCGTCCTTCCTCGAGGGGGATGCAGCGTTGAAGGATTCCTGTTGGGCTTCGCCGGTACAGCTCTCGTTCGTCGCCGTAGATGACGTAGGTCTTGGCCCTTCAAGCTATGCGTCGGGCCTCCGTCTTGTCTTCTGGGAGTACGCCCTGCGTTAGGTAGTTGAGGAACGGCGTCCGCCAGTCGAGGGGTCGTGTTGGAGAAGAGGCGGGCGTGTCGATCTGCATTGCCTCAGCGGGCGTCGAGGTACCGTCCTCGAGGACGGTCGTCGAAGGTCGAGCCCCCGTGTTCGGTTCGAGGGATGGCGTCGAAGGCCGAGCCCCCGAGTCCGGCACGAGAGGTGATGTCGAAGGGCCATCCCCCGGGCCGACCTTGACAGATGGCTCAAAAATGTCCCTCGAGAAGACATCTGGCGGGACCGTGCCCCGCGTGGATGCCAACTTGGCTAGCTCGTCTGCGGCCTCGTTATACTTTCGAGCGATGTGGTTGAGCTCGAGGCCGTAGAACTTGTCTTCCAATTTGCGCACTTCTCCGCAGTATGCTTCCATCTTGGGGTCGATGCAGCTCGAAGCCTTCATGACTTGGTTGATGATGAGCTGCGAATCCCCTCGAACATCGAGGCGCCGGACCCCAAGCTCGAGGGCGATGCGTAGCCCGTTAACGAGGGCCTCGTACTCAGCGACGTTGTTGGAGGTGGGGAAGTGCAGGCGCAGCAGGTAGCGCATGTGGACACCGAGGGGTGAGATGAAGAGCAGGCCCGCGCCAGCCCCTGTCTTCATGAGTGACCCGTCGAAGTACATGGTCAAAAGCTCGGCTTGAATCTGCGTCGGCGGGAGTTGGGTGTCGGTCCATTCGGCAATGAAGTCTGCCAGCGCTTGCGATTTGATGGCCTTCCGCGGAGCGTAGGTGTTGGCCTCCCCCATCAGCTCGGTAGACCACTTGGCGATGCGCCCTGTGGCCTCCCGGTTGTTGACGATTTCACCGAGGGGGAAGGACGAGACCACCGTTATGGAATGTGCGAGGAAGTAGTGCTGGAGCTTGCGCCTCGTGATGATGATGCCGTAGAGCGGCTTTTGGATGTGCGGGTACCGAGCCTTGGCCTCGGAGAGCACCTCACTGACGAAATACACCGGCCGTTGGACCGGCAGTGTGTGGCCCTCCTCAAGTCTCTCGACGACTACGACCGCGCTGACCACCTGAGTGGTCGCGGCTATATAGAGAAGGAGAGGCTCGGGGGGATCGTTACCCAGGGCTGGTCGTGGTGGCACGAGGATCGGAGCAGAAGTCAGCAGCCCCTTGAGCTTGGTCAGGGCTTCTTCGGCCTTGATGGTCCATGCGAAGCGCTCTGTTTTCTTCAGCAGGCGGTAGAGAGGTAGCGCCTTTTCCCCCAGCCTCGAGATGAATCTGCTGAGAGCGGCTAGACAGCCGGTTACTTTTTGTACGCCTTTGAGGTCTCAAATTGGGCTCATCCTCGTGATTGCTGAGATTTTTTTGGGGTTAGCCTCGATCCCCCGTTGTGAGACGACGTAGCCAAGCAACATGCCTCGAGGCACACCGAAGACACATTTCTCGGGGTTGAGTTTCACATTCTTGGCCCTGAGGCACTCGAACGTGGTCTCGAGATCGCTGATGAGGTCCCCGACTTTCTTGGTCTTTACTACGATGTCATCGACGTAGGCCTCGACGGTTTTGCCTATGTGTTCGCCAAAGATATGCTGCATACAGCGTTGGTATGTTGCTCCAGCGTTTCGAAGGCTGAAGGGCATTGTAACGTAGCAATACATACCAAAAGGCGTGATAAAAGAAGTAGCGAGCTCGTCGGACTCTTTCATCTTAATTTGGTGGTAGCCAGAATACGCATCAAGGAACGAAAGTACTTCACACCCAGCAGTGGAATTGACAATTTGATCAATTCTAGGCAAAGGAAATGGAACTTTTGGACATGCTTTATTCAGACCAGTGTAGTCTACACAAATCCGCATTTTTTCCATTCTTTTTCCTAACTAGTACAGGGTTAGCTAGCCACTCGGGGTGAAACACTTCCTTGATGAATCCGGCCGCCAAAAGCTTGTGAACCTCCTCGCCGATGATCCTGCGCTTCTCCTCGTCGAAGCGGCGCAGGCGTTGCTTCACCGGTCTGGACCCGGCCTGGATCTCCAAGGTGTGCTCGGCGACTTCCCTCGGTATGCCTGGCATGTCCGAGGGACTCCATGCAAACATGTCGATGTTCGCACGGAGAAAGTCGACGAGCACTGCTTCCTATTTGGGGTCGAGGCTGGCACTGATGGCCAGCGTCCTGCCGTCGGTCAAGGTCGGGTCGACAGGTATCTGCTTGGTGTGCTCTGCCGGCTCGAAGGTGCCGGCGTGGCGCTTCGCCTCCGGGGCCTCCTCTGTGGCCAGGGCGGCCAGGGCCTCGAGGGTATCGAGGTGGACGTTAGCTTCCCCGCGCTCGACGCAGTCCACATCACACTGGTATGCGTGTTCGTAGGAGGTGTCGACGGTGATGACCCCCTTCGGCCCGGGCATCTTGAGCTTCAAGTACGTGTAGTTGGGGACCGCCATGAACTTAGCGTAGCCGGGCCTGCCAATGATGGCGTGGTAGGACCCTCGGAACCCGACCACCTCGAAGGTGAGCGTCTCCCGGCGGAAGTTGTTTGGCGTGCCGAAGCAGACAGGTAGGTCGATGCGCCCGAGGGGGTGGGCCTTCTTTCCTGGTATGACTCCGTGGAACCCCCCGACGCTCGGTCGGAGCTGGTCCCTCGAGATCCCCAGGAGGTCGAGGGTCTCGAGGTATATGATGTTGAGGCTCGAGCCCCCATCCATCAATACCTTGGAGAAGCGTACATCGATGATGACGGGGTCGACGACGAGGGGGTATGCCCCTGGGTTTACGACGTGGTCCGGATGGTCGTCACGGCCGAACGTGATCGATGCGTCAGACCAGTCGAGGTACCGGGGGGCATCGTGGCGGAGTGCAAGGACCTCTCGGCGCTCCTTCTTTCTATCTCGAGCTTTGAGCCCGACGGTCGGGCCCCCGTAGATCATGAAGCAGTCGCGCACCGAGGGGAAGTCCGCGTCCCCGTCGTTGCGTGGGTCACCGTCTTTACCTTTAGGCGTGTCTTCCTTCTTGTCGCCGTGCTTGGAGTAGAAACCCCTCAGCAGTCGGCAATCTTTCAACTTGTGGTTCACGGGACCCGGGTGGTAAGGGCAAGGATCCTCGAGCATCTTGTCGAAGACTGCCCCGTCAGGGGGGCCTCGAGGCTTCTTGTTCTCGCGGGCTCCCACGAGGACTTCGTCGTCGTCGTCGTCGTCAGCGTCGTGCTTCGCCTTCTGACCTTTGCCCTTGTTTTTCTTCTTTTTGCGGTTTTTGGCGTTGCTGCCCTTGCTCGAGCCCTCCGGAGCGGCTGTCGCCTTGCCCTTGTCCGTGGAGTGGCCGAAGAATGCCCCCACAGCCTCGTCGCCTGAGGCAAAGCTGGTGACGCGGTTCATCAGGTCCTCAACCGTCTTGGGACGGTAGCGCCCTAGCTCGTGGACTAGCTCTTGGCACGTCGTGCCTGCAAGGAACGCTGAGATGACGTCTTCGTCGGGCACGTGGGGGAGCTCGAGGCGCTGCTTTGAGAACCATCGAGCGAAGTCGCGGAGGGGCTCGTCCGCTGTCTGCCTGCAGCGTCATAGATCCCAGGGGTTGCCTGGGTGCGCGCAAGTCCCCTTGAAGTTCCCATCGAAGACCCTGACTAGGTCGGCCTAGTCGTGGATCTGATGTGGTGGGAGCCCCTCGAGCCACCGACGGGTGGTGTCCGTGAGGTAGAGGGGGAGTTGGCGTATGATTACGCGATCGTCGTCCTTGGCTCCGCCCAAATGACAGCCGAGGCGGAAGTCGGAAAGCCACAGCTTGGGCTCGACCCCCCCGTCGTACTTCACGATGTTGGTCGGTGGTCGAAAGCGGTCGGGGAGGGTCGAGGTGCGGATGGCTCGACTGAAAACCCTGGGGCCCGGGGGCTCGAGGGTTTGCCGATCTTCGTCACTGTCATAGCGCCCTCCTCGATGGACACTATAGCCACGCTCCTCGCCCCCCTTGTCTTTGCGTCTAGGGTTGCCTCGGCATTGTAGCGCGTCTTCCTCCGCCTTGGCGTTCGCCTCCCGCAACCGAGTGAGCTCGTTGCGGGCGTCGTGGGGGTCTCGAGGCGGCCGGCTGTCGACGATCCGCTCCCGGACTGGCTCGGCTTGAGGGACCTCCAGCTGATGGACTGACATCTCCCGCTCATTGCGGGGTGGGTCGGCTGGCTTCCCCGAGGCTGCTGCGCGCCGATGCGAGGCTGAGCTTTCGGCTTGTTGAACGGCGGCGGTCTCGAGGAGGTTCTTCATTTCCCCGAGCATGCGTCTGGCGTCAGGGTTTGAGACGGCGGGTAGATCACGGAGCAGCATTGCGGCCGCCACCACATTCTGCCCTGCTCGCGAGAAGCATACCCCGGGGCGTGCTGGTGCCTCATCCTCGACGATCTGCCGGTAGACTTCTCGAGCCCGGCCACGAGCACCGGCGCCTCGAGGCTAGGGTTGTTCCTGCTCGAGGGTCTTCTCGAGCTGCAACAGGTGCTGTCGATCCTCCTCAGCTTTGGCGATCGCCTCCCGCAGTTGGGCGAGCTGCGCCGCTCGGTCATCATCGTGTCGAGGTGGTGCCGCCGGAGCTAGGGTCCGTCCCCCCGTTGGACACATGATCCGCCTGCCGCGGCCACGTCGCCGGGCTCTTCGAGGTTGAGCGCCGGCCTGCCGTCGTCGCCCTCGTCCTCGATGTTGCTCACGTGCACCTCGAGCTGGAAGCACTCCCTAGTGGGATCCCAGAGGTCGGGGTCGTGGTAGTCGTACTCGTCGGAGTCGGAGCTGATGACACCGTGCCTCCCGGGCTCGTGTTGGGCCCGTAGCTCACGGTACCATTCTCCGACGGTGGCTCGCCGAGGTGGCCTAACGACTCGTGAGAAGTCGCGGTCGACGTGCGCGGGGTGGACGATCTCCAGGTTGGCCATGGCCTGTAGAAGCACGCCCGGGCGCTCCTCTCGCTCCGCCGGTGGCTGGTCCCGACGGCGCTCGTTGAGGTGGCGGGCACAGGCTGCCGCGGAGTTGTTGAGGCCGAACGGGAACCGTCGGCGCCGAGCGTGATACACCCCGTGCGGGAGGAGGTTGGGTGGTCTCGATGGTGCGCGGCTCGGGGGCGTCTGGCCCGGCTCCCTGTCCGTGCGCATGACGAACGCGAAGTCACTGAGTGGACGCGAGCGTGCCCTGGAAGTCTCCGGCCGCGCGCCGGGCGAGCTTCCCGTCGGGGACCCTGCACCGGTCGCGGGGAAGTGGGTATACGCTGCAGGCCTCGTCGATGCCTGGCGACGGTGGTGACGACGGCGCCGCTCACGAGCTGGTGACGCGTGGTGGTGCGGGCGACGCGCTACACTCCCCGTGCGGGGTGGCGTGACACGCCCTCCGCTCGGGCCCTCCGTAGAGAGCAAGGTCAGCTCGTTGCCGTTGCCGGTGGCTAGGAACTCGAGGCTCCCGAACCAGACAATGGCGCCAGCGGAAAACGAAGGCGTGGAGGAAGCCATCTAGGAAACAACGAGATCTCGACTCGACACGCGAAGGCCCCTACCTGGCGCGCCAACTGTCGGTGTTTCTATCCGGGGGGTATAGCACCAACTAGTAATGATCGCGTGCTCTCTCCCTGGATGGTGATGCAAGATGACACAAGATTTATCCTGGTTCGGGCAAAGAAGGCCCTACGTCCAGCGGGGGGAGGTTCTTTTATTGCTTGCACCTAAGTGCTTGTACAGGGGCGAATACAAGCTCTATGAGCGTGGACCGGAGTCCAGACTCGTGCGCGTGTGTTTAGACTCGGGTGTCTAACGACTTGTGTAACGTGCGCGAGAAGGGCCCCGGCGTTCCCTTTTATAGAGCAAGAGAAGGCCGGGTTACACAGTGGTGTTACAGGAGTCAGGGCATACGGTGCCCAATACAGTGAGGGGTTGGAACTTTGTCTTGTCGAAGACGCTGTAGCCGACGTGGAGGTGCTGTTGAGTCGTCCTTGAGGCGTGGCTCCCATCCCGGGCGCGGATGTGGAGGCGTGGCGTCATGGAGGCCGTGTGTCGCCCATCCCGGCTCGTACAGGACGTGGCACGGCTCCGTCGGATCCTGGGGGTACCTGTTCACCAATCACATGACAGCAATCAGGGCTCGAGGGGCGCTGGTCCGGCCTCGAGGTGACGTCTTTAGGGGGCTCGAGCTCCTGCAGGCATGGGCGTGTTCCGGGGAACTCGGCCGAGTAGCAGGAGCTTGAGCCTCGAGATGTGACGGGAGCGTGGCACAGTGCGAGGAGTGGTTGAATCAGCGTTGTACTTATGTCTTTTTACCCATGCTGGCGGTAAAAAGGAGATTTGACCTTACCCCGGTCACCACGGCACGCCCTGCGTATCAGTGGATGTGACTGGGGTAGGTGAAAGCATTAAATGCTCGGAGTGGGATTGGCATCCGATGCCTAGCGCTGCTCGAGGGACGCGATGCGCCTTCGAGGGATTAGTGATTAGGTTAGGCTCGAGATCCCCCGTGCGGGGTCTCGAGGGATGGTGCGCGGCTGAGGCGGACTCGATCCCTCGATGCCGGGGCTCGAGGGGTTGGCTACCTCGAAGTGGTCTGAGAGACTTTAGCGGGCTTAGGCTAACCCATAGTGGGCCGTCGTTGTGGGCCTCGGCAGGCGGGTTATAGTGGTTGGGCCCTTTATTAATTGGTGTTCTAGGTTCGGCCTACTGGGTTTGCGTTGATTGGGGGTACCCCTTGGGTGTTCCCCCGAGACAACTGGAGTGTATTATACATACATAAATCTCATATCACTTGTTGCGTACAAAATAATTTCCTCTCTTGATCCCATCAAGATTGGGTATATTAGTCTTGGATCATTCTATATTTAGAATGATGAGAAAATTATTATCAGTTCTATTGGTCACAAAATTAATATGAGTCACGTATTTTCTTGGAGAAATTCAAGATCATATATGTGATTCTGTTTGCCATTTTTATGGACCACAAAGATACTATGTAATGCACATCTATGCATCTACAATGTTGTCCTATGTGTGCGCCTTACTCATAAGGTACCACAAATTTACCAAACGCATTGCTCAAATTCTTCAGTTTAGAGCAAATGATCTTGGACGCAGGATCAAATCCATGTAAATGAAATTGTTTGGTTCTTAGGACTACATCATTAAGTATCTTATGCTCATACATAATGGCCAAACTAATGCTCTCATTGAGAGAATCAAGTTTGTTGTTTGATGACCCAAAATAGAATTGCAATTTACCAACATCTAGTTGGTGACATGCGGATTTACACAACGCATAATAAATCCAAATTCATAACACTGCAGACATACGGCTCCCTCCGTTGCAGTTCGTACGTGGAAATTTGACCTAGTAGTCAAAATATTTCCCATCTGCGAATCGGTAACGTTTTGCACGTACCGATATCACCACCGCAGCGTACATCAATGGGCATTTTAGAGATCACCATAAGGTACTATTATCCGTCATTCAATAATACCTCAGATCTCTAATTGGGGATTCATTCAATGCCTGTATGCTGAGTACATCTTTGAGGAAGATTCCAGGCATTAGGGGGAGACACTTACCACACATGGAATGCCAGGAATCAAAAAGAGAATATCATTACTGATGTTCGATCCTCATATCCACGTACCAAAGAATCTGAACCAGTAGTTCAGAATATCTTATATTTGCAACACATTGCAAATAGTCTGCCAAATGCATTTACTTTGTCATAATGTTGTCACCAATCCGATTCCCGATCAATGTGCCAAAAAGAGTGGAGGTACCTAACAAAACCACTCAACTCCCGAATCTGGATAAGAGGGGGAGAAGTATGGCCACATGGGATACAGCTTCTTGCAAGCATTCTCGGATCAGGGGGAGAGAATTCTCCAAGACAGTACATGCACATCAACATCAAGTTGATAGACACATTATGGATATTTACTATCCAAAGCCTATGGATGTTACACATCCAAAAGCCCAGCACAACTTGTGCACAACTTTAGGCGTTGGGTCATTGGAACACCCTAACTCTGTTATTATGGGAAATGACATAGAGTTCAAAGGGTAAACTTTTCCACATGCTTAAATTGGTTCCATTGAATCAATCATTCAAAAGACTACACCTTGTCGACATACTCCTCAAAGTTGCCATATATCTTATCTGGATCCAGACCACAAGTCCTAGGCAGAGTGTTCACACACTCACATTGGGTCAATCAAATGTGGCAATTAAGGAGATATGCTTTCACTCAAAGGTGAGAAGTCATTACATTCTTAATGATTTCTCCTCACAATGCATTTCCTATGGAAGCATTATGGATTTTACAAATCCATAAGGTGGTGAAATGGTGAAAGCTTGTAGCACATGGTTTCACGCAGAGACCTAGCATAACATACCCATTGGTATGTGTGGAAATTATGTTCCTATACCGATAATTGGCAGATCAAAATTGATTTGGATAGATTTGGATTATAAGTCCCAATGGACTTTATATTCTGAATTAAAACATAAATCACAACATACATTGTGTATAAATCAAGTAACTCCATGACTTGAAATAGTTAAGTTGTTTGTGGTACAACTGACTAGGTGAGTCCTTCCACAGAAGGATGTCTCCCATCTTGATGATATCACCTATGTGTTCATAATAAAATCTCAATTGGATTTTATACATCTCATATGAACATATCAAAACAGGAAGTCATCATATAAGACGGAATTTGAGATGAGAAATTTGGTGAACACCAAATTGTGCTTAAGTCTATAACTTAAGCAAACATCAGTCTTCCAATATTCAATTGATATTGTATACCAATATCCAAACAATATTGGACAATCATACTACCAACACTGATGATCATTCGATCCCTAAATATGGATCAATATCCATTCTGACCCTGGGATGATAACCTTAGTGTCATCAAAGCGCTTATGTATCTTGCATATCGCAACAGGCCTGATATTGCATTTGCAGATACTTGCTATAGCTCGAAATAGCGCAACTTCTATACACCGAAAGGTGGGAGTTAATGAGGATATCCACAGATATCTATATGGCATAAAGCATCTTAATTTATCATTATGTAAATTAAGATATGATTATTTAGAGTATGAAAGTACTAGCTATTTAATCCCTATTTATGCCAGATCACATGCTGATGTTAGTGGTAAAGTTCTCATGGAAGTCATTAACTTGACTCTAGTGACTACTTCCACTCCTCGTTCTGAAGTATTACATGAATATGTATAACTTCGTTGAATGGTCACTTTGATTCCATCGAATCACTAGCCATTATCTTCAAAGATAATGCAACTTGTGTTGCTTGGATGTCAACAGGTTACATAAGAGCAATATCACTATATTGCCTTCTAGAAATATTTTATTCTCACGAAAGTGAGGAGATAAACACCTTATAAACTGAATCATGTGATCCACAAGATTTATTCACAAAGTTCCTACCAATTTCCACATTTCACAATGTGTTGTTAAGTTTGGTATGCGATGACTTTGAGAATTGCAAGGTTCAGGGGGAGACTCCTCTTGAAACTAGAACCTGTTCAAAACATCATATTGTACACTTTTCCTCTATGAGTTTTTTCTCACACAGGTTTCTCATAGAAGGTTTTTAATGAGGCAATATCAATACAAATCATATGTCATATCTCTTATTTTCCCCACCGGGGTTTTGTATGAGGTATCTAAAACATAACCTATGTCATATCTTCTGTTTTACTCCACAGAGGTTTTTGAGAGGGTATCAAAGACATATAATTCCAATTATGATCATCAGATCTTATTTATTGTTCTCTAAACTTGGTTACGGGTTTTTTTTCTTCCAAGGTTTCCCATATAGGTTTACAATGAGACAATAATCAACATATATGTCGTATCTTCTATTTTTCCCCACAGGGGTTTTTAAGGAGATAACAATGACATATATATTGTCCTCTAAACTATCTATGAGTTTTCTCCTGCAAAGGTTTTCTCATATGAGTTTACAATGAGGCAATATCATTATATGTTGTATCACTTTCTCCTTATTTTCCCATTGGGTTTAAAGGAGTTTTTAACAGCATATCTATCAAGTATTCTTCCTCGTTTTTATCCTACAGGACTTTTTAGAGGATTAATACTATTCATTGATCTCAAGATGGATTCGATCAAAGGGGGAGTGTTATGAAGCAGTTGATCTCATCAGAGATTAGAAACCACTCTTGTTGGAACCGCTTCTCTCTCTCGATCTGTAAACTGCCAAGAGCAGTTGCTAGTACATCCATGTATATATATATGTAAACACAAGATCAATGAAGGACGACTGAGTTCATTCTACTCATTTACATTCGAGTTCTAACAATGACATCATGAGTTAGTTGCTGCTGCAATATTCCGCGCAGCACAGCGTTGCTCCTCGATTGGTTGCGATTGCTAACACTAATAATCAGCGATCAGGAATATATATATCTCATCTATATAAACAATCCCAAATTAATGGGTGGTAGACTGGTGTGTGGGCCAAACGGGTACAGATGGTCACAATTCTGCCTCTCCTTTCCTTTTTTACTTTTTTATAAGTTACTCCATCAATTCTAAATTATAAGGCGTTTTAATTTTTCGATACATCCATTTTACTATGTATTTCCTCCGTACCCGTAGAACAAGTTGTAAACTACAAAATGTATTTTTTTTAATAAATTATCTATATTTATGATTAATTATACAAAAAAATATTAATATTTATGACATCAAATAAATATTATTAGATTAATTATGAAATGTATTTTTTAATAAATTAATTTAATTTAGTCAAATGTAAACTAGCACGCTAACTCGTAGTTACACGTTTTGTTCGATAGAAGAAGTAACAGATCTATTTTCGCACGCATACCTCTCCAGCTAGACAAAATAAAGATAAGGACGCACGTTCTAGATAATTCTAACATTTCGATCACCCTATACAAGTTAATAAAACATGTGACTTGAGCTGTAATATATAAAATGAGCACTTATCTAGTTGATTACTAAAAGACTACTAGTAAAAGAATGCCATGAGAGACATAACCGCTATCAAGTGAAATATCAAACGATCACATAGAAATATTTATATGTGAATCATGTTCTAGCCACAATAATTTCATTTGGAAGACGAATTGAAGTTATACATATAGGTTAAATTGAGAATAGCACTTATAGTTCATAGGGTAAGGAAATTGCTAATTCCTCAATCAGATGGTAAAAACCTTATTAATACAGTATAATCATAGGGTATGGAAATTGCTAATTCCCCAATAAAATCCACAATTGAGATGATAACAACCAAGCAATAGCTTGGGTAGTTGGCAGGTGTGGTTTTATACCCTATCCATAGCAGCCGTGATGAAAACCTCAGGTCTTCGCATGTATGACTCATTAATGCACCTATTCTTTGCAATGATATGTCTGATGATTGTAGCTACCGTTCATATATATGGACGAGTGTACCAAGACGTATTTGATTTGAGATGGTATAAATTCCTATAGATTAGTTAGCATTGCCAAGATATATACGTACTACATATCTACATGTATATTTTCATGTCATAGAGCTTTCAAGGTACAATTATTTAGCTTGATTACCAAACATCATCCATATCTTATTCTCAAACTTTGAACATAGACGATGATAGACTTCCACATAATAGCCACTAAAGGTCTGAGCTAAGAAAAAATAAACTAAGAACTTTTCAACTTTTATTTGAGGCAAAAAAAAAAGTGGAGTCTTTGACATATCAAAAATCTGGTCATTAACCGGCTCCCGAGCCACATTATGGACTGCATTAGTTCAGAAAAGCATTATGAAATGCATACTCGTACATGCACTTCATATTTGGTTCATACTACTCTTGCATTAGTTCAGAAAAGCATTATGCGACGATGCTATGGCTGAAGACACTTTCAATTTCCAGTACGGTTTCTCAACAACCAGGCTAGTACAGTACAAGTTAAATAAACTGGCAGTCACAGTCTACTAGCACAGACGACGGTACGTTCGTGTCCTGGCAAAAACGCTGCCGTGACATGTTCGTGTACCCACCAATATATGATGCCCCGTTCCATTTCCATCGGCCTGCCCGGTTCATTCTTTCATTAATGTTCTCGTACACGGTGTGACTGTGTGACTGGACTTGGCCTCAGACTCACAGTCGCAGGGTTTTACACCTCGAAGGCTTGGAAACTTTTAAAACCGAGCACAGCCGAGCAGTACTAGTGCAAAGTGGAAACCTACCTCCTGGAAACGGACGCAAAAATCTTATTTCTAATTCTGTTCCTATATTTTGTAGCGGAAAACAGGATCGGGTTTGGAAAGTTGGGGTTCGGAAACGGAATCGGAATATACGGACATACGGAAACGGATAGATACGGATGGAGAGCCGGAAAATTAAATTAAAATAACATAATCTAATATTCTCAAAATATACATATATAAAATCATATAATAATGTATACAAAGTTTAATATTTATTTACATGCTATATACGTGAACATAACATGTATATTTAGTGATTTGTAGTTATATTAACATAATATAAGAATATGTAATTGTTGAACATGTTGTACACAGATTGAAAACGCAATAAAGGATAAATACGGGTCTATTCCGTATTAAAACGGGATTACTCGGAAACGGACGGAAAACGCCCATTTCTACTTCCGCAAATACGAAAACAGGATCTCGCAAATACGGAAACAGACGGAAAAATATAGAAAACGGAACGGGAAAATTTCGGTCCGTTTTCATCCCCATCCTCACCATGCAGTACTAGCGGAGTACTGTAGTACGTACGTGAGTAGTAGTCAATCGGTAAGACTATCCGTACTCATGAACCTCTATATCCATCCTCTATACATCCTAATCATCAAGATTCTCTCCTCTACATGTAGTTCTTCCGCACTCATTCATCCTCTATATCATCCTCTATCTACTGTGGGGTTCATTTATCACTTTATCTAAATATATCTATGTGAGATCTTGTTTTGAAGGATTTATTGAAACAAATTTAACCGTGCAATCAGAATTTCATTTGGTTTTCTAGTTTGTGAGTTATAACATTTTTTTAGTCAGTAGCAACAACGGGGCCCACACATGCCTCTCATCCGCGCTGCAGCAGGAAGCAGCAGCAGCGGGCCCTCGCCTGCCTGCGTGAGTAGGATACTTGCGCTATCCGTCAGATTTGAAGGACGGGCTGTGTTTAGCGTAGGATTTGGAGGAGCCGCTGCAGCACATTTTAACGGTATCCTGACCTGTATTTTCATTTAGCAGATAGTATACCGTTCGCACTGTGGACAGTCTAAAAACTTTTACTGAGAGATCGGCTGGCTCACTGCTACCACGGTCCACGCTGTCAGTGTCAGTTTACGTACTGTACGAGTACAACTTCTACCGCTAGTACGCTGCTGCCTGCCGAGGTTAGCAGTGTGGCATTCAAGGCTGGTTTTTAAAGTTTTTCCGCCAGAACCGGAACCATGAATTCCTCAGAGCAAGCAGTAGGCCGGCTCTATAATTTCAATGGCCCCGGGCAAGCAAGAAGGTAAGGGCCTGTTGAACTAGTTTGATATATATTATGAATAACAAATTACTTTACAATACATGTTTAGTTTATGAAACATAATAACAGTGTAATAGAAAACTAAAAAATAGCAACTATTACAATTACCTCGAATAAAAATAGCAACCATTAAAAAATAGCCACAAGGTGAGGTCGTGAGGACTGAGATAGGCAAAGTAGCGCGTCAATGACGATTGTTGATTGACGATTGGTAGCGCAGTGTCGCGGCGACAGGAACGATAGGATGAAACGAAACGTCGCTTGGCCGTGGCCGCTTGGGGCTCTGCTCTGCTCGATGGATCACAGGATACATACGTAGAATAGGACCAGAAGGAACATGCGACTTGGACTGATTTGCTAATTGCTATGGGCTTTCAAATGCTTATTATACCAAATAGAAAATTATATGTACTAATTAACTATATAATCATGGGCCCCTTAGCTCCGTGGACCCTGGCGGTCGCACCGCCTGCCCTCCCCTAGAGCCGAGCTGCAGCAGTGCGCCCCCTGCCGATGAATTCCGCTGCGTAGCCTGGCGCTGGTGCCCTGGTGCCCCGGTGCTGGTGGCCGTGGCGAGCGGCTGAGCCGCTCAGCGGTCAGCGCTGCGTGCATGCTAGCTCCTGCAGCGGCATCGGCCGCGGCCAATGCCGTCTCCCCGGCGTGCCCACTGCCGAGCGCCGGGCACGGGCAGGGCTGAGCCTGACTGCCTGAGGACGCCCGCTGCCTCGCCGCCAGCCTGCCACCGCGTCCCGGCGGCCTCCCGGGCTGCTACCGTAGCCCGGCCGGCAGCGCGCGGGCGGGCGGGCGGGAAGGCTCGGCGTGCGAGCGCGACTGCGCGAACGCGAGCATGATCCCCCACGCGCAGTTTTCCACGCCCACGCATGACGCATCGCATCGCATCGCATGTGCGGTTGGGGACTTGGGGGTTGGATATGGATATTTTTTTTTCCCGTCGCTCTCGGTCTCTCGCGTTGCTGCGGCGGCGGCAGGTCCTGCCGGCCATGCCTGACTCGCTCGTGCTCCAGTGTGTCCAGTCAAAACACAGTCTCCAGCCGCTAGCCATTGATGATTTCCGTGTAGTAGCACTGTAGCCTGCGTGGCCGCGGCCACCTGTGCTTGTACTTGCCCCGGTATCAGCGCGTTGCAGGAGGCAAAGCTGTGACTGTGAGATGCACATGCGTCGTCGCCTTCGGCCTTTGCTGAGACGCTGGTATTGCATGCAACACGCAACCTGGTCAGCTGATGATATGATCGAGCTCGGAGTCGGAGGCGGCAGAAACCCCGCGTGAAACTTGAATTCGCTGCGGGCGTGGGGCTGGACTGATCAGTGATCGCCGCACCTGCCAGCTCGGTGTTAGAATCTGATACCCCTAGTTATGTGCAGCAGCCTTCGGATATTTGAAAATATGTTGCGAATATGACACAAGCTAGCACCGTATCAAGAACGATGTAGTCGAATCGCGTAGAAAACCCTAGATGATGACGAAGCAACCACGACGAGAGATTAGGATTTGACGAAGCCGACCGCAAATTCTATTAGCACAACTCCAAAAGAGTACAATAGATTGTTGCTCTCTCACAATCCTACTTGACCCTCCAGGACCCACCGATTCTTTCCCTATACAAGAATCTAGTGCAATAGAACTGTCTAGCCTAATCCTCTTGAGCGCTCCTAATTGCTCCGTACAAGCCTTGGATGAGACCCCTTGTGTTGGCTTATGATCTTGTTGTTATGTCTATGGCTTCTACCCCTTGATTTATATAGTCCCCTCCAAGGCCCTCATACATACAAATAGGAGTCCTACTCCTAGTAGGATTCTATACTCAAGACCTAGTAGAACTATAAGTCCTAATAGCACACCTTTCTTAAGTCCTATTCTAAGTAGGATTTGAGTCACCATACAACAAACTCCACCTTGACTCTAATCCTTTGAAGTTCATCGTGCTCCTCCAAGAAGTTGCTCCAAATCGGCTTCTTTTTTTTATTTATACTCCCACCTCGAGAGTGTCTCTACCACAGAGGCTCATGCACATCACCACAATGTGCTTGTCAGTTCCAGGCTGGAGTGCCTGAACTTTTCATCTGAGAGCTCCATCGTTGTGTAGTTTGGTTAACCACACCACCTTCTCCTTTGGCCCTCCATGTCATAGGTTTGTACCGCCTTCGAGCTCCACCTACTCGTTGGTACTGCGTGGTTGGTCCGACCACGTCTTCCTTCTTCCAACAACTTGTAGCTTCGCATCTACGATTGTTAGATTTTGCAACCGTCTTTGTAGCCTTGCACTTGACCACAATTGAGATTTGAGCACCTGTCGTTGACGAGACGACTTCCTTCTCCTGATCAGGATTTTTACCAAATCTTCCGATGGTTGCACCACCCATAAGATTTCCTATCACTCGGTATCCTCCATTAATCCAGATACTTTTCATAATTACCTGCCCTTTGCAAGTAACTTGCATGACTCCACCTTGAAGTGATAATTCACATCCTTGGAGTTCTAGCGACCTCACAGATATTAGATTCTTTTTCAATCCCGGGATATACCGAACTCCCGTCAGTGTGCAAAGTGTTCCATTATGCATCTCCAATGTAATTGTTCCCACCTCAGTGACTGCATACTCCTGACAATCCGCTAAGTGAACAATTCCATTTGCTGGGTGTAGAGATCCTTCGTCAAACATCTCCCTCACTGAACATATATGGAAACAGCTTTCCAAATCTAATATCCAATCATGAATAGTACCTGGTTGACTGACGATAAGTACGTCACTTTCATCCTCACTTGCCACTGAGCATGTCACTAGCTGCTCCCACGATGGTGGTAAGGATGAAGCCAATATGACGACTTTATCGTTCTCTTCAATTTTCTCATCCACACTAATCAGCTGTGTGACAAGCTTGTTGAAGACATTTAGATGGTCGACGAATCGTGTACCTTCCTCCATGCGTAACCTAAATAGTTGACGCTTCAGTACCCATCGATTTGTCAGCGACTTTGCCATATACAACTCTTCTAGGCTCTTCCATAATTTCATCGGTGAATTCTCCTTGATTACCGAGTACTTTACCTCATCGGAGAGACATAGTCGAATTGTACTGACAGCTTTTCGCTCCATCACCTTCCATTCTTCATCAGTTATCTTGTCCGGCTTGGTGCCCTCGAGAGCATCAATCAATCCTTGTTGGACAAGCACATCTTGTACCACACATTGCCACACGCTGAAATTCCCTTTGCCATCAAATTTCTCTACTTGATTTCACATCCCTGATATCGTCTTAATTTTTGTGCTTCCTAGCCTTGTCAACCTTCTCACAAAATCAAATCAATCCGACCTTGGCTCCGATACCACTTGTTAGAATCTGATACCTCTAGTTATGTGCAGCAGCCTTCGGATATTTGAAAATATGTTGTGAATATGACACAAGCTAGCACCGTATCAAGAACGATGTAGTCGAATCGCGTAGAAAACCCTAGATGATGATGAAGCAACCACGACAAGAGATTAGGATTTGACGAAGCCGACCGCAAATTCTATTAGCACAACTCCAAAAGAATACAAGAGATTGTTTCTCTCTCACAATCCTACTTGACCCTCCAGGACCCACCGATTCTTTCCCTATACAAGAATCTAGTGCAATAGAACTGTCTAGCCTAATTCTCTTGAGCGCTCGTAATTGCTCCGTACAAGCCTTGGATGAGACCCCTTGTGTTGGCTTATGATCTTGTTGTTATGCCTATGGCTTCTACCCCTTGATTTATATAGTCCCCTCCAAGGCCCTCATACATACAAATAGGAGTCATACTCCTAGTAGGATTCTACACTCAAGACCTAGTAGAACTAGAAGTCCTAATAGCACACCTTTCTTGAGTCATATTCTAAGTAGTATTTGAGTCACCGTACAACACTCCCAACGAGTAACTGATCGCCACACCTGCCCCGGCTTGGAGTTGGAGGTCTGCCGCCGCGCTCTCCCCCGCGCGCCGGTCTGCCCGAATGACAGGTCACAGGTCTCCCGTGTGGCCGCCGCCGCCGGGGCTCAGCTGTCAATGTTCAGATTAATGCTGCCTGCAAGTTTGGCATTACTATTATTTCTATTACGAGTAGGAGTAGAGATAGATATACTGTAGACCTGTAGTATGAATCTAGTGTACTTTGTCCATGCTCATATTAGTTATCATTTTAGTTTAAGTCAAATATTGAAAATATAAATCATCAATAACTATTAAGTTTTTAAATACTATGAAAATAGATTTATCTTGGAAAATATTTTTATAAAAGTATAAATATATCATTTTTTCTATAATATATATCTCGCGTGTCTTCAACTAGCACCAACTCTAAGCTATCTATACTTTCAATATTAAATTTTCATAGTTTTTTTTTGTCCATACCAGTCTCCTATCCGTTCGTCCGAAAAGTAAGGGGACGTTTGGATTCTTTGTCAGAGAGGAATTGAGAACTCACTCAATAACTTAGGCTATATGGTTTAGAATTTGATATTTCACCGCTTTTCAAAGTTTACATGTAAGCCTATCACAAGTTCATAAGATGAAAGAAGAAAATTGATTCTACAGATCACTATTCTATCACAAGTTATATATAAAACTTTTGTGTACAATTTTTGGAGTTTTCTAATAAATTATGTTGATAAGTTTGTTCCGAAAATATTATAGATAAGAGTTACTCCCTCCGTATCACAAATAGAGTTCGTTTTGGACAGCGACACGGTCTACAAAGCATAACTTTGTCCACTTATTTCTTTTAAAAATATTTGTTATAAAGTGGTATATATATACTTTTATGAAAGTACTTTTCAAGATAAATTTATTTATATGATTTTTACATTTCTAAACTCAATAATTTAAAAATTATTCATGATTTATATTCCCAATGTTTGACCGAAAGCTTTTCCAAAACGAACTCTATTTGTGATACGGAGGCAGTATGTGTATAACTTCGTCACATGGTAAATTATATGTATAAGTTTATTTGTATATCTTTGTCAAGTTGAAGGTGTATATGTTGAAATCATGTGTATAAGGGCCTGTTTGGATCCCACCCACCAAACTTTAGTCACTTTTTTAGTGGCTAAAATACCAAACATCCCCACTAAAAAGGACCAAAGAGCCTTTTTTTAGTTCCTTTTAGTCTCTTTTAGTAAAGGTATTGCTACAAAAAGTGACTAAAGTTTAGTGGGTCGGATCCAAACAACCTTATACGTTGAAGTTTGTTTCACATGTTGTCTGTAAAAGTTGTGAGTATAACTTTGTAACTTTAGTTATTAAAATGTTTTTGTCAAAAAAAAAAAAGAAAGTTGCTGGGCTTCTACATAGTTGATCGCTGATCTCACGCGTGGATAGCCGAGCATGCGAAAACAAAATGAGCACGCGCGCAGCACCAACTAAATGTGAACAAGAGGTGGAATTACTTTTTGTCTATAAAAAGAAGGAGCGCCATGTTGGAATTTCATTCGCTTGATTCGACATTCGTGAATATAGTCAAACCTTATGAATAAAATACAAAATTCCGCAAAGCACGCCCATCCTGTGCGCCGAGGGCCCCGGCGGCGGTGCGGCATGACGGCCAGCATGGGCACGAGAGGAGCAAGCGCGTCTCGGCCGGCTCGGTATCATCAAGATCGAGACGACGTACGTACTGTCACTGTATGTGTGTATGTGCAGTGAGCACGGAGCACCGGCCGGCGGCAGACGCCGCCGCCGTGGACTCGGGTCGATCGATCGAGGCAGGCTCCCCTTTGGGTAGACGCCGCCGCTGTGGACGCGCAGCCTCTCGCCGGTGCACGCGCTCCCCTTTGGGTAGAGCGCGTTGCCGTCGAGTGGTTTCGTTTCGACACCACCTGCAGTGAGCAGCGACGCCGCCGCATCTCCGTACGACGGCGGCGGTGGAGCGCGACGCCTCCGTGGGCCCTCCGCCTGTGCGCACACAGTCAGGTAGGAGAAATCCTTTCTGATTCTTAGGGTTAGGATTTGAGCGAAAACCATTTCTCTCCCCGATCCAAAACCGGATCGGTTGGTTCCCCTCTTCTAATTTCTTAGTTTGTGATGCTTTTGTCTGGCCCGGGACGATACTCAGGGTATGTCGCTCGGCGGCCAAAACAAAACTTAGGGTTTCTGAGGTTTTGCTAAAACCGATTTGGTTTTCTGAAAATCCTGATCTATTTTACTGATAGACTTAGTCCTCTGATACCATTGTTAGATCCAATAAGATCTCTAACAGTGAAAAGACTCGGGATTAAGATGGACAGGATATGAACATGGCCTCAGGGTGAAAAACAGTAAAGGTAAAAGACAATTAGAGTTAGAGTTTCAACCATCTCCGCTCTTGGAGCTCGATCCAGCGTCCGCCATAGGTGCCTCTGGATCCTTCTCTTATTCTGTGCGAAGTGGAGGAAGCCGGGCGTGAGGAAGAGCTTGACGCAGTGGAGGAGTCACGTAGTCGGGGTCGAGGCAGTGACGCCGGCGGAGGACTTCCCGTCACTTGCTGCGAACCCTAGATCGGATTAGGGTTGGGGATGTCGGTGGGGGGTGTCTGGCGGCTCGACGAACCTCGTGTCCAGTGCTCCGGTCCCCACCTCCCTTTTATATACCGCAGTGTGACAGGGGCCCTCCAACCATTAGTGGGTTGGGCTCCCCGATCAGAAGCGGATCAAGTTAGATATGGACCGTTGGGCCCAATAACTAAGGAGATCAATTCTAACAAAATCATCAATAACTACTAAGTTTCTAAGTTCGTGAATTAGTCAAACCCTATGAATAAATACAAAATTCCGCAAATACGTGCCGAAAAACAACCTTTTCCATTTTCGTTCCACAATCAATGTGCGGTGCGCGCCCCCGCGTCGTCCATGTCCATGTACGCAGAGCACGCCGGCCCATCCTGTGCCGAGGGCCTCGGCGGCGGTGCGGCACGCCAGCCGGCCAGCATGGGCACGATCGAGGAGCAAGCGCGTCTCTCGGCCGGCTGGATGTGTGTGTGAGCACGGCGGAGCACCAGCCGGCGGCAGACGACGACACCGTGGACTCGGGTCGATCGATCGAGGCAGGCAGGCAGGCAGCAGCTGCACGTCGTACGGAGTACGCTGTACGCGGCAGCGGCACGCCTGCACCTGCAAGCGTGGTTACGTACTGTCGCCATTGCCATCGCGCGCGGGCAGCCGAACGACCGGCCGTCCGGGGTGACGAGACGTCGGCCGCGCCACGAACCAACTCATCATGCCGAGCCGCCGCCGGTGCCACCACTGCCAAACGACACTCATTGTCCCGGTGGCCAATCCGAACGCCGCCGCCGGCCGGCCCCGCAAGCGTCTGCTGCCGGCTCCGGGGTCAACGTACGTGTCCATCAACGATCAATGCGCCATCGCATACAGATACAGTACAGAAACAGGAGCAAGAATGTGCTGCATGTTGAATGATTGACGATTAGAGGTCGCACTAGCGACCTGTACGTAAGTACGTACTATCTAGGCTACCGGCGGGCGCGGTTCCACCCGTGCATCCTTTGCTTGTACTGCTACTACCACCGTGTGTCGAGATTGTTAGAATTACATGGGCCTGACCCATTAACAAATTCTGAAATTCATAATAAATCTCAAAGGCCCATTCATGTATGAGCAAAGAGGGGAAGTAGAACTCTTTAGTCTCACCTTGCTAGTGGAAGGGGAGGAGGACTTGCTTAAATATGGAAGTCCTCTCCACTTCCTCAAGTCTAGTGTGAGAAGGAGAAAGAGAAACCCACACGCGCACGCTCGCTCGCTCGCCTCGCCGGACGTGGCATGGCGTGGCGACTTGCGCGGGTGCGCGGCACCTGCGTGAATGGTCCGCCGAAATCCGGCTCCTCGCCTTGCGGGAGCGCGGTCTCCTTTTGCAGTTTTAGTTTTTGGTTTCTTGGCAGAGTCCTAAACAGTTACGACTCAAGAGTCTTAAACCGATTTAGATCATGATCGCGACACGAGGTCGGTTCAACAGGGCTATATAAGCAACCTATCGGCCACGCCAAAACGTATCTCAATATTTTGCGCTGTCGTCTAGTCGTCTCCAGTCCGTTCGCTTGCGTGCACCAGCGACCGAGCGAGCAGGTTTCCGGAACCCTCGTCTTTGCGATCCTGCACTGGGAGAAGGCGAATAAGGTTTTTGGGAAGCGCTCGTCGCGCGACTGCTCTCGTCTTCAACAACGGGTCGTCTACCGTCCAAGTCAGGCGGCGCTGCGTCAAGACGTACTCGTCGTCAACTGCTCCGAGCTCTTCCTCCAACGCTCATCGAGGATCGTCCAGCGCCGACTCCGCCACCGTCTTCTCCAGCATCAGAAAGGTACGCCGTTCGTGATCTAATTTCTATGTTTATATCAGATCTTATGCCTTTGTTCTTGCTTTTTAATCTATCTGGTGTACGAGCTATGTTTACACCGGTTGTCATGTATGAGATCATGTTATGCATGTTTTGCTATGCTAGTAAACAATACAATCTGAGATATCTAGATCATCAATTTATCATGATTTATATTCTGGTTTTAATCTGAAAATTGCCTATTCTTTTAACAGAGATCACGCGGTACGGTACGTACTTGCACAACGAAAATACTACAGTAGCTAGGAAACAACGGACGCGTGTGCAAAGCAAGGCGGATATATACCAGAGAAGGGAGTATGGGACGACAACGTACGCGTACACGCGCTGTCGCACGGCTAGCGGCACCTTCCGCTGTCGGTCGCGGCGCGATCCATGTGCATGTGCCTATCGATGCAGCAGCATGCCCGATTGCCCGCGCCCATCATATTCTGTGGCGTGACTGTGTAAATGTCTGTCTGTGTGTGTGTGTGACCGGGGCCGGCTGATCATTCGTTCCCTCGATCATGATCTAGCTGCGTGGCTGCACGGGGCCGGCGGGCCGGCGGTGCTTATCGTGTCCAGGCGCGGCAGAGGCATGCATCCGGCCGCCCGGCCAGGTCTCGAGATCGGTCAATGTTTTTTGCGCTGTTGTGGGGGGTCGGGGACGGACGACTGGACGACGAGCACGGATGCCGGAACAGGACGCCGTGGGAGACCTTGCTTGCCGTTGCCGGCCCCAGCTGGTTCTTTCATTTCGTGATGGTGACTACTCCGGCCGTCCGGCGTGCGCTCTCTCGCTGATGGACACGAATGCACGGTCCATCAGCCAGCTCCCATCCTCTCTTTTTTTTTTGGAAAAAAGTCTTTTTTACCTCCGTAAACTACTGGTCAGGTTCACTTTTCCTCCTTAAACTCCAAAACCGGATATTTAGACTCTCTAAACTATTAAAACCGAACACGAAACCTCCCTGTACCGAAACTACTGTGGTTTTATCTGACGTGGACCCACTTGAATAGTCTGACATGGTCGGACCCCGTTTGTCAGGCCATTGAGGCCAGTCAAAATGTGTCTGTGACCGCATCGATTGTTCCCCAGTAGAGTTTCCATCGTGCAGCAGCGGTCGGAGAGTGGCAGTCGGTGAGCTGCAGCAGGTTAGTGTTGTACGGCGGCGGCGGCGGAGCTAAGCGCGAGCGCATGGGCGGTGGAGCTGAGCACGGGGCGTGGGATCTAGGAGTAAGCTCGAGCTCGTCGCTTGCTCGAGTGAGCTTCAGCAGCATGGACACCAGCGGCAATAGGCGAGCGCAGCTCCAGGCGGTGGATGATGGTGTCCCCGATGGAGGCAACTGGCGTGCCTGATTAGCTCTGCCCTCCGGGAGCTGGACTCTGTACGTAACGCCTTCTTCTCCTTTCCTAAACTTCTTTTTTTTTCTTTTGTTTGTCAAACAAGGATACAAAATACGATTGGATAATCTGGACACAAAAATAGGTTGTCATCATACTGTACATTTTAACCGGCCTGACAAGCGGGTCCAAACTATGTCAGACTACTCAAGTGGGTCCATGTCAGATAAAACCATAATGGTTTCGGTACAGAGAGGTTTCATGTCCAGTTTTAATAGTTCAGGGAGTTTAAATATCTGGTTTTAGAGTTCAAGGAGGAAAAGCGAACTTCAGGGAGGTAAAAAGGGCTTTTTCTTTTTTTTTTCCTATTCGCGGGAGGCCGGGATTGGCCGCACGCCCGCAGCCCCGGAGGCCCGGACACACGCGCGAGGACTTCTCCGTACGTACGGTGCGCACCACGCGTTCATGGGCTCATGGCAGGTCATCTGCGTGTACGTACGCGTGCGGGAATTGACGATGCAAAAAAACTGGGGCGGGACGATATGGCCCAGCGCGCCAGCCATTAGTGGCGGTCGGCGGTGCAGCCGTGGCACGCGCACCGTCGTCCACCGTTGATGCGATCGCGGGCTGTGCCACGCCACGCCACGCAGCAGCACCACACGTCCACCACACCCAAGTTGGCATTGCAGGTTCGCCGGATCGGGGCACGTAGGAATACGGCCCGATCGACGCTTGCTGATTGGGGCCGCGCCGACCGAGAGCGCCCGAGGCCGTTGGACGAAGCCCCGGAGTCCAGTTGGGTTGGGCCCCTGATTGCGCGGTGGGCGCGGCCGCTGCGTCGCCGCATCGGGAAGGTAAGGTTGGTTTGGGCCCCTGATTGCCGGCAGCTGGTGGCTCGCGGGCTTGATGCTTCAAAGGGCTCTACTAATAATAAGGCTACTCTCAATGGGGTTTCATGAGGAGTGTCATGCACATTAAATAGGATGACATGTCAGCAAATAGGTACTTTTTGCATGAAACTTGTAGGAGAGAGAAAGAAAACGTTTCATCACGGTGAAACGTTTGGGCGTTGTTTCCAAAACCTCGGTAACGCAGTGAAATCGGCATTGAGACGCTTCCTTCGTTTCATCCGTGACTTCGGATGGGCCACACGCGACAAGGGATGCCGGCGTGGGCGCCGGTCGCGCCGATGCGGTCGCGGGCTCCGTCTTGGGGAAGTTCCGGGCGTGAGATCCAGGCGCGAGGCGGGAGCTCCGGCCACGGGCGCCGGCTCCGCCGTGAGCTCCGGGCACCGTCGCGGGCGTCGGCACCACCGCAAGCGCGAGGTGCGAGATCTGGGTGCGGGCGCCGGTGCGGACTCCACTGCCACCAGCCGCGAGCGTGAGGCGGGAGCTCTGACAGCGGGCGTCGGCTCCGCCGCGAGCGCGAGTCGCGAGATCCGGATCCGGTCGCGGGCGTCGGTATGGACTCTGCCGCCGCGAGCGCCGCCGCCGGTGCGGACTCCCGGGCGAGGCGCTGAGCGTGAGGACTTCGGCAAGCGCAGGCTTGTGGTCTCCGACGACCGTGGGCGAGCACCAGTCGCAGTCGCAGTCGCAGTCGCAGCCACGGCCGCGAGGGCGCGGGCGAGCGCCGACCGCAGCCACGAGGACTCTGCGAGCGCGGGCGAGCGCTGCTTGTGGACGTGAGGTCTTCGCTGCGTGCAGGCATGCAGGCTCTGCCTCCATGCGGGCGAGCACCATGGGCGCCATGACGAGCATCGGCCACAGCGCGGGCTCCTTCGCCGCTCGCATGCGTGGCCACGCAAGCACCGGCGGGAGCTGGCGCCGGCCATCGCGAACAACGCACGAGCACCGAACAGAGCGGATCCAGCCATCACGGATGCACAGTGCCGGTTTTTTTCTGTCTCTGTGACGATAGTTTGTGTGCGATGCCATGGGGAAGAAAGATGGAAAAGAAAGAAAAAAGAGATTGTGGGGCCTACGAAGACTTATGAAACTGTGTGTTGAAACTGTGCATTGAGGGAGAGACTATTTCATGTGTTATTTCATATGTTTTGGAAACTGTGAGGTGAAACTATCCATTGAGACTGGCCATTTCATGTGTTATTTCATATGTTTTGGAAACTGTGAGGTGAAACTATCCATTGAGACTGGCCTAATAGTACCATTTCTTGGTTGGTAGTAGTAAACTTGGTAAGTTGTTATGGAGACGAATTGGGATGCCCGGTGCTGAGTGCTGACCATTCTGACATTCTCCTTTCATTCAGGTCGATCGGTGGAAGTTGTTGCGGGGATCGATATGTGGTGAAGAGGATCGACACTTGGGCAGTGGTTAGACTGACATACTCCCTCCGTCCCTTTTAAGTGTCGTTTTTGGTGTTCGTGTCACAAGTTTGACTACGTTTGTTAAAAATACGGACAACATTTGTATCTTCAAATAAATTTGTTAAAAAACTAGATTAAAAGACCTTTCTAATAATACTAATTATGTACCACAAATATTAATATTTTTAAATATATATTTAATTTAAGTAGTTTCTCGGAAAGCGAGAACGACAGTTATTTAGGGACGGAGGGAGTATATAGAATGGAGCCTGGGCCTGCCGATCGGATGCGATTCGTGGGACACGGATTCACATACATATCAGAAGTGATCTGAATCACACACCAGTAGGCTAGCACGTCTAAAAAGGTTGTAATTAACCCAAAAACAACAGAACTATTAGAATGAAATTTTAAAAAAGGTGTCATGCGCAAACAGCTAGAAAAAGTGAGATGCCAGCTATCTAAAAGAGACTGAAACAGGGAGCAATTCTGGAGGAACCATTGATCGATCATGCAAGATCTAGCGCGGCTACGCGGGGCGGCGGTGCTTATCTCGTGTCCAGGACTCCTGGCGCGAGAGGCGTGCAGGTGCATCCGGCCGCCTGGCCGGCCAGGTCTCGATCGGTGAATGTTGTCCGGCGTGCTTTGGGGGGTCGGCGGACGACTGGACGACGAGCATGAATGCCGGACATTAAAAAACCGAGCATCGATCGCGTTGCCGCATTGCCGGAACAGGACGCCGTCGGAGACCTTGCTTGCCGTTGCCGGCCAACCAGCTGGTTCTTTCATTTCGTGATGGTCATGGTGACTACTCTGGCCGTCCGGCATGCGCTCTCTCTCGCTGATGGACACGAATGCGCGCACGATCGATCAGCCAGCTCCTATCCATTTTTCCCCCTCCCTTTTCCGTTGTCGTTGAGCTATGAAAGCGAAGGCGACATGCATGGCCGCACGCCCGCAACCCCCGGCGGACACACGCACGAACGACCGGCCGGTGCCGGTGGTGGTGTCCGGTCCACACCACACGTGTCATCCGTCATGTTAGGCCAGTCTTAATGAAGAGTTTCATTGCGCTGGTTTCAATACTGTCATGTCGTATAAAATAAAATGATACTTGAATGAAACTCTTTATTAAAAGTGAAAGTTTCATTCTATAGTTTCATATGCATTTAATTTCATGACTCATAGAGAGTTTTATCTAGAAACTTATTTCTTATCTCACTTCTTAAATACACCGCCATGTCATAAAAAATGCCTATGTGACAACATATTTAATGCAAATAAAACTCATTTGAAACCCTATTAAAAATGGCCTTAGTGCGAGCGAAAAAACTCAGCCATTATTCCGCGTGTCCTCCTCAACACCGGAGGAGGTCACTCACGACACGATGGCCCAGCCAGCCATTAGTGGCGGCCGTTCCGATCCGCCGGCGGCGGTGCAGTGCAGCCGTGGCAAATGCGCACCGTTGTGTCAGGAAAGTAAGAGGCTACGGCAACATCTGAAGAGCAGGTTGATCTGTGGCTGAATTGGGGTAAGGCTAGTCTCAATAGAGGTTTCACGAGAGTGTCATGCACATTAAATAGACTGTCATGTCAGCATTTGCATGAAATTGCATGAAATTGGGAGGAGAGAGAAGGAATTCGTTTCACCATGATGAAACTATATAGCGGTGTTTCCAAAACATTGGAAAGTGTGTGAAACCTCCATTGAGAGTGTTATTTCATTTCATCTACATTCACGGAGGAAGGACATTGGTGGAAGAGAGGAGAGAGAGACAACGGTGGACCCATAGAAGCTTTAAATAGTATGTGAAATTGTGCAATGAAACTATGCATTGAGGGGGAGAGTTGTTTCATATTAAAATTTCAAATCTTGGAAACTGTGAGATGAAACTAGCCATTGACACTGGCCTAAGTACGGCCTGTGTGCCACAAATGGGCCAGGGGCCTGTAGGCTGTATGACCTAGTGTTCAGTTCCCATCCGTCCTTCAATAGTTACGTTCGGTTACTCCGTTCCTATTGTGAGTTCTGTAGTCGTCATTTCTGGATTTTATTCTTGTCATTCTGTAGAAATTCACCAAGCACATAGTCAGGTTTGATCGGTTGCCAGACACGTTGGTCCCACGGCGTGACGTCCGCCGACCGTGCCACGCCATACATGACACAGAATGTTCTAGATAGTGGGATAAGTCATTGAGTGACATATCTCTAAAACAGCTAATATCAGAGCTATAACGGCCTATACCGAAATATAGTGACTAAATTATACATGAACCCAAATAGTGGTGCCCTGACTCAAAAGACTACAGCAGACTGTAATACAGCTATAGCGGGAGATTTAAAACTATGCGTACCACCCACCATACGTGCTTGCTTGCATTACACGCTCGCCGAATCGGCGGGGGAAGCAGCACCGACCAAGCCTATATATTTTAGGTCTTTTGCGCGTGGCTTACCCCCACCCACGGATAGCCCGGTGGGCGTGGCCACTGCGCCGCCGCATCGGGAAGGGAAAGCTGCCTGACCGACCGATTGGTAACCACTCGTTGCCCACTGGCCGGCAAGTGACTCGATGGCTCGCCGATTGGTTTCGGCTTTCGACGCCCCAAACGAGGCTTTCTTGTTTGATACTCCCTCCGTTTACAAAAAAAATGTAATTTTAATATTCTGAGGACTAAACATTGTAAGTTTTGACTAAAACTATATAAAAAATTACTAATGCGTATAAGACAAAATAAGCATCATTACATTAGTTATAAAATATATTTTTATAATAAATTTATTTTAAGACATAAATATTAATACTATTTAGTATAAATTTAGTTGAAGTTGAAATAGTTCGACCGACACGTTTACTATAGTTACTTTTTTTTAATGGACGGAGTGAGTAGGTAGAGTAACTTGGTATAGCGGCGAATCGGAATGCCCGGTGGTGACTTCTGGATATGGCCTTCTGTATACAGGTCGATCGGTGGAAGTGGAAGTTGCTGTTGGGATATGTGGTGATCCGAGGACACCCATCGGATGCGATTCGTGGGACATGGATTCACATCCGAGCAATGCCCCATTGCCCAGTTGTCGCCAACAGAATACTATCTAGTAGGTTTCAGTAACAAGCTACCTCTGCAAATCGTGCTTGCAGTACTGTAACAGTACTGAGGTAGGAGGCGTCTCAAATAAAGAATCTTTTTCACTCATCGCGGAGACGCTTCAAGATTTGGTTACGAGATCGATTGAAGCAAGACGGGCGACAAATACACGAGTTTATTTTGTGGGAGCTTGAGGGTCTGTTTGGTTGGTGACCAGAACTTGCCACGCCTGATCTTCGGCAAACTGTGGCTGCCACAAAAAGTGTGGCGAACAAAATCGAAGCCACACTTGTGGCAAACTTTGGCACGAAAATGAGTCTATGACGTGTGGGGCATGGTTCTGACAAAGTGTGGCATGTCATAGTTGTGGCAGTGAACCAAACGTCTGCCAGAAAAACTGTGGCACAACAAATTTGTGGCGTGACAAGTTCTGGTCACCAACCAAACGCACCCTAATTAATTTGCCCCAGAACAAAAGCAAACAAATATGAAGCGCACACAGACTTGGGCGGTGTTGCATTCTCAGTCGTCACACTTGCACTGGACAGACCTAATGCTGCTTCTTCCAACCGGCGTTTCCACCGCCGGCTCCGGCTCCGGCTCCGAACCCTCCGCTGCCGCCCATCCCGAACCCGGGTCGGGCTCCAGACCCTTGCCCCCCGACAAAACCCTGGCCGAACCCAAAACCGTCCGGGTTGGACGCTGAGCCGGACGACGAGCTAGACCAGCTAGATGACCCGGCTCCAGAAAAGGAACCAGAGCCGGACCGGACCCGGACCAGGAGCTTGAGCTCGAGCCGGCGTTCGAACCAGCACCGGCGTCAGGTCCTGATGAGCCGCCGGACAGTGTGTTTGAGCTTGTTAGACTGATCTCTCTCACCAGTGACCCAACGGTCACTGGGCTTGACCTCGCGCCATGATCGGGGGCGCCCAGCCCACTTAATGGCTGGCGGGCCCCCGTCGCACTGCGCAATAAATAGAGGGTGGGGGCCGGCGGCTCTCAGTACGAGGTTCACCGTGAGCCGCACTCCCCACCGACATCCCTAATCCGATCTGAGAGGGGCGCAGCCAGCGACGGGAAGCTCCGCCGCCGCCGTTCCTCGTCGCTGCAGCACTGGACCACATCCGGCTACGCCATCACCGCCGGACTCCGACTCCTCCATCTCCCCCCCACGCCGTTGTCGACCCCGGGACGCCGACGGACATGGCGGGAGAGGGATCTACATCTTCCACTACTTCTTCAGGTTAGAACAACCTAGGTATGAACTCCTAATCACTCCTCCTCTTCGGATCTAGTTCCTAGTAGTTCATAGGACATGTTTATGCACTGTTATTGTTTATCCCCGGCTAGATCTACTCCTAGTGATCCTGTGATCTCATCAATGGTATCAATCGCCACTAGCAAGTGGATCTGGCTTCGGGCGAACCCTAAGAGGGTACTGCATGGTCGGATTATATCCGGACAGAGAACAAACACCATCCCATAAACCAATCCCTAGATCAAAATCGGGGGAGAAAGGGGATGAGAGAAAAGGGGGTCGGTGTTGGCGGTTCTTATCGACATATTTATCCCGCCAACATAGTTCATATAAAAGGAGAAAAGCATGTATTTTACTCATATATACATTTATTGCTAACCAAGTTCCACATGTAGTGCAAAGTTATGTTTTGCAGATCATAAACATGCATACAGGTGGATAACAACCAAAAAGGCGCAATCCAACACGCCGAAATGCGCAAAATGAACAAGAACACAATCACCTCTTGAGATACACATTTGGTGTAACACCTCTGGTGTTTAACTGTAATTAACCTGACATGTCATCATCATTAGTCATTAATCATTCTTGCCTTGCATTTATGTTTGCTTAGTACTTGTGTAGCAATCTCTTTTCAAAAACCCTAAAAGCCCAAATCTTCCTATAAGGGCAAAAATGGTAATTTCACCTCTGTGCCTAGCTTTGTGTAATTCTTGTTCAGTTGGATGTCTTGAAGTTTTGTTGTGTTGGCCAAAGTTCAAAAACCAAAATCAGAATTCAAATCCCTTTGCAAAACCCTGATTTCCAAACCCTGGATTTTATCCCTCTTTTTGTAATTCAAAATTATTCAAAATTTGAGGTTGGTCCAAAAATCAAAGTTGTAGATCTGGCCAAGAGAAACAACTTTGGTATTTACAAATTTCAAAGTTTCTATATAAAATTGGAAGTAATTTCAAATTCGTTCAAACTCCAGTTTTTGTCCCTTTTTGAGTTTTCAAAATTAATTCAAAAACTATTGAGTTTCAGAAAAAGTGTATATTAGCAAAGTTGTAGGTTTTGTCAAATGGAACAACTTTCATATATAAAGATTTTCAAGTTTCAGTTGGAAATCCAAAGTAATTTTGATTGGAATCAAATTTGAAAAGTGTCCCCTTTTCTGTTTTTGAATATAGTTCAAAAACTATTTGGAATTTGAAAATGTTCATATTGACAAAGTTGTAGATCTCATTTTTCTGAGCAACTTTGGTATTTTAAGTTTTTGTCGCACAGTTCAAATTTTGGGAGAAATTTGCAAAATACAAAAACTGGCCAAAAGTCAAACCCTAGCCCCTACACTGTTCTTCTTCCTCGTAGAGCCAGGGGGAGGGGGGGGGGCCGGCCATGGCGCCGGCGCTGCGCCTGCAGCGCATACGGCTGCTCCCCACGCGCCTCTCTCCTGCCCCAGCCGCTCCTTGGTCCCCTCCGCACCCGCACGCGAGCGCTGACTCCATCTCTCGACCCCTACTGCTCCTGCTCGCCGCCGCCGCGTGGCCAGTGCCGGCGCTGCCTGCGCCCGAGCCCCGGCTGCACGCCAGCGCCTCCGCCAGAGTGCAATCGAGTGCGCGTGCGCTCGCCGAGCTTATCCAGCCATCACCACGGTCTCTACCGGCCGCTATCCGCCTCTATAAAAGCCCGCCGGTGCTCGAGCTCTCCCACTCAGCTCCGCCGCCGTCGCCACCTCACTCCAGAGCCTCCCGTGCTCAACCACCTAGCTCAGAAGCTCCGCCGTGTTCTTGTGCCGCTTCCCCACCCTCCAATTTCACCTCTACCGCCCTCAATCGCCCGGCGTAGCTCGCCGTTGTCATCTCCGGCGAGAACCCGGCGAACTCGGGATCGCCCGACCGTCGATCACCGCCGTGTGCCGTCCGCCACTTCCCGCCGACCGGCCGCTCCGTCCATCCCCGTCCCTCACCGAGCTGCCCAATCGACTCCGGTGAGCTCCCTTATGCTCCCTAGGTGTTTGGTTTCGCCCCGGACCCTCTGGTTTCGCCGGCGTGCCGAGCGCCGCCCGTTTATGGTCGCCGGCGACGAGCTCCCGCCGCCGTGTGTCTTTTTTCTTTTTTTTAAGATGTGAATAGTGTTCTGTTTTCTCTTTTTTGTATGATTTTCTGTATTGATCCAAAAATTCTGAAATTTTTGTGGTAGACTCTTTATGCTCTGTAGTATTTTATAAAAATATGAAACTTGAGTTTTGTGCAAAAATTTGAAAAAGGTAAAATTCCCCTTTTAATTGAAAAATGAAGGTTTTGGTATTTTTGGAGAGTGATCTATAACTCCAAAAATCTTGAGATAATTTTTTGTGACCTTGTTATAACATGCTAAACCTCTGGTAAAATTTTGAAGTCATTTGGAGCAAGTTGATTTTTGAGCTTTTATTTTAATTAAGGAATAGTGCCTTTTGTTAATTAAATGTCTAGATTTAATTGAGCACCTTAATGACCTCCAAAAATTATGAAATTTGTTCTGCCATCTGTTTATGCCTGAATGAACTTATGTGATTAATTTGGTAATTTTTGGAGCAACTTCATAAAATGACCTTTTAAATAAATTAAGAAAATGGAAAAAGTGGTTTAGGGTTGGTAATAAGTGTTTAATGATGTGATCTTTGGATTGATTGATGTTCATAGACCCCTACCCTTTGGTCTATGATGTTTGTGATGCTATGTTTGGATGATGCTTAGGATAATTATAATAAGGTCTAGTTTAATCAATATTGCTTAAGGAAGAAATGGTTACCTTTTATGCTCAACCTAGATTTCGATTATGCCTTGCCTAAGAGTAATCTAGAATCAGTGGAATTGTCTTGCACCATAAGTCCATATCATCATTCTCATGAGCATTCATCATTGCATCCGTATAGTTGACGAAGAAGGTACCAGAGTCGAGGCCGCTGTTGACGAACCAACTCCCGAGGCGACCCAGAGCTCCGACACCTATACCTACCCCGAGTCTGCTCTCTTTGCCATCCAAGGCAAGCCCCGGTGCATTTAACCCTACCTTGTTTTTATAAATGTTTTCTTTAAATGTTTTACTATTGCATTAGGTAATAGGAGTTGTGTGATGACCTACTTCTTGCATTACCCACCTCCACCAAAAGATACACCTGTCCTGTTCTCAAAATGTTTGCAAAATGCTTAGCAATGCTATTCAATAGATCTGCAATAAAAATGCCAATTTCAAAAAGTGTGATCACTTTAAGAATGTTTATGGGAATTTGGCTTTACTCCCGTCTGCTGGCTAGTTACCTGATCCGTACCTAGTCAATAGCGAGGAGAGGTTGTCCGAGCGTACGGTGCCGTCATGTTGTAGTCCGGGACTCAACAGTTGACACCGACCGGGACAGGGTTTAAAAACTGACAGGACTATTACGCTTGGGTGAGATATGACCAAGGTATAGTTCTGGCTGGAAAATTAGGGACCATCCGTATGGGGGCCTGCTGGTCAAGACTTGTAACTATTCACATACTTCGGAAAGCTCTGGCTCCGAGGAATCCTTTATTGGACCGACAACCGCGCACTGGGAGTGGAGAGATGGCGGAAGTAGCATGTACCCACGTGGTCGTCGTACCTGGAAAGGAGTGGTGTACTGTACTTCCGGGTGGCGTAGGACCGGACCCAATCTTGGAGGAATCGTGGTAGACGAGTTGGCATATGCAAGCTTGGGTGCTACATATGCAGTGTGGATAGTGATCCTCAGCTGAGTATTATTTATCCGGATTAACGTTGCTCCTCGGTTATGGAGACTTGGTCACTAACTGTCAACGGAGAGTGGTTCTCAACTAGGAATGTTTTGAAATGTAAAATGAATCATGAACGATGAAGAATTGAGGAATACTGAATCTTTCAAAATAAAATAAGGTTTACAAAAATGCTTTTCTGCAAAATACTTGATCTTGCTTAAGCCTTACCTTGACTACCCTAAGCCTCTCATTCCTGAGTCTTCTCCCTTTTTCTTTAGTCGGGTAAGTCTTGTTGAGTACCCCAGTACTCAGGGTTTGTTACCCATGTTGCAGGTATGCCTGAGACCCCGATGTGTCTCGCACCCTGTTGCGTGACTTTCGTCCAGGAAGAGGCCGATGAGGCCGATGAGTAAATGTGCACCCTCGGGCTGGGTGTTACATGTATCTTTATGTTAATGTTTCCGCTACGTTGTCTACTTTGAATTTCCTGAACAATGGTTTGTAATAACCGTACTCCTTACCTCATTTGAAACCTCGGTTTGTAAAATTATTGTTATTAAAGTCTTCCGCTCTTTATTCCGATGTTATTTGTAAAAGTATGCAATGCTGTAACCGAATTGTGAGATGATCCTGCGGACATTGGGCACTGATGTAGCCCGGTGGCGAACAGGTCTTAATCACATGGAACATGGGTTCGGCTGTCAGAGGTTGACAGGGACAAGTGGGCCATGGGATTAGGACCGTTATGTCACATTTGGGCACTACCACTTCTTAGTTTTTCCTTGTTCTTGAGCTTAGAGAGAGAGCTAGGCAAAGCTAGCAAGGAGGGCTTGGCTCCTTGGAGAGATATTTGGTATGAATAAGATAGATCTGATCTCCAAAGCCCTGTCTTCATTCTTTCGATACAGTTTTTCATATGAACTAGAGTATAGTTCTTGTTCTAGTATTTTGGTATATGACTTAGATCATAGGTCTTATATCATGTTGCTAGTATATGAACTTATGAATAGTTCTTGTGGAATTAGTATAATATACATTCTAGTGTATAGTTCTTATAATATATTGCTACCCTAGGGTTAGTAGTGTATTATATGAATTAGAGCTAAGTGTGTATTGTATTATTCTCACATAGAACATTAGTCTAATTGCTTCATGCTTGTTATATGATTAGAAATAAGCTTTTGTCAAGGGTGGCGGTTTATCATGCTCTTCTGAGTAGGCTCAGGCTTCTTACCTGTCGATCCGTAGGGTCGAGGACCCGGGGGAGTCTGAGTGGGTTCTGTGCATGCAAGCATGGTGCTTGGATGTAGAGGCCGGGTAATGGCATGGTCTTAGTCCATGATAGTGGGGATGGCGGCAGGTGGTGACAGCCCTGTCCGTCCTTGGCATTCCCCCACGTTCGGCTAGGGTGTAGGAGTCTAAATTGTTACGAGAGGTTGCTGGCAGACCAGTACTCGCGTAATCTCCCGAACCATCTGAAGCATGAGATTAGTTCTATGTCATATGATTGCATGATTAACTTGTTCTATGAATGACTTGTATCTAGACCATGCCTGCTCTATTAGTTTATTCAATTATTCTTTGATTCATTTATTCTTTTAGTCTCTTTTTACTCTTTGCCCTTTTGCCATGCTCAAGATTGTGTTTCTCCACTATTCAAATCATCACTGTTTATCACCTGTTATGACAATTGATCCATTATTGCTATCATGGTATTTGGTACTATATTTATCCTAGAACTTGATACATACAAAGTCTTCCTCGAGCGAACCAATAAATCACGATACTCGGTATATCTCCGGGTGAAATGCTACACGATAATTCCGTGCACTTGCGGACCTAATCTCCAAACCTACGAACTATCGTAACGATATATGCTTAACACTGTTGCTGGAAACGCGGCATTCTAAGCAACTTGTTAAGAGACATCGTACAGGCACTTCTAGCGCCGTTGCTGGGAATAGATCTTCGGGTCCATTTCTATGCCAATATCCGGCGCCGTTGCCATGGATGGATTGCAAAGTCCATTCTTAGTGACGACGTTAGTAAGTGTCAATGTGCATTTCTGGCGCTGTTGCCGGGATGGATCGTAAGGTCCATTCTTAGTAATAACGTTAAGAAATGCCAACAAGCATTTCTGGCGCCGTTGCCAGGGAAGGCTAATGTAAAAAGTTCTAGATAAACATAAACCAATATCTGATATGCATAATGAGTCATTGTTATGCAGGTTAACTCTGCCTGTTTTCCTCCTGTTGTGGATGAAACAGGAATAGTGTATGTCTGGTTTCTCTTTGCCGGAAAACTTCATTAACGATCCCGAGGCACTCCTAAGGGCTAAGCGGATTCGTTCCGTTTCGTCTTCTGCTACTCCACCAACAGAGCAACCAGCCGGTTCTGCACCAACCCCAACTGAGGTCATGGCTGAGAAGACACTCCGCGAGTTCTCCGTGCCCGCTGTCACCAACGTGGCTACCGGCCCCGCTGTGGACACGGCCGGAAAGAACTTCGAACTCCGTACAGGCCTGATCACCATGGTGCAGGCAAGCCCGTCCTGCGGTTTGCCTAGCAAGGATGCGAATGCGCATCTGCAACACTTCCTGGAGCTGTGCGACACTATCGTCATCAAGGACATCACCCCAGATGTCATTCGGCTCCGTCTTTTCCCTTTTTCCCTTGTGGGGAAAGCGAAAAGGTGGTTCTACCAGGACAATGAAGCTGTCAACACATGGGCGAAATGCTCAGCTGCATTCCTCGCTAAATTCTTTCCCATAAGCAAAACCAATGCTTTGCGGGGAAGAATCTCCAATTTCAAGCAAGATGCCACTGAATCAATCCCTGACGCGTGGGAAAGGCTCCAGGAGTACATCCTGAGCTGCCCCCACCATGGCATGGAAAATTGGATGGTGCTCCAAAACTTCTACAACGGGCTCACGCCCATGTCGAAGGGGCACCTAGATGCAGCCGCTGGTGGAGCATTCTTATCGCTCACCACCGTCGGGGCTAAGGCCCTGATCGAAAAGATGGTTGAACACCAAGGCTGGAGTGACGAGAGAACTCAACCACAAGCACTAGCCAAAACACAAAAAGGCATGCATACCGTGAAGGAGACGGATATGCTTGCCGCAAAGATAGACCTCCTTATGAAACACCTATCTGAGAAAAACCAAGAAAACCAAACAAATACGGTGAACGTCATAGATTCACACATGACGTGTGAAGTCTGTGGTGATGTTGGCCACTCGGGGACCGACTGCCCTGAAACCCGTGAAGACGCCGCCTACATCAACAACGGGTTCCGCCAACAAGGAGGCACCAACCAGAACAATGGTTGGAATAACCAGTCACGGCCACCATTCCGGTAATTCGAACTCCAATTCGAATCAACCTTCATTAAGAGACTTAGTTCTTGGACAGGCTAAAATTAATGAAAATTTGACTAAAAAGTTATTGTCCAATGATAAAATGTTTGAAAATTTAAATACAAAAATAGAAAACCTAACGTCCTCCGTTCGAAATCAACTGAGCTTCAATAAAATGATAGAATCCCAATTAGCTCAAATCGCCGCTGCTATTCCTACCGAAAGTGCGGGACGACTCCTGGGACAACCCGAGAGTTCTCCCACTAACCATGCAGGGTGAAACTGGAAAAACGGAAGGAAAGTCCCACTCAAAGGACTCAAAATAATTTGAGCCTCCACCGAAGGTAATCGGTATGTATCCAAAAAAAATGTTCATGGTAAAAAATAAATATTTCCAAATTTCAAAATAAAAATGTTTAAAAATCATTTTCTGATAGGGAATAATATATAATCATAAAAAATTATTTTTCGACATTTTTCGGAAATAATTTTTTATCAAATAAATGTTGAAAATTGCAAAAAGGGTATTTCGGACAGGAGAAGTTTGAAATTTCAAACGGCTATGTCATGGACATAGCCGTTGGGAGAAGCAGCCAAAAGGGGAGGCAGAGCTGGGCCCACAGGGGGGCGGTCGCCCCTGGGTCGGCCGCCCCAGCCCCAACGGCTCTGGCCAACGGCCAGCTGGGGGAGGCTCCAATCCGTTGAGCTCAACCCAAAACCGCCTGCAGTTTGCGACTATAAGTAGCAGGGGTTCGGGTGTGACCCTCTCCATCCATTTTCACAACACTTCTCCACCCCCATCTCACTTCTCCAAGCACCATGCCCACTCTCTTGCCATTTCCAACCAACCAACAGCAGAAAAACCTCATAAAGACACCCATCACAAGCTAGCCAAAAAGTCCCTTGGGTGCAAGGAAAATTTCCCAAGCCACCACTCACCCGAGGGTTCGCCGGTACAAAACTTTGCATCATGAAAAAGTTCGGAAGAAAGGTTTCCGGTGCACTCAAGAAAGCCACAAGGTCATCCTCGAAGCGCCAGTATGAGAGCACCTCCTCATACTACACTGAACCCCCGGGAAGCCCTCCTCGCAATGAGGGATCCCCGGAGGTTGAGGAAGTAGAGGAAGTCCAAGTGGAGGAGGGACAAGCGGAGGAGCAACATGCAGCCCCAACGGGGGGAGGAGGAGTCCACCAATTCGACTTGGTGGACGACCGGGAAATTCAAGCCTACAACATGCTCAAGGACCGGCTCTTCATCCATACACCGGTCTTCGACGAATCGCTTCTCTCCGACATCGGTATGGACACCGAGTTCCACTCCATTTGGAAGGCCGTAGGTTGGGAAAACATTTACCCAATCCCCGAGTATGGCTCCTATTCCCTTACTATTCAATTCTTATGCACTTTAAGGGAATTAGATGAAGGCATTTCCGTTCGTTTATTTGGCAAAGAATATTTTATCTTATGGTCCAAATTAAGCAAATGCCTTGGTTTTCATCAAAGATGCTCTCATGATTTAGACTATGCCACTAGAGGGTTTAATAAAGATAGACTTTGGGAAGAAATTTCGGGGCAAGTTCATACTAAAAAGTATTATCAAGGAATGCTCAGATTCAGCACCCAACTTTAAGATTCTTGCATCTTTGGATTTCCATGACTTTGTTCCCCAGTCAAGATCCCCGTATTGTGCGAATTGTTGAAATGAAGCTTCTCTATGCTGCTAGAATGAAAATAAAAGTTGCACCTGTACGAGAAATTGTTAATCATTGGTTAGATTCAATTAAGACTTCCACTGCTATTACCATGACTTCTCTTATAACACGTGTGGCCACAAGTATTGGTGCTTTGGAAGGGCAAGAAATTAATTTTATTCCTATCCAACGCACCATTGTAAATGAACTTTATCTGTTACGTGGTCATCACCTAAAAAGAGATGCTGCAGGAAACCTTGTGTTTTGTTTCCCCGGGTATACAACTGTAATCCGGTTACCTAACCCGGAATTACACTTGTATAGTTGTGGGAGGCTAACCTTTGACTTGCAGACAGTGGAGTCTTCACGCAGGCGCAGTGTGTCTAGCAGAGGCATGGGAGAGTCTAGCTCTCAGCCACCACCTTCTTACATACCACCGACTTTCGGGCAGGGGTTTGTTCCTGAGCCAGTACCCGGGTACCAGCCAGGATGGGACATACCCATGCCCTCACCAAGTGTTGAGGGGTGGCCTGAGGCAGACTCTAGTGCCTGGGAGCAGCAAGCTCGCTGGAGGATTGAGTCACCAGAGGAGCACCCACAGGCTCCCACAGGTGACCAGATCGACTTTGATAGCCTCCAAGCCCAGCTTGGGGATTGGTGGTGCGCACAGATGAGATCCAGGAGACCCTCGAGCAGCACATTCAGACGACTGATGCACACCAGCAGCAGACCATAGAGTGGCACAAACAGGAGCTACTGCATCACCAGCAGCAACAGGCTATGTACCAGCAGCAGCAGGCCCTGTACCAGCAGCAGCAGACTGAATTAAGGGCACGTCAGGAGGAGATGCTGAGGCAGTCTCAGGGTTTCTGGCAGTTCATGGAATACAACCCCGATCAGTAAGCCAGAAGCTAGCTTGGGGGAGGACCCCCACTTCCGAGGTATGTTGCATTGCATATTTAATTCCATGCATTTTTATTTTTCTATTAGCATGTTTACTTAATGCAATTCTAATTAAAAAAATGAATTCCACTCTTATATGTGATGTAAGATATGTGCTTCTTCCTTGTTGAAATGATGAATAGTTGCTCTGTCTTATAATTCACCTGTGCCTAGTTTATAACTTAGTTTCTACTAAGATTTGAGTTTATTGGTAAATGGCTCACTTAAAAACTTGAAACTTGTGGGATGCACATGCTTACTCAAGTCCAAGGTTATTGCTAGTCATGATCTGGTATAAGCAGAGAATTGCTATGACATTGTTCTAAGAAAGACTTAACATCCGGAGAATTTATTTAAAAACTTAAAATTCAAAAGTTCCTCGATGATGATATATCCTACCAGAGCCATATGATAAAAAACTTTTCAAACCATACACTCATATGCTACTTGTATTTGTATTGAGCTTATTCAAATAGTTGTGACCTATGTGTAGACTTCTTTCATGCATTCAAGATCAAGATTCACGTACACCCACCAAATAAAGCTAACTCTTGCATTAAGAGTTACGCAAGACATGCCATGCATCCACCACAAAAGTAAATGCTCCACCGTTGATCATGATCTTTCTCTCCCAAAAATCTTGAAAAGAATTATGGGCTATCTAAAAAAATGAGAGAGTAAAAAAAATGGACAAGTGTCCAAATGAAAACAATGGGTACTTCGATGCCCGCCTCTCTCTAAAAAAATGAGAGAGTAAAAAATGGACAAGTGTCCAAATGAAAACAATGGGTACTCCGATACCCGCCTCTCTCAATGAATAATGATAGCCCATAGTTCCCAAATTTCCAAAAAAAGAGAGAAAGACATGAGAAAAGGAGTATCCAAAAAGAAAATTTTCCACACACTTGCACTTCTTGATCTAAGTGTATGACTGAAGTCTCCTAAGGTCCAATTCTTTGACTTTGCAATATCTACAATACAAGTATGCCTACTTCTTTCTTTACCCAAAACTCCAGATAAAGCTTTAGTTGGTACAATGAAAAGAAAGGCAAAAGCCTTTGGTGAGGATCATACACATCTTGAGCGAATGAGTGAATCATTTGAGGAACTTGCTTTGATTTTCAAAACTCTTAAAAACTCCGGATTATAAAGTTGCTCAAGGAACAAAAGTTAAGCACCTCTGTGAAAGCCGATCTAACATGCAGTGACTAAGGATTTGAGGAGGCTAACAAGCCCCATGGGTGACAAGGTACTAGGGTGAGTAATAGACCAATTTATTCAAACCATGGTAGACACTTTGGTATAGACCTGGCACTTGTGAATAATAATCGGCATTGAAGCAACCCCTGATCAACAACCAAAACCTTAGCTTTTGCTCGGGGACGAGCAATGGGTAAGCTTGGGGGAGTTTGCTGGCGGTTCTTATCGACATATTTATCCCGCCAACATAGTCCACATAAAAGGAGAAAAGCAAGTATTTTACTCATATATACATTTATTGCTAACCAAGTTCCACATGTAGTGCAAAGTTATGTTTTGCAGATCATAAACATGCATACAGGTGGATAACAACCAAAAAGGCGCAATCCAACACGCCGAAATGCGCAAAATGAACAAGAACACAATCACCTCTTGAGCTACACATTTGGGCACTACCACTTCTTAGTTTTTCCTTGTTCTTGAGCTTAGAGAGAGAGAGAGCTAGGCAAAGCTAGCAAGGAGGGCTTGGCTCCTTGGAGAGATATTGGGTATGAATAAGATAGATCTGATCTCTAAAGCCCTGTCTTCATTCTTTCGATACAGTTCTTCATATGAACTAGAGTATAGTTCTTGTTCTAGTATTTTGGTATATGACTTAGATCATAGGTCTTATATCATGTTGCTAGTATATGAACTTATGAATAGTTCTTGTGGAATTAGTATAATATACATTCTAGTGTATAGTTCTTATAATATATTGCTACCCTAGGGTTAGTAGTGTATTATATGAATTAGAGCTAAGTGTGTATTGTATTATTCTCACATAGAACATTAGTCTAATTGCTTCATGCTTGTTATATGATTAGAAATAAGCTTTTGTCAAGGGTGGCGGTTTATCATGCTCTTCTGAGTAGGCTCAGGCTTCTTACCTGTCGATCCGTAGGGTCGGGGACCCGGGGGAGTCTGAGTGGGTTCTGTGCATGCAAGCATGGTGCTTGGATGTAGAGGCCGGGTAATTGCATGGTCTTAGTCCACGATAGTGGGGATGGCGGTAGGTGGTGACAGCCCTGTCCGTCCTTGGCATTCCCCCACGTTCGGCTAGGGTGTAGGAATCTAAATTGTTACGAGAGGTTGCTGGCAGACCAGTACTCGCTTAATCTCCCGAACCATCTGAAGCATGAGATTAGTTCTATGTCATATGATTGCATGATTAACTTGTTCTATGAATGACTTGTATCTAGACCATGCCTGCTCTTTTAGGTTATTCAATTATTCTTTTATTCATTTATTCTTTTAGTCTCTTTTTACTCTTTGCCCTTTTGCCATGCTCAAGATTGTGTTTCTCCACTATTCAAATCATCACTGTTTATCACCTGTTATGACAATTGATCCATTATTGCTATCATGGTATTTGGTACTATATTTATCCTAGAACTTGATACATACAAAGCCTTCCGCGAGCGAACCAATAAATCACGATACTCGGTATATCTCCGGGTGAAATGCTACACGATAATTCCGTGCGCTTGCGGACCTAATCTCCAAACCTACGAACTATCGTAATGATATATGCTTAACATTGTTGCTGGAAACGCGCCATTCTAAGCAACTTGTTAAGAGACATCGTACAGGCACTTCTAGCGCCGTTGCTGGGAATAGATCTTCGGGTCCATTTCTATGCCAATATCCGGCGCCGTTGCCATGGATGGATTGCAAAGTCCATTCTTAGTGACGACGTTAGTAAGTGTCAACGTGCATTTCTGGCGCTGTTGCCGGGGATGGATCGTAAGGTCCATTCTTAGTAATAACGTTAAGAAATGCCAACAGTTGGTCCAAGGGATCCAAACCCTAAATTGTTGCAAACAGAAAAGGGGATCCGATGAGATCGGATCGAAACAAAACAAAAAAAAGACGACCGCGCTCGCGCGGGACAGAGGGTCCGGCCGAGCCTCCACTCGCCGGAGAACTGGGCACCACCGCGGGCTCGTTCGACGGCGCCGCGCTCGACCCTAAGGGAGCGCGCGCGTCGGCGAATGGGCCTGTGTCGGTGCTGTATCATCCTGCTCGGCTCCTTCCTTGCTACGCTCGAAGAGGGGGAGGGGATGGAGAGCAGAGAGAGAGAAAGGGCGCCGCCGCGCCACCGTGGTTCCCTCCCTCGCCGGCGAGGGGCCCCGGAACGGCGGCCTTGCCTCCTCAGTGAAGAGCCCTCGGGCCGCCGCCGCGAGTTGTCGCCCGCGTGCCATGCGAACAGGGACGGGAGCATTGGCGGCGCGTAGGGAAGAAATGCCTAGGGTTTTTGCAAAAGTCGGCCGACTGTTGGGTTTTTGTACCTCCGATCTTTTTGCGCAGCCGTTCGATCTCATCTACCCTAGATCCGACGGCCAGCATGAGTTTGAACTTGGCTGGGCCAGATTGGGCCCAGGCGGGAAGTCGTCGGAGGCCGAATCCCCGGCCCAGGCCCAGGTTGCGGCCTGGGCGCGGGGAGGGGGACTGCGCGCGGAGCGCCGTGGGCCGTCGCGCGGAGCGCCTGCTGGGCCGCCAGGAGGCCGCCGCGAGTGCATGGCCGTGGGCCAGCTGGGCCGTGCGGGCCGAAAGTGAATCTTGCATAGATTTTGTCTTTTCTTTTTTCCACAAGCAATATTTCAATGTATTTTGATGCATTATGAATTGTTTTAATGTATATTATCTGTGTAAATTTATTCCAATGAAAATTTTGCACATAGAATATTAAAGAATGTGAATTGCTTCTGGAAAAATGAAATATAAAGAATTGTTAATTGTTTTCCGCTGCGTACTTTGATTTTAATTTTCACTGTTAAATTCGAACCAACGAGAGAATTTAATTTTGAAAATAACATGTTTTTTTGTCATTATGATATTATTTTTTTGACCAATGTTGATAAATAATAATATTATAATCACTGTTCAATTAAAGGTTTATGCATTATTTCTATTTCTGCCCAACGGTGATTTAGTTATAATGCATAAAAGCAACTCATTTACTATGTCTTATACTGTTCTCACTATTTTTGAACTATGTTTTCAGGCTCCATTCTGATGAACATGGTTAAAGACATCCCACCTCTCAAGGGGGATAACCACTTGGAGTGGGAGAAGAAAATTGAGCTGGCTTTTCTGTTGGTTGAGGTTGACTGGATCCTCACCGAGCCTCGTCCCGCAGTGCTCAAGGAGCCTGTGAGAGAGGAAGGTGAAAGTGATGCCGCTTGGAAACAGCGGGAACTGGACTTCGGTCCAGAAAAGTTGAAACATGATCTGGAGCGGGTTAGGTGGAAAAAGACCAACAAGAAGTTGGTTGCAGTTGTTAAGAACACTGTAGATCCTGCCATCCTAAACTCGCTCCCACCAGAATGTGACACTGTCACTGAAATTCTGGAAAGATTGAAGAATCAGTTTACTGGTTCCTCAAAGACTTATGCCACTCAGGTGATCAAAAAATTGATCACTGAAAAATATGCTGGTGGTGGTGTAAGAGACCATATCCTGAAAATGAACAGTATGACATCTAAGCTTAAACCAATGGATAAGGAATTAGCTATTTCTCAGAAATTCCTCATTCATCTGATTTTTGCTTCCCTGCTAAAAGAGTTTGAAACTTTTGTTGTATCTTACAACAATAATCCTGAGGATTGGTCACTTGACAAGTTGATAGCCATGTGTGCCCAAGAAGAGGAAAGAATCAAGGGTGCAACTGGTGGTGCAATCAACTATGTCAAGGATAACAAGAAAGGCAATGGCAGCCCAAATGCGAAAGCTCAGGGTAAGAAGCCAATGCACTAGTACAGACCTCAACAACAGCAACAGCAACAGCAACAACCAATGCAACCTCAAAGGAGTGTGGTGGACCCTAATCAGTGCCTTGAGTGCTTGAAGCCGGGACACCACAAGAAAGATTGCCCTGTCTTTTTGAAGAAGATCTTGGCAAGCAATGGTGAGAATGTTATTACATTTGTAAATGAAACTTTATATGTTAAATTTGATAAATCTACTTGGTGGATTGACTCTGGTGCAATGGTTCATGTTGCAAATTGTTTACAGGGATTCAGTTCGACAAGGACTATGCAAAGAAGCGAAAGATGGGTTAGAGTCGCCAATGGAGTTCGAGCAGATGTTGAAGCTGTTGGCGATCTTCCTCTACAGCTTAATAATGGATTTATTTTGATTCTGAGAGATGTTTTATTTGTACCTTCATTGCATAGAAACTTGATTAGTGTTTCACGCCTAGACAAAGATGGTTATGGTTGTCATTTTGGAGATGGCAAGTGTGAAATACTATTTAATAATAAATGTGTTGGTCTTGCCTTCGCGCAAGAAGATCTTTATTTCTTATATCTTTGTGATAATGTGAATATTGTCAGCAATGAGAATGTGAATGAGATTGTATCCTCGTCGAACAATCCGAATAGAAAGCGAAAGCGAACTCAAGATGCGTCGTCGAAATTATGGCACTGTCGTTTGGGCCATATTTCGAGGGGGAGAATAGAGAGATTAGTAAAGAATGAGATTCTTCCTCCATTAGAGTTCACTGATTTTGAGCAGTGCATCGACTGCATTAAAGGAAAATATGTAAAGCAAATAAAGAAAGATGCCAAAAGAAGTGCGAGAATATTACAGATAGTCCACACCGATATTTGTGGACATTTCCCTGTTAAAAGTGTGGATGGTTATGACTCGTTTATAACATTCACAGATGATTATTCTCGCTATGGCTATATTTATCCAATTAAAGACAGATCGGAAGCATTGGATAAATTTAAGATCTTTAAGCTTGAGGTTGAAAATCAGCACAACTTAAAGATTAAAATAGTTCATTCCGATCGCGGTGGAGAGTATTATGGGCGACATACCCCATATGGCCAAATTCCTGGTCCTTTTGCAAAGTTCTTGCAGGAAAATGGCATAGTTGCTCAATACTCCACACCGGGGGAGCCTCAGCAAAATGGAGTAGCTGAAAGGCGCAACCGTACCCTGATGGATATGGTGCGCAGCATGATGAGTTACTCATCTCTCCCACTAATTCTGTGGATAGAGGCGTTAAAAACCGCTATTCACATTCTAAATAGGGTCCCAAGTAAGTCGATGCCTAAAACACCGTATGAATTGTGGACAGGAAGAGTACCCTCACTGAACTACTTACGTGTGTGGGGGTGCCCTGCTGAGGCCAAAGTGTTTAACCCGAACATTGGGAAGCTGGATCCCAAAACAGTAAGTTGCCATTTCATTGGTTATCCTGAAAAGTCCAAGGGTTGCCGTGTTCTTGGAGGATGAAATGATCAGGGGGAGTCAGGCAGTGCGCAAGATTGATCTTGAAGAGAAGCGGGTATATGTACCCACTCCGATGATTCAGGAATCATTCTTCACACTACCTATTCCCAATGTCCCTACCGTGCCAAACACTGTAGTGACAGAACCTGTTGTTGACGTCCCTGTGGCAACACCTAGTGAACATGAGGAACCTGTTTCACAGGAACCCATTGAAACTAGCGTTGCGCATGAGGAAGAACAACAACAAGTTCCGATTGAACAGGAGCCATCTGATGATGGACCGAGGAGGTCCCAAAGAGCTAGAAGATCTGCCATTTCAGCAGATTATGAAGTGTATAACACTGAAGAGTTTCAAATGGAGGATGATCCCACCTCATTTGAACAGGCCATGAGAAGCGAGCACTCGTCCAAGTGGCTTGAGGCCATAGAAGATGAGATAAAGTTAATGAGTACCAACGGTGTTGGGGACTTGGAGATAATTCCTAAAGGGGCCAAAACGGTAGGCTGCAAATGGGTCTACAAGACGAAATATGACTCCCAAGGGAATATAGAAAGGTTCAAAGTGCGACTTGTGGCAAAAGGCTTTACGCAAAGGGAAGGGATTGATTACAATGAGACCTTTTCTCCAGTCTCATGTAAAGATTTCTTCAGAATCATAATGGCTCTAGTAGCACATTATGATTTAGAGTTGCATCAGATGGATATGAAAACGGCTTTCCTCAACGGTGAGTTAGAGGAAAACGTTTACATGGCACAACCGAAAGGTTTTGTCGTGAAAGGAAAAGAACAGATGGGATGTCGCTTGAAGAAATCCATTTATGGATTGAAACAAGCATCCAGACAGTGGTATTTAAAGTTTGATGGCACAATAAAGAAGTTCGGGTTTATGGAAAATGTTGAGGACAACTGTGTGTACTCCAAGTTCAAGAATGGAAAATTTATTTTTCTAATCTTGTACGTAGATGATATCTTACTCGCGAGTAGTGATATCAGTCTACTAAGGGAGACAAAAGATTTCTTGTCCTCAAAATTTGATATGAAAGATCTCGGTGAAGCATCTTTTGTTCTAGGCATCGAGATTCACCGAGATAGAAGAAAGGGGGTTATAGGATTATCGCAAAAGGCATACTTGGAAAAGGTTCTGAAAAGATATAGTATGCATGTGTGTAAGCCTTCACCTGCACCGATAGTCAAGGGTGATAGATATGGGGATTTTCAGTGCCCCAGGAACCAATATGAAATTGATCAGATGAAAGCGGTTCCATATGCTTCAGCTGTCGGAAGCTTACAGTATGCATAGGTGTGCACACGCCCTGACTTGGCATTTGTTACCGGGCTGCTTGGCAGATTTCAAAGTAATCCAGGACTAGAACACTGAAAGTTGGTAAAGAAGGTCTTGCGTTATTTGCAAGGCACAAAAGGCCTCATGTTAACGTACAGAAAATCAGATTCCTTGAACATAGTGGGGTTCTCGGATTCTGATTATGCGGGAGATGATAGAAAGTCCACATCTCGCTGGGGGAGCAATATCGTGGAAAAGCTCCAAACAAACCGTCACTACATCATCCACAATGTATGTCGAGTTTGTAGCATGTTATGAGGCAACTGGGCAGGTGAATTGGCTGAAAAAATTCATACCCGGTTTGAAAGTGGTTGACGACATCTATAGACCACTGAAATTGTACTGCGATAATAATCCGGCAGTACAATATGCTCACAACAATAGGTCAAGTGGTGCTGCCAAACACATTGACATAAAGTTTTATGTTGTGAAAGATAAAGTCCGGGATCAAACCATAAGTCTCGAGCATATCAGTACGAGTAAGATGCTCGCGGATCCGCTAACGAAAGGCTTACCACCCATTGTGTTCAAGGAACACGTTGCCGGCATGTGGTTAATGGAAAGCCTATGATTCCTGGACTAAAGGGCCCAAAAGTAAAAGTATCTATTTCAGAACAGAGATGAACATTATGGCTGTCAAGTCTATCGGCAAAAGACCGTGACGATGAGGCATGCTTTTTGCGCAAATCTGTAATGTAATGAGAAAAGTAAAAGTAAAAGAAACTGGTGAGATCAAGGGAGAGATTGTTAGACTGATCTCTCTCACCAGTGACCCAACGGTCACTGGGCTTGACCTCGCGCCCTGATCGGGGGCGCCCAGCCCACTTAATGGCTGGCGGGCCCCCGTCGCACTGCGCAATAAATAGAGGGTGGGGGCCGGCGGCTCTCAGTACGAGGTTCACCGTGAGCCGCACTCCCCACCGACATCCCTAATCCGATCTGAGAGGGGCGCAGCCAGCGACGGGAAGCTCTGCCGCCGCCGTTCCTCGTCGCTGCAGCACTGGACCACATCCGGCTATGCCATCACCGCCGGACTCCGACTCCTTCATCTCCTCCCCACGCCGTCGTCGACCCCGGGACGCCGACGGACATGGCGGGAGACGGATCTACATCTTCCACTACTTCTTCAGGTTCGAACAATCTAGGTATGAACTCCTAATCACTCCTCCTCTTCGGATCTAGTTCCTAGTAGTTCATAGGACATGTTTATGCACTGTTATTGTTTATCCCTAGCTAGATCTACTTGATCTCATCAGAGCTAGCACCGGAGTTTGAGCTGGACCACGCGCCCGAGCCGGCGGTGGGGGTCGCACCGGATTCGGAGCTCGAGCCTGCTGCGGCCGACGATCCTGCGCCTGCTTCTGCCACGTTGCCGCCGGAGGACCCAGCGCTGGAGCCAAACCACGAACTCGATTCAGAGCCAGATCCAGAGCCAGCGACAGATCCTGCAAAAAGGATACTACAACTGAAACCTTTTTCTTCAGCTTCAGCACGAGATGGTTCAAAAATACGAATGGCTTTCGTTTTACACAACGACGTTTCATTTGAATGGCTGAATTCATGTTCCATGCGGCATGCATAGTATAGTAAACCTGAGCTCGAGCCAGATGCGGTGCTGGAGCCTGAGCCGGACCCCGAGTTTGATCCACTGCCTGATGCGCTGAATGAGCCAGCGCCTGAGTTTGCACTCGACTCGGAGCCGGAGTTAGAGTTGGAGCCGCTGCTCGCTCCACTAGATGAGCCCGAACCTGAAGAGACCAGAGAAAACCATTTCATAAAAATGCTACACTACGACCAGAAAACTGCAAACTGGTAGCTACACTCTGAACAATCACGTCGTCGTTCCACGAAACATTAGTAACCTGATGATGAGGAGCCATAGGACATCCCGACAGAGCCAGATGACGAGCCTGACTCGGCCGTAGAGCCAGAGCCAGAACCAGAACCACCGAAGCCTGAGCCTGTGCTCATGCCCGAACCAGAGCCAGAGTTCGCCGAGGAGCCAGAGCCACCGAATGAGCCTGAGTAGGAACCACCAGCACCGCCCGAACCGGACCTAGTCCCTGACCCACAGCTCGAACACCCACCGCTTGGCCCAACATTAGGCCCGCCACTAAACCCGCTCGATCCACCAAACCCAATCCCTGAGCCCGACCCCATACCAACATCGGAAGACCCGCGTCCACGTGAACGGTACGGGCCTCCATTCGACCCAGAGCCCAAGCCCATGCTAGAACCATAGTTTGAGCCCGAACCGGTGTTACAGTCCGACCCACCGTTGCTTCCACCATTTGCACCGATACCGACACCGACGTTGATCGATGTGCCTAAGCCCATCGACCCCGAGCCCAAACTAGACCCAGAGCCCGAGCACGATGACGTGCTAGACCCACAACCAGACGCCGAGCCCGCGTTCCCCGCTCCATAGCCAGAGCCGTAACCATACCCGGAGCCCGTGCCCGACCCGTGACCCGATGCGGTGTATGGACCGCCATTTGGACCGGACCAGGCACTGTAGCCTGATCCCTGGCCCGAGCTAGATGCTGAGCCAGAGCCACCCAGCCCAAGGTCAAGCCCAATGCCGAGGCCTGCACCGGCACCAATGCCCAGGCCCAGGTTGCTCCTCACTGGCCTGGCCTTCGCAACGCCTACTGAGACTAGTAGCACGACAACAAGAACAGTAAGAGCGGCAAGAGCTCTGTTGGCCGCCATTGCTGCTGATCAGTGATCACTGATCAAGCTTCTGCTTTGTTGTGGCTGGCTGATGGTATGTTCAGGTAGTGGTCTAGATTTATATAGCCGCAGTTTTCGAATAGTGTGCTTGCTGCACATGATGCTTACTGTAAAAGGTGGCTGGGTTCATGCACGGGTGCATGTGAAGGTGACCTAATGTTTTGGAGCTTCACCATTGGCAGCTCGTCTTGTCCTAGGATGTGACGTCTGAAACTCTGAATCACTGGCCACTATTGCCAATTGCCTGCGCTAGAGAGTTCTGAAGACTGGGTAGAACTTTCTAGATTGGGCATGCCTCATGTGAAGGCTTTGGTGTCCAAATACACGAATGTATACTTTGGTTTGTGGCTTGTCTCTAACTAATCGTCTTGGGAAATCAGGTAAGAAGTCACAAAGGTTCCTTCAATCTGCAACCTTATTCAGACAGTGATGAGAAAACTTCCTGATTCTAATACTCCTGAGTACAACAAGGATGTTTACTGACACAATGGAGTTCGACAAATTACTGCAAACACATGGAATGGAGTTATTGAACATGTGTTATGTATCTGGTTTGAAGAATTCCTAAACGAGCAAAAAGGTTGAAACTCAGCTGAAAAAACATTCAGTTCTACAGATATCATATTCTGAACTTAACGGGCAGTGGTATGATGAGAAAATGTGCTAACCATTTTTTTTTTGGAAAAAGAATACAGGAAAAGAAACAAGAAGTTGAATTAAAAGGAAAAAAGTATAAGTCGTTTTATTGGATGCTGACGTGGAGCCCTTGATCACCACTAATGCAAAGGCATAATAACACTTGGAGCCTAATTTTTGTCTTCAGAGCCACCTACAGAATCAACGTACAATTCTACACCAACTCCTCATTCTTTTACAGCCACTAGCAGAATATTTTGCTTCATCATTATACAGTAGAAGACAATCGAGCTGAATCAGACTCTTTTCTGAACAAAATGATATTCCAAACAATTCAGTTAGGATGAGTCATGACAGTAAATCATGTAAGCTCCCCGAGCCCAGGTAAGAAAAAATTACACGTAGGTTAGTAAACTTGCAGCAGTGTAAAATTGGACTAGCTAGTTCTAAGGTCGAATAATTTCATCGGTAATCTGATATTTTGAATGTACTCTCAATTTAGTCTCGTTGACATTCGGTTCTCCCTGCACAAGGTCAGATTGTAAATAAGTAGTACTATAACAAATTCAGAATCTTTGGCTGTGTACATCCTCGGATGTAGAGGCCGGATATTTTATCCCTTATCTAAAAAAACAAATTCAGAATCTACAGTTACAAAATATACCTCTTGTTTGATTTTCCTCCCACTTGTCATTTGAGCGCCTTGGTATTCAATTGCGTAAGCCTTGGTTTTGCAGAAAGGGCAGCTGCGTTGTTAGCTAAGGACCCAAGAATTGAGATGAAAAAACTGAACAATCCGACAGTTTCATCTATGTATCACTGTGTCTAACTTAAGGTTACATGTCTAATACATACTTCAATCAAACTGAACATTTTTCAGGACTAGTGCCATGAAAGCGCGAAGCGTTTATGTCTGAAAATTTAGGTTCAGCAGAAGAGGTTTCTTGCACGTCAATTTGAACCTATAATGTACTACAGTGTACATATCAGATGTCAAGCCAACTGTTCAAATCAAAACTCAAAAGTCGCAAAATAGGATATTGCACAACTTTAGAAGTCTTGGATGGCATCAACTGTAAGAAGCATTCTGCAGGCAGAAGCAACATGAAGCAATTCAGTGGCTAGAAGCTTTAATAAGGATATAACATTCATTAAGCATGAGGGAAACTGAAGGTGCAAAGTCATTGTAGACAACACCAAATAGCAATAGGACAATGTAATCAATACAGGAAAAGCAAATGCGTAGAATACTAAAACTGCACATGGTCAGCAACAACATGGTCAGCCTCTTGGGTTCTTAACTATTTTACATGATCATAGTGACTTCAGGTGCTGACGTAGAACACCTCCGCAGATCAATTGAAGTAAACTACAGACATGTGGCAGTGCCGCATATAAAGAAAAAGAAATGGTTGAGCTTGTACTGTTTTTCCTTTTCTTGAAAAGATATGGCAAGGGTGGTGTTCTTTACTACTCCCTACTACAGGTTGTTTTGTGCAATGCCACCATTGTTAGTTAGGCAAAATAAATTAAGCCAAATACACAGGACGACGCTTGTTCCAAATTCGAAAAGTTATTAGTAACCCAACAAATACACAGCACGTATCAGTACTGTGGGATCGCTGAAAGAAAAAGCATTGAGAAGTTGGAAACTAATCTCACCAGTGCAGATCCCTTTACCGCAACACTTGGATCTATTCAGACTCGGGTCGAACTGCATGGACAGTAAATAAATAAAATAAACTATTATTAGAACGAGATTAAAAAAAAGTATCACGCACAAACAGCTAGAAAAGTGAGGTGCCTATTATCTGAAAGATTGAAACAGGGAGCAATTCTGGAGGAACGAATGACCGATCATACAAAGAAGCAAATAGGGCAGTCCTCGGCTAGGCCGGCGTCGCCGGCGTCCTCGGCCGGGTCAAAGCACGGCGCGAGGTCGCCACTGCGGATGAGACGGCGCAAGCGGCCGGCGTCAAGGTCCGGTAGCTCGCGGACGAGGCGGCGCGGCCGCGTGAGGCGCTCCTCCACCGCAGGCGGCCGCCGACGGAGCTGCACGCCGGAGACAGCGTTGGCCATGCCTACCTAGGTGCGCGCGCTTGCAGAGGAAGCCGCGGCAGCAGCGCAGAGAGGTTTATAGCCTCGCGGCAGCTGCTGCAGCTCTGCTGCATGAGGATGATCGGTGCAGGTGTGGAAGGAGATGAGATGAGGATCATGGAGCGTGGGTGGCTGCGCTTTTTGAGCCGAGGAGGCAAAGGAGAAATCAGAAATGGAGGGAGGGAAGCAAGGCATCGTTTGCCTCTTTTCAAAATGTGCTGGACACTTGGACGGCTGCGATGATGCCCGTTGCCATCGTGCTGTGTGCCGTCACTGTCCGGAGCTGATGATGGTACATGTCGACAAAACTCTAAAAAAAAAATGTGAAAACGAGACACATAGAGATGGAAAAAGAAACACCAAAAAAATTTCCGTTGCCGGGACTCGAACCCGGGTCTCTCGGGTGAGAGCCGAGTATCCTAACCAGCTAGACTACAACGGAACGATACAGACATAGGTTTCAGCGGATTTAAGAACGGTATCTCAGCAATGGCTGAACTGGAACACTAACTTGTTCTATTTATATCCAAACTCTAGTTACTACATTGCATTAGTTCAAATATTTGACAATTTGGAATATTTCCTGCTATGGGTTCATGACAATACTGTTGCTTTGTAAGAAATGAAAGACTTTCCAATTCTGATGATAGATTGTGCTTTCCTACAGTCATACAAAGGTTCACTGCCATCTTTTTTCTCAGGAACAACTTCCATCTGATGTACATATTTTAACAAGATATCTTGAGTTCATTTCATCTAGAGATTTTTTTTTCTCAGGGACAACTTCCATCTGATGCGCATATTTTAACAAGATATCTGGAGTTCATTTCATATTGAGATCCCTTTCATATTCAATACAACAACATATAAGAAGCAAGAAGGGGATAACCTTCTACTAGGAACATACACTATATCTAAGTGTATAGCAAAAACTATGTATCTAGAAAAAACCAAAACATCTTGTAATTTGGAATGGAGGCACTACTATGATGTAACATACTAGGAACACTTGAGCCACTGACTACCCAATACCTTCCAGAAAATGGTCTTTCCCGCTCTCAACTTTTCATGTTACTTCAGCTGTCGATCATGTAATCTCGAGCGCGCGCTGTCGATCTATGTTTTTTTGCTTGTGGTTTCGTGGTGTTTGGGGTTAAGTGGACTTGGTAACCTATGGATTACCGTGGCCGCTCATAGGTGTAACAAACTTCTCTTTTTCTTTTTCTGAAGCTTAAAGGCTCTTACGGCCCTGGTATTGAAAACGATTGCTCAGCCAAATCGCGAACAACAAGAGATAGTACAGACTCTGGGAGGGGGTCCAACCATGTCGCAGATTGTCCCGGGTCCCAACACATGCCCATTTGCGCTAAGTCATGAGCTATAGAATTACATGAGCGTGGTACATTCCGAATACTATGACATCTAAAATGATCAGCGAGGAGGTCACGAATGTTTATGAATAAAGCTCCTTCCGGCGCCAGATCACAAGAATCTGTTGTCAGTGCATTCTTCAGGAGGGTACTGTCAGTTTCCAGCTCAATTCGTGATATACCTTGCTGTTCGGCTGCTTCCAGAGCAAACTTACAGGCCACCGCTTCAGCCATCAAAGCATTCCTCAGAGGGCTCACGTTTGCAGCACCTGCCATCACTATCCCACCAGCAGAATCTCGGATGATGAACCCACAAGCTCCTGCTGCCTTATCTTGCCTGAATGCCCCATCTATGTTTATTTTTAGGCAGTTTTCCATTGGTGGTGACCACTGTTGCTGACACCCATTTCGGATTTGTGGCTGACTCTTCCTGGTCTCAATGTTTTGGATATCTGTGAACATACAGATGACTGCACTACATAGCTCCTGAATTGACTGTGTCCTCTCACCTGCATTAGCCTTGTTTCTTGTGTCCCAAATCTTCCACAGGAGAATTACCACCTTGAGGCAGATATCAGATTGCAGCTTGAGGATATCCTTTACAAAATCAGATGCCGACCGGGCTTCCAACAACTTTGTTCTTACTTCTTCCAGTTGTAGCTCACGCCACCAGGTTTTAACAGGTTTGCATTTTAAAAAAACGATGGCCACCATCCTCATCAAGTCGCCAACACACTGGACAACGTGTGTCAAGCTCGATTCCTCTCCTCCTGATGTTTAGTTTCATTGCTAAGCTGTTATGTCCCAGTCTCCACAGGAATTGTTTAAGTTTTGGCGGCCACTTTTGCTTCCAAATTCGCTTCCACATATTATCATTGTCCCTGCTGCCATTCATAGTTGAACTATCCCCACGCTGATAGCGTTGTTGTCTTTCCTGATTCTCTTCCAACACATGATAGGCAGATTTGACACTAAAGACACCCTTCTGATCAAAGTGCCAAGCAACGGTGTCTTCAGAGTTAGCTCGAATAGGAATAGATAAAATGTTTTGTACATCCTCCGCCCAAAAGATGTCTCTGATTAGCTGAGTATCCCAGGAACCTGTTATTGGATCAATGAGTTCAGAGACTTTCGACAATAGGACAGCCCCTCGTGGAGTTCGTGGTCTTCTAGTGAAGCCTGTCGGAATCCATGGGTCTTCCCAAATTCGGATCTGCTCCCCATCCCCTACTCGCCAGATCATCCCCATCTCTATTGCTTTTAGACCCCGAACCAGGCTGCGCCATGTATATGAGATCCCCGGTCCCTCTCTGACCTTCATAATATCACCATCTGGCCAATATTTTGCCCGTAGCAGTTGGGCACATAAGGAGTCAGGATTTTGCATAAGCCTTCAAATTTGCCTTGCTAGCATAGCTAAATTAAACATATGCAGGTCTCTATATTCGAGACCCCCCTTGTCCTTTCTGCTTGCTAAGGTTTGCCAAGATATCCAGTGCATCCTCCTCTCATTATCCTGTTGCGCCCACCAGTATCTGCATATCATTCTGCTTATATCATCACATAAAGATTTTGTCAAGTCAAAACAGGACATGGCAAAAGTGGGGATTGCTTGAGCTATTGCTTTAATCAACGTTTCCTTCCCAGCTCTAGAAAGCAATTTTTCTTTCCACCCTTGAATACGTTTCCACACCCTGTCCTTCAAATATGAAAACAATTTTGACTTGGATCTGCCCATATAAACCGGTAAGCCAAGGTATTTGTCATTTCTGACTTCATGAGATAGATCCATGGCAGTCAAGAAAGCAGCCTTTGTCGACTCATCACAATTCTTGCTGAACAATACAGAAGATTTCTCCTTGTTTATTGTTTGCCCAGAACACTCCTCATACAACTGCAGCATAGATTTGAGATGATCTGCATTCTCTTGGTTCACCTTAAGAAGAAGCAGTGAGTCATCTGCAAACAACAAATGAGTGATACTGGGTGCATTTTCACAAATAGAAACTCCCTGAATTCTCCCTTGCTCCTCTGCCGAATTCAGTAAGGCAGAGAAGCCTTCGGCGCAAATTAAGAAAAGATACGGGGAGAGAGGGTCTCCTTGCCGTAGCCCACGTGTAGGAGTGATTACTTCAGTTAATTCACCGTTCACCCTAACACGATATGAAACAGTTGTCACACACTTCATAATTAGAGAGATCCATCTACCATGAAACCCCAATTTTCTCATCATACGTGCCAGAAAATCCCATTCCACCCGGTCATATGCTTTGCTCATATCCAACTTGAGAGCGGCAAAGCCCTCTTGTCCACTCCTTTTATTCTGCAGATAATGGGTCAGCTCATAAGCAATCAATATATTATCTGTAATAAGCCTTCCTGGGACAAAAGCACTTTGGTTTTGGGATATGACTTCAGGTAAAATTATTTTCAGCCGGTTGGATAACACCTTGGATGCAATCTTGTATATCACATTACATAGACTAATTGGTCTCAAGTCCTTCAGTCTTTCTGGTTTCTGTGTTTTTGGGATCAGGACCACCACAGTGTCATTCCAGGCATCAGGCATCTCCCCTCCATTTAAAAATTGCAACACCTCTCTAACAATATCAGACCCAACAATCTCCCAATGGCGTTTATAGAAAAGTGAAGTCATCCCATCAGCTCCAGGAGCTTTAAGGTCACCGATGGCGTCTAATCCTGCTTTCACTTCAGTCTCCGAAAAAGGCTTCAACAAGGTGTCATTCATTTCTTGTGATACTTTCACATGCACACTTTGAAGAAGTTCCTCAAACCGGTTCCCTACATTGGATGTAAACAAACTGTTGTAATAGTTGGAGACTAGAGATAGCATGCCTCCTCCCTGCTCCACGACACTCCCATCTTCCCGAAAAAGTCTCTCTATTCTACACCTCCTTCTCCGTTCAGAAGCATATTGATGAAAAAACTTTGTATTGTGATCCCCATTTTTCAGCCAATGCACCTTTGCACGTTGTCTCCAGTAGAGATTCTTCTGTTCTTCCAGTCTTGAGAGTTTAAACTTCAGAATTTCCTTTTTGTTCACCTCCCCTTGACTGATCCTTTTCCTCCTACAGTGCTCCAAGGCACGCCTCACCTTTTTAATGCGCTTCTCCAGACCCCAAGCACATTCCTACTCCAATCACCCAAATCCTGTGCCACGCACTGGATCGCCTCACCCACCTTGGCCCCATCCACCTCCATGGCCTTCCGCCACGCATTATCAACAATCGATGCGCACTGCTCCTCATCCACCCACCCTGCCTCAAAGCGAAAGCAGGATTCTATCCTCCGACCCCTTTCACCTTGCCAGGCGTCCGTGTCCACGATCACAGGTCGGTGATCAGAATGTCTTGGCTCTCCATTCCGCACCCGATACAAACTGAAACGTGATGTCCATTCTCCACTAGCCACCGCCCGGTCCAACCTTTCCCGGATGTATCTGTCACCAGAGTGACTGTTGTTCCGCCAAGTGTATGGGTCCCCTTCAAAGCCAAGATCTACCAGCTCACAGTCCTCCAACGCCTCCTTGAAACTATCCATGCGTGCCTGTACCCGTGGAGGTCCTCCATCCTTCTCACACTCCATCAAGATTTCATTGAAATCACCAATACAGAGCCATGGTCTTCGTCTTGCTGCATTCAGTACACGCAACGACTTCCACGACAAGTGTTTTTTTTCCGTACTCGGTTCCCCATAGAAACCAGTTAGTCTCCAAAGGAAACCATCAGCCTCCTTAATCTCCGAGTCAATATACAAACGCGAGATACCGCGTACGTGTAAATTGATCTCCTTCTTCCAAAAGATCGCCAAACCACCACTTCGTCCCACGCAGTCCTTCACAATCATATTCCTCAACCCGAGCTTCCACCTCAAACCTTTTATCCTCCTCTCGTCCATTTTTGTTTCGGACAAGAAGAGAATATCGGGGTCCTCCTCCTTCTGAACATTCAGAAGGCCTCGAACTGCCGCGCCATTCCCCAATCCGCGGCAGTTCCAAGCTATGATCCTCATTTTGACCCGCGGAGCTGTTCTGACAGCCCCGCTTCACCAGAAAGGATTGTCTCACCATCCTCATTTACCTCATTCCTCCTGAACTTTTTATTTGCCTGCTTATCATCTTCATCCATCGCCATCAGATCACCTGCTTCCCTCTTCTTCTGTGCCAGCTCACACGACTCACCACCAGAACCCTCCCGACCCTTCCCCCGCGGAATTCGTTTGAACTTCTTCGGGGAACGCTTCTTCTCCTCCAACTTTCCTCCCGTACCTATGGACTCTAGCCCATCCTTCATAGAACCACCCCCTTGCATGGCACTGTTCACCCGCCCCATCTTCACCTAATCACCCCCATCCTTCTCATACCTCTGAAACCCAGACAAAGCTGGTAAGAGTTGTTTCTTCGTCCCCGAGCTCTCCACATTTACCCCTTGCATCTTTTGCTTGGCCGGGCTTATGACTTCTTCTCCTTCTTCCACTCCATCTTTTCCCCTATGACCTTCAATGAGATTTCCGGCCTCTTTCCTCCAGGACGGCACATCACTTCTAAACCTACTCCCACTACCACCACTCCCAGAGCTCCCCTTTTGGTTCCAATTACCTCCACTGCCCCAGCTCCATGAAGATGGCCCTCTATTCTCCGGCCACCTCTGCCTTTCTCCCCCTGCCCTCCTCTTTGGTGGTATATACCGCAGTTCCCTGCTGAAAAGTGCCTACTCCCCAGGACCTAATCTTTTTGAGCATGAACGATCGATGTGGCCAATGAGGCCACACACATAGCAGAAATCTGGCAGAAATTCATATGCAATGGGACACCACCGGTCCTCCTTGTCAGCCCCCATATTCATCATAATACCACGACGTAAGGGCTTCCTTATATCCAATCGTATTTTCAAACGCAAGACTCTACCCGCTGCCTGTCCATCCCCTTCAGACTCCATTTCCATGAAAACTCCTATTTCATCTCCAATCACCTGCGCCACCACTTTATTCATCATTCCCATTAGTAGCCGATCAACCCGCAACCAGATTGGGATAGAAGAGAATTCCACTTCGTCAACTGACTTGGATCCGTCAAAATCCGCCACCACCAGGAGCTCCTTTGCCACCATCCATGGACCCTCCTCTAGGGCTTTGCGTTTCCCAGAGGCCTGATGAAAGGTGAAGAGGAAAATATTCTCCCCTAAATCCTTGCAGTTGATGCCCTTCACCGGACACCAGATCCAGCCCACAGTTTGTTCAATGATCTCCGGCCGCACATTCCTCTCCGTCATCAGCTTCCCTACTGCCTGGGCTGGAAGATCACCACACGAAACACCCGTACCTGGATCAATACAGATATTCTTTTTCTCCTCCGCTGAGAGATGCAATTTCTTCATCAAGCCCTCCATATCCTCCATCTCCAAACCACCTTGTGCGACTTCAGACCTTTCACCGTAGGAGCAGATCAAGAAAGAAAACACGACAACGGCGGCGTTTGTGGACACTGCGGGGGCTAGCAGAAACTAGGGTTCGTGTTTTCGTGGACACCAGAGACAAAACCTCCCCGTATCCTAACTGGACACGGTGACACCTAGATGGGAGAATATCCCACCGGAAGATCGAAGACCAGAAACAGCAAGGAATCCTAGCCAAGATGAGCAGATGGAAGATCACGAGGAGGAAGAAACCACCGTTGCCCTAACGTACCACTCGAGTCGCCTAGGAGACCTAGGCGCCGAGACTTAAACTTCTCTTTTTCTTAATGAAATACATGTTGTGGCACGATCGCAAAAAAACTTCAGCTGAACAGGGTGGAAATGCCTTCGCAAACAGTGTGGTCACCCAAACACAAGAACAAACTTCACGTACTGAACTTAATTTTTGAACTCTTGCCACAAGTGATTTTAAAATCTGTTGAGAGGAACCGGCAACGTCTTCAATGACCATAAGTTCCTCTCAATGTGTTCAGTAGAGTACAAACTGTCCAGAGCTGATGACGATGATGGTACAAGTCGACAAAACTCTAAAAAAAAGTGAGAATGAGATGGAAAAAGGAACAACCAAAAAATTTCTGTTGCCGGGACTCGAACTAGGGTCTCTCGGGTGAGAGCCGAGTATCCTAACCAGCTAGACTACAACGGAACAATGCACCCTACGGTTTTAGAAAATATAAGAACGCCATCTCATCGATGGCTGAACTGAAACTCTAACTCACTCTATTTATACCCAAACTCCAGTTACAGTGCATTAATTCAAAGATTTGACAATTTGGAACTCCAGTTACATTGCATTGGTTCAAAGATTTGACAATTTGGAATATTTCCTGACATGGGCTAATTAGAATACTGCTGCTTTGAAAGAAATGAAAGAGTTTCCAGTTCTGAAGATAGATTGTGCTTTCCTACCTAGTCAAACAAAAGGTCCATTGTCGTCTTTTTCTCAGGAACAACTTCCATCTGATGTACATACCCCCTCCGTTCCAAATTATAAGATACAGTGTTTTTGCTATATATCTAGACATACACTATATCTAAGTGCATAGCAAAAACTATGTATCTAGAAAAAAACCAAAACGGCTTATAATTTACAACGGAGGGACAGACTACTATGATGTAACATTACTAGGCACACTTAAGTCACTGACTACACAATACCTTCCAGAAAATGGTCATTCCTCCTCTGAACTTTTCATGTTACTTCAGCTGAACAGTGTGGAAATGCCTTCGCAAACAGTGTGGTCACCCAAACACAAGAACAAACTTCACATACTGAACTTAATTTTTGAACTCTTGGCACAAGTGATTTTAAAATCAGTTGAGAGCAACGTCTTCAATGATCAGAAGTTCCTCTCAATGTGATCAGTAGAGTACAGACTAAAGGATATGAAGCAATAAATGTTCTCAACACATTGTGATATTTCAGAAATCAAACAGAGCTTGCTCAATCAGCAAGCAGTTGTTTCTAGGCCAGGAACATCAATCCATCACCATGGTCATTAAACTTTCTCTATTCAATAAAAAGTGTTCCAGAACAATTATGCTTGTAGCAGTATACTAACTTGACCCACAGATTATTCAGGCAACACATAACATAACAAGCCTCTTCTATGTGGGTTAACTTATATCTGATAACGGTATGATCTGATAATTAGCGACCATAGAAACACTACAGATCATGATAAAAACGTGGAAGTAGTAATGGAAAACAAGACAGCACCAGTGGCATGGCATGCCACAGCTCTACTTCTTGTCCGAGATGACATTCTCGACATACCATTTGTAGGTTTCGACCAGGCCTTCCTTGAGGTCGATCTTGGGTATCCACCCCATCCCCTGTATCTTGGAGCTATCCATGAGCTTCCTGGGTGTGCCGTTCGGCTTGCTGGAGTCCCACACCAGGTTCCCCTGGAAGCCGACCACCTCCTTGACTAGTTCGGCGAGCTCCTTGATGGTGACCTCACTCCCACTCCCCACATTGACATGCTCCAGGCCGGAGTACTGATCCATCAAGAAGATGACGGCGTCGGCGAGGTCATGGACGTGCAGGAACTCGCGCAGCGGCGAGCCTGATCCCCACACGACGACCTCGGGGGCGTTGGTGGCCTTGGCCTCGTGGAAGCGACGGATGAGAGCGGTTAGGACGTGCGAGTTCTCCGGGTGGAAGTTCTCGTGCGGGCCGTAGAGGTTGGTAGGCATGGCGGAGACGGCGTCGAGGCCGTGCTGGATGCAGTAGGCCTGGCACATCTTGATGCCGGCGATCTTGGCGACGGCGTACCACTCGTTGGTGGGCTCGAGCGGGCCGGAGAGGAGCGCGCCCTCCGTGATGGGCTGCGGCGCGAACTTGGGGTAGATGCAGGAGGAGCCGAGGAAGAGGAGCTTGCGGATGGAGCCACAGCGCAGCGCGGCATCGACGACGTTGGTCTGGATCTGGAGGTTGGCGGCGATGAAGTCAGCGGGGAAGGTGGAGTTGGCGTGGATGCCGTCGACCTTGGCGGCGGCGAGGACCACGTAGCGCGGGCGCTCGGCGGCGAAGAAGGCCTCGACGTTGGCCTGGCGGGTGAGGTCGGCCTTTGAAGATCACTTGTGCATCATCTTTCTTGGTCACAACCACTTCCTTGTCGGTGAACAAACATTGAAAGCCAAGATCACAAAGTTGCCCAACGGATAGCAAGTTGGAGCTCAAGGATGCAACAAGAAGCACATTGGAGATGGTATGGTCATTTGAAATAGCCACTTTGCCCAATCCTTTGACATTGCCCTTTGAGTTGTCACCAAATGTTATCTTTTCTTGGTCATCAACATTCTCTTCTAGTGAGGTGAACATCCGGGGATCTCCGGTCATATGTTGAGTACATCCACTATCAATTACCCAATGTGATCCACCGGTCTTGTAGTTCACCTACACACACAAGAAATCAAGCTTGAGCTTTTGGGACCCAAACTTGTTGCGGTCCCTTAACTTTCTCAACTAGTGACTTAGCAACCCAAATTTGCCTTGGCCTATTCTTGTTAGGTGGCCCCATAAACATAACTTTCACTTTGCCACTAGAATCTTGTTTAAGCATGTAGTGAGCATTGAAAGCAAAGGGCCTAGCATGCTTGGGCAAGGGTGTGGGCTTTGGCTCCTCACAAGCATGAGCAAAGTGTCCTTCCTTTCCACACTCATAGCATCTCCCAATCTTCTTCTTCTTTGGCTTAGTAATGCTCTTGCGTTGCTTCATTTTCTCTTCAAGAAAGCCAATGCCATTTCTATTGGTCTTCATGACGGTGTTCATGAGAAGCTCACTTTGAAGACATTGACCCTTGGTGAAGTTCCTCAAACCGGTGGTGAGGTGCTCTTTCTCCTTCTTGAGCTTGTCATTCTCTTGTTGGAGTTCCAATTGAGATGGTGTCAATTTGTAGTCCCTCTCCATCTTCAATCTCTTGTTCTCTTCTTTTAGCATGTCTAGCTCAAGTGTCATGCTATAGTCATCATCATGAGATTGAATGACAACTTGCTTGGTGGTTGAAAGCTTCTCTAGATCAACCTTGAGCTTTGCATTCTCATTCTTGATCTTGACATAGTCATCATAGTGATCGGCCTCAACCACTTTCTTGCCCTTGCCACTAGCACTTTGCTCAACATGCTCACTAACCAAGTCCTCACAAGATGTTGCTATATCACACTTAACAACAAGGTTAGGAGCATCATGTGTCTCATGTGAAAGCATATCATAAGCAATGGTGAGAGTATCATAATCTACTTTCACTTGAGTGTATTGTTCCTTAAGCAAAACATGACTAGTGGAAAGATCACTATGCATCTTATCAAGTTTTTCATTTTTAGCTTTGAGCTCTTTGTTAGAGGACTTGAGCTCCTTGATGGAAGATGACATAGTAGCAAGTTCATTTTTCAACTCATCACTAGCATGCATAGCATTTTCATATTTCTCAACAAGAGCATCATTATCACGAGCAAGCCTATCATTCTTAGCTCTAGTCTTTCTTATGATTTTAGTGTAGTCATTTAGCAATTCAACAAGTTCATCATAAGAAGGGGCTTTGAATCCTCCATCACTATCATCATCACTAGAGTCATCATCACTTTGTACCTTCCGGTCACCATTTGCCATGAGGCATAGGTGTGTAGAGGATAATGGCGGCGGTGGTGGTGGTGTAGAGGTCCCAATGACTAGAGCGGCCACCTTCTCCTTCTCATCATCACTATCTTCATTGGATGAGCCACCGGAGGAGTCAATGTCGGTGAGCCAATCACCAACAATGTAAGCCTTGCCACCTTTCTTGTGGTATTGCTTCTTCTTCTTGCCATCTTTCTTGTAGGGCTTCTCATTCTTCTTCTCATCTTCGCTAGATGAGTCATCTTTCTTGCCCTTGTTCTTGTTCTTGTAGCTCTCTTTCTTGGGCTTGGGGCATTGATGAGCAAGGTGGCCAAGATCACCGCAATTGTAGCAATCCATTTCGGATATTGGCCTTCTCTTGCTACTTGTGAAGAACTTCTTCTTTCTTGAGTCAAAGTTGACTCCAGTCTTGTGAAGCTTCTTCAACATCTTGGTGGTCTTCTTCACCATGAGAGCAAGGTTGGAATCATCTTCATCATCGCTTGTGCTCTCATGATGCACCTCAATAGCCTTCGACTTGCCCTTCTTTTCATGGCTTGCTTTGAAGGACAAGTCCTTCTTCTTGTCGGTGGAAGAGCCACCACTTGGTGTGATGTGCATGTACATCTCATGAGCATTGATCTTCCCCAAGACTTGTGTTGGTGTAGATGTGGAAAGATCACCTTGATGTAGCACCGTCACAATGTGTCCATACTTGTCAATGGGAAGCACACATAGAATCTTCCTCACAACATCGGATGGTTGCATTTGTGTGAGGCCAAGACCATTGAGCTCCTCTATAAGAACATTCAAGCGTGAGTACATTTCATTTGCATTTTCATGAGCAAGCATTTCAAAAGAGTTCATCTTTTGCATAACCAAATGATAGCGTTCCTCACGCTCACTCTTTGTTCCCTCATGGAGCGCACAAATGTTTTCCCATAGATCATGGGCATTTTTGTGGTTCCGAACGCGATTGAACACATCCTTGCAAATACCTCTAAAAAGGATGTTCTTGGCTTTAGCATTCCATTTCTCATTTTCCTTCTCATTAGGAGTAAGGCTTGTGCCTTCCTTGGGCTTGGGAAAGCCGGTGATAGCGGCATCGCGGCATTTAACATCAACCGCTTCTAGGTACGACTCCATACGGATTTTCCAATATGGAAAGTCGTCTCCCTCGAACATAGGTGGTGGTCCATCACCCCCGAACATCTTAACTCTAGGCGGTTAAGCCTAAATCGAGAGCACGACGCTCCGATACCAATTGAAAGGATCAAGATGCCCAAGAGGGGGGGGTGAATTGGGCTTTTCTAAAACTTCTTGCAATAATTAAAACCTAATATGCCCAATTAACCCCCTTGTGCCTACAAGTGTGGTGAACTAGAATCAACCAATCAAAAGATCGAGACTAAGACATTTCTACTCTACCATGGCAATTCAAATAGAGATGAACAAAAGTAAAGTACGTAATTGAATTGCTCAAATGTAAATGCGTAAGTAAAAGGAGTAGAGATGACATGACGATCTTTTTTCCGAGGTATCGAGGTGTCGGCACACCCCCCCTAGTCCTCGTTGGAGCACCCACGCAAGGGTATCGCTCCCCCTTGATCCGCGCAAGGATCAAGTGCTCACTACAAGCTGATTCTTCGCCACTCCGGCCCGGTGAATCGCTTGCTACCGGTCACAACATGGCTTGGGTCATCCACAAAGCCTTCGGATGATCACCAAGCTCTCCGATCGCCACCAAGCCGTTTAGGTGATGCCGATCACCAAGAGTAACAAGCTAGAACTCTCACTTGACCAAGACAAGGCCAAAGAGATGGATGGATGCACACTTGCTACTCAATTCTCACTAGGAGGTGTCTAATTCTCACAATTAGCAAATCACTCAACCTCACTAGGGCTCTTGCTCTTTCTCAACCTCACAAGGTGTCTCTCAGCAGATGGAAGTGGCAAGAACATTCAAATGGATGGAGGCAAGGAAGTATATATACCCCCAAACCCGGCCATCCAAAAACAGCCCAAGACAGGTATTTTTCGGGGGCATCGGACGCGCCGATGCCAGGCATCGGACGCTCCGATGACCCCGTCCAACGGTATACTGTACCTTCTTGTCAGACTGTTTAAAGGAGCATCGGACGCTGGGCAGCGTCTGATGCCACCACATCGGACGCGTCCGATGTGGATTTGCACTCTCTGGAACCTCTTTGGACACCCATCGGACGCTGGCCCTCAGCGTCCGATGCCAGCGTCCGATGCAGCCTACAGTTCACGCGCACGTGAACAGTGGCATCGGAGCGTCCGATGTGGCAACACCGGAGCGTCCGATGCCACGCACCAGACTAAACCCTAGTCGGGGTGAGCATCGGACGCGTCCGATGTCCACCTGGCCAGCGTCCGATGCCCATAACAGGGCTAAAACGACCTCGGATCGTGACGCGGCCTAAACGACTTTTGTTCCTCTCGACATAAGGCATCTCTCTGAGCTACCTAGGGCTATGAAATAACAAGTGTGCACCATACCTACCTCAATAGACTCATCTAGGTCAAGCTACTGATTCACGCCCCCCTTTATAGTACGGCCAAAGGAAAAACAAAGACCTAAGACTACCTAAGTGTCCTCCAACACCATGCGACACTTAGTCTAGCCTACCACCGTCTTCGTCGTCCGTCCTTTGAAAACCGAAACGATTTCCATCACCAAGGGACATGAACTCCATATGCCCGTATCGTCGCCACTACCGTGACCTAACTCATCCATGTTTCTGCAAAACACACGTTAGTCACAGTAATCTTGTATTTCATCCAATCACCGAAACCCACTAGGGGCCAAGATGCGTTCATTTACAAACAACAATTCCCAATTCCTAAATAAATAAAGATTGTGCCACACAGCAGACAACGTGTCCCAGCGATATCCGGTGATTGCTAAAGGCACTATAAAGTTTCTCAAGGTACTCTCTCCGTTTCAAAATAAATACAATTTTAGAGTTTAAAATTTATCCTGAGATAAATACAATTGTACATGTAAAACAAATAAACTCTATTCATTTTTTTGTATTTTTTTCATTTTCAAAAGTGTAATGATTGCACCTTTATAGAGGTATTTTGGTAATTTATTAGTATATTAATAACCGTGTTTAGTCGTACAATTACATTTATTTTTTTTTGGTCTTAAAAAACATATAAGTTGTGTGATGCGTTTGATGTGGCGTGCCCAGGCAAGGCGGCTCATCGTCCTGGGCCGGCATGGAGCCCCCGGGGTAAGATGAGACGAGACGACGACGGGTTAGCCCGTGGCCTGGGCCTCCGCCCAGCATCATCTATCATTCCATCGGTTTTGATCCGTGCTGTGCTGGCATCCGGCGGCCTACTACCGTGCCTGTGTGTGACCGACCCGTTTCCTCCTCTACAGCCGTGCTCGACTGAAAGGACCTTGATGTCGCCTAGAGGGGGGTGAATAGGCCTGTTTAAAATCACAGCTCAAAACTTTGTTAGAGATGCCCGGCACTACCGCCCTGAGCCCGGAACTGCCGCACCCCGGCACTGCCGGCCTCAGCCCGGTACTGTCGCGCCAACAAACTGCCCGAGCCTGCAATTCAAAAACTAGCCACAGGAAACCAATTCTATATAAATAGAAGTGTTGCTCTTAGTTTCCTGAACCTGCAGAACCCACTCAACCAAGCCAAATATGTTGTATGAAGTAGATCGGGGCCAAATCCTAGAATCAATCACAAGCTCACAAGTATGATGAATGAACACAAGTAAATACAAGAGACAAGTGATTTATCCCGTGGTTCAGCTCGCCACCAAGGCTTGCCTACCTCCACGTTGTTGAGGATGACCACTTAGGTCAAGAGCTTTGCAACTCTTCCTCGGTCTCAAGTCAAGGAACCAAATCCTTGAAGTGAGGGGTAATTCTACTAGCTCCACAAGAGGATTACAAACTTCCCGCTGCTCACCACAAGCACGGGAGCTCGCCGGGCGACGCCTAGCCGTCTAGGAGGCTTCACCTCCAAGAGTAAAAGATGCACAACGAAGATCGACGAAGCCCGACAAGTGCTCAAGGTTTGGAAGGCTCTAATATGATCTCTAGCTCTTAATCACACAGCCCCAACACTTAATCATGCACTAAGCATGTCACTCTCACAAGAGAGGGTTGGGGAGAGCTCTCAAATGGCTTTGGATGTGTTAGAAGTGTTCTGGGCACCAGCAGCAGGTTCTGGAGGCGTGGGGTGGGTATATATACCCCCCACACCCAAAACTAGCCGTTGGAGGTCAGAAACTAGCCGTTACTGGCTGTACAGGCCCGGCACTGCCGCACTTAGCCCGGCACTGCCGGGGAGCGGCACTGCCGCAGCTCCCTGAGACAGCACAGGTGACCTCACGAAAAACGCCGTAACTTTTTACTCCGAACTCCGATTTCAGTGATCTTGGACTTTCCGGAAAGCTTGTTTCGAGGGCTATCCAACCCTATAGAGAACAAGCCCAAGATCAACAAGTGCAGGTGCAGTGCTAAGTGTTTTCTCTCATGTTAGCACTCGGGTTCGGTTAGTTTGAGCACTTGAGACTTGTCTATGATTCGTATTGCATCCCCCTTGATAATACGGCATAACTATACTCAAGATAAATAAAATATAACCATTTTAACCACTTGAGTCTTCAATGTCTTCATATGCCATTTCTTCTTGATATTACTTCAAAAGGGGTTGCAATCATCTTTGTCTCCTTTCTTTGAGCAAGCACACCTTGAGCATGTGACTTGAACCATTTCCACACATATGAGTTCAATCCATGGCTTCGAGTCACTTCCACTAATGATTTGATCCTCAACACAATATGAATCCTCATAGCTTGATTAGTACCTCGACTCAATGCAAGTACTCTCTTCTTCACTCTAGCCATAGTACCTCGGTCTCCTTGACCTTCACTCTCGCTTAGTACCTCGAAGCCCTTTCCTTGCTGTCTTCACCTTATCAAGCCACACTCAAGTCACATCATATTGAGCATCCATTGAAAACCATTTCTTCAATATTGTGATCCTTGCTTGAACATCTTGTAGATATGAATGTTGAGATCAATCAAGCTTTAGTTCGACTCACATAGAGACACATATGGATCATCATTAATATGGTCAAGCCAATTCACGATTCCTTATATCCTCTCCTTTTGGCTTGACACTCAACACTCACTTCAATCTCCATCTTCATACTTCTAGCTTGATCAAATCAATGCAAAGTGATTCTCCAAACATTTATCCATACAAGCAAACCAATGTAGAGATGACATATATCCAATATGAGTTAAGTCCTTGTCATTTGACCTTTGCTTGGCATTTACTCATGCATTCTTGATTCATTCTTCAACCTTGATCAAAGCTAGTTCACTATCAAACTCTTCTTGCTCATGAAAAGCAACCCATTGTTGAGACCATTCCAAAATCATCAATCCATGTCTCACTTGTCATTTGCCAAATATGCTTGCTTTCTCATGATGCCATGATATCCCACAACATAGAAGCCATATCAGCAACTCTATTTGCATTGTTGTCTTTTGCTTGAACAAGATTGTTTCCATGATCTTCCAATACAACAATACACAATTTTGGCCTTCATTTCAACACTATGTGGAATATCATCAAGTTTGCTTTTCTTGTTGAACCTTTGATATACTTAGCAAACTTGTTAGACCTTTAATTATGTTGTCACTCAATTCACCAAAACCCACTAAGGGCTAGATACACTTACATCGACATACTACTAACATGGAGGAGGAGCACACGATGACACACACACACTTGTCGTGCTAGAATGTCGCCAGTTTGGTACGCAGCCTTGGACACGTGCTCGGCATGCCCCCGCGTTGCACTTCTTCCACCCGGGCAAACCCATTTCCATTACATGATAACAGAAATACAGAGTAGCAGATGTTCGACAAGTAGAAAGGTAGGAACAGACCAGATAGAAGTTTGTATCGAACTAGCCAGATCACCTACAAGCCAACTGAAGCAGCAAAAGATACTTGAACAAGCCCAGACGCGAACCCCAACTGACCAAGGGAACAAAAAAAAAGACCTTAAAACTGGCATAACCACCTAGTTTTCAGACAGAGCACTGCTTCCCTAACCATAGAAACAACAGATCACCTAATCTTATCATTTTTTACTTTTTCATCATCCCTCTTTGATCTGCAAAGTGGACGGCCATCATTCTTCATCATCAGAGTCCTCATCCATCTCACACTTGTCTTGAAGAAGAAGGTGATTCACCTGCCTTGTTGCCTAGGCAGTAAGAATCTCCTTGGCGACCCTCAGCATGGTATCAGCCCCTGCCATCAGCTGCTCCTTGTCCAAGTCTCCATATAACCCTGCCCAAAATTTCATAAGTGCACAAGCATGGCAAACAATTTCAATCGGGTTTTTAATCAGTTTCTTCTAAAAAACAGCCTTGTTCCTGCTCTTCCATATTCCATATTGCCCAGCAGATGGCCGCAATCCCCCACGCATGAAATTTAGCCCCAAACAGAAACCATCTTTCACACCATATCCAACATTGTTCAAGAGACATAGGAATATTAGAAGCGCGAAAACATTGAGCAACTATAGACCAAATAACTCTCGCAACTGGACATTGAAAGAACAAATGAGACACTGATTCTAAATCATCACAAAAAACACAACTCGGGTCCCCTTGCCAATTCCTTTTTCTCAAGTTTTGTCTAGTTAAAATGGCATCCGTGGATACTAGCCATAAGAAAATTTTAATTTTTTCAGGAATTCAAGTTTTCCAAATCCTTTTGTGAGAAAAACCTGTGTCTGAACTAGTTAAAGCCTCATATACAGATTTCACCGAGAATTTACCACTCTTACCCACTCCCCAGAAAATGAAATCAGGATCAGATGTTAAATGGAAATTGCTAATATCCAGCCAAATTTTTTCCCAGCTAAGTGAAAGTGCATTCGCCCCCAATGTGGGTTTTGGCTAATTAATGACAATCAAATTAGGGACTAACCAGTTTATAAAAGCATGTATGCAGGTGTTAGTCCTTTGAAAGATTTGAAACGTTGAAATCTCGTGAACAAAGCACGTAGGATATTTTTGGACATAAAGATGCCTAGCTCAAGTGGTAGTTTAAAATTTCAATTTTAAACTTGAGTTATAGGTAAGCCGGACTATGAAGAGGGTCACAAAGTAAGTTGGCTAGATGTGGAGAAAAGTGCTCAAATCGACTAACCTTAGTTCGCTTGAGAGACACCGCACAGTCACGAACACGTAGAGGGTAATTTCATATGGTCGGTGGTACCGACCATGGGTTGGCGGTGGTACCGACCACGGCTTCTCTGCGCAGCGCTCTAACACCCTCTCTGTGTTGGTCAAAAAATGACCTGGCGGTAGTACCGCCATAACCTCGGTACTACCGCCCGCGGTGGTACCGACGCAAGGTCGGTAGTAACCTGGTTTGCAACCCTCTCTGGATAGAGTTGTTTTTGACCTAGCGGTGGTACCGCCATTACCTCGGTAGTACCGCCAGCGGTGCTACCGACCCATGGCCGGTAGTTTCCAAGTTTGCAAGGCTCTCTGTCCGCGCTGATTTCGGCCTGGCGGTAGTACCGCCATTACCTCGGTAGTACCGTCCCCGGTGCTACCGACGCAAGGCCGGTAGTAACCAAGTTTACAGAGCTCCCTGTGTAGAATTGAAAAAGGCCTGGCGGTGGTACCGCCATAACCTCGGTACCACCGGGCTCGGAGGTACCGACGGAGGTCGGTGGTAACTTGGCTTTGCGAGGCTCTTTGTGTTGTGTTGAATATGACTTGGCGGTGGTACCGCCATAACCTCGGTACCACCGGCCTCGGAAGCACCGACCCAGGTTCGGTGGTTGAAAGTTTTTCAGGGCTCTCTGGACTGACTAGCCTTTGACTTGGCGGTGGTACCGCCATTACCTCGGTACCACCGACCTCGGAGGTACCGACCCTCGGGCGGTAGTTTCCGAGGGACCGAGTCCCTAACTGAGTTGCTCTCTGTTCGAGCTTGTTTTGGCCTGGCGGTGGTACCGCCATAACCTCGGTACCACCGGCCTCGGTGGTTCCGACCTTGGCCCGGTGCTTGTCAGTTTGACCAGATCTGAGTGTATGCGACCGTTGTGACATGGTCGGTGGTACCGACCATGGGTGGTCGGTGGTACCGACCAGCCTCGGGGCTGAGGGAGTATAAATGCCTCCCCTCTTCACTTTTCACGGTGACGGACTCACAATATACACTTATTGCTGACCTAACTCGAGACAAACACTCTCCAAGCATTGACTCACCCCTCTCTCTCCCCCTTTGCTCCTAGATTCATTCCCTTGCGAGATTTGAGCTAGGGAAGTGAGATTCGAGAGTGGGAAGCATCAATCTTTGACTTGAGCACTTGGTTTCCATCTTGCCGGCTTGTTTTGTGTCTTTTACTCTTGAGCTCTTTGAGCTCTAGCCGGTTAGGTGTTCTTCGTGGTAGCCCGTATTGATTTACTTGTGAGGGCTCCCCGAAGCGTTTGTATTACCCTGAGATTTCTAGTAGAGATACTCTCGTAGCCTTTGTGGTTGCTTGAGTGAGGCGAGGAGGTGAAATAGACTCCGACCTTTGTGGTCACCTCAACAACGAGGAAGTAGGCACTCCTTAGTGGATTGGCCGAACCTCGGGATAAATCTTGTGTCCCGTGTGCTTGTTGTTGTTGTCCCTATTTTCTCTACTTCTCTTGTTATTGTGTTCTTCGTGTTCTTCCTATCCCTATCTCGTTCTTAGGTTGGGAAGGCTCGATCTACATCAAGGGGAGCAACCAAGGTTTGGTGAGAGTAGTTTTACCATAAATTATTCTTAGGAAAGTTGGCTAGAAACTTGTTTTATCTTCATAGCTTACATTCATCGGATTTGTAGTTTCTTTTAGGATCCCGGTTGTGCCGTTTGTTTGTGTTGGTAGTACCGGTGTTTCACACCTGGTAGTACCTACCCAAACAAACCGGCCTCTCCGGTTGCTATCTAACTACATCTTATAGTTTGTGAAGTTTCAGATAGTCAAAAATCACCTATTCACCCCCCTCTAGGCTGATTCGGTCCTTTCACTAAGCCATAACTCCATGTATAACCATCTCCTGAAAGTAACTTGATAACCAGTTAGCACTTGATAAACTGTCACATTCTTATCAACACACAAAGCAAAAACAATAGGGGCAATTTTAGCAAGAGGATCCTTATATAACCAGGCATCTGTCCAAAACCTAATCATTTTGCCATTACCACAAGAAATTCTCCTGCCTTGCAAATATACATTTTTCACTTTAAGAAAATCCGACCACATAGGAGAATCATTAAGCCTATGACCAACCTCATAAATGGATTTGTTTTTCAAATATTTGTGTTTAATAATAACTTGCCATAAACCTTCTTCCTTTTCCAGTTTCCACCACCATTTACATAAAAGACTGACATTCATTCTCCTGAGATCTTTAATACCTAAACCACCTTTCTTTTTACTCTTGCATATAACATCCCATTTGACCAAATGATATCTCTTTTTAGTTCCCCCTCCTTGCCAAAAAAAGGATCTTCTAATCTTATCAAGACACTCAATGATCCCTTTAGGCAGAAGATAAACCGACATATGGTAAGTTGGAGAATTGTTTAAACTAGCACTAATCAGGGTAGATCTTCTAGCAATGAAAAGAGCACCACCTTTCCAAACATCTAACCTCTTTCTCCCTTTTTCAACAAGTGGAACCCAGTCAATCTTCTTCAGCCTACTGGGACTAATAGGCACCCCTAAGTATTTGATAGGGAAAGATCCAATTTGACATGTAAACAATTCAGCATATTGTGCCCCCAAATTGTCCTCATCATTAATCATAAAAATCTCACTTTTATTAAAATTGATTTTTAATCCAGCTAACATTTCAAACAAGTATAGTAATAATTTTAAATGCATGGCTTCTCTCAGATCATTTTGGAGGAAGATAATAGTGTCATCAGCATATTGGAGTAAAGCAATGCCCTTTGGAACAATATGACTAATCAAACCAGTAATGAGACCATTGTCTTGAGCTCTATGAATCATTCTAGTTAAGCAATCAGCCACAAAATTAAACAGAATTGGGGAGAGAGGATCCCCTTGTCTAACCCCTTTGAAACTTTTAATGTATGGACCAACTTTATTATTCAGTTTCACACTAACTGTCCCCCCAGACACCACTTGCTTTATCCAATTACACCATTTTTCAGAAAAAATTCTTCTTGCAAAACAATCAAACAAAAGATTCCAATTCACCTTATCATATGCTTTTTCGAAATCTAACTTCAAAATAACCCCAACTTTCTTTCTAACTTTAGTCTCATGCAGAATCTCATGCATACACATAATACCTGACATAATATTCCTATTTTTCATAAAAGCAGATTGGGTAGGATGAATAAGCTTCTCAGCAATTGGTTCCAATCTGACTGTCAAAGTCTTGGTAATCAATTTATGCAAACAATTTAACAAACAAATAGGACGAAATTGTTGTATTCTAGATGCCTCTTTGATTTTAGGTAAAAGTGTAATGATCCCATAATTCAACCGACTCACATCAGCTTGGTGGCAGTGAAAATCAGTAAAGATTTGCATTATATCCTCCTTTATAATATTCTAACAACTTTGATAAAACTCAATAGGTATCTTATCAGGACCAGCAGCTTTGTTCTTTTTCATCAAATCCAAAGCATTCTTAACCTCCATTTTAGTGAAAGGTCTACTTAAAAACTCACTCTCCTCATTTGATATTTTGGGTATTTCATCCCAAATATCTAAACTCATTTGCGCATCACATATTTCAGAAGGGCCAAACAGCTCAGAGTAAAATTCAGTAGCATATTCTAAAAGATTTTCATCCCCTTCAACTGTGCCACTATCTTTTTCAAAAAATAAAATATTATTCTTCCTCCTCCTCCCATTAGCACATTTATGAAAATAAGAGGTATTGCAATCCCCTTTGAGTAACCAATTTTCATGACATCTCTCATACCAATATTTTTCTTCCAATTCCAAACCTCTAAGATTTTCACATAATAACCACGATTTCCTATCAATTTGCTCAGTAGTCAGATTCTTCAATACTTTCCAAATCCCCTAACTCTTTCAGATATTCTCTCCTTTTTTTCTACATTCTCCCTGAAAATTAAAACCCCAACCTTTGAAATATTGCTTAAAAATTTTTAACTTTTGTTGTACTTTATCAAGGGCACTTATAGCTCTACACTGTTTTCCCCATAATTTCTGAACTTGTTCAAAAAATTCAGGATTATCCAACCAGTTCAAATCAAACTTAAACTGTAAATGAGGGAGACTTTCCCTTTCTCCAGTAGAAATAATAAGAGGATTATGATCAGAGACTTCTCTAGGTAATCTGTTAACAGATGCTTTAGGAAATAAGTCCTCCCAATCTTTAGAAACTAAAATTCTATCAAGTTTTTCCAGAATCGGAGGATACTGATTATTTGACCAAGTAAAAGTCCCTCCACACATAACCAATTCTCTCAATTCATAAAACTGAATGATTGAATTGAAAAGACAAGTGTATTTATGCACCTTATCCATGGTATTTTTTTCCTTCAAAAATCTGATAATATTAAAGTCCCCTCCAACAATATAAGGTTCTGTGCAGGTGGCACAGAAATTAGACAACTCAGCTAAAAAGGCAATTTTATGCTCTTCCTGAGCAGATCCATAGACTACAATCAAATTCCACTTGACCCTTAATAACTTATCCCATAAATTCAGTTGAATCATATGGTCCCCCTGTTTAAAAGATCCAACATCAAATCTTTCTATCCTTACTCCAACCAAAATCCCCCCAGATTTCCCCCTCGAAGCATTCCATAACCAAAGAAAATCTTGTTGACTATCAAACTTTCTTAACAAGGAATCATCACAGTTGGCCACCATAGTTTCTTGTAAACCAATGAAGTGTAACTTATACTTAGAAATAACATCTCTGAGAAAAGTAGAGACTCCCTTTTTTTGAGGCCTCTACAATTCCAAAAAAACCCATGAACTATCATTTTTTTCTTTTATTTTTCCTTCTGTACAGATTCCTAGAGATTTGAAGATCTCTTGAATCTTGTAGGCCACGATCTTCCTGATCCCACTTCTTCCCCCCTAGGGATACTAAACATCTCTTTGAACCCAAAGACCTTTTCTTCAAAAACTTTCTGGCAATCTCATCTATTTCAGAATCTCCATCCCAATTGGTATCACTACAACTAGTTGCATTTTCAGGAATTACTTCCAAAATCTCAATGGGCTTACTAACAGAATCCAAATTCTTTTATTTAGAGAAAAGACAAGTTCTAACTTGTTCAAGATCTTTAATCACATCGAAAGAAGCAAAATTATCATCATTTATTTTTACCCCCATTTCTTTAGCAAGAGTATTTAACACAACATTAGGTAAATCAGCAATTTTTTAGGGTAAAACCTGGTTACCTTCCAGAGATCTCTTTTTTGCAATGACCTCAGTCTTTTGCATAGTAGATAGATGAACATCCTTCTTCAGCCTCTCACTCCTTCTCCTCTCAGGTAACTGACCTTCATTCTGATTCCCTACTTGAGCAGCTTCACATTCAGCTTGTAAAGGTTGAACAACTTTCACTTCATCATCCCCAACTGTAGTCAAGACACTCTCCTGGGAATCAACCAGCTCTGCTCCCACCTCAGTATTCTGAACAACAGTAGATGTTTTGTCCTCATTTATCCTAGAAAGACCATCCAGCTTGCACAATTTGGCATTTAACAACTCAGCATTGGCTAAGTCAACACCATTGTCAGCACCCACAACCATGTTCCAAACTTGTTGATTTTTACCTCCTGCTTTTTGGCTTGCTCCATCAGAATCTACCTCTGGATAAGCATCAATTCGCCTCAGCTTTTCACTCAAGGGTTCACTATCAGCATCAGAATCATCAAAAGTCTCAGGGATATGTACTTTCTCCTCCAGATCAACCTTGTCACAAGCCTCAACTGCCACATTCTCATTTTTTCTCAAAGGAACTGTATTCTTTCCATATTTCTCAACACAGCTTATCTGAGCCTGCTGATCTTTGATAACCTCACCACCCATTTGTTGAGAAGACTGCTTACTAGAGCCAGCTTCCTCCACCCTGGGCATTTTGTGACTAGAAGCCTCATTCTGAGCCCTAGGCATACCAGTAGCAGCTGGTTTAAGTTTTTTTTTTGAAGGAGGTTCCTTTGCTCCAACTTTAATTCCACTAGACAACACTTTACCAACATTCTCTTCCTGGACCTCTCTTTCAAATCCAAAGTCATGAAAGAACATACCCAGAGTACCTTCAGCAGTTTTGGGCACCTTTGTCAGGTCCCTACATGCAATTCTCATCCTAACATAATCAGCTCTGAGCCTTGTCTTCTCATCCATTTCCAAGACCTTCCCAACCAAACCCCCCACCTTAGCCAAAGTTCTAATAGATCTTTGATCTCCAGGAATATCACTTACCCTGAACCAGGCTTGCTGCAAAACTCCTTTAGCTCAAATCCTTGGTGACCACTGATCTACCCTAATAAGAGCATCAACATCATTCATGGCTAAAGCTTTAAACTTCCCCCAATCTTTGAGCATCTTGGCATTAGGGAACCTCATAACAAATCTGTTTTCCCCAATCTGTCTTGCATTCTATTTCCAGGAATTGGACCCAACTAGGTAGATAAACTGCTGCTCTATCTGTTTCCCAGTGGCTTTTCCTTGAATGATATTAATCACCCCAACACATTAGAGCAACTGCAGTGGGAGACCCTAAATTAGGCTCTTAAAATTTTATTTGCAGGCTGAGTTAGAAAAAATAAGGGCTCAAATCTAGACACAACTCCAATGGAAAATGCAAATCAAGCCCCTATTCCCTCCCCGCGCGGCCATCCCCTGCAGCGCAGCGCGTCCTTGGCGGCCGTCCCCTGCGACCATGGAGGAGCCTGCGATGGAAGCAGGGGCAGACAACCATGGCCTCCACCAACGCCACAAAGCCCATTCCTCGGCTCGCCAATGACGCCATGGCCGCCTACCGCGCTCCCCTCGCGACATACGAGGAGGCCACGCCGCAGAAGCTCCTGCTACAGCAGAGCTCGCCGGCCACGGGAGGAGAGGCCGCCGGCGCAAGATAGAGATCCCGCAGTGGAAGCCCGACGGCCTGCTGCCGTCGCCGACGAGCCCGCTGGACCGCGCGTCGCTGTCGCCCCGTGGGTGGCGCCACTGCGACGCCGTTGGAGGTGTCAGGCTCGGGATCCTCGCGGCGTTGGAGGCCAAGGGGCCAGCGGCGGTGCCGCGGGTGTCCATCTCGCGGTGCTGCTCGAGCTGCGGCAGCGACGGCCGGCCCCCAGACCCCCGGCCGTCGCTGCCGGAGCCGGAGCCGGAGCCCGCCTCCGCGGCGCCGAGGGCGGAGGCAGACACAGCGGCGCCGGAGCCACCGCCAGTGGTGCCCAAGGCCGCCGCGGCGCTCCTGTACGACCTTGACTACCGGGATTCGGATCACAAGCCGCCGTTCCTGCTGTCGGTGGCGCCGTCGCCGCAGCGCGGTGGCGGGAGGGCGGCGGCGCGGCGGCGGGAGAGCGGCGGTCGCAGCTGCAGGGTGACGACGGGGGAGGAATAGGAGCCCCCGCTTCGTGGGGAGGCAAAACTAAAGTTTTGGGTCTCCTAAAATGAGAGTCCAAATAGGAGCCCGATTGGAGTAGTTTTGGGGTGACTTAGCACGCCCGTGTCCGGTCCGGGCGTTTGTCTACATAAGCTGGGCGTGATCGAGCGGGCTCGGCTCGGACACAACAAGCCCACCAAAGACAACGGACGACTTGCTCCCAGTCCGGCTCGGCATCCGCTTCCGCTTCCGTGCGGGGTTTCCCACGAGCACGCACGCACGCACGCCGCCAGAGTTCACGAGTCGGGTGGAGGAGACGGACATCAGAAACATGGCCACCACGACGGTGACGACGACGACGACGGTGGCGGTGGCGGCGGGGGGTGCTGCTGCGCCCACGCGGCGCCCGCGGACGTCGTGCCGGCGGCGTCGCGAAAGGAGCGGCGGCGGCCGGCGACGGCGAAGGCGGCCGCGGCGGCGGCGGAGGAGGCGTAGCAGCAGCAGCAGCAGCTCAAGCAGCTGCCGCGGCTGGTGCGGTTCGAGGAGCTGCCGGACTACCTGCGGGACAACGAGTTCATCCACGCCCACTACCGCTGCGAGTGGTCCGTCCGCGACGCGCTGCGCAGCGCCTTCGCCTGGCACAACGAGACGCTCAACGTCTGGAGGTACGCCTTCGCCTCTGCTTTCTCCGTTCTTTCGTCGGGTGTGTTGCGACGACCGCGTTAGGCTGACTCGGCTCGCGCCCCCGCCGCGTGCATTGCCGTGCGCTTTCTTGCTTGCTTGCAGCCATCTCGGAGGCTTCTTCCTGTTCCTCTACCTCGCCGTCGCCGAGCCGACGGCGAAGGTGGCCGCCGGAGCCGGAGCCGGAGCCGGCGCCGCCCCGGGCATCGTGACGTTCGTGCTCGCGTCAGCCAACACCTCGTGGTCGTCGTGGGAGACCAGCAGCAACTCGGTAAGCAAACTGCAAACGGAAAATAGTTGCACGCACACTACACTTTTCTTTTCTTTTAGCTAAAAAAAACGCAGTAGCGTTACATGCAGACACAATCACATTTCGTATACGTTATTGTCATCTCCAAGCCATGGCCATGAAAAAACATTGGGCTACCATTAGCATCGGTCTTCTTCCAATAAGAAAGGAGCTAGAGAACAGATACTCCCCCAGCTGTGCAAATTATTGGCAGCTGGTTCAGCGGCCAGCCACAAACTTAGCAGAAACTTTCAGCGCCCATACCATACCTGGATCCAGTTCATTCACGGCCGTTCCGACACAAACTCTAAATAAATACTAGTAAAAAAACTCTAAATAAATAAACAAAGCACAAATAAAAGAAGCACCCAGTTGAGTTGGACTTGGTAATAAAGGCCAAGATCGCATCACAGACCACCACAACTCTTGCAAACCCGCCCCCACAAAATAGCTGCACAAACACTAGGCGCCAAGCAGGCCAGGCTATACACACCCACACCCCCAGTTGGACACGATATTCTCTGTGGCTGAAGATTTTCTCTCTTTTCTTTTCCTCCTCCTACCTTTGATATTGTTTAAGAAATCAGGTTGACAGACACTGCACTGGGACTGGGACCAGCAGCTAGCTAGCTAGCTGTAGTACGTAGTAGTAGGTCATTGTGTGGTTGGTGCGACTTTGCCCGCCTCTGCTGAGATCGATTTCAAACCAAGAACAGCTCAGTGACGTGTGTCGTCGATGCCTGACGATAATGGTTAAGCCTGAATGTGCTCATGGTCCTAGATTACGTCAATCATTATCTCTGTCCGCAAGAACAATCGGCGATCTGGTAGCTGGGAAAAACTGTTGCGCTGTGCTGTGCGCTTTGGTCTACTCTAGCTGGACCGCTTCTAATCAATCGATCGATCACCCCCGCACCTAACAGCATTCGTCGATATGTACTTGTTCGACGAACATGCTCACGGGTTACATCACAGTTGCATAAAGTTCAAATTACATCGGAGTACGAAATAATATTACAAACCATAGTTTGATAGTAGTAGCGGAAGCAACATAGTCTTTTAAACATAAGTTTGGATTGTTCATAAATACGGTGTCATCAGTTGACCGGGTTCACAAAAGCAACAGATGAGATAAGTGTTGACCATGCCCTTGGTCTAGTCATCACCCATTACCGGGTACAAGCAGTTCTCGCAGTAGCCATAAAAGCACTGGCCATCTGCAACAACAAGGGAAATAAACCCTGAGTACGAGAAGGTACGGCAGCTCGACTACGCCGGGATCGCCGTCATGATCGTCGCCTCCTTCTTCCCGCCGGTCTACTACGCCTTCCTGGGCCGCGCCCGCACCCAGCTCGTCTACCTGTCCGCCATCACGCTGCTGGGGGTGCTCGTGGTGGCGCTGCTCCTGGCGCCCGTGCGGTCGTCGCCGCGCCTGCGCCACCTCCGCGCGGGCCTCTTCGTGGCCATGGCCTTCTCCGGGGTGCTGTCGGCGCTGCACGCGCTCTGGCTCAACTGGGCGCACCGCGACTGCCGCCTCGCGCTGGCGCTGGAGCTCGCCATGGGGATCGTGTACGCCGCCGGCGCCGGGTTCTACGTCACCCGCGTGCCCGAGCGGTGGAGGCCCGGCAAGTTCGACTGCGTCGGCCACAGCCATCAGATCTTCCACGTGCTCGTGCTCGCCGGCGCGCTCACGCACTACGTCGCCACCGCCATCCTCATCGGCCTACAGATCCAGATAAATGAGGCCGGGTCCACCAGCCCTTTTCTTTTCTGAGTTTAATTATTTAAATTCGAAAATGACTTTGATCTATTTACAGTTCTACCATCCAACTCCAAACGCTTATAACTTTTACGTTTTAACTCCGTTTTGACCCGTTCAAGTCGCGTTAGATTCGTCTCGTCGATCTCTACGCAGTAGATCTCTTACGGTCCTGTTTTCTCACTATTGATGTACTGTTATTTATTATGTTTGTTTGGGCCATGTGATGATGTTTGATCCAGCGAGTGCGAGCTACGTGGCACCCCAGGGTACAGTTTGTGCTTTCACCGATTCAACCCAGCCCGAAGGCAAGTGTTCTTGAACATCTTGCACCTATACTTTATTTTATTTTGAGTTAGAGTAGTTAGATCCAGTAGTTGCATGCAGTCTTAAATTGAATCCCATGATATGGTTTACTAGCACTTGATTATATTATCCTTGTCACCTGGTTTGGGTTGTGTTGGGTAGAAGTCATGCTTAGCCCTGCTGTCTTGGGATGGGTTGGTGGTTAACTATAATTAATTCTAATTAATGATCTATGGAACACTGTGGACTGGTAGTATGGTGAGTAGGTATATCCGGCAGGATGGACCGTGTGGTGGTTTTTGTGCCGTGGGACTCGACAGCTGGATTAGGTTTTTGGTTCTGGGCTTGTGCTAGATTATCCTGCCTGGATCCCTAGGACCCGGTTCTCGAAGCCTGTAACCCGGCTTAACAGCGCAACCATGAGGTTTGGAATGGGACAAACCTGGCTAATTAATTAGTTACCTCCAAGTTGAGGGTCCACACGGGGTTTGTTTTAGTGGCTCACGAGGGGGCCCTGGGGTCGTAGACCTTTGTATGGGGTGAAACCTTAGAGGTACGTGTGGAACGGGCTTGGAGGGGGCTTTGTAAAGGCCTTGTAGTGCGACCCCGTTGTGCACCTTGGCAGTGTTTGGCATGATGGGGAACGCATGACTCATGGGTAAAGATGTGCGAACTCTGCAGAGTATTAAAACTGATATATCAGCCGTGCTCACGGTCACGAGCGGGCTTGGACTTCTTCGAGATTAGCTGGTGGTTTTGTTCTGGTTCGTTAGAGAAGCCTTATGTGGTCATTAGTCCCATATGACATGGGTACAGAGGCTTCTTCTACGCGGGTTACTGCTCGGTACGGGAGTGATTCCCAGGCTCGGGCGCAGACCTGGTGTTATTACGGAAGGTAGCTCTCTATGTCGTGACGTATGGAACTAATACACATAGGACTCCTTGTAACGGACTGGTTCGGGTCATCTGATGGACTTCAGGTGTGGTTTGCCTGATGGACTTCAGGTGTGGGTTCGCTTGGTGTGACTCCAAGTGTGGTTGCTTGGTGGACTCCAAGTGTTGGTTGCTCGGTGTGACTCCGAGTGTGGTTTGCTCGGTGCGACTCCGAGCGTGGTTACTGTTACAGATGGAGACGGTGGTTATAACCTAGTAAATAGGTGCATAGAAAATAGGATTTAATAGGATGTGTTGCTTTAGGCGCTTGAGTCAAACAGAGTCAGCCTACCTTTGTTTTTAGCCTCATAAGCATATATTTCCTACACTTGCGGAGTACATTTCGATGTACTCACCCTTTCTCTTTGAACCCCCTGCTACCCCACCCAGACGTTGGAGTCTACGCCGACGAGGAGTAGGAGTACCCAGAAGACGGTGGATTCGACCGCGACGACTTGTACTAGGATGGCGCAGCCCCCGGTCGACCTTCCTGTGGAGATGGCGTCCAGTTTCCGCGAGTCTACATTAGAGCTAGACTGAGAGTCTGTACTTTTCTTTTGGACCCGAGGGTCATTTTTGTAATAATGTTCGATATATTAATAAAGCATTGTTTTGATATTTACTATGATGTGGATATATGTATGAAAATTGATCCTGGCATACATATATTGTGCTCCAATTTTATTCTTAAAATTGGGGTGTCACATTAGGTGGCCCCATAAACATGACTTTCACTTTGCCACTAGAATCTTGTCTAAGCATGTAGTGAGCATTGAAAGCAAAGGGCCTAGCATGCTTGGGCAAGGGTGTGGGATTTGGCTCCTCACAATCATGAGCAAAGTGTCCTTCCTTTCCACACTCATAGCATCTCCTAATCACTAGCATGCATAGCATTGTCATATTTTTCAACAAGAGCATCATTATCACGAGCAAGCCTATCATTCTTAGCTCTAGTCTTTCTTATAATTTTAGTGTAGTCATTTAGCAATTCAACAATTTCATCATAAGAAGGAGCTTTGAACCCTCCATCACTATCATCATCACTAGAGTCATTGTAACACCTCTGGTGTTTAATAAGTAATTAACCTGACATGTCATCATCATTAGTCTTTAAACATTCTTGCCATGCATTTAAGTTTGCTTAATTTTTGTGTAGATCTTGTTCAGTTAAGTGTTTTGATGTTGTGTTATGAGGACCCAAATTCAAAAATCAAAATAAAATTTAAATTCCTTTTGAAAAACCCCAAATTTCCAAACTCTAGTTTTACCCCTTTTTCTAATTCAAAAGTTGTTCAAAATTTGAAGTTGGTCCTTTTAGCAAAGTTGTAGATCTCAAATACTAAACAACTTTGGTGTTTTGAGTTTTCTTTGTGCAGTTCAAAGTTTAGGAGTAATTTTCAAGATTTCAAAAGAAGAATAGGTTTTCACTGTGCACAGCTGGAGGACCCCTACCTCATCCTCACCCGGCCCCTACCTCTCTTTGCCCGGACCCCCACCGTCCTTTTGCCCGGACCCCCACCGTCCTTTTGCCCGGACCCCCACCGTCCTTTTGCCCGGACCCCCACCGTCCTCTTCGCCCGGACCCCCACCGTCCTTCGCCCGGACCCCGGCATCACCCCGCGCCTATAAAAGCCACCAAGCTCCCCATTGTCACCACCAACACTTCCTCGCCAACCCAAGCCATCAGGCAGCCCCAGCGCCCGCCAAGGCCGCCACTGCCTTCGCCTTGAGCTTCTCCACCTTCCCAAGCCACCAATTTCACCCCTCCGTCCTTTCCTTCGCCGGCGCAGCGACTCCCCTCCAACTCCGGCGAATCGCTCGAGCCTCACCCTCGAGCCAACCTTCGAGCCAACCCTCGAACCGCACACCCTCGAGCGTCCCCTCGAGCCACATCCCTCGAGCCGCATCTCTCGAACATGCCAAGGCCAGCCTCGAGCCTCACCCTCGAGCGTCCCCTCGAGCCTCACCCTCGAGCACGCCTGCGAACCGCGCCCCCTCGAAGCAGCCGAGCCCCACCCTCAGCCTCGGGCGAATCGCAGCCACCCTCGGACGGAGCCTCGAGCACGCCGAGGCTACCCTCGAGAGGTTAGCCGAGCCTCCGCCGAGGCCTCGCCACCATCGAGCTCCCGCCTCCGACCCTTGCACCGCCTTGCCGAGCCTCGTTTCCAACTCCTGGTGAGCCCGCGAAGCTATCCCCACCCTCTGCCTTCCCAGCCGAGACCTCGAGCGACCGGTCCGCTGTCCGCCTTACAGGCAAGCGCGCCGAGCCTCGAGAGAAGCACAGTTTTCCTTTTCTTTTAAAAATATGAATAGTGTTTTGTTTTCTTCTTTTTGTGAGGTTTAATCTGTTATTCTAAAAATCTTGAGATAAATGTTGTGTGTTCCTTGCTTTGTGTAGTATTTTAGAAAAATAAGAAACTCTACTTTTCTGCAAAGTTTAAAATATAAAAAATCCTCCATTTAATTAATAAATGGATAGTTTTAGGTTTTTAGTAAAACATGTATAGCTCCAAAGGTCATGAAATTTGTTTTGTCATCTATTTACACCATGATGAACCTATGAGATTAATTTGGTAAATTTTGGGACAACTGTATAAAATGATCTTTTAAAATAAATTAGGAAAAACAGAAAAGTAATCATGGTGTGACCTTTTGGATTGTTTGCTGTTCATAGACCCCACCCCTCTGGTCTATGATGATTGTGATGCCTTGCAATGTTTTGTAAATAATGCTTAATAAGTTTGTTTAATCTTGCTTAAAAAGATAAAGATAATTAATCTTTATGTCTATCCTAGAAGTTACTCACATGTTAGAAAGTTATACTCTAGAATGAGTAGTCTTGTCCTGCACCTTAGCATGCATTCCATGGCATCATGTTAAAGCATACATCATTTATCCACGTGTAGTATCCAAGAGTGTTGAAGTCGTGTTGATCAAGCTCTGGTGTTCACCATTGTCGAACGAGCCTCGGAGGAGGGTTCTTGTTGGACAGGCTTCGTCGAAAAAGACTTAACTTCAAGCAGCAAACGAACTAACTTGTGTCAATCTTTCTTGGATCTTATCTTCCCTGCAACGAAGGCAAGCCCCGGTGCATTTAACCCTTCCTTGGATTTATAAAATGTTTTCCTTAAATGCTTTTGAGTTAAACTACTGCATTAGGTTATAGGAGTTGTGTGATGACCTATTACCTGCATTATTTACCTCCACCAGAAGATCCACCAGCCCTGCTTTAAAACTATTTGCAAAATGCTTAGTGATGCTATACTATAGATTTGCAATAAAATGCCATTTTCAAAAGTGTGATCACTGAAAGAATCTTTATGGGAATTTGGCTTTACTTCCCGTTCGATGACTGCTTGCCTAGCTAGCATGTGGTCATTGTCGAGAAGAGGTTGTCCGCGCGTACGGTGCCGTCATGTTGTAGTCCGGGACTCAACAGTTGACACCGACCGGGACAGGGTTGAAAAACCGACAGGACCTGTACTCTTGGGTTAGAGTCCCGAGGTGCTTGTCGCTGGCGGAAAAATGTAGGGACTATCCGTATGGGGGTCTGCTGGCCAAGACTTGCAACTATTCACATACTACGGAAAGCTCTGGCTCCGAGGAATCCTTTATTGGACCGACAACCGCGCACTGGGAGTGGAGAGATGGCGGAAGTAGCATGTACCCACGTGGTCGTCGTACCTGGATAGGAGTGGTGTACTGTACTTCCGGGTGGCGTAGGACCGGGCCCAATCTTGGAGGAATCGTGGTAGACGAGTTGGCATATGCAAGCTTGGGTGCTACATATGCAGTGTGGATAGGGATCCTCAGCTGAGTATTATTTATCCGGATTAACGTTGCTCCTCGGTTATGGAGACTTGGTCACTGACTGTCAACGGAGAGTGGTTCTCAACTAGGTATGTTTTGAAATGTAAAATGAATCATGGACAATGAAGAATTGAGAAATGCTTGAATCTTTCCAAAATAAAACAAGGTTTACAAAATGCTTTTTCTGCAAAATACTTAAGCCTTACCTTGACTACCCTAAGCCTTTCATTCCTGAGTCTTCTCCCTTTTTCTTTAGTCGGGTAAGTCTTGTTGAGTACCCCAGTACTCAGGGTTTGTTAATCCCCTGTTGCAGGTTTCTATTAGGTGGTGTTGATCATGATCATGTCAGTGGGCTTGACGTGATCTGGTTGTTCCTCTTCTCCAACTTAGGTACTCCGCCTAAGTGTGGTTCTGTCATACTACTCTACTTCCGCAATACCAGTTATTTTTATGTAAAAAGTAACATCTTCATAATTTGTAAAGTTTATCTATCTTGCTTCCGCACTCCGATGGTATTTTGTATCAACTGTTGTAATGTTGTAATTATTCCAACCTTCATGATGATGGTCCTGTGGCTCGTGAGTAATTCGGGGTCCTCTCGGGGACACCCGACGGATCTTTCCAGTAACGTGTTTCATTTGCACAGTCATTGGTCTCCCTATGACGATGACGTGTGCAAGTGGGCCACATTATTGGGCGGTTTCGTCACAGTCATCATCGCTTTGTACCTTCCGGTCACTGTTTGCCATGAGGCATAGGTGTGAAGAGGATGATGGCGGTGGTGGTGGTGGTGGTGTAGAGGTCCCAATGACTAGGGCGGCCACCTTCTCCTTCTCATCATCACTATCTTCATTGGATGAGACACCGGAGGAGTCAATGTCGGTGAGCCAATCACCAACAAGGTAAGCCTTGCCACCTTTCTTGTGGTATTGCTTCTTCTTCTTGCCATCCTTCTTGTAGGGCTTCTCATTCTTCTTATCATCTTCGCTTGATGAGTCATCTTTCTTGCCCTTGTTCTTGTTCTTGTAGCTCTCTTTCTTGGGCTTGGGGCATTGATGAGCAAGATGGTCAGGATCACCGCAATTGTAGCAATCCATTTCGGAGATTGGCCTTCTCTTGCTACTTGTGAAGAACTTCTTCTTCCTTGAGTCAAAGTTGACTCCATTCTTGTGAAGCTTCTTCAACATCTTGGTGGTCTTCTTCACCATGAGAGCAATGTTGGAATCATCTTCATCATCACTTGTGCTCTCATGATGCACCTCAATAGCCTTGGACTTGCCCTTCTTGTCATGGCATGCTTTGAAGGCCAAGTCCTTCTTCTTGTCGGTGGAAGAGCCACCACTTGGTGTGATGTGCATGTACATTTCATGAGCATTGATCTTCCCCAAGACTTGTGTTGGTGAAGATGTGGAAAGATCACCTTGATGTAGCACCGTCACAATGTGTCCATACCTGTCAATAGGGAGGACACATAGAATCTTCCTCACAACATCGGATGGTTGCATTTGTGTGAGGCCAAGACCATTGAGCTCCTCTACAAGAATATTCAAGCGTGAGTACATTTCATTTGCATTTTCATGAGCAAGCATTTCAAAAGAGTTCATCTTTTGCATAACCAAATGATAACGCTCCTCACGCTCACTCTTGGTTCCCTCATGGAGCGCACAAATGTTTTCCCATAAATCATGGGCATTTTTGTGGTTCCGAACGCGATTGAACACATCCTTGCAAATGCCTCTAAAAAGGATGTTTTTGGCTTTTGCATTCCATTTCTCATTTTCCTCCTCATTAGGAGTAAGGCTTGTGCCTTCCTTGGGCTTGGCAAAGCCGGTGATAGCGGCATCGCGGCATTTAACATCAACCGCTTCTAGGTACGACACCATACAGATTTTCCAATATGGAAAGTTGTCTCCCTCGAACATAGGCGGTGGTCCATCACCCCCGGACATCTTAACTCTAGGCGGTTAAGCCTAAATCGAGAGCACGAGGCTCTAATACCAATTGAAAGGATCAAGATGCCCAAGAGGGGGGTGGATTGGGCTTTTCTAAAACTTCTTGCAAGAATTAAAACCTATCAAGCCCAATTAAACCCCCTAGTGCCTAGAAGTGATACTCAAGAATCAACCGCACAAAAGACCAAGTCTATGTCATTTCTACTCTAGAAAAGCAATTCAATAGTGAATGAGCAACAAGAATAATGCAGAATTGAATTGCTTGAATGTAAATGCGTAAGTAAAGGAGTAGAAATGACAAGACGATCTTTTTGCCGAGGTATCGAGGTGCCGGCACACCCCCTAGTCCTCGTTGGAGCACCCGCACAAGGGTATCGCTCCCCCTTGATCCGCACAAGGATCAAGTGCTCACTACGAGCTGATTCTTCGCCACTCCGGCCCGGTGAATCGCTCGCTACCGGTCACAACATGGCTTGGGTCATCCACAAAGCCTCCGGATGATCACCAAGCTCTCCGATCGCCACCAAGCCGTCTAGGTGATGCCGATCACCAAGAGTAACAAGCTAGAACTCTCACTTGACCAAGACAAGGCCAAAGAGATGGATGGATGCACACTTGCTACTCAATTCTCACTAGGAGGTGTCTAATTCTCACAATTAGCAAATCACTCAACCTCACTAGGGCTCTTGCTCTTTCTCACACTCACAAGGTGTCTCTCAGCAGATGGAAATGGCAAGAACACTCAAATGGATGGAGGGAAGGAAGTATATATATCCCTCAAACCGGCCATCCAAAAACAGGACAAGACAGGGTTCTGCGGGGGCATCGGACGCTCCGATGCCTAGCATCGGACGCTCCGATGACCTCAACCAACGGTCGACTGTACCCTCTTGTCAGACGTGTTAAAGGAGCATCGGACGCTGGGGAGCGTCCGATGCCCTTGCATCGGACGCGTCCGATGCCCAAAGGACCTCTCTGGAACCTCTCTGGATGGCCATCGGACGCTGGCCCTCAGCGTCCGATGCCTTCCACAGTTCACTCCCAAGTGAACAGTGACACCGGAGCATCCGATGTGGCACCATCGGAGCCTCCGATGCCACGCACCAGACCAAACTCTAAGTCGGTGTGGGCATCAGAGCCTCCGATGCCCACTCAACCAGCGTCCGATGCCAGCAACAAGGGCAAGATCAACTCGGATCGCGACGCGGTCTTAACGACTTTTGTTCCTCTCGACATAAGGCATCTCTCTGAGCTACCTAGGGCTATGAAATAACAAGTGTGCACCACACCTACCTCAATAGACTCATCTAGGTCAAGCTACTGATTCACACCCCTCTTTATAGTACGGCCAAAGGAAAAACAAAGACCTAAGACTACCTAAGTGTCCTCCAACACCATGCGACACTTAGCCTAGCCTACCACCGTCTTCGTCGTCCGTCCTTTGAAAACCGAAACGATTTCCATCGCCAGGGGACATGAACTCCATATGCCCGTATCGTCGCCATTACCGTGACCTAACTTATCCCTGTTTCTGCAAAACACACGTTAGTCAGAGTAATCTTGTGTTTCATCCAATCACCGAAACCCACTAGGGGCCAAGATGCGTTCAAATGGCTTCTCTCATTTTCGAAAATCAACTTTATATTGTAGATTGTTGTGTAAGCTGATATAAGTCACATGCTAGATTGTCTTGGACTATACCATCTTCATTCTTTTTATAAAATGCACACACATATTAAGATTTAAATTTCAAATTTGTTGACCAATAATTTGACTAATAATTTAAAAATATTATAAAACAAAACTTGGCATGGTAAGGTTTGTAATTAAATCTGCTATTTAATTATCATTAGTTATAAGTATAAATAATATAAAATAAATATATAGTCAAAGATCATATCATGTCAAGTTATGTCTTAAAGAACGGAGGGCGTAACTAGTTAGTCATTCAATTATCAAGGTAATAGTGCTAATTAATGCTTTAATTGCTTATTTTTTTGCATCTATATTATTTAGGACTAGTCTTTTGTTCTCTTTCTAATCCCTTTTGTTTCTATTTGATGATATTTTTCTAGCTTAAGAATTAGATCGATTGAGTGGAAGACCTATTGCTAACTAAATTTTGCTCCGTTTTTCTTTGTAACATTCATTTTTTTAGCTTCTATGATATCATAAAATAAATTTCTATTTGGATAGTATCTATGTTATTGTTGTGTATGCATTTTAAAATATACGATTGTTATCGGTTTAAATAACTCTCTGTGTTTGAATCCTGGCTCCACCCCTACCTAGAGGTCTTCATATATGAAACTCTCTTTATCCAAAAAACAAAGACATGATTCTCATTTTTCGAGGAGTCGAAGGATTTAAAATTTGACTAAAATTATATAAAAGTATTAATATTTATGATATAAAATAGGTATCATTAAATTAATTATAAAATATATTTTCATAGTAAATCTAGTTGGAGGAATACTATTTACTGTCAAAGTTAAGTTAGTTTGACTTGCATAAATTTCATAGTTTTGCATTTACTATAGAGGGAGTACTCGTAGTATATTAGGATTGATTGTAATGTCTCATCTCCGAGATATTTTTTTACCAAGTCAATGTACTTTATATACTCCTCTGTCTCTAATAAATAAATACGAAGACAAATTAGTATAACAAAAAAACATACTACCTTTTATTAACTAGAGTAGTTGCACACTGATCAGTGATTATTCTAGTAGCCCACTAATTATAGCATTTACTGTACTCATCCACCTGCAGAAACTCAACGTACGCGGGGTTGAGAGATAGGAGGGGATGCAGTAAATGCAAGGAGATTTTGAGAAAAATAAATGGGCTAGTGGACCGTTTAGCCTTCTAGAGAATGATTTATTTATAGATAAATTCTTGAGTTAGAAATTATTTATTTAGGGAAGGAGGGAGATCAAAGCAATTGACCATAGTCCCCTAAAATTGTTACATCAACAATCTGCTCCTCCACAGCGTGCACGGTACTGTCCACAATTATAAGCTGGAATGAAACAAACAGGGTGAGTCCATTCTAGTTCAAACGGGTAAGAATCATGTACTTTTTTTTCGCGATCGGGCCATTCACCCGTTTTTCATTAAGAGAAAAGAGTTCATAGTTACAACAAACAAACACGCGAAGACGAGGGGCCCCGCGAAGCTGGAGGTAATAGAGACACAAACGAGCGACCAACAAGCTTTTACGATTACATTGCGGCGAAGCTAAGCGACCAGAAAGGAATCACCGGCAGCAGCTGCCTAAAGCCGGCCTCAGCCCAGTCCTCCGCCTCCATCAAGACGCGGCGCAAGAGCAAGCGGACATCAGCCACTTCCTCCTGAAAAATGCGGGCGTTCCTCTCCTTCCATATCATCCAAGCAGCAAGCAGCACAAGAGAATCAAAAGTGGTTCGCGTTGCTGAAGGCACCAGAGAGCGTACCCGCATCCACCAGTGAGCTAGATCTTCACCCTCGACCGGAGCCAAGCCATCTAAACCGACCGGCTGCAGAATCCGAAACCACAGTTCCCGTACATAGACACAACCCAGGAAAAGATGATCTGCAGTCTCGGATTCCTGGGCACACAAAGCACACGCATCGTCATCTTGCAGACCATGTCTTTTTCTCCGCTCGTTTGTCCAGAGGCAGTGATGAAGCGCAAACCAAAAGAAAAACTTGACCCGCGCCGGCGCCTTAGTCTTCCAGAGCTCTTTGGCCCCCAAGAGCTGGACCGAGCCATGAAAGAATGAGCGATACGCCGAAGAAGCCGAGTAACAGTCGTCTGTTGTCCACTTCCAAACAAAGCGGTCCGCTTGAGCCTGGTCGAGATGGACGTCGCGCAAGATTTGCCAGACGCAGAGATATTGGCAAATCACCTGAACTGTCAAAGCACCGGTAATGTCAAGAACCCAACGATTGTTAAGCTTCCCATTATTAAGTGAATAGGCAATTTCCAGATTAAAACCAGAATATGAATCATGATAAATTGATGATCTAGATATCTCAGATTGTATTGTTTACTAGCATAATAAAACAGGCATAACAAGATCTCAAATATGATAACAGATGTAAGCATAGCTCGTACACCAGATAGATTAAAAAGCAAGAACAAAGATATAAGATCTAATATAAGCATAGACATTAGATCACGAGCAGCGTACCTTTCGTTTGCTGGAGAAGATGGTGGTGGAGTCGGTGCTGGCTGATCGTCGATGAGCGCTGGAGGAATAGCTCGAAGCAGTTGACGACGAATACGCCTGGACGTAGCACCGCCTGACTTGGGCGGTAGACGACCCGTTGTTGTAGACGAGAGCAGTCGCGCGACGAGCGCTTCCCAAAAACCTTATTCGCCTTCTCCCGGTGCAGGATCGCAAAGACGAGGGTTTCGGAGACCTGCTCGCCTGGTCGCTGGTGCACGCAAGCGAACGGACTGGAGACGACTAGACGGCAGCGAAAAAACGATATGAGGCAAACCCTAACTCGAGAGGTGTTGAGATACGTTTTGGCGTGGCCGATAGGTTGCTTATATAGCCCTGTTGAACCGACCTCGTGTCGCGATCACGATCTAAATCGGTTTAGGACTCTTGAGTCATAACTGTTTAGGACTCTGCAACTTGAAGGCCAAGAAACCAAAAACTAAAACTGCAAAAGGAGACTGCGCTCCCGCAAGGCGAGAAGCCGGATTTCGGTGGACCATTCACGCAGGTGCCGCGCACCTGCGCAAGTCGCCACGCCATGCCACGCCCGGCGAGGCGAGGCGAGCGAGCGTGCGCGTGTGGACTTCTCTTTCTCCTTCTCACACTAGACTTGAGGAAGTGGAGAGGACTTCCATATTTAAGCAAGTCCTCCTCCCCTTCCACTAGCAAGGTGGGACTAAAGAGTTCCACTACCCCTCTTTGCACACACATGAATGGGCTTTGAGATTTATTTAGGAATTTCAGAATTTACTATTGGGCCAAGCCCATACAAATTCTAACACCCATCCCTCAGTGTCCTCTTTTTCCCTAAACGAGAGATAGACCTGAAGAGGTCTGGAGCAAAGGTGCAAAGCGGCCCAACAGGGGACCATTGATCTGTCCAGAGCAAGCAAGAACTCCCGTCCCCAATCGAAACCTTCATACTGACCGATGCCATAGCAGCCACCAATTTATCCGATTTAGAAGGTAATCCCGCCCAACAGATAGATGGCGAAGTCCTGAGCAGCCATTCCCAACGTAGCCTGAGGGCGAGACCAAAGAAACGTAGATCCAGAACACCAAGCCCCCCCAGCTCCTTCGGTCGACACACCACAGGCCAAGAATCATGTACTCAATCCATTCCAAATTATAAAACGTTTGACTTTTTTGACACCAAGTTTGACCACTTGTCTTATTTAAATTTTTGTGCAAAATATCACTTCTTTTGTCGTAACTTTGTTTATTGATAAAAATTCTTCAAAAATAACTTAAATTTGATTTTATTTGCATAAATTTTTTGAATAAGACGAGTAGTCAAACTTGAGTATCATCTTTTATAGTTTGGGACGGAGGGAGTACCAAGAACGGCCAACCGAAAAACTTTTGGCCCTTTCAAGTTTCAAGTGCAAGTACAAGCAGAGAGCAAGCTCTGCACCGTTCTGCAGAGAAATCCATGGATCTGCTCAGAGTGGCAAGGCCGCGCGTGTGGAGTTGTTGTCCAATTGAATGAATGGATGGAGCAGACGCCATCTCTCTGTCAACGAAGCAAATCCAGTGTCCAGCACCTCTCAACTGATCTCCAATGCCAGCCAGGTCTTCAATGGGGATGCAAATAGTATCCAGAAGACATTAACATCAGCATGAGTTGTTGATTCCCCAGTGGGGCTACATCACGAAGCATTTCTGAATGATTGATCAAATTCAGCATGGAAAACAACTGATCAGGCCATCAGGGTCATCCAGATGGCAAATTTTAAGATGGCATCCCAAGGATTTCGTGTAAAGTTTGAAAGCAGCTTAAATCAAACACTGCATTTTAGGTTTAGAGACTTGACGTTACTCATCACCATGGCTGCACATATGACATGACGCCTTACCTTCAGCCGTACAAGACAGTAATGCTGTTCTCGGTGAGATGAGACTGTCAATACTCAGCAACGAAAAGTATCAAACAAGGCCAATAAATAAGTTCAGACCTTAACCGCCTCATGTCACATAAGGTCTCTGGCAACTCATGGTTTGCTTGATCCACCACTGTATAAAATAATGAAACATGATTCTCTTGTACTACAAAATAAGAACAGTTTCTGGTGGCAGTACAATCATTATCATGTTCCAATAATTGACACCTTTTTCTTGCCTATTGGGCTATTACCTGTTCAACAGATGCTAGCCCCATTGTCCACAGACTGGACTGCAGCTGAGAGGCCCAGATTGACCACAGCCAACGGAGCAAAACTTTGGAATAAAGCAACTTATTGTTGATGCAGAACTAGTGAAGTACATGCAAGTTTATTCTGATTTGGATCATAAAATGGAAGTAATGATGAAAAAACACAGTAGTTAACAACATAAAAACATTTCAGTTTTATCAGAGTACGATAAGAAGCAAAATATTGCAGCAAGCCAAAGTGCTCGGGTACCCATGTGGAACCCAAAGCACATCATTCTCAAATTCTTTAAGTTATAGTGTTGGAGAAACTTTTATCTGTACAGAAGGACCTAAATTCTAAGGAAAAGAGTGTATGTTTCTTTCACTTCTTTGTACAAGCAAAGACATAGGAGACAACTCTTTTCAAACCAGAATTCTCTCTCGATCCAACCAACAACCGGCAGGTTGGAACTGTCATCCTCTGGCACACAGCTAGGGTGATAAGTTACTGATAAACATCGTCCAAGTTCATCAGCATGTAACTGTGATCTTCGACCGATCAGGACATCTCAACAAGGAGAATGTTTTAGGTTTGGGGAAGGTGGCTCTGCAACCCTCAGTGTCCCTCCGAGCTCCACAGGTACTAAAGGAACAAGAGAGTGGAGAACATCAGTAATCAGCGGTCTGTAACTTGGTTCTGGTTGCACACATAGAACCGCCACTGCTGCCACCTGCAGAGGTGCAGAATAGCAATCAAAATAGTCGGAAGGATAAATACATCTGAAATAAAGACCATTAACAGGCTATCAAAACGGTACTTGGTACAAATGCTTCAGATCCATCGTGTCCCTGATCACTGGGTCAACTATGTTGGGAAGTTTTGTTCTGTCGGTCAGCTGTGGCATGGCCTGTTTGTGATTTTTCAGCATGTCAAATATGAAATATCATCACACAAAGAAATTGCATTGACTGCTTAAATGTTAGCACTGATGGTGAAGTCCATGTTTTCTAGTATTATGATAAAATAAAATCAAGATGCAATAAACATTGCATGAAAATGAGAGTTCATGATTGTTCATTACCACTAAAGTTCCAAATTGTGGGATTTGACTTAATAAGAGATATGCTATGTTTAGTGTTTTTTTTTTTTGCACCGTACCCATGTCACAATTGATTGGCACTGAGTTTGACTCATCTTCTCGACAGGCTTCCTTCCCATTAGTAACTCAAGAAGCACCACTCCAAATGCGTATACATCGCTCTTTTCAGTCAGCTTCCCTGAAATCGACACAATAGCTAAAAGTTACCAGATAGAATTTCACCATCGATAATTAAGTTGCTTATGCATGTGAGTCGAAGTTGACAATTAAGCTGACACAATACCATCTAATAGGTACTCAGGAGCCACATAACCCAAGGTCCCAGAAAGCTTCATACTTCCCTTGTCAATATTCCCACTGGTCACTGCAAGACCAAAATCTGAAATCTGCACATGTGAGCAAAAAGATATGAACTTCAAAAATTCAGCTGATTTCCAACACCGTGAAATGAAGACAATATGAATAGTAAGTTGTCCTTAAAGAAAAGGGAAGTGTACCTTAGCATTGAAATCAGAATCTAAAAGTATGTTAGATGACTTCAGATCCCTATGGATTACTGGTGGACTGCAGTGCTCATGGAGATACTCTAATCCCCTGCCCAGTTCATGTTACCAATGCATGTTAGAAACAACTAGCCAGCCAATCATCAGCACTTCAATTTAAAACTCATCGCCCATTCACTCATTTGAAGGAAAGTGCAGGGATAAGACCATAAGAACCTGGCCATGTCGAGTGCGATCTTCATCCGGATATGCCAGCTCAGGGCTGATCCATGTGAAGCCCCTGAAGACAGCCACACATGAAAAGCTCCCAGTATGAAGATCTCAAGAAAGAGCTGCATCCATAAACAACAAAAGAAATCATAGGAGACTGTACTGTACCATGCAGCTGTGTGTCCAGGGATCCCTTCTCCATGAGCTCATAAACAATGTAGTGATTCCCCTCGTGAACACAGAAGCCCAGCAGGGACACAATGTTGGGGTGCCGAATCCTGCCAAGCAAATCCAGCTCATTCTGCCAGCAACCACAGCCGAAATAGTCAGGACAAGAACAAATAACCCCTCGCCAGTTACCACTGGCAGGCAGCAATGGCTAATGGACAAGAATTTAACACCTCGAATTCCTTCTCGCACTCAGGGCCACCTCCTTCCAGCCTCTTGACCGCCGCGGTAACACCGCCATCGAAAACTGCCTTGTAGACGCAACCGAAGCCGCCGACGCCGAGCACATTGCTCTCGCTGAACTTCCCTGTCGCCGCCTCCAGCGACGGGTACTCGATCATCGCCACAAGCCCCTTCCTGCTCGTCTTGAGTGAGTTGAACTTGCTGAGGATCGGCACCAACATGATTCCCCTCGCGGTGTCTGCGCAACGTAGGTGAGCGGGCCATAAGCAATTCAGGAATTCAAGAGCCGACCGAGGCAGTCCAGACTCCAGAGAAGTGAGCCAAGCAAGACCTGCGCTCCGGGCGCCCTTTCCCCGGGGCAGCCGCCGAGACCGCCGCCACAGGATCCACGCGTAGAGCGTGGAGAGGATAATCGCGACGATGGCGATGGAGGCGAGGACGGAGGCGATGACTAGCTCACGGTGGAAATGATGGCGCCGCTCCACGATGATCACTGCTGAAGCGGAAACAGGCAGCTCAGGAAGATCAGCTAGCGCCACAGTTACTGCACTGCTTTTGGGAGTGGAAAAGAGCAGGTTTTTGAAACGGCGCTGAGAGCTCAGAGACAAATTCCTCTGTAAACACCACAAGATTTTTCAACTGAAACCGTCAAGCAGAAGAACAGGCTTGATGACAATTTAAGGCAGCTAATTTCCCGCAACGGCTCTCTCTCTCTCTCTCTCTCTCTCTCTCTCTAATTTGAACGACATGCAAGATCCAAACTGGAACCCTTTTCCTTTGAAAAGAACATTTCTCCAGACTCCAGGAAATATCCTTGTTCAAAAAATTGTGAAAGAAAACTCTTTCTGGATAAAACCTATGCTCTTTTTGGCCATTTCAGAAGAAAACAACAGCTTCCACTGCAGCCACTCTGCAAGTTTTCATCAAAGAGGGGAAAAAAAGAGTTTCCCCCACCCAAAAAAAAAAAAAAAATCGAAACAAGAAACAGCGAAACCGCAAAAAAAAAAATCATAAATAACCAGAAACGCTTGCTCCCTGACACCGGTAACCTACCGACGGGAGGCGGCGCCGGCACCGCGGGAGCAACGGCGGAGGCGGTCCCATTGGCGCCGCCGGCAGCGGCGTCGGCGGCGCGAACGTGCCTGGCGACAGGCGCGGCCCGCCCATTGGCCGGCGACGAGCACGAGGCCAGCAGGAGCATCAGCAGCAGCAGGGCCGAGACGGGAGAGCACAGGGACGGCAATGGAGGTGGCGGCGGCGGCCTCATGCTGCTCCGTACACCGCCGCCTCCCCTCTCGCTCCTCGCCCTCCTCCTCCTCGGTTAAAGAGCCAAACAAGCTGCCGGAGATCCTGCCCCTGGAACACGAGACTTTGTGGCTTTCCTGCAATTGGGCACGCAACAAGGCCACGAGGGAGCTCTCTCTCTCTCTCTCTTCTCTTCTCTTTTTTTCGCTCTTTGATGCGATTTTGCGAGCACTCTGGTATGGCGACGCTGTGTCTGTGTGTGCGGACTGCGGAACAGCTGAGCGAGCTGCTCGGTGTTTTTATTCGGGGGCGCACGGGGAGATGGGGAGAGACATTGGCAGCGCGGGGCCCGCTTGGCAGTGAGAGCGGCCATGTGGGGGTGGTGACTGGTGACGGAAAAGGACGGATCGGGAGTGAGACGAGGCCGACTGCGAGGGTCGTACGGTGGTGTTTTGTAACTTTTCGGAGGCCTCGTTTGTTGGGTAGCGGTACATGTACGTCTATCTTGGCTTCTTGTTCCGCCATTGCCTTGCCCGTTGGCATTTCTGCAGGTCTCACCGTTTCTTTTGGACCTGTCAGCTGCGTCCTGCGTGAAGAGGAGGCATAGGCGTAGGTCTAGGATCGCGGCAGCCGTAGGTTTTGCCGGATCGCCAGTTCGCCACATCGTATCATCCACGCACGATTTTTGGCTGTGTTTACTAACTTTTTATGTAATATCAAATGTTACGCTACTAATTTAATCTATTGATTAATTATAAAAACTAATTACACCACCGCACGCTCATTAACGAGACGAGACTATTAGCTTAATTAATTTGTCATCAACCTATATTTATTGTAGCATCATATTATCAAATCATGTTCTAATTAGGCTTAAAAGATTTGTCTCGTGAAGTAGATTTTGACTCATAAATTAGTTTTATAATTAGTCTATATTTAATATATGTTCTAATATTTGATGTGATATGCATAAATTTTAGAGAGACATCTATGGTCTGTTTGGAACATCGTTCCTGCGTTTTTCCTGTAAAATTGAACTGATTCCTATGAAATACTTGCATGATTCCTATGAAATTCCTGCGTTCCAAACAGGGTCCTAAAGGGCCTGAAATTCCTGCGTTCCAAACAGGGTCCTAAAGGGCCTTTGTTCAAGCGTGTGTGCAGTCCCCGTCGTCATCTGTTTCACCACTAGCAACTAGTTTTAACTTCACTGCAAAGGACAGGGCGGGAGCATATTACTTGTTTTGCACTTGAAAGCAACCAGCTACTGTGAGCTCCTAGGCCTTGTTTAGATGCAACCGGTTAGTTTTTTCTCAACTGTAGCACTTTCGTTGTTATTTGACAAACTTTGTCTAAATATGGACTATGTAGACTCAAAAGATTCGTCTCGACATGTACATACTAAAGGTACAATTAGTTATTTATTGTACCAACATTTAATGTTTCATGCATGTGTCCGAACATTGATGTCATGGTGATGTGATGGAGAGAGAGTGAAAAAAATTGATAGTTTGTGGTATCTAAACAAGGCCGTGGTGTGTTGTTGATCACTTGTTTTTTTTTTTATTTTTAAGACAGCACTTGTTTTTTACTACTACTATCCCAGTATGTTCATCAGTCATCACTTGACTGACCTGCTGACCTGAGAAGCAGCAGCTTTCAGCAGCTTTCATTCACCACGAGAGGGAGTGCCCCCATGATGGCCCATCCTCCTCGTCCTGCCGGCATTATTTCCACGTCCGTCCGCCACCTCCCCCGGGGAATCAATGCGCATCAGTTTTGCCTCTATATCTCCGGCGAGGCCCACCGGTGGATGGATGGCCACCACCAGTCCACCACCACCTCCATCAAGGCCGTCGAGTCGACGACGAACCACTGCACTGTGCGACGCATGCACGCACCACACGCAGTGGGGCCGTCCGTCCGTCGTCCTTCTCGCCCTGTGTGCTTCACTGCTTCCTCACTGGATCCTCTCCTCCCCTCTCCTGGCACAGCTAGGCGCCTAGTCTAGGCAAGGTCGGAAATGGTACTTGGGTCTCGTGGTGTGTCCGGGGACGGGAAGGTCGGCTCGGCAAATCGCCGGGTATACGTCGCCGTGTACTTGGTTTTTGGAATGTCTCGTCCTCCGTCGCCGTCTGCCCTGCTACTGTCGCTCTACCTGCCCGGCGTGAGGCTCGGGCGTTGGAATGTGTTTTTTTTCCTTTCAAAGTAAGAGTTGGAATGTTATTCTTAGGCCAGTCTTAATAGGTTTCATAGAGAGTTTTATACACATTTAATAAGTGCAATATCAGCATATCTAGAATTTTTTTATGAAACAGAAAGAAGAGAGAAAGTAATCGTTTCATAGCCACGAAACGAGTGGACAACATTAATTTCCAGCCAGTATGTTGGAAACCATACAAAACTTGCGTTGAGACCCTTCGGTCGTTTCATGCGCCTGCTGAGAGGATGGTGAGAGGCCGTCTCCCTTGTTTCCTTCCTGCACATGCTGAGAGAAAGAAGAGAGAGGGAGAGGTTATGGAATCCACGCGCACAAGAAATAAATATTCTCATAAAACTATATAAGGATGGGATGTATTACTAAAAAGACTAGTTTCATAATAAGTTTCACATCTAAAAAACTGTGAGGTGAAAATTTTCATTAAGACTGACCTTGTGGTTGTAGAACGTAGGCTTAGCACACTACATAATAAATGAATGTCCATTCGTATATCATCAGTTCGCTGTGGTTGTGGAGCATAAGAGAGCATAACATTTGGCATGTTTCTTTCCTTCGAACTAAAGTTTAGTACAGTCACGTCAAATCTTTAGATACCAACTAAAAGTATTAAACATAAACTAATTACAAAACTACTTATACAGATTGATGCTAATTTACAAGATAAATCTATTAAGTCTAATTAATTTATGATTTGACAATATAGTGGTATAATAAATATTTGCTAACGATAGATTAATAGGCCTAATAAATTTGCCTCATTATTAGGCAATGTTTGGTTTTCCATAGATAGTAGCTATCTGCTAATAATTATCTCCTTTGAATCCAACTAGTTAGTTATTAATTAGAACTCTAGGTAACAACTATTTCACAAACTGAACCAAATCGGATAATAACTATCCACTATCAATTAATGGATCCAAACAGATTCTTAGTCTACTTTTATACAATTAGTTTTATAATCACTTCATGCTTAATTCTACTAGTTAGCATTGATATGACACGAACTAAACTTTAGTCCTTGATTCAAATACCCTATTATTTTTAGAGGGTTTTTACTTTTGTTGTGTGTTTTGATTTTTGAATGGGAACTTTCCTTTGTTAGCTACTAGTACTACTCCTAGAAGGGATTCCACCATTGGCCCATTGGGTAGCTAGGTTGTACGTGGTACGTGCTACTTTGGCCGCGGTTTCTGGCTCCAACCAACGCTCGGTACTGCGACAGCGAAAGAAGTTGAATGGCAGTCCGACGGGGGAGACTTTAAACGATGCTGCACCGTGCGCGTTTGACCAACCTTTGTCTCTGTGTGTTTTTCCCTCTGTCCTTGTTAAAAACTATAGTTTTGACCAACGTATATCATCGTACTACACGTTTTTTGGTGTTTTGTCGACTCTTGATTGGAGCATTTGGGCCTTGCTTAGTTCCCACACAATAAAATTTTCATTAATCACATCAAATATTTGAATACATACATTTAGATATAGTATTAAATATAAACTAAAAGATAACTAATAATTACATATATTGTGATAACTTTATAAGATGATTTTAAGTCTAATTAGTTTATAATTTATCAATGTTGTGCTAAAGTAAACATATACTAATGATGGATTAATTAATTTTAATAAATTTGTCTCACATTTTTCTGACGAAATATGTATTTTTTTAAGTCTATTTTTAATAGACTAAATTAGTATCGGAATACTTACTTAAACATTTTGTACCCACAAAGGAGCTGAAACTGAGAGAGAGGAGCCCAGCTAGGCAGGTAGCTCCCCGTCGTCCCGTGACGGCCAGGTCAGACATATCGAACCCAGAGAACCTCGTCAGATCTTACCGCTCCAGCTGCCGCGCCGACGCCTCAAATGCGAGCCCTACGACTACGAAGGCGGCGGCTACGGGCGGCACACCGCACACGGCACCCATCAGTCCCGGTCCCGGGCGCGTCACGGGCACACACGAGCGGTACGTAGCTAGCAACACGCCGCGGCAGCGGCACAGAGCTGCAAAAGGGCGCGGCGAGCTTCACGAGTAGCGCACGTCGTGCCTGCCGGACGGCCGGTAGTCGGAGGCCGAAGCGGCGAAGCGCGCGCGCGGCTGATCGTGGATGATGGGCAACGACCGAGTTGGCCAGGGGGTCGCGAAAGGAAACGGGCAAGCGCGGCTGCGGGGCCGGGGCGTCGTCATGGCCCGGGCACGGGCGGGCGGTGCATGCAGCATGCTGCCGTCCTGCCGGTGCCGAGTGCCGACCTGAGCGCATCCAGCGCCACACAGGCAACAAACAGCTGCGTACGGCGGCGTATTCCTACTATCCAATCGACGACTCGACCAAGGGCCCGGGCCCCCACCGGACCTGGATGGGCGGCCCGCGCGCCATGATTCGGTGATTATTGGTCGCAACTAAACATGTGGCCGAGCCGAACGAGATCTTTTATTTTGTGTGATCCTTTTATTAATAATTTGCATTGCAATGATCGTGGGGGTGGTTTGCAAACGAAATGTCATGTCTTTCCTCGCTGGAAACTCGCGATGGGAGTTATGATCTCTGTTACGGGCCGTTTTCTTTATTTCGAAGCAATCATGGTTACTACACATGTGTCCTGGGGTGCGAAATGGTAGCGATGCACGATTGGAGCTTTACAAATTATTACAAGCTATATACTTATTAAACGAAGTTATTTCATCCGATCCCAGAACCAAGTTTTAGGAGGAGCATGTTTTTAAGTCAAATTATACAAAGTTTTAGTACGAGTATATATGTTTTAAGCCAAATTATACAGAGCTTTAGTCGATCTAAATCACACTCTATTATTTAGTGGGCATGTTGTATTTTACTCTTATTTTTTTCAAAAAAACAGAGATGTGCAAAAACTATTTTTTAATGAAAAATCATTAATGAAGTTCTTTTTTTGATATAGGCACTAGTGAAGTTTCTAAAACATCTTCCGTGTTTGTCATACATTATGCCCAAAATTGAATTCCTGGGCTTGGTGAACAAAAAAAAAAAACAGGTTATGGGCCAAGAAAGGAATGACATCCGTGGACTCAGGCATTCATGGGCCTCAACTCAAATGGAACAACAAGGCCTTATTTCTCAAACAGACGGCTAATTGTGGGCCGGACGAAGACAGTACACGCGACGTGCGCATATCGGCATGGGCTACGCTTGCATATGTTCCTTCTGTATTAGCGTCCAACATCGATCGACGGATCAGGAAGCCTGCCCGCCGTTGATGCTTTCAGAAGTGCATAGCACTATATAGCAGAGCGTATTTAGTTTTTATCATTATCATGCAAGTGAATAGTGATAGCAGCGCAATGTGGTCGGCAGTGAGCATGGTTTGGTACTTTTGACATGACAGGTTTACAGTTGATTGTGCAGTTAAGACCCCCGACGTCCGCTATCGAGGAGAGAGGAGCGCGGCGTCCGCTATTCTCAGCGGGATAGCGGACGTCCGCTACTGCCGTCGTGGGTCCGCGTGTCGTCGTCCTCGCACGCCCGATCTGCCCACCGGGCGTGAGGCCGGGGAGGGCTCGAGCTCGTCGCGCGCTGCCATGGCCGGAAGGAGAAGGGAGAGAGAGAGGGAGGCAGTGGCGGCACGCGCGGGTCGCCGCCGGTGCTGCGCGGGCTCCGCCGCCGACCGCCAGTGCTGCGCGGCCATGGCTGGAAGGAGTGCAGGCGGGCGAGGAGAAGGGGAAAAAGAAAAAGAACGGTGGGTGAGGCGAGGCGCGGGTGAGCGAACGAACAAGGAGGAGAAGAGAAAAAAGAAAAAGAAAAAATGAAAAAAAAAATCCTGACACGTGGGTCCTACGGTGGATAGAGGATGGATGAGGACGGAAGAATTAAGTATAAAAAAGAGAATCTTGATGACCAGACAGTATAGAGGATGAAAATAGAGGAACGTAAGTACGAATAGTCTAATGGTTGAGCAAGTGAGGTTGAGACGGTATTTGTGCACGCCGTGTTGAGGTTCCAAATGGAATTCCAGACAAAGCCGCCATTAGCAGAATAGCAGTGTTTAGATGTTTTTGGTTGCGTTGATGTTGCTTTTGTTGCTCGATAGTTAAGGAGCCGGTGTTGCTCTGTACTTAGTCTAGGCTCTTTCTTTTAATATACATATACGTACTAGTACTAGTCGATAGTTGTTTGATTCGTTAAACAAAAAAGTAAAAGGGCAAACCTAGTGTTAATTTTGAGTATTAGCTAGCGAGTGTCCGAAAGGCTGATAGACAGACAGAACGGGTAGCCTTTCAGGCTAGTTTCAGCATGTACATACGTGCCCTCCTATTGACCGCGCATCCGCACGAGGTTGTTTGTTTCCGGTGCTAAAATAATTCTAGCCCTATCATATCGAATGGTACTGCGTGTTTTCCGCGCACTGGAGGCGACCTGGACACGGCGAGCTTCCCAATCTCTCTTTGCGTGTGTACGGACGCGCACGCGTGTGCGTGCGCGTGTGGTGGTGTGAGTGTGGTGTGTGTGGATTGTGTGCGTCCAAATTGTACCTGATCAAAAAAAATGGTAGAGTCCTAATTTAGTCTATTAAAAATAGATTAATTACAAAACTAACTTATCAGTCAGTGACTAATTCACCAGACGAATCTATTAAGCTTAATTCGTCTATGATTTGATAATATGATGCTACAGTAAATATTTTCTAATGGTAGGTTAATTTGGCTTAATAGATTCGTCTTGTTAATTATCATATGACGATGTAATTAGTTTTATAATTAATCTATTTTTAATAGACTAAATTAGTGTCGCAACCTCTGATGTGATAAGATTAAAATAAAATTATAGTCTTGAATCCAATCACATCCTAAGCCTTGGATCTACCCGCGGGCATGGATCCTAAGCCTAAGTGTCACCCGCGGGCATGTTTGACTGTTTGCCATCGCTAACGAGCACAGCAATTTTTGAGTTTATTTCCACCCGTTTTTCTAAGCGTGGCATTGCAAAGTGCGAACGCGTTGAGACGAAGTTGGCACACACTGACACACAAATCACCAACAATATGAGCATAGGACAGATACGGTGACACGGAGTCAACGTCAAACCGGCGAGATCCATGGGAATGGGACCATGGCCAACGCGGGCTACGTGCATCATGCATGAGTTTTTCTTGCTCAGATTTAGAACAGTCAGTATAACGGAGTTTTTTTTTTTTTGCGATCTATAACGGAGTACTCCCTCCGTTCCAAAATAAGTGTTGTCCGGAAGTGTTTGTGAGGGAAACATGGATTTCTAGTGACACTTATTTTGGAACGGAGGGAGTACGGAGGAGTAGCTAATACTAGATCGGTTTTGTTGTAAAAAAAAATACTAGATCGGTTCGGACTCGGGAGTAGAGTAGCCCGTAGCGGGCACGAAACATGCGTCCGTGCTCTCGTGCAATTCCGAACCGGACCCATTCCTCAGTGCAGCCAGTAGCTGTAGGCAACACAATCGACAGCTCTCGTGATTGGTCCCACTGGGCTGATAATTTCTGTGACTAATAAGTCCATTGATGTTATTATAGAGAAAAATATTATGTCTTACCTGATAAATCAAGTTAATAAATTAAGGGTCATCGTCTTTCCTGACTATTGTACAATGCACAGTGAGCAATGGAGGATTGTATTGCACGATGCATCTACTCTCTCTATCTATCTGTATTTTTTTAAAAAAAAATAGTGCTAAGTCAAGTCATACGATATAAAGTTTAATCAAATTTGAATAAAAATAATAATACTTATTATACAAGATATCTATAATGAGATTTGACGTAAAATATATGTTTTTTTATTAGTCATGCAAGTTAGTACAATTTTTCCCTAAATTTAGTTAAATTATAAACCTTTTGTATCCTTTTCTTTTTCGAACTTTTTGTACCCCTTTTATTTAAGTGGGGAGTCGAGTAAGAGACTGGGAACCGGCTGCTGTTTGGCTGTTTGCCACTACATGACTACAGCATCATGCGACCAGAAGTAGAAACAGCCCCCTGCATCGCTTGCTCTGCTCGCATCGCATCTCGCAGCTATTGAGCTACACCGCTGTGCATTTTCCTCTCCATTTGCATCCAAGCAACCTGCCCTTTTTCTGTACTTTGTTTGCAGCTTGCACTGCGTTTTCTACAGCCACGCAGACGCAGGTAGGCAGCGCACATCACCGAACAGCGAACACCTGCTGCCCATCACCGAGCAGCGAACACCTGCTGCACGCCCTGCACCCCCTCCTCTCGAGACCGCACGCGCTTAGACAAAAGAGCGAGCGGGGGGCCAGGTGGCCGCCGGGGCCGGGCCGAAAGCAACGTGGAGCCATGGACGCCGCCAGGTGGACCGCGGAACTACCGGACCGACGCTTGCCGCTTGCGTTGCGGCTTGCCCAGTTGCCCACCCCCTATCCATGGCGACAGCGACGGCAGAGACGATAGCAGCAAGCTTCCGCCAGAGGAACAGGAAATTAAGCGATAACTACTCTATTAGTAGTACATACTACAACGGATGGTGATGCCGATGATCGGGTTGCACGGATTAGACGCCACCGATCGCACAGATTCTCTCGCCGAAAGAGCAAACAGAGATCACGCAGAGAAACGGAGGCACCGGTGGCTGACCCGACGCCCAGAAACGACCAACGAAATCCCAAGGCGTTTCCGGCCAAGCAGGCCAGGATCCAAAGACCGCAGCACTGGCTATCGCTGTCGTTTTCATTCGGTTTGTGAACTTGCTGTAGCTGGATTAGATTACTACTAGTAGTCTAGTGGATGTGGACCTGGCAACAGGACATACTACGACGCATAGTACGAAAAAAAGTACTAAAATACAGTCAAGTCGTGGAACTCTGTTTGGATCCCGCCAATGAATCCGTTAAACCAATCTTAAAGATGTCACAATCTTATCAAAACATGCTAGATTTTGAAGCATTTCACCTTGTAAATTCTAAGAATCTGTCAATGCAATAAAGCTTAGATAGTACTTTCTCCGACCCATTTCAAATTATAAGTCATTTATCTTTTTCTAATTAGATAGCTTTTATATATCTAGTCTTTATTTTTTCATCTCATTTTATCCAAATTCATAGCTAAAACAATGGTGTTGTTTGGCTGGTCGTTTTTACAACTAATTTCGACGGTTTCAATAGTATTATATGAGAGAATAAGCTGAAGTACGACGGATAAGGGTAGAAGAACAGGAGAGTAGATATAATTTGAAATAGGTTGTCGTGTGTTCACAGAATTGCGAACGTTCCAAAGTCCAGCAAGGCAGGAAACCTCGTCGCACACACCGAACCGAAGTATGGGCCATATTTTCCGTCAAAGAAGCAGGCGGATCTGCGAATTTCCCCAGCAGGTCACCTCGACCGCGCCACCGGCAAAGCGATTTTATAGCGAGCGCACGCCCATCGCCTATCGCCTATCGCCTCGCCGCCACACGGAAGCCCCCGGACCGCTGCCACCTCCCCTTTCACTCCAGTCCATTCCAAGCACACACCCAACGCCCACTTACCTTGCGTCCTACGCCTCACTTTTACCGAACTACCCCTCTCTCACCTCTGACACTGACAACAGGGCCCTCTCAGGTCCAGGGGCAACCGCATCTTTTTTTTCTCTCTCTCTACTACTCCAGCGCAGTCCCAGTCCAGTACGCGAAGGCGCGGAAAGGCTCCACCGCCTCGCCTGTCGGCCTCCCGCGACGAGCACACCGCCCCTTCGCTACCACTTCCCTCACTGACATGCGGGGAGAGGACCCCGGGCCCGCGCGCAAGTGAGGCGGGTGCGGGTGACGCCGGGGGACGACGTGGCGCCGCGCGCGCGGCGCGTAGCTGCAGGTGGTGGCGAGTAGGGGAGGGGTGGTGGTGGTGGGCCCGGATTGTTTTGTTTTTCTTTATTTTACGTGGTTGTTATTCCGCCGTTTAAAAGGGAGGCCGGACCGCCACGCCGTGGCTTTCGTTCGTCTCCACGCCCCTCTCATTCGCACCGCTCCCACCCACACCCACAATCCTCCTCCTCCTCGCCTCTCTTCTCTCTCTCTGCACGCCTCCACTCCGCGTCGGCTTCCGTCGTCCGGCGAGAGGCAGCAGCCATGACCGCGGCCGACGGGGAGGCCTGCGCGGTGGTCGTGACGGCCGCCGACATCATCTGCTCTTTCCGTGGCGCGGACCTGGCCGGCTGGTCCCCGCCGTGGCGCAAGCACGAGCAGCCCGACGCCTGCGACGGCGGCCAGGAGGAGGTCGGCGGCGGAGGCAAAGGCAACGACGACGACGCGCGGGACCTGGCCTGGCCGGCGGTGGCGCGCGGGAAGCGCTCGCGGTCGTCGCGGCGCGAGTCCCCGTCGGCCTCGGGCTCCGCCGCCTCCGCGGACGCGAAACAGCAGAAGAAGAAGAAGGCGAGGCGCGGCGCCCGCGGCAGCCCCGCGTCGCCCCTCGACTTCAGCGGCGGGTCCGGGTCCGGGTCCGGGTCCATCGCGTCCACCAGCGGCGGCGAGGATGGCGCCTTCTGCTCGTCCCAGCCAGAGCCACCAGCGTTCCCGCCGGCGGCCGCCGCCGCCGCCGTTGCGTGCCAGCAGCTCGCGGCGCCCGCCGCGGTCGCGCCCCCGCTCCCGCCCCCCAGCAGCAAGGTACGTACTAGTACGTGCGTGCGCACGCGCCTACCTCACATCTGACATCCCCGTCCCCGTCGTCTCCTGTTGGTTTGGTTTGGTCGCCCGCCCCCGCTGTGTTGTGGGCGGTTGGTTGCTTTCCGATTCGCGTTCGTGCCTGGCTCGACGGACGGACCAAACTGCCCCTCCGTGTCAGCAGCACGAGGATGACTTCCCGATGACACATCGCTTTTCCCCTCCCTCCCCCGCCTCTGGCCACTGGCCTCACCCTCCGCTTTTTTGTTCGCGGGACCTTTTCCTAGTCTCGCCATCCCTTTTGTTTGTAGAGTAGTAGATGGCGAGTCCGGTAAAAGGAGACGACGCCCTGTGGTCGTCGGATACCTCACGGATCTCTCGCGTCCGCCCGTCGTAGCGTAGAAGCAGCCCCTGGGACCTGGGTGATGGATGGATGAATTTTCTCTCGCGTCGCGTGGTGGCGCTGCCACTCGGTGGAGCGGACAGTGGACAATTCCCGGAATTTTTATTTATTCGCTGCTCTCCATATTGTACAGTATATTGTACGTGTGCTTGTTCACCGGGGTTGACTCCGACGTCAGAGGGGAGGAGGGGCAGCGGCGGCAATTCACACGGGTAGGTGGGGCTGGGCCGGCTCCCACTCCCACTCCAACCGCGGGCCGCGCGGTTGCGGCTTGCGTGTGCGTCCGCCGCTGCGCTGTCCCCGTCCCCAAACTGTCCTCGCCTCGTGCCCCCACCGGGGAACCTCAAATCCCGTGGGCATTCTCGACATTATCCAGTGCTTATCCCTCGCTGCTGCTGTGGCCAGCCTCTGGTGGAGGAGGAGGAGCGCAGTCAAACCGGGCCTCCCAAGTGGGGCCACACGGCGATTGGCCGTTCGGGGGCGTGGGCGTCGGGGAAGCGGCGCGCGCGCCTCGTGGGCATCGCCCATTGGCGTGGGCGCCGCATGGCCGTGGCTACCCGCCTCGCACGCAGCCACGCAGGCGAAACCGGTGGACGCAGCCATACACTCTGTCCATTCCCGCAGTGACACGTGTCCAGATGGCATGATGGTGCCCACAGGAATTCCAAAATTTTCTTCTTCTCTCAAATCAAAAAAATTGGAAGAGGGGGGAACTCGCAATTTGCTGACCGATTACGCGCGGATAAGGTGATGGACGGGTTGAAATCGACATGTCGCGTGTCCATGTGCTTTTGATGTCCACGCTCCCTCCCTCCATCGTCCATCCCGTAATAACGTGCTTCATGTGATTGCCTAGTCGAGATGCCGCTGCACTGCACGCAGGAATTGCAATCTTGGTAGGGGAGTTGCAGCACAGTCGGTGTCTACTCGGTTTTTTCTCCGGTGTACGTATGCATACACGTCCCTGCCTAGGCTACCTGGGTCCTGGGGGTTCAAAAGAATCAAAGCAGACGAAAAAAAGAACATGCGTCCCGTGTTGCGTTTCGACGCCTGCTATTTGCTGGACTTTTCTTTGTTCCTTCTTCCGGGGCTGGCTCTCTAGGCTAGTGGTCCGCGTTGTTTGTTCCCGTGGTTGCCACTCTAGTACTCTACCAGCATCTGAACTAACAACCTGCAGCGCGCTTTTCTCCTGCAGGTGGGTGGCGTCGCCGGACGGCGGGCGATCCTCCCGGTGCCACCACCTCGGCCGGCCGGACAGCGTGCGCGGAAGAAGATGGTAAGCTCCCCTCAGTCCTTGCCCTTTTGCTCCCAGAATATCTCGCGAACAGCGCGGGCACAGCAAAAGCACGTTAGCCGTAGCCGCGAGTACAGTACTACAGAGGATGAGAGGAAGCAAGTGTAGTCACGGGGAAACCGAGCGGGTGGCCTACTGGCTTTCAGTGCTCTTCGCCGTGGTGCAGGACAAAAGCGAGCGGCATGGGCACAGCAGATGGTGGTAGCTTTGGTTGTCACTGAACCTTGAATGCGTTTTTCACCAACCTATTGCAGCCGACCCCGTCTCCCTCCCCCACCATCCACGGCATCAGCAGTTCAGCACAGGCCAGCCAGGGAACACCCAACAGGTTCCTCCCTTTGGCGGTTTGGCATGGTCAGCACTCACCCAGTGGTAGTAGTGGAAAGGCTGCTCCTGTTCGAGTGCCTAGTGGTACGTAGCATAGGCTGGAATAAAGCCGTGCTGCGGTGCTGGCGCAGTGGCGCTGGCACAGAGCACAGCCCTGAAGCCAGCCTCTGCCATTCGAAGGGGAAGAGGAGGAGGGACGGAGGCAAAAGTGGCATGGCATCCTGAGGACAAAAGCGTCAAAGGCCGCCCTGCCCGAAAAGACCACACACACACCTCATCATCATCCACCGCTGTCCGCGCGCGACCAAAAAGATCATGCTTCATGTTTAAACAAAAGCTCCGCATCTCTTTGCCGGCTTGACAACCTGCTTCAAATTTTGATGTGGTTTGCAGAGGCTCCCGGAGATCCAGCAGATGGTGCGGTCGCTGTCGGTGGAGAACGATGCTCTCCGCAAGGTCAGCATCTCATCCTTTATATAAGAGAGAGTGAAAATTCCGATAACGTGTTTGACCGTTTGATATGTCCGTGGTTTTGTAGCTGATTTTTTTTTTTTTTGATGTTTCTGTCATTCTGTGTAAGCAGGAGATGAAGGCGTTGCAGCGGGCTTGCACGGCGCTGTCCCAAGAAAACGGCAAGCTAGAGGTCAGTGACACAGAAGTAATGTTTGAATCCCTTCCCTTTCTAATCCATCAGACGTTGGGGCCAGAGATTACCATATATACATAGAATATATAAAAATAAATAAACAAGATTAGAGGTTCTGCAGTTGGTATAACTTAAAGCACAAGTGATAAAACCTTTATTTTCTAAACTGCAACTACTACTAAGATTAGAGGTTCTGAAGAGTCCCTCTAAGAAGCGGTTGGTCCCTGTTATTATGCATGGGTGTTTTTTTTTAAAAAAAAAATTAAGCTGCCTTGATCCGTATTCCTAAAACAAGTGGTACGGCATGCTACTTATTTCGGTCGGCACAGAGCTCCATTTCACATCCCTGTCAACAACCGTCGTCCTCGGTAGAACGGATAGCGATGCTGATAACCCTCTAGCAGCGAACGTTTGGATGTCCAATCTCCGTGCCTTTTGACTTGGGATTCCCAGGTTCGTCCTTACCACGCGACAAACCATACCTGTCTCCCTCTCTCTGCGAGTGGGGGCCACGTGGAACGCTGGCCCCCACCTGCAGCGACTCATTTCGACATATACAGGGCCCGTTAGGTCCCGGAGATTCCACTCCACTGCCGTTCATGGTAGTAGTTCCTTCTCATGATATATGAGTGTATGTAGCTGGCTAGCTGCCAGCAAATGAGTGGTTTAGCGGCCGATGCGTGCCATGCTGTCCAACGAAGGGGACGCACTAGCTCGTGCGTGGTGGCCTAGAGATGCTGATAGCCGGATTCGTTTCTCGATTAGGACCATGTATAGTATATACTACATATGCATAGATAGATCGTCCGGCCGTTGATTTTAAGCGGCCTCTATTTTTCTACAGAAAGATTTTCCGCGTGAGTTAGGTCAGATGGAGCTTGCGCCTGCATGTGGCTGATTTCTGCTTTCCGGGAGGAAGTGTGAAGCTGCTACGTAATCTCGCAAGTAATATAAAGCTCAGCCATAAACTAGTGTGACCAAACTGCCTGCACATCGACATCTGGAGGAGGCGCTGGTCCTAACTAGTCTGACCAAACAGATGCTGTTGCGGGGGGTTGGCTGGCCTTCGGCTGCACTGCACCACGCACGACCTGTGGCCGCAACCGACGCTGCGAGGTGCCGAGGTGTTCGACGACTGTACACGCACGCTTCGGTTCCTGGCGCCCGTACGCTCCCCCTAGAATCTTTGCAAATAAAGAACGTCGCCAAGTTGCTGATCCACCAACCCCGGACCCGGAGGCAGGCAGGCAGGCACAGGCACCCCACACGCACCTGCCCGCCTGACTTGGATGGATCCCGGCACGGAAACGATAACCCCGTGCCCGTGGTGTGATTGGCTCCATAACTTGGAAGAGATGCTGCTGCCGCCGCAGCTTGAAGCTTGAAGAAGGACGGCTGGGCTGCGTGAGTTGGCCAGTACACGCAGTACGCACGCACGCCTTCACTCCTCTAGTAGGCTGTAGTGGTGGCTCAGGCCAAACCGACTGGGCCACTCCAGCTAAATGGCAGGAGACGTGCATGTGTACAAGCACTAATGGCAGACATCCTGGATCTGTTAAGTCCTGCTTCAGGTTGTTTAATTCAATTCCTAGTGCATTCATCATGGCGGCGGCACCTCGCTGGCCCTTTTAGCCAGGACCCCGGTTTAATTTGTACTACGAGAAATGACAGTGTTCGACCGTGTCCTTGCGCAGTCCTGCTTCTCTGTCTGCTGGCTGGTCTGCTACCTGGTTCCGAATGTTGTGCATATTCATTCATGTGCTGTAGATGATGCATCTCCAATCTATGCTTGGCGACTTATGGTATCTGACAGATTTGTTTAACCTTTTGGCAGACAAGGCTCGACCATTCCGTTAAGCTAAACGAGGTAATCAAGGGGAAGCCACAGCCTGAGCATCAGTGCACAGCTGAGCAGGAAGCTCCGAACGGCTTCGTGCTCCCTGACCTCAACCTCCCGGCTGACGTCTAATGTCTGAATCTGTTGGTGGCCACAATCTTCAGATCGAATTAGCACGCTAACCTGATAATTAACTGTACATAGAGGAAGCCGGGCCAGAAGGGAGGGGGTTCTGAATGATCACACACTGCTTGCCAGGATACTGATGAAGAACGGAGACTATCTTTGCTTCATAAGTTGTTGACATTTAGGGTTTAGAGCCATCTGTCCTCCGGCCTGAATAATGTTGTTTTTATGTTCAGGGTGGAGGGTCGGTTTTATATTTACCTCACGTTTTTTTTCTGATAAGGTTCTTTAGTAGTGCCCCGCGCATCAGTGTGGATGGATGCGCAGTGGGATTTATATTATATGTATTTTCAGGTAGTTGAAGCTTCGAAATGAACCCATGATGTAGCTTTGTTTCATCTAAACATATACTACTATAGTTCAAACTGCTCAAGCTCTTCTTTTTACAGTGAACAGTGTCGTTGATGTGGTGCTGCGCTTGTGTAAGGGTTCATCATGTTGCTAGGCAAGACGTAAGTTTTTTGGATATAATCATCTAAGATTTGGTTTGGTATCAGTAAACAACAAGAATAATCGATTGCACTAGTATTTCACCAAAAAAAAAAAGACAACGTCCAGGAGTCCTCGCACAAAGTGGGCCCCTATATGCATATATTCGAATGTAAAAGGAATTCCAATGTAGAAGGCTAACAGATCGTGCATCACGTGAAACCCATCAAAGAGGCCCGCTACTGAAGGATCATGGCCCACAATATTTTTTTTTTGTCTCACCTCGCATTTTTTTTTTCATTTTGTTTCTTCTTACTAATCCTTATTAATATAATACTTGGTGTGTTCGTTGATTCATTCACGATTCCGTGTTCCTTATATAAATTCCCTCTAAATTCGACATCTCAAAATTAAAGACTTGGTTCAACGTATCACATATAGAAGTCGAAATAATAGTTTTATCAAAATGTAGAACCAATACATTAAAAATATCGCATGCCTTTAAATGTTCAAAATGATAACTATGTTCATATAAGATTTCATCATGATGCATCAATTCTAAATAACACCATGTTTCAAATGGATTTGGAAACAAACTTACAAATTGACTTATGATTCGTAAACAAAATTTGTTCAAAAATTGAATTTGAACCAAAACTTTTCCATGGCTTTCCCTTTGTCGTCGTTGCCATCCATCACCACCACCTCCATGCTATTCTCTAATACCGAGCATCTCCGACAACTCCTCAAATGAGGTTGCTATATACTTATAAATTTGGCAAAACCATAAAATTTCTTCTCCAACAACTCCTCAAACCAACTTGCTATTTATCCCAAGTTGCTATTGTTAGAATCTGATACCCCTAGTCATGCGCAGCAGCCCTCGGATCTTTGAAAGGATGTTGCGAATATGACACAAGCTAGCACCGTATCAAGAACGATGTAGTCGAATCGCGTAGAAAACCCTAGATGACGATGAAGCAACCACAACAAGAGATTAGAATTTGGCGAAGCCGACCGCAAATTCTATTAGCACAACTCCAAAAAAGTACAAGAGATTGTCGCTCTCTCACAACCCTACTTGACCCTCCAGGACCCACCGATTCTTGCCCTATACAAGAATCTAGTGCAATAGTCTACTTTAATCCTCTTGAGCGCTCCTAATTGCTCCGTACAAGCCTTGGATGAGACCTCTTGTGTTGGCTTATGATCTTGTTTGATCTTGTTGTGATCTTATGGCCTCTACCCCTTGATTTATATAGTCTCCTCTAAGGCCCTCATACATACAAATAGCAGTCCTACTCCTAGTAGGATTCTACACTCAAGACCTAGTAGAATTAGAAGTCCTAATAGCACACCTTTCTTGAGTCTTATTCTAAGTAGGATTTGAGTCACCATACAACAGCTATTCAGGGTGCCGCACGCGCAAATATACGCGCGCGTGGTGAGGTTGCTATCGCTAATTTTTTTCGTCGCCGGCTTTGTCGCGCGCTCGCGCGGCCTCTCCCGCGCGCGTGAATCGATTGCTGGCAGTGCCTGTGCCCGTGCTGGCAGTGCTGCTCGCAGCGCCCGTGCCCGTGCTGACAGAGCTGCTAGCGGCGGTGGAGTATGACCTTGTTGTTCCTCCTGACATAGCTACGTACCTAGGGACGGCTGGTTTCTCAAGGACCGCCCTGCTGGATCGGAGCGTCGGGCGCGTTACGTACTCTTGCATGGACTGGTTTATTTAGCTCTGATGTGTGACGTTTTAAAATCTTTCTACTAGCGCATGACTAGTGACTGCAGAGTGCCAGAGCAGCAGGTGCGAATGTGACAAGGCTGCACAAGTGGGTCTACTTTTCTTATATTTACCAAGTTGAAATAGTAAATTGTTGGAGATAGAGCTTTTTTTTACTTGCTATATAATTTAGCAACTTGCCAAACCACAAGATTTAGCAAGTCAATTTTACCAAATTGTTGAAGATGCTCTTAGGTTTAGAAATCTTCCATACTACCATACACCATTGGTCTACCACAAATTGTCGATCATATGATGCCTTTATTGCCTAACACCCAACACCTTTGCTGCTCTGACCTTCCTCTCAGCTTCAATGCCCAAGGGAGATAAGAGCCTCTAGATCTCTAGCCTAACCTAATCCAAGGTCATGACCATGAGCTCAAATATCGATTCTGTGGCGCTAGGGCTCAAGCAAAAAATGTGGATTGGAGGAAGAAACCATCATCAATGGTGGAAATGGAGGCGACAAACCAACATGTCGTCCACCATATCGGTGAAAGAGACGCACAATAGAAGAAGGGGTGTCTGGTGAGGTCGACTGAATAATAAATTATTGGTGTGTATCATTGGCGGAGTCAAGTGCAAGGAGTTAGGCTATACGACATTTTTTCGTGAGAAGGAAGAAATAAGGACCAACGAGGGTGCATTTAGGTGGGAGGTGACCTATTGGACTATCAACTTATTACATCTAAGATTTCTCTAGTAAACATGCACAATATTCCAGCCGATAGATCCTTGAGATTGTCGAAATAATCATTCATCAACAAACATAGCGCTTGTAGCATTTGACAAACAATTAAACAAATACAAATAGCTAGCATTTAGGTGGGAGGTGACCTATTGGACTATCAACTTATTACATCTAAGATTTCTCTACTAAACATGCACAATATTCCAGCCGATAGATCCTTGAGATTGTCGAAATAATCATTTATCAACAAACATAGCACTTGTAGCATTTGACAAAACAATTAAACAAATACAAATAGCTATGTTGAATAAGAGACCGGGTTAACAGTGTAGAGAACACAAACCTATATACTCTCTTTTTTTTTGTCTGGCAAAGAATTCCTTGTAACAAAAAGATTCACATTCTCTTTTTTTTGACACAAGATTCACATCTTTTTATAAAAGCAACGCGATAGAGAGGTTCACTCATCCGTTCTGGCGAAAACACACAGTGAGAGTCGCAAAAACGAACGGAAGACCCTAGAAGGAATAAAAGTTTGTTTCAGGGTAGTTCGAATAAAAAAAGGTCATATAAAAAAGAGTCATTATTTCTAAGGCTATGCAAGTAAGCTCAATTATCTACTGTTAATCCACGGAAAGAAGAATCCTGACGACCAAGCGTCGATCCGACTCCTGAGGACAAATGCCAAGCGGGCCACCGTCGCCGTCTGCCCCTCCGCGCGAAAGCCGACGCCGACGCCGACGCGTCAGTCCGCGGCTGGAGCTGAACCCGGGCCCCGCGGCGGCCGTTCCTCGTCAAATTCCGCGGGCCCCGCGCGCGTGGCCCAGCGCGCGTCTCTCGTCGCTGTCCCCGGCCCGTCTTTCCCGGCACCGGCCTAAAAAAAAATATCACGCTTCGGGCAACGCCGTAGCAGCCCCCCGGCCCAGCGGCCCCCTCACGGCTTCGCTACCCTGCCCGTGCAGCACTTTTTCGCCCTCCAACAAGTGGATAGCGGACGAGAGATCCTGCGAGGCTACGTTAAAAGAGAAACAAAAATGGACGCATCAAGAGGAGTCTCTTTCCGGGGCCACAGTCTTATTTCCTTTTCCTATCCCGTTTATTTATATACTATATATATAACGACGATAATAAACAACGATAAAAGGATTGTTAATTTAATTATAAATTGTTGGTGGGTTTGTGTAACGACGGGGGTTTGCGCAGGTCATCGAAAAGAAAATTGTGAGGATACAGACGAGGCAGGTGGACAGTTGTGCACAACTGTTATACCGCGCGCCGCTACGTGGACGCCGGAGCCCGTCGACGTGTCCAACGCCCGTCCCCCGGCCGGCAATGATCGAAGCAGAGTTAGATTAACCGAATTTTCAGCTCTTAATTAATTGGGCGCCAATCATGAAGGGCCCACGAACCCCGTTGAGAAAAATATAAACACACACACTCTTCACCTCGTATTATTCTAGCTTGTTGCATAAGATGTATCGACGTGCCTTGTGCGGGTGCCGTTGTCGTGCGTTGAAAATTGGCTTGCGTGCGAGCTGTTTCGATCAGTGTTACAAGTAAAGATGTTCTCTTTTTTTTTTATTGAAACATGCGTATAATAAAAGGATGCAAACAAGTGGAGCGTCGGATAACCTTTTACTATATACTATATGCCCGATTTGTAGTGTGGTAGCGTAGTCAGAATTTTAAACTAGAATGGTCCAATGTAATATAATTTTAACCATACAAAGTCTCATTTGGTACATCTGCAGATTTCTTTGGCTCCTCACTAGAGTACACGGAAGAGCCGGAGCTGGTAAAACCAAAAATAGAGGTTTCATTGATCCCTCATTTTAAGAGAAATAAAATGGCTCCTTGCTCTAGTGCAAGAAGGAACTAGAGCCAAAGTCAAAGCTGGCCGGCATAGATATAGCATGTCATCGTACAAATATAAAATTTATAGAAGCATGAGATAGTTTCATTTTAAAAATCTTACAAAGGTGTTGTTTCAAGTGAGTAATAAACTCTAAAATTTAAGTTAATCCCTATGTCCCAAAATAGTTATCGTTATATGATGCGTGTCGGTCAAACTTTTTCGATTTTGACTAGGTTTATAAAAAAATACGAGCAATATTTATATTCTTAATAAATTTATTATAAAAGTATATAGAATGATCAATCTAGATATTGAATGACTAAGTATTAATATATTTTTAATATGTAACTAGTAAATAATTTAAAATAATTTATGAGAACACGAGAATGACATCTATTTTAAGATAAAAGAAATACTATCTAAATACCTATAATATATTGCACAAAAGTTTAGGACGGTCCGTGGACCCTTAGGTACACACTCATTTGCATGTTCACTTTTTACCATCTCCGAGCGAAGACAAACGAATTGGATTAAAGTAGGCCAATTTGCTTCGTCACAGCTACTCACGGATGTTTATTGATTTTTCTGTTCAATATATATGAAAAAATAATTAGTGTCAATTTTTTTAATACTCTCCATATCTCATAATAAATGTACTTAATTCAAAATTTATCTTAAAATAAGTATATTTCTAGTTATGGGGCCATCTAACTCTAGTTGCTGTTTTTTATTTTTTTTTTGTTGTCCAAGTGCAATTATTACATCCTAAAGCAGCTTTTTATAAGGGTGTATGTACGTAATTTCTCACTAACATAATATATATGCACACCCTATTCCTATGAACATTTTAAGATTGTTGAAGTCATCATAAATGTCTTACTATATATCAAACACGTTATGATTTGAAACACATATTTTTGATAAATCTGATTGACATATTTTCGATGGAAATAAATAGGTACGACTATATGTCATTTATTACTCCTAGCATTACATAGAAGTTAATAGGGTGTTTAGTTTCCACCTCAAAAATTTTCAACTATCATATCGAATGTTTAGACACATGCATGAAGTATTAAATATAGATTAAAATAACTAATTACACAGATTATGATAACTTTACAAGATGATTTTTTAATTCTAATAAGGCCCTATTTGGTTAGGCCCCCTAAAGTTTAGTGTTCCCAAGAGTTTAGTGACCATGTTTGGTTATATAGTGACTAAAGACTACTAAAGTGTAGTCACTTTTAGCTACTCTTCATGACTAAAGACCCCTAAATTTTAGTTTCCACTAAACATTAGTGGAGTGTTTGATACTTTATGGACTAAACTTTAGAGAGGCCTAACCAAACAGGGCCTTAATCTATGATTTGATAATGTTATGCTATATTACACATATGCTTATGACAGATTAATTTTCTGACAGAATATGTAATTTATTTTTTATTAGTCTGTTTTAATAGACTAAATTAGTGTCGCAATATCTGATATAACATCGAAAAAAACTTTCACCTACCAACTAAACACCATCTAGCTTTCATTTTGATTCCAAAAAACTTAGGTTATATTTGGATACACCGGCTAAACTAGCTGGCTAAATTTAGCTACTAGGCATCCAAATAGTCCAGCTAAAGTTTAGCTAGATTTAGGGTATGTTCGGATGTACTCAACTAAAATTTAGCTAGCTAAAATTTCAATGTAAAATTTTAGCCAGCTAAAAGTTTTTTAGCTAAACTTTAGCAGGGTGTTTAGATCCTTCAGCTAGTAGACCTTAGCTGGCTTTAATTAGGTTGAAATAGCTAAACCTAGCTAAACTTTAGCTGAGTTATTTGGATGCCCAACAAGTAAATTTAGATGACTAAAGTTTAATTGGCCCCTTAGTTATTCCAACACAGCTACAACTAGCTAAAATTTAGCTAAGTTTATTAGCTAGAGCATCTAAACATTCTACTTTAAATTTAGTTAAAGTTTAGTTGAGACATTTTTATCTAGCTAAAATTTTATATTAAAATTTTAGTTAGCTAAATTTTAATTAAGTACATCTGAACAGAACCTAAAATAAGATACTCTTGGGTTTGTACGGACGTCCAGTTCGTACTGGGAAATAACTGCCGCCCATACAAATTTCCGACATTTGCGTTCTCGTTACAAACATGTTTGCTGTGCAGGAATTGAGTCACGTGCACGAGAGAGAAATAAACGGAGGGCGCTATCCGTCCTCTACCCCCAAAGCCCGCGGTCCCCTCCCTCTCCCTCCCGTCCCGCCCCACCACTACACACACGCCTCTCGCCGTCGCGTGTCCTACTCCTCGCTCTCGCGTCTTCAAAGCCTCCGCCACTTGACTCCCAGCGTCCCCTCTCGCGTGGTCCTCCTCCTCCCGCTCCCGCTCCCGCTCCTCATCTTGCCGCGCGCCGCATCCATCCTTCTCCCGCCGCTGCCTCTCTCCAGCTGGGCGGCGGCCGGCCTGCCGGGTCCGTCCGATGGCGTTCAACTACCACGACCACGCGCTGGCGATGGACCCCGCGGCGGTCGGGGTGGCCGCGAACCCTAGCTTCGTCTCCGGAGGCGGTGGCGTGGCCGGGGGCCCCGGCTGGGAGAGGGAGAAGGCGGCCATCGCGGCGCACCCGCTGTACGAGCGCCTTCTTGAGGCGCACGTCGCCTGCCTCCGCGTCGCCACCCCCGTCGACCAGCTCCCGCGCATCGACGCGCAGATAGCGGCCAGGCCACCGCCCATGGCGGCCGCCGCCGCCGCGGCTGCGGCGGCGGGCGGCGCACACTCGGGAGGCGAGGAGCTCGACCTCTTCATGGTGAGTACCGAAAACTCTCTCGTCTCTCCTCCTCCTCTCAGAGGTCAGAGCAGGCAGGGTCTTGCTGTGATGAATGAAGCTATAAGGTTGCCTTGCGGTTCTCTGTGTGGGTTTTCCGATTGAATTTTGGGGTGGACTTGTATGGCTGGATTAGGTTCGTCCGGCACGCTAAGTATTCTGTACTAATCACGTGGGAAATTTGGGGATGGAGTTGACTAGTTCATTCAAAATGATTTTTCGAATGAACCAAGTTAATTATGTATGCGTAGCAACGGAGCTGCAAAATTAAGTGCAGAATTGACTCATGAACTGGAGATGCTATCTCGTGACTTGCTTCTTGTTCTTAATTGCGTCGTGGCCTCTCTGTTCGCCATGGTTATGCATAGTGAAGCAGTTTTTGCAATTTTCTGCTTACGTTTAGCTGTAGCTCTTTTTTCTTTCTTTTTGAAGTGATAATTAATCTTCCTGTGCCAACATCAGGCTGCTACCATGCACAATTTTTTTTTCTCAGCCGGTTCAAAATTCTAATGCCTATATCTTGTTTTTCGTCCAGACACATTATGTGCTGCTCCTCTGTTCATTCAAGGAACAACTCCAGCAGCATGTGCGTGTTCATGCAATGGAAGCAGTCATGGCTTGCTGGGAGCTTGAACAAACTTTGCAAAGCCTTACAGGTAACTTTTGGGAGGAAAATTCTTTGCTGCCCCTTTTTGGAGTCTGTGTTATGTACAACGCTGCATAAGGCTATAAGGCAGACCATCTTGTTGAAATTTCTCGCCACAAATAACGAATTGGCCATTCCACCAATGTTGCTTTCCTTCGAAAATTGACCAAACAACCATTCTCTTGCCGGTATTATTAGGTACACGGAAACTACAGACTGACCAGCATTGTTAGTACTCCTTTTTTCTTCCCATTAGAATCAAACCTTACAACCTCATGCTATCAAACCCATTTCTGAAACATTATCTAAACCATGAACCTTATGTTGCACAGCATGCAACCGATGGTACCTTGTGAGCATAATTTTAACAGTGGTGTCCCAGTCAAAGTTTCTCCTATCACGTGCAGGCCCCCCAGGACAGTTAATAACTTAATGTAGTACACTGTAATGGCTCTATGAAAAATAAGAGAGTAACACAATAATAGGTATACCCTTGGGACAGTTTCACATTGCTTTTAGGAATTTTGCGGCTACTAGCATTTATAGTTTTGAAATATAGCCATAATTCCAATTAGTTAAATAGGTTCCTGAAGACAGGAACCCTTGTAGTCATAGTGCAGAGGAATCTTTTGTGCTAGAAAACAATGCTTCCAAATATGCTTTTGCAACTTAGTGTTTCTTGGGTACTGAAGTTGTCAAGTGTGCCTTTAGCCAGAGCTAGAAGAAAAGTTCAGTAGGTGGTCCTTTATACTGTGCAAATAATTATATGCAAAAATTCACAGGTATTGAACCCACTTGCTACTGCATGTCCACACCTTCCATAGGGCATTTGGCGTCATGCATTCTGAAATACTGTCAGTGGCCCAGCACACACTGAAAACAGATGTTGGCCAAAGTCATGGTTTTTGAGGCGTTGCGGCGTCCTGTGGCGCTGGGGGTATGCCTGGACTAAAGCCTAGGCGCCTTCTGATGCCTGGGGTATGCCTCAATACCTAGGCGACGCTTCAAAAACCATGGTCAAAATTGCAACCTTCTGAACTCTTTATTTTTCTCCCACCTCCTTTGTCTCCCTCTCTTTATTTCCCTTTCTGTTTTTTTTTTTTTTTTTGCCTAAGTTTAGTGGACAACTGACAACTAATCAACTATGCATGGCAACATTGCCAGACTAAAATATTTTAGCATCAACACTCATATCAGTCTATCTGCCAGAGAATTGTCACAAACTTCCTTGAGGGACATAGATGCCTGAACACTTGAAGACTTACCTGCAGAAAATTGTGAGGGTTGTATTTGTAGGAGTCCCTGATGTTTAGTTGGGACCAGTTTTACTTCACACAGGGACTGTTGTCCTGAAAACATGATTGAAACCTTTTTTTTTCTAATATACTCTTCCTGCAGGGGCATCTCCTGGTGAGGGCACTGGGGCAACTATGTCTGATGATGAAGACAATCAGGTAGACAGTGAGAGCAACATGTTTGATGGAAATGAGGTGTTAGATGGAATGGGATTTGGTCCATTAATGTTGACTGAGGGTGAGAGATCCTTAGTTGAGCGTGTCCGGCAGGAGCTAAAGCATGAGCTTAAGCAGGTAATGTTGAAACATTTTATGTTTTGGTAGTAATACAATGTTGTCTGAGCAAATCTTTCAATTTTCAGGGGTACAGAGACAAACTTGTGGATATTCGGGAAGAGATAATGCGGAAGCGAAGAGCTGGGAAACTCCCTGGCGACACTGCTTCTACCTTAAAGGCTTGGTGGCAAGCTCATTCTAAGTGGCCATACCCAACCGTACGTGAACACATTGATCCTATCACTCCCAGCACCATTCCTAGTTACTCATGAGCATATTATTCCGTAACACTTGTTTAGGAGGAAGACAAGGCTCGCCTGGTGCAGGAAACAGGGCTACAACTGAAGCAGATCAATAACTGGTTTATCAACCAACGTAAGCGGAACTGGCACAACAATCCGGCGTCATCCTCGTCGGACAAAAGCAAGAGAAAAAGGTACAGTCACAAGAAACTAGACTAAGAGCCTGTTTGGAACGCAGGAATTTCACAGGAATCACGCAGGAATTTCATAGGAAAAACGCAGGAACGGGGAAATTTTCCCGCGTTCCAAACAGGGCCTAAGCTTCTGCTTCCACATCCTTGACTCCTTTCTGGTTTCTGTTTACTGTATGCTTATGCTTGGAATAAAGGAGCGCTGCAGGTGATGGCAACGCAGAACAATCCTGGTGAGCACGGTTGGGGAACACATTATATGTAAATAATGCTTCTACTGTGAAGAGAGCCATCATATTTGTTGCTCCAGAAACGACCCTTCAGACTGGCGTTTCCAGAGCCCATATTCATACAAAGACATCACGCGATGAATAATGTTGCAAGTAGTCACATAAACTAAATAACTTATATAGTGAATAGCTAGAAACTAGCATTCATCGTTTGGTATTGTATAGTACTATAGTGTAATTATTTGGTCGGACTGCCTCTTGTATGATGGCGTAAGGTTCAAATGTATTTTGACCTAGCATTCGATATTGTATTTTGTGATGTAAAATCTATGGAGTGTAATTGGATTCGTTTTGTGTTTTGTCTGGAACAGAGACATTGTTGTGTTGCCCTCAGTTCGGCAGTGTCGTGTTGTCAACTTCATATTAAACTTAAAAAGTATTTTAGCATTGTCCATCATTGACTAAAAAGTATTATATAGATTGATAACATGAGGTTGCATTGGAACATAGTTTCACGATATGTAATTATTTGTATTCAACAAAACATTATATTGCTGTAGATATTATTAGGCAACAGGAAGTGTTGATGGATGTCCAACGATTACATTAATGGGATACATTGATACCCGTGGGTTACATTGTTAGGTTGACTCTTTTTGATAGCACCATCCTGTCTTGTAGTTTACACGTGTTGTCTCATAAATAAAACCAATGTTTCGGATGAGATCTTCACAAGATTATGTTTTTAGCTAGTCATCACTATAAACATTTATTAATAAGCAATCACAATTATTATAGAAGCACATAATTAAGGATACATATTTGTAATTTTGAATGGAAATATTTATTTTAAAACCCATACATCTCCCCAAATTCTCGTGGATAGAAATTAAAAGTAGAAAATCAATATATCTGCTACTCACATTGTAATATGCTCAAGCTCACACATTGCAATAAGAGCTGAAATTTTCAATGCAATTAAGTTTGTACAGCGATAGAAGCTGAATTTTTTTAATTTAATTATGTTTGTGCCTGCTTGTGTGTTGCTACAGGAGTTGATTTTTTTTTAACACAATAAGAGCATAAAAACATCATTCATGTCCATACAAATGATTCATACAATTTCAACCCAATAAGAACGGAACAAAATCATTCTTGTCCATACAACTTGGCAAATTGGTTCACATAACCCTTTCAAAACTTTTGTTGTTGGCATAAATGCACGAAAACTCATAGCCCCCTATTATTATGGCTTCATGTTACAATAAGCCAACTTGCACAAACCATGATTTTGCTGATTGGTCATATAAGGCATCATCATGGCCGGCTATACGGATCCGTACGTTTGAGTCTTTTTAGTCGTAGAGGTAAGAGGTAGTAGTATTTGTCGGTCATGAACACGTTGAGGAGTCGATCACTCCAAGTAATTCTGCATCTAGATGTGCTTGGTGGTTCTTCGGTGATCACTACTTCAAATTTTTCAACGGCTTCAATTGGTGCGCATTGGCAGTCAACACCCCATCAATTTCAACTTCAAGTAAACAAGGTGCAGTTATAAAGCGTTGATGAGTTGGATTGGATTGTCTAAGCTACCGGATATATCCTATTTCTTAATTCCAATAGTCCAATCCAGTGATCTGATTTGAGTCGTCTAATATTTTCTTGTTGTTGGTTTGTCTAGGGATTTGGACATTAGATTTAGTAATAGTAGAATAATGTACCGTTCTCATGACCTCGTATATTATTGTGGTCTGAACACGTTTTTCTTATAAAACACTAAGGCATTATCATCTTTTGAGGTAATCGTAATGGTTCCTTTACTGTTATTTTAGTTTTTTCTATTCTATTAGTACCAAACTTTATCTATTATAAATTTAATATATGCTGCAAGTATCGCCACTGTATGCTTTAGTTATCATATTATGAATGAGAAAAATATCTTAAATGACCTATTATCTCATACGGAGTATTATTTACCTAAAGGCCATCAAAACTATAGAGACAGCCCTGGCTGGCTGCTGAGCATTTTTTTTTATAGGGGGTTATGAGTTTTTGCGCATTTATACTTGGTTTTGGCAACTCTGATAATGGAGTGCAGTGGTTCCTTCCGTGAAGGAGATGCCTGGCTTTTCTAGGTGCTTTACCAAAGGAAATGCGAGCAAAAAGGAAATCCTGTTAACCTTTATGGAATGCTGGCATCTTCGAAATGATCAGATTCATGGTAAAGGTGACGCGACATGTGGAGGATGTTGAGTTCAATTCTTAGGAACCACTGGGATTCACTGTGCATGGTCCTGCAAAAGGGATATAAAAGGAAAGGTGGAAAGAACATATGCGAGGGAACGATTGTGCTAGTATTTCAATAAAAACTAGTAGAACAGTTTTTTTTCTCCACTGTATTGTAGAGAATTTGTTCCACCGAGAAGGGAAAAATTGTTCATTTAGAAAGGAAAATCGGATTCATAACAAACTGTCCAGTTGAGAAAAGACATTATTCCACGAGAAAATTGGACAAGGAGGAAAAAAAAAAGAAAAGTTCGGTTCTTAACTGGAAAACGCGTGAAGGACTTCCCGTCGCATATGCTTCCTCCTCTCATCAGGTCGCACTCGGTGGCGCAGGCCCGGGCCATTTCGCTGCCACAGCCGCCAAGGCCCAAGAGTGACTTGACTCCCGCCCGCTGCGGTGGCAGGCGTCCAGATGGGCCTGCAATCGTCGACGGCCCGCGGCGACGACCCAAACGTCAGCTGGGCTTTTACAAGGCTTGCGCCGCAAGGAAATGGTCTCAGTCAGCCTCAGCTGAGCCCAATGCTGATGGATGTCGGCAGCCCACTAGTGTAGTGCTTCATAATCATGCCTTGCCTGCGTGTCTGGTAACTCTGGTTCCGTGCCAGGCTGCCAGCTGGTCTAGTGCTGTGCAAAGCCGCACCGCATATGCCGACGCCGTGTATTGTGAACAAAGTGAACTTGTACGTAGCTGTACTCCGTATTGAAGGGCCTGCACGGTACGCGTCCCATATATAGGTGCACGAAATGCCATGGGTACAGACACACACAGCCTCTCGGTGGCTGTTAGTTGGGGATCTGGGAGTTTCGTCATAAACGCCGCCGTCATCGTATTCATTCATACACGTACTACCTCCAAAAAAAAAAAAGAGATCCACGTTATTTTGTTGGAGATCCAAGAGCACCCAGTGGCGTGGTCGATCGAGAGACCTCGGGCTAGGTTTCCTAGGGACGCAAATAGCATTTGCAACGCAGCTGGGAGAGCTGCTTCCAAAGCTGGGGAAACTCGATAAGATCCCGGTCCCGTTTACCCCCGATTTTCCGGGATCACGAAAGTACATGAGGGCCCAGTCAGTCAGGCATACAATGATTTTTTTTCCTTTTCCCCCCTGGGGTATAAAAAAATGAAACACAAAAAAAAAAATACTACCGCGTCGCGAGTCGCGACCCGTGATGCTGGATCTGGGTTCCCCGGCGGCGTCGTGTAGAGTGCAGAGATATCCGCAAGCTGGTGTGGGCACGGTCAGGGATACGGCCCACTTGCCCATCAGACCATGGGATGGAGATGGATGGAGCGGCAGATGCGATTTCTGCCTCTGCCCTCTGTTGGCGCGAGCGCACCACGCACTCGTACACGGCAACGCGCACGGGGCGTGCGCCCCATACGTGACACGCCGGATCGCGGCGTGCGGGGTCATGGTGGCCTGGTGCGGCGCGCCACCGCCACGCCTCCCGGAACTGGACCATGCGTGCGTCGCCGTCGCCATCACGACTGCACGGCCGTCGACTAGCTGCTCCCTGCCTCCCTGTGTCGTCGTCTCCCTGGCTGCCTCCCTGCTGGCTCTGCGGTCCTCAGCCCAACCTGACAAGGGACAACTTCAAGCCGCTCGCCATTTTTCACTAATCACACAATCACAGCCCAGCAGTCAGGAGCAAGGGATGCTAAGCTGCAGCAAGCAAGCACACATATCTGGAGAGGAGGAGACGATGCTCCCACCAAAAGACAAGCACCAAACAGCAGCTCAGATTTTACAATGGCACCGGGGGATTTGGGTTTCATCAGTATATAATAGCACTATAACTCAATCACAAAACCAAAGCAGGTCATGTTACAAGCAGGACCTCACTCTCTGTTCCAAGACTTGTAATATACCAACAAACCATACTTACCCAGCAACAACCAGTTCACATTCTAACTGACCGACTGACCGAACCTGACCGACTGACCAACAATTTCCAAGTAACCCAATTATTACCCAGAGAAAAAGGGTGAAAAAGAAGAAGAAAATTAAATAAGAATAATAATATCGGACTCCCCTATAACGGACTCTAGACTAACTTATTGAACGCACCTCTCCGACCAAAACGGTATGAATGAATGAATAGGCACCTGCTGCGTCCATTGCGACACTTTGTTGACACACTCGGCGGGTAACTTTTGATTACAATATACGAACAGATGAAGGGTATGAACAGATCCTAGGCATATATGGCGGGTGGCGACCACGGATATAACCTGCTAGTTTGGAGACGACTGCTGCTCCTCTATAACTTCTGAATACTGGTGGCCCCTTAGTGTTGTACCTTCTGGGACACTGCCATGGAGCGCAGCCTGTTTGCAATCTCTGTAAAGTTTGGCCGCTCAGATGGTTCTGTTGACCAGCATTGCTCCATTAGTGACCTCCACTCTGGGTCACAGGAGTCCGGCACAGCCGGCCTTAGAGTGTTGCTCACAATGCCACCTGCATACAAAAGGACATTTTAGGTTTAGATCTAATCGATAAGGATTATTGACCACATCTACTGCATATGCCACAGCAGATTTGTACCCACCTATTATAACACCATAGTGTAAATCTGCATATGGCTCTTCTCCTGTTAGCAGTTCCCAGAGAACAATCCCAAAAGAGAATACATCAACCTGAGGCCAGCATAGCAACATTTGTGTCAGTTCTAAGTGAGAACTTGGAAGAGCCAGCATCTCAACATGTATGTGTCAATTATGTATGAACTTCATAGTGCCAGCAGAACCAAAAGAATAGTCCAAATCATACTTATACTGAAGAATAGAAACCAACTATCGCACCTTTTCTGAGACCAAGCTGCTGCTACCATTCAGAAGTTCTGGGGCCATCCATGGAAGTGTTCCCCGGACACCTCCAGATATGAGAGTCTGACACTTCACTTTTGAAAGCCCGAGATCACCAACCTACATATACAGGAAGAGGCAACTGTTCAGTGTTACCCAAATTACAGAAACTAATATCGTGCTTAACATGCTAAGATGTTAATACATGGCATCCAACTATATTAGCATACAAAGTTCAGATGTCAAACAAGCAATTCTGAAGCTATATACAAGACCATATCTTGCTATTAGCATTTATACATTCTTTCTCATTAAACTGTACATCCATGCACTCCATTCAAGTTTGTACTTTTATTCACAGTACCACGAAAGAAACTGTTCCATCATCTAAACATACATATTCCATATTTCTTCAAGTGCCAATAATATGATGCATTAGTTAAGCCACAAGGCCACAATGATCCTCAGGTAAGGTGTCCTAGACTGTATAGCAATAAACATCATTTGTGTTGTAAGACTTTTCTTTACACAGCACTGAGAATTGATGACAGAAACTGCTACGTCGAAGCATATATATTACATGTTCATCCAAGTGCTAATCAGAAACCTCAGTTTGTGATACCCATCGAATGTGTATAATTTTAGAGACACATAACAATTTGCTTAAGCATCAAGTATTATCTGTGGATCCAGTCCAGTCCTATCAGCAGTTCTTGAGCTGCCAAACTAAACATCCATCTCATAATAGTAACAAGTAATGTACTTTCAAACTCACAAAACATTTTGTTTTACAGCCAAAAAGAAACTTACTGCTAACCATGGAAAGTTGATACAGGATGTTATCCCTATGTCTAGCAAAGTGAATATCACAAACAAGAGAAGATAGTGATCTAGCAACTAAGTGCAGGAATAGAATAATATGATTGACTGTGCTGCTTACCTTGCATATTGGACGCTGAGGGTCCCTTAAATTAACAAGCAAATTGTCACTTTTCAAGTCAAAGTGCACAATGTTTTTGCTATGCAAGTATTCCATTCCAAAGGCTGTATCCATGGCAATAATCAATCTCTTACGTCGATCGAGGGTTCTGCCCGCAAAAAATAAAACATCAGTGCCATGTAGCACCATCAATTTCTGATTCTAAGCAGCATATATCAATACAGAAAGCGACTTATATGCAATGTAAAAGGAACGGACTTGGCATTCTTTAGCAAAGCTGTCCTAAGTGAGCCATTGACCATATATTCTGTAACTGTGGCAATGGATCCCCCAGGTCCATCAAGAACAACACCATAAAAAGCGACAACATTTGGGTGGTGCAGATCAGCAAGTTTAGATGCTTCACTCCAGAAGTCAGAACGCTGAAAATATTCAAGGCATATCAATATGCAGACAAGCTTAAGCAAAAACAAAGACATTAAGTATGAGAACAAACCATCTTTTCTTGCTCAGATGGTTTCCCAGCAAAACATCTATCATTGATTCTTTTTATTGCAACATCAGTGCCTCTCCATTTACCATGATAGACAGTTCCAAAAGTTCCAGAACCAAGCTCTTGGAGCTCTTCAAGGTCATTGTTCTTTATAATCTGGAACAGTCATGGATGCAAAATGTTATAACCAAAGTACAATATTAAAGATCAACACACTTAATAAGCTAATACTATTATCCTAACCTGCAGACGTCCATCTGAAACTGGAAATCCAGAAATCCAATCTGCTGGCCTGCTCTTGGAAACCTGCACACTTCCCTTGTTTAGCATTATGGCTAACATAAATGAGGATATTTAGGAGCATCTAGATAATCAGTTCCTAACCTCGTTGGGGTGGACTTCACCTTCTACTTTATTGGTAACTGCCCCAACTCCTTCATTTACCAGAGGAGGTTGAGGCTCAGATGACTGAGCTTTAGATGTAGCTAACCCATCCTCCATACTCAGTAAATCTGGGCTAGAGATGTCATCGCCTGGATTGATGATAGACGTGAATAAAACTCGCAAGAATATTGACAAGGTCTCATAGTAAAGTATTACGTATTAAGAATGGAATATTAAAAAGCATGTGTAGCATCTGTACCTTTCTGATCTGACTGTTTCTGGAGAGAAACATCCTCAGCTGGAATATTCAGATCTGGCCCTTTGCAGTTCAACAAAGAGTTGTGTGGATGGGGATCCTTTGGGCTGATGTTCTCTCTGCTTGCTACCCTCTTAGGTCTTGGTGGCAGTGCATGTGCATTTGCAGCTGCTTGATCCACATTTAGAGCATGGTTTGCCAATGCTGCTGTTGGCAACTGAACTGTGTTTGGAGGAGCTACAACTTCATGTGGAGCTTCCTTGTGATAAACTTCACTCGGAACATCTCTTCTCTCACTTACTGGATTAACAGTGGCATTTGGATAAACCATATCAATACCATAAGTTGATTGAGGCAATCCACCAGGTCCGACTGCAGCAACAACATAACTAGAATAGGGTCCCCCAATGCTCATCATATGTTGCATATGGCTCATATTAACATGCTGGACATTGTGCAGATAAGAGCTGGCCACAGAAGGTGGTGGCGCAGATTCAGTTTGAAGCAATACCTTTGGTTCACTAACATCAAAAAAAGTATTGGTGTTGCTTGGATGGACCTCATTTGCTCGGGTATCTGGCCAGGTACTGATACTATTCTCTGGATGCCCCTGAGAGTGATCTGGCAATGCATTCTGGGGTAAACCACTGTCAGGAGACATTGCATGTTTCCTTTGTTCAGTAGAGCCAGAAGCCTCGCTGGGGCTCATCCGGAGTGAATCCATCATCCTGTCCACATTTGCCATGTATGTTGGCACAGCCACAGGTGCTACTGGAGGCGCATTGTCACGATACACCTGCCCATCCTCACGATGCCTTGAATTGGCACTTACACTACCTTCACCAGCAAGCGGGTTATTGGGACTCGCAGGCTTCACTGGATACTGAGGCATCGCATGGCCAGAAGGTAACTGCTGCTGTGGCTGCTGTATAAATTGGTGATGAGAGCTTGCAACATCAGTATGGGCAGAACTTGGAGAAACTACTCTGTCCTTCTCGCTAGGAATCAAAGGAATATGGCGGAACCCATAGGTCGATGGCAACTGTTGCGGCGGCATTTGCTGCTGCTGCTGCTGCACATACACATGCTGATGCAAGCCAGTTGGATCAATGAGAACTGTGTTTGTAACCCCTTCCATCTTGGGCGCATACATCCTCTCCTGCGGCACTGGATGCATATGTGTGTACCCATAAGCGCCCATTGGTGCCTGAACACCCCTCTCCGGCATCATCATCCTTGCCACATCTTCAGGCCGCAGGCTCATGAACACAGGCCCAGGCTCAGGAGCAGCCCCTCCATGCACCTCATGGCCATACTCATTCACCACTGGATCAGAGTGGGCGTGAGGCAATGCCTTCAAGCACAGGTGGCAGTCATCCAATCTTGCCCCGTGCTGCTGATTCAGACCCTGAATGGCATCTCTATGGTCGTTCATGAACACAGGAGGCAGTGGTGGTAGCTGCGACAGTGGTTGCCTGTACCTCGCTGCCTCCGGATGGGGATGTGTAGCTACCTCTGGATGGGGATGTGGATGTGGATTCGCCTGGGGAGCCCTCCCTTCAGCAGCAATCTCCTGTGGCTTCGCCTGTACAGGAGCAGGAGCAGCATTGCTGAAGACATCGACGAGGGGCGGAGGCGCCGCCCCAGCCCCACTGACGTTCGATCTCGCAGCATCGTTTGAGCTAGTGGAGGTGGGGGAGAGCCCAGCTGGAGACCCAGGGCCGCCGCCACCTGGCGGCGCCGGAGGGGGCAGCCCCCCGTCAGAGCACTGCGTGGAGGAGAGGCTCGCGATGCTGTCCTTGCGCACAATGCCGTTCACGGCCTCCAGGTACCGAAGGCCCGCGTCGAAGCCCCCGGTCTCCAGCTCCTCCCCGCCGGCGGCGCCGCTGCCGCCCGCAGCATCCAGGATGGGGAAGATGAACACCCTCAGCTTCGGGCTGGCGCCGCTGAGCTTGTCGTACTCCTCGACCATGTTGTCGAGATCCTCCGTCGAGGACACGGAGATGAGCGCGTCGAGCCCCTCGTCGGGGAGCTGGTACTTGACGGCGAAGTGCGGGCCCGTGGCGCCGCCGTACGCGTCGGCGAGCCGCCCGAGGAGGTCCGGCAGCGACACCCCGCGCGGAACGGACACGATCCGGGTGTCCCCGCCCGCGTACCGCAGCGTGCCGTCCCCCGGGCGCGGGAGGATGCGCCCGCCCAGGCTGCACAGCAGCTTCATCCGCTCGCCGCCCCCGCCGCCGCCGACGCTACCGCCGTCGTCCGACGACCCGGCGGTGGCGGCCATCCGCGCCGGCTGGGCCCACCACCCGCCTCCCCTCCCCTCCCCTCCCCCTCGTCCTGTACCTCCCTCCCCCTGCTGGATCTAGCCTCGGGCTCCACCCACGAATCCAAACCCTAGCCCCCGCACCGCACGGCACCGAGGCGCTGGCGCGGGCGGAAGGAACAGCAGAGGACTGGAGCGGCGACTGGCTCAATGTTTTAGCTCATGGCGTGGGCCGCATCGTCGCTTGGTTTGCGGGGAATGGGAGGGAGGGAGACGGGGGCGGGCGTGCGTGCGTGTGGGGGGGACGACGGGCTAGTAGACCAGTAGTAGTAGAGGAGGGGCAGCCTGCGTGCTCGCGTCGGATTACTCAAAAACCCTTGGCTCGCTTCGGTGGCTGGTTTTCTTTTCACTTTCGATTTCTGGTTTTCTATCTACTGCTATTATTATAGAGTCTTTTACCTACGTGTCATTATAAAAGATCCAAATGACCTGTGTACCATTGTAATTTTAAAAACTTCCTCAGTACCCTTGTCCGAAGTTTCTTTTACCTGTGTGTCACTTCCGTTAATTTTAACGGTAACGGCAGCTAACGGCCAGTGGAAAAGACGCTTCTGCCCTTAACTATAGAATGCATTAAAATTTCCATTCTTTTTCCTGATATCACTGTAACTTCATTTTTTTTCTCTATAACACTATACAGAAAAACACTATAACAACTTGTATGTGTGCATGTGGATTTTTTTAATAAATATAATAAATTTAAATGAAGAGTTAAATATATTGTTCGTTCATTAACTTTTCTCGTGTTGGAACTAGAAACATGTGCCGTGCATGAGGTCATCATATTTATTTTCACCGTGAGAATCTAGCAACTACTCCCTCCGTCCTGTAATATTTGTACGTCTAAGGTTTAGGCACGGGTACCAAGATAGAACCAAAATAATAAAATTGCCCTTACAATATTTGTACAGTAAAACATCAGTCCATCGACGCACGCAAGGCTGCAGCTGCTGCATTCGGCGTCTTGCTCTATGTGCTGGCCTACTGGAGACTGCAGACAGCCACGAGACGAGGAGCTTCTGGTGAGCCTCTGCAGCAGTCGAGGGAGATCGAGACGAGCAACTGTAGTTTCTATTGTATTTTTTTTCTTTTTTATGTTGACATAAATTAATTTTTTATTTTTTGCTCTTAGTTGTTGCTAGTACGCTGTGCTGTGATAGTTTACAGTGACCTTTTATTATGGGAAAAAATTTAAACCGTAAGCGTACGATTATTATGGGACAGAGGGAGTAGCAAGTAGCAGCTACATGCACGAGAAAAGTTAATGAACAAATGATGTATTTAACTCTTAATTTCAATTTTTTATATTTATTATAAAAATTCACATGCACACATACGAGCTTTTACAGTAATTTTTTGTATAGTGTTATAGAGAAAAAAATGAAGTTATAGTGATATCAGGAAAAAGAATGGAAATTTTAATGCATTCTATAGCTAAGGGCAAAAGCGTCTTTTCCACTGGCCGTTAGCTGTCGTTACTGTTAAAATTAACGGAAGTGGCACACAGGTAAAAGAAACTTCGGACAAGGGTACTGAGGAAGTTTTTAAAATTACAATGGTACACAGGTCATTTGGATCTTTTATAATGGCACGTAGGTAAAAGACTCATTATTATACTCTTTCGGCGGCGGTTTTCCTTACGGGGGAGGTTTGGAGTTTCCTCCTCGATCCAAAATTTGTTTATGGCGTTTTTTAACTTTCTGTTTCTGCTTTTCTCTGGTTGGTGTTTGGTTATTATAACATAATATAGTTTTTGCTTTGCTATCACAAGGTTAGCTAAAAGGAATTGTGTGTATTGACAGTATAGCTAAAGTATCTTTGTCACACCCCAATTTTAAGGATAAAATTGTGGCGGAGTACTCATGTGTGCTCAGGAAACAATCACACACATAAGTTAGACAAATTACAAGAAGGTGGCATCATCACATTGTTTATTACATAACGATAGTATCAACACAAGTCTTACACCAAGCGAAACAAAAGATAACTGAACTGCTAACAAGATCTACTCCACAGGGAACACTGACTGGGGGAAACAGCTAGCCTAGAAGTCCTCTGGGAAGTCGCCAACTGCACCTTCCTCTGTTACCCATCCGGGATTTTGCCCAAAAAGAAGATAAACAACAAGCGTAAGTACTTCTCGTACTTAGCAAGCTAACACAGGGTTCATGAGGCTCAAAAGGCTGACACTGTCTGACTGCAGTTAGCTTTTAAGTTGGCAGGTTTTAGCGTTAAGGTAAACGAATATTGTGCTTAACCCTTAACCCATGATCCATTTGTCCATCAAAGATAAATATAACATCGTAAAGTACCAACAACATAAAGTAACAGTTATTCAAGTATCATAGTTCTGCTAGTTTCCGGGCCGCTCGTGACCGCGAGCACGGCTGTTATAACAGTTTTACACTCTGCAGAGGTTGTGCATCTTTACCCACAAGCCGTGTTACCCTTGTGCCCGAGGCGGCCAACCTCTTGATCCACTTCCGAGGTAGATCGGCGGGGCACACTATGAAGCCTTTCGTTGGTTCGCCTAACATGTTAGGGCCGCTAGGTTTCCTTGGCAGGCAGATGTAGTGACCCCCCTTTCCTATGGCACAAGGCCATCGCAGTTATACACATAGGAACAGGAGCAGCCCTACACCCAAAGTGGCAAGCCCCTTATGCGCCCTTTCGGGTCACCGCTAACAAGTTAGAAAAGGTCCAGTGTACTGAGCTAAAACCAGAGCCATATAGCACTCATGGTAGCACTGTCAATCCCAGCTTTTGCTAACAGCAAGTTTTTATTAACCGTTTAACAACATATCATTATGAGAACAAATTCATCATTGGACTGGATCAGTTATAAGTCAGTTAGCACTAGCATTCTACCCATATGCAAAGATCCCACGGAGTCAAGAACATCACAGATAACAAAGCTAAGTGGGTCTCTAAGGTTGCTCAATTTGGACACATGCATAAATGAGTAAATTAATAGTAAGGTGAAAATAGGTAACAAGGAGATCCCATGCTAACTTGCCTTGGTAGTCGAAAGGCTGGTCTTCCTGCTGGTCGTTGAAAGAAGGGTCCTGATCGCACCACACCGACTCACCGTCTACTCGATCACAGAACATCACCACGCATTCCGGACGCATACATATACAAAGCAACCAGGCTATCATTAGAACAGTACATCAAACAGTAATAAACAGAAATAAAACTTCGATAAAACTGAAATACGCGTTTCTACGATCACAACAAGTTTTGGTTCACCGAAAACGGAGTTACTATGCGAAAGATACGGCCGAAACGGTGTTTCCAGAGACCTAAACAAGATTAACTTGGACCCTGAAGCTAAACTGTTCAAAACAGTCTAACAGGGACGTCAACGGGTGGATAACTAAATTACGAACCTAACGCAACTTGAACGGGTCAAAACGGAGCTAAAACGTGGATTTTATAAGCATTTTAATGTAGTGGCATTTCTGTAAATAGGCTGGAAAGCATTTGAATTGAAATCAGAATTTAAATTGAATTTTAAATCGAATTGGCGGCCGGCTGGACTGCGCCTCAAATCAGGGGAAGCACAGGGGGCTTAAAGGGAGTTTCCCAAGACTCAGGGAATAGCACTAAAGGGAGTGCGGGTTGATTCCGCAAATCCTCAGGGGCTCTTATGCAAAATGGCACCCGAAATGGTACCGGCTGATTCGAGCCACCGGATCAGAGATGGACGGCGCGGATTAGATCCAGGGGGGCCGCGCGCGGGGCAAGCCGACGGCGCGCCGGGCCGTGGCGTTCGCGGCGCTTTGCGCGACGTCGCGCGCGGTTCCGCCATGGCCGAAGCCAGAGAGCTTGCGGACTCGAGCGAAGGGACACCTCCGGGCGAACCAAGAGGTCGACGAGTTAGAGGGAGGCAAGAGGATCTCACCGAGGCGGAACGAAGTGGAGGAGACGGCTCGGGGGAGGCGGTCCGCGGCGAACGGCGGTCGGCGGCGGACTGCGCAGACAACGGCGGCGGTTAGGGCTAAACCGAACGAAAGAGAGAGGGAAGGATGGTTCGGCAACTTCACCGAGGCGCGGCGGAGCTCGGGGAAGGTCGCACACGGCCGGAGCGGCGCCGAATCGACGGGTCGACGGCGGCGGCGGCAATGGCGGCGGGGAAGGCTCTGTGCGCGGCTCGGGTGCTCAGATGCGAGTGCGGGAGAGGCAAATGAGAGAAACGGGGAGAGGGGGCGCGGTCGCATGCGCTATAGGCACGAGGAGGGGCCGGAGACGTGGGCACGGCTCGCACGACGCACGGAGGACCCGGGGTCGCGGCGGTTGCGCTCGGGACGACGCGCGCGGAGGGGGAGAAGAAGGCGCCGACAGGCGGCCCCGGGAGGTCAGAGAGAGAGAGGGAGAGGAGGTGCGGCGGTTGCAAGCGGGCGCCGACTGGGCCGGCCTGCGGGCCGCGCGGGCGAAGGGAAGAAGGAGAGCGCCGGCCCACGGGGAAAAGAGGGAGAAGGGAGGGAGGCGCCGGTGGGCTGGGCCGCAAGGCTTCCTAGGCCGAAAGCGAGGAGAGGAGGAGAAAAGAATAAAAACTCTTTTCCTTTTTGTTTTCAAAGCATTTCAAACCAAATTCAAATAAAATTTGAATTCATTTCAAATTTTGGCAAAAACCAGACACACACATAAATCCAGTGCATCAGTATGAATGCAAAAACATGTTGCCACTATTATTTTAATTCAACAAAAATTATTTAACCCCTAGGTTAAATGCTCACAAATTCATAATTAAATCATTTTCACCTATTTTGTTTTGGGGAAATTTTTAGGGTGTTACAACTCTACCCCCCTAAAGATGAATCTCGTCCTCGAGATTCGACTGGAGCTTACTCAAACAACTGCGGATAAGATTTCCGAAGATCTTCTTCTCTTTCCCAGGTAGCCTCTTCTTCTGTATACCTGTTCCACTGAACCTTGCACATCTTGATCACTCGGCTCCTGGTAACTCTTTCTGCTGTCTCTAAGATCTTTACAGGGTACTCTTCATAAGTGAGATCTTCTCCTATCTTGATCTCTTCCAGGGGAACTTGCTCTTCCGGCACCCTCAGACATTTCTTTAGCTGAGAGACATGGAACACATCATGAACGCCTGACAGCCTCTCAGGTAACTGAAGCTGATAGGCCACTTCTCCACGTCTGGCCCAGATCCGGAAAGGACCTATGTATCTGGGTGCCAACTTTCCTTTCATGTTGAACCTCTTTACGCTTCTCATGGGTGACACTTTCAAATACACATAGTCTCCCACTTTGAAAACTAAGTCCCTCCTGCGAGTATCCGCATAACTCTTTTGTCGGGACTGAGCTATCCTCAAGTTATCCCGGATCGTCCTTACTTGATCTTCAGCATTTCTAAGAACATCCGGTCCGAACACTTGAGTCTCTCCTGTCTGATTCCAGAACAAGGGAGTTCTACACTTTCTACCATATAAGGCCTCAAAAGGAGCCATTTTGAGACTCTCCTGATGACTGTTGTTGTAGGAGAATTCAGCATATGGCAGGCTTTTATCCCAACTAGCCCCATGCTGAAGTGCACATGCTCTCAACATGTCCTCCAAGATCTGATTTATCCTTTCAGTCTGCCCATCTGTTTGTGGGTGATATGCAGAGCTGAAATTTAGCTTAGTTCCCAACGATTGGTGTACCTAATGCCAAAAATGAGAAGTGAACTGTGTCCCTCTGTCGGACACTATTTTCTTTGGAACACCATGCAAAGACACAATTCTCTCCATGTACAATTCTGCTAACCTTGCCCCAGAATAAGTGGTCTTAACTGGTAGGAAGTGAGCGACCTTAGTGAGACGGTCAACTATTACCCATATTGAGTCATAGCCTCTCTGTGTACGGGGTAATCCAATGATAAAGTCCATTCCCACTTCTTCCCATTTCCACTCGGGTATCTGCATAGGTTGTAACAATCCTGCTGGTCTTTGATGTTCAGCTTTGACCTTCTGACAGGTGTCACATAGGGCCACATATTCTGCTACATCTCGCTTCAATCCATACCACCAGTACTTTTCCTTCAGATCCAAGTACATTTTGGTGCTGCCGGGATGTATGGAGTAGGCAGATTCATGTGCATCTCGGAAGATGGCATCACGGATAGCTTTCACTTCAGGCACACATATCCTTTTTCCAAACCATAGTGTCCCATTTTCATCCATCCTGAAACCTGGTGCCTTCCCAAGCACTATGTTCTCTGCTATCTCTTGCAATTTCTCATCTTTCAATTGACCCTCACGGATTTCTTTCTCCAAGGTAGGTTCAACTGTCATCTCCACAACATTGTTGGCAAAGCATAGGTTAAGATATGCCATTTCAGCTCTCAACTCTGCTGACATGTATTCCACTTGCAGTCCATTTGCATAAGTTTTTCTGCTCAAGGCATCGGCCACGACATTGGCCTTTCCTGGGTGATAATGTACCTCCAGGTCATAGTCGTTAATCAATTCTAGCCAACGGCGTTGCCTCAAATTCAGATCTGACTGAGTAAATATGTACTTCAGACTTTTATGATCCGTGTACACATCACACTTATGCCCAACTAGATAATGTCTCCATATTTTCAAAGCATGGACCACAGCTGCTAACTCCAAATCATGAGTTGGATAGTTCACCTCGTGCTTTCTCAGCTATCTAGATGCGTAGGCAACTACTCTTCCTTCTTGCATTAGAACACATCCAAGTCCCAGACGAGATGCATCACAAAAGATGGAGAAACTTTTGTTCAAGTCTGGCAGAACTAGGACAGGTGTCGTGGTTAATCTCTTCTTTAACTCTTCAAAGTTTGCTTGGCATTTATCAGACCACACAAACTTAGCATTCGTTTCTAACAAGGCAGTCATAGGCTTTGCGAGCTTGGAGAATCCTTCAATGAACCTCCTATAATACCCGGCCAAACCCAGAAAGCTTCGGATTTCACTGGCATTGGTTGGCGGGTTCCAGTCCAACACATCCTGCACCTTGGTAGGATCAACGGATATACCTCCGTTAGAGACAACATGCCCCAAGAAAGAGACTTCCTTCAACCAAAACTCACATTTGCTCCTCTTGGCATAGAGTTGATGCTCTCTCAACTTCTGCAGAACCATCCTTAGATGTTCAGCATGTTCCTCTTCTGTTTTAGAGAACACTAGAATGTCATCTATGAACACCACCACAAACTTATCCAGGTACTCCATGAACACTTTATTCATCAGATACATGAAGTAGGCTGGGGCGTTGGTCAGTCCAAAAGACATAACTGTATACTCATACAATCCATACCGCGTTGTGAAAGCAGTTTTAGGAATGTCTGAGTTCCGGATTTTCAACTGGTGATACCCAGACCTGAGATCTATTTTGGAGAACACACATGCTCCTCTAAGTTGGTCAAATAGATCGTCTATCCGGGGTAGAGGGTATTTGTTTTTAATGGTAACCTCATTTAAAGATCTATAGTCCACACACATCCTTTGGCTACCATCTTTCTTATCCACAAAAATCACAGGTGCTCCCCAAGGAGAAGCACTAGGGCGTATATACCCTTTCTCTAACAACTCCTTAAGCTGTTTCTTAAGTTCTTCTAATTCATTTACCCCCATTCTATAAGGTCTTTTAGCTATTGGTGCAGTTCCAGGCAGTAATTCAATAATGAACACAACATCGCGATCAGGTGGCATACCTGGTAGATCATCAGGAAAGACATCAGGGAACTCGTCCACCACCCGATCTTGCTCTGCACCACTAGCATCCATCTGGTTTATCGTGGCAGTCGGCTGTTCTTGCATCACCACTTCCACACAAATCCTGTCTCCCTTGGGTGTAGATATAACAACTGATCTTTCTTGACACTGAATGACAGCCCCATGTTGCTTCATCCAGTCCATACCCAAAATGAGATCTATGCCTGCTGTTCTCAACACTATAGGCTTTACTTTAAATTCTACCCCCCTTAAGTTGACACTAGAGGTGGGGCTCCAAAAATTTGCAGGCATACTACCCCCTGGTGAGTTTACTATGATTGTTTCTTTCATTGCACATAAAGGCACACCATGCATTCTAACAAATGACTGAGAAATGAAGGAATGCGAAGCACCAGAATCAAAAAGTACGGTTGCTGGGATTGAGTTGATGCTGAACGTACCCATCATGACATCCGGTGCATCCAGGGCAGTATCGGCCGCTACATGATTCACTCGTCCAGTGTGAGGTGGGCGAGCATTCCGCTTCTGAGCTCCTGCCTGGTTCTGTGGGGCCTGGGGGTTCTGCTTCTTGGGGCACTGGTGAGCATAGTGCCCTGTCTCCCCGCAGCGGTAGCAAGCGTTGGGGTTCTGCTGAGCTGCATTCTTCATGGGGGCGGGGTTGGGTGCTCCCTAGCGTGATGCTTGGCTGCCCTGCTGCTGGTACCTGTGCCCTCCTGGCTGCTGCTGATAGCGCTGACCACCTGACTGCTGTTGGTATGGAAGGCGCTGCTGGTTCTGGCTGTTCTGGGGGTGCTGTCCCCTGTTCCACTGGTTGCCTTCACTCCTCTGGGGGTAACCTTGTTGTGGGTTGATTCGGGGACGAGTGTTGCTCCCCGATGACTGGCCTTGGAAGCTTCTTTTCTTTGCCTCCATTTTCTTCCTCTTGTTGTCAATAACGATCGCCCTATTGACCAGGGCCTGATAGTTCGGGTAGGTGTTCGACATGAGCTGGAGCTGCAACCCATCATAAAGACCCTTCAGAAATCGGCGCTGCTTGTCTTTGTCTTGGGCCACATCCTGTGGGGCATAGCGCGACAGTTGGGCAAACTTGTCTCGGTATTCCGCCACTGACATGGACCCTTGCTTCAAGGAGCGGAACTCCTCTTGCTTCAGCTCTACGAGACCATCAGGGATATGATAGGATCTGAAGTTCTCCTTGAACTCCTGCCATGTAACAACTGGAGCATCCTGGGGACGGCCGAACATGAACGCATCCCACCAATCTTGTGCTGCTCCCTGCAGTTGCCCCGAGGCATAGAGCACCTTCTCATAGTCGGTGCACTGGGCAATGTTCAGCTGTTTCTCCACTGCACGGAGCCAGTCATCCGCCTCCAGTGGTTCAGAGGCGTGAGTGAACACAGGTGGATGGCCCTTCAGGAACTCTCCTCGACGGTCCCTGACTTGAAGAGGTTGAGGTGCTGCAGCGGGCGCCTGATCCAGGCGGTTCATCATGGCGTGCATAAGCTGATTCTGCGTGACCATCAGCTGTTCGATGGTCACTGGCGGCGGTGGCGGTGGCGGGTCCATAGGAGCACCACGCCCACGGCCACGGCCTCTTCCGCGTCCACCCCTTGCTGCCATCTGCTTACCAACAAATGCGCAAAAGTTAGACCTTTATATCCAACAAAGAAAGTATATATAAAACATAAATAAACATTGCTGAAAATTTCTGTGCACATCCTTGTCAACAGCAGCACACTAAAACGGGCATAACTCGAGCTACAGAAATCCAACAGGGATGAACCAGACATCGTTGGAAAGCTTAAGAAACCAGCTACAACTTTCATATAGAACACTTTCTCAGATTCGACCAGATTCTGGGCCGAAAACAGCATTGAACAGAACCTGTTCTGGATGACAGACTGCGCAGAAGCATCAACTTCAAAAAGGCATATCTCCCAGATCCGAACAGATAAAGACTTGGTTCCAGATTTGTTTGAAAGGTACATCAGTCTAGATACTCCCACAAAAATTTCATAATTTTTGGGATTACGTATTAAGAGATATACTGATATAACCACAGACTGCTCCAGAAAACAGCAACACAGATAAGGGATAAACAACTTTATTCACACAGAGATGTGATTTAAACTTGGAGAAGCACAGACAAAACCCATACTTCACCACACACAAGCAAAGATCCATCAAACATAATTCACTAACACAAGCAACACATCCACTAAAGTTCACCAGACACAAACTGAAATTTAAACAACGTGTCTAACGAGATAACTAAACATGGTAGGCAACTACTGGGCTCCACCGGGGGCATCGTTGGCTCTGTACTTCTTCTTGTAAACAGCTGGAAGACCCAGCTCACCGCGGAGATGATCCACTTCACGCTCCAGACGCCTCATCACTTTCTGTGAAGCGCGCAGGTCATCCTGCACCTTGTCAGCCTTCCTCTGCACTTCATAGGCATGCTGGGCGGTAGAGACCAGAACCGGGTACTCCACAGGTGGAAGCAGGGCCTGCCACGAGCCCACCATGTCACTGTGGGGCAGGTAACGGTAACGGTCAGTCCTCATAGACTGGAAGCGCAGACCACGGTAATGCAAGAAAGCATCTTGTGCTGCGTCCTCCATGCTGGCGAGAGCTTCACCACGCTTGGTGGTAGTCCTGTGAGCCGACTCTATGACATGGGCTTGATCCACATCATTCCAACCTGTAACCATCAGGTCGGACTTCCAGTAAGTGGCCTCCAAAGGATGAGTGTACTCGCCACAGTGATACTGGAGCTTGGCCTCCAACTCTGGGTAGTACTCATCCAGCAGGCGAACCAACATACTATGGTAGTATGCTGTCTCGTCAGGCTTCTTGAACATGAAATGACGAGTCCATCCAAGGTCTTCATCCACCACCTGCACTACTGGAGAGGCAGGGGGTGTTGGTGCTGAGGCAGACGAAACAGCGGGAGAGTGCACCACCGGGTACACTGGCACGAAAGCCGGTGCTGTAGGAGCTGCTGGAGCGGCAGGTGCCTCCACGACTGGTGGAGCGACAGGCGCCACAGGAGCGGGTGCCTCTGGAGCAGGGACCTCAGGTGCTGGCGCCTCAGGAGCTGGCACCTCCGGAGCTGGAGACTCAGGAACTGCTGCAGGGGGCGGTGGTGGCGCTGCTAGCTCCTCAGAGACAGTCGGGGTAGAGGTCAACTCTTCATCCTCCACGATGAAGGCGGTGCTGGAGGAGCTAGAGGAACCCTCACTGTCGGGGATGTGGACCACAGGGGGAGCAGGCTGGCTGGTGCTGGCGGTGAAAAGGGCACGATATGCGCGGGTGTTCATGCGAGGCATCCTGACGTTATAAATTAAGATAAGATAAGCGGAAACAATTAGTTTTACTCAATAGAATAAGAATAAGAAGCATGCAAATTTTAATAAAGTAACAAGATAATAAAATAAGCATGAACAGGTAACAAAAAGGTGTTAGAACGGCCATTTCCTAGATAGGCTCGCGTCCTACGGTCAACAAAGCTCTGATACCAATTTGTCACACCCCAATTTTAAGGATAAAATTGTGGCGGAGTACTCATGTGTGCCTAGGAAACAATCACACACATAAGTTAGACAAATTACAAGAAGGTGGCATCATCACATTGTTTATTACATAACGATAGTATCAACACAAGTCTTACATCAAGCGAAACAAAAGATAACTGAACTGCTAACAAGATCTACTCCACAGGGAACGCTGACTGGGGGAAACAGCTAGCCTAGAAGTCCTCTGGGAAGTCGCCAACTGCACCTTCCTCTGTTACCCATCCGGGATTTTGCCCAAAAAGAAGATAAACAACAAGCGTAAGTACTTCTCGTACTTAGCAACCTAACACAGGGTTCATGAGGCTCAAAAGGCTGACACTGTCTGACTGCAGTTAGCTTTTAAGTTGGCAGGTTTTAGCGTTAAGGTAAACGAATATTGTGCTTAACCCTTAACCCATGATCCATTTGTCCATCAAAGATAAATATAACATCGTAAAGTACCAACAACATAAAGTAACAGTTATTCAAGTATCATAGTTCTGCTAGTTTCCGGGCCGCTCGTGACCGCGAGCACGGCTGTTATAACAGTTTTACACTCTGCAGAGGTTGTGCATCTTTACCCACAAGCCGTGTTACCCTTGTGCCCGAGGCGGCCAACCTCTTGATCCACTTCCGAGGTAGATCGGCGGGGCACACTATGAAGCCTTTCGTTGGTTCGCCTAACATGTTAGGGCCGCTAGGTTTCCTTGGCAGGCAGATGTAGTGACCCCCCTTTCCTATGGCACAAGGCCATCGCAGCTATACACATAGGAACAGGAGCAGCCCTACACCCAAAGTGGCAAGCCCCTTATGCGCCCTTTCGGGTCACCGCTAACAAGTTAGAAAAGGTCCAGTGTACTGAGCTAAAACCAGAGCCATATAGCACTCATGGTAGCACTGTCAATCCCAGCTTTTGCTAACAGCAAGTTTTTATTAACCGTTTAACAACATATCATTATGAGAACAAATTCATCATTGGACTGGATCAGTTATAAGTCAGTTAGCACTAGCATTCTACCCATATGCAAAGATCCCACGGAGTCAAGAACATCACAGATAACAAAGCTAAGTGGGTCTCTAAGGTTGCTCAATTTGGACACATGCATAAATGAGTAAATTAATAGTAAGGTGAAAATAGGTAACAAGGAGATCCCATGCTAACTTGCCTTGGTAGTCGAAAGGCTGGTCTTCCTGCTGGTCGTTGAAAGAAGGGTCCTGATCGCACCACACCGACTCACCGTCTACTCGATCACAGAACATCACCACGCATTCCGGACGCATACATATACAAAGCAACCAGGCTATCATTAGAACAGTACATCAAACAGTAATAAACAGAAATAAAACTTCGATAAAACTGAAATACGCGTTTCTACGATCACAACAAGTTTTGGTTCACCGAAAACGGAGTTACTATGCGAAAGATACGGCCGAAACGGTGTTTCCAGAGACCTAAACAAGATTAACTTGGACCCTGAAGCTAAACTGTTCAAAACAGTCTAACAGGGACGTCAACGGGTGGATAACTAAATTACGAACCTAACGCAACTTGAACGGGTCAAAACGGAGCTAAAACGTGGATTTTATAAGCATTTTAATGTAGTGGCATTTCTGTAAATAGGCTGGAAAGCATTTGAATTGAAATCGGAATTTAAATTGAATTTTAAATCGAATTGGCGGCCGGCTGGACTGCGCCTCAAATCAGGGGAAGCACAGGGGGCTTAAAGGGAGTTTCCCAAGACTCAGGGAATAGCACTAAAGGGAGTGCGGGTTGATTCCGCAAATCCTCAGGGGCTCTTATGCAAAATGGCACCCGAAATGGTACCGGCTGATTCGAGCCACCGGATCAGAGATGGACGGCGCGGATTAGATCCAGGGGGGCCGCGCGCGGGGCAAGCCGACGGCGCGCCGGGCCGTGGCGTTCGCGGCGCTTTGCGCGACGTCGCGCGCGGTTCCGCCATGGCCGAAGCCAGAGAGCTCGCGGACTCGAGCGAAGGGACACCTCCGGGCGAACCAAGAGGTCGACGAGTTAGAGGGAGGCAAGAGGATCTCACCGAGGCGGAACGAAGTGGAGGAGACGGCTCGGGGGAGGCGGTCCGCGGCGAACGGCGGTCGGCGGCGGACTGCGCAGACAACGGCGGCGGTTAGGGCTAAACCGAACGAAAGAGAGAGGGAAGGATGGTTCGGCAACTTCACCGAGGCGCGGCGGAGCTCGGGGAAGGTCGCACACGGCCGGAGCGGCGCCGAATCGACGGGTCGACGGCGGCGGCGGCAATGGCGGCGGGGAAGGCTCTGTGCGCGGCTCGGGTGCTCAGATGCGAGTGCGGGAGAGGCAAATGAGAGAAACGGGGAGAGGGGGCGCGGTCGCATGCGCTATAGGCACGAGGAGGGGCCGGAGACGTGGGCACGGCTCGCACGACGCACGGAGGACCCGGGGTCGCGGCGGTTGCGCTCGGGACGACGCGCGCGGAGGGGGAGAAGAAGGCGCCGACAGGCGGCCCCGGGAGGTCAGAGAGAGAGAGACAGAGGGAGAGGAGGTGCGGCGGTTGCAAGCGGGCGCCGACTGGGCCGGCCTGCGGGCCGCGCGGGCGAAGGGAAGAAGGAGAGCGCCGGCCCACGGGGAAAAGAGGGAGAAGGGAGGGAGGCGCCGGTGGGCTGGGCCGCAAGGCTTCCCAGGCCGAAAGCGAGGAGAGGAGGAGAAAAGAATAAAAACTCTTTTCCTTTTTGTTTTCAAAGCATTTCAAACCAAATTCAAATAGAATTTGAATTCATTTCAAATTTTGGCAAAAACCAGACACACATAAATCCAGTGCATCAGTATGAATGCAAAAACATGTTGCCACTATTATTTTAATTCAACAAAAATTATTTAATCCCTAGGTTAAATGCTCACAAATTCATAATTAAATCATTTTCACCTATTTTGTTTTTGGGAAATTTTTAGGGTGTTACAATCTTTCACATGAGAAACTGTGTTTCAGTTAGAGATGGTAGTCTTTTTTCTTGTTATTAGAGAATTACTTTAACGACACGTCAGATCTAGCGTACAGATTTGAAATAGATTCTCTATATAAAAAGAACATATAAATCTATTTGTGCATCTGTCGCCATACGCCGTATACGACAATTGAATCTACGTAGCGTGCATAAGTTTGAGCCGTTATTCATGCAAATACGTTTTGTGAATTTGCACCGTAGGCGGCATACGACAATCGAACATATGTAGCATATATGATGCATAAGCTACGTCTAGGACCTATATCTAATTGATAGCAAATTAAAACTTTAAACGTTAATATCTAGGCCTCCAAGATACACGGTGACATTACTAGAACTTCCGTGAAATAAGCAATGTCGTTTATATAGTTTTTCATGCACACACACACTTTATTCAATATACTCAATTTTATTTTATTTTTACTAGTGTGCTTATTTTTTCATCAAGGTTAATTTCTAGGGAGAATACTTATAAGATCATGACATGATATACTGTGTATAGAGAGAAGGGATAGATACGTATTTTGGAACTAGTGTAGGTCAAGAAGTAAAGGGTTATATGCATTTGATAAATTAAGGGGAATAAGATGACCAGTTAGGAGGTGACATGGAATGCAATGATGCTAGTGAATTCAAATACAAAATCAAGAGATGTTGTAGAAAAATATGAAAGGCGAGAACTCAAGCAACGGGACTTAACTTGAAGATGATGTTGTTTGATGGACAACAATAAGATTTATATAATTTTTATGTGATTAGTGAGATTTATGCCTCTCCATAAAAAGCTTCTCTCTATATAACTACCATTTAGTAGATAGCAAAAAAATGTCATACATCAAAAAAATGCAATCTCTCATATTGTAGGCACATAAGAAATAAATTAAGGAGCCATCATCTTCTCTTTTTTTGTTTTGGTATTGTTTCATCGAATGTGACCTCACAGGTCTCTACTATACGATTAGTCCTAAGATTAAGTACATGATAAGCCCTCGAATGGAGAGCATAATCAAAAAAGATACCATCAGTGGACCTGGATTCGAACTTATCAAGATTACCTTGCTTCAAGATAAAGCACTTGCACCCAAACACCCTGAAATGACTCGCCTTGGGTGGTCGTCCAAACTGCAGCTCATAAAAGTCTTCTTCATGAACGTTCGAATAAAGATGATGTCAGTATTTTGAACCACGTGGGTGTAACCGGGCCGAGAAGTGAATTTGTATCTAGGAGGAGGTCTGGGGTTGGCTCTTGTGAGCCGGCAAGGAGAGGTATCGGCGTTTTGTCAACCTCGACAAGTAATTTTCTAGGGATTGCGTATTGAGCTCAATGGCTTAGCTCAAACGAACACGGGGGGATTATATTGGTTCAGGCAGAAATGGCCCTACGTCTAGTGTGTGGTGATCGCGTTGTATGAGCTCTTTTTTGTAGTAGGGGAATACAAATTGGTCGAGAGAGAGGTTGGCTCTCAGGTCTTTGGATGCGCTGAGTCTGAGTGAGAGTGTACGTGAATCGATACAAGCGTTATCTGTATGACTGTTGTTCGATGTCGAACCCCTCCTTTTATAGCTCAAGAAGGGGAAACTGCGTACATCTCTAGATGTTTTCTAAGCGGGCGCCTAGGTAGCATGGCTGTCAGAAGGGAAAGCAGTAGGAGTTCTGATGGTGGTCTTCCTTGCCTCCACACGCCTGGTACAATCTCTTGCTCGTGCATGCGTGTATGCCCGGGTAAAGTTGAAAACGGATGGGATAAATTTTGTTTCGTCCGCAAACGTATTTCGTATTTTTCGTCCGTTTTCGTTTTTTCGGGATAAACAGAAACAAAAACAAAAACGGGATGAAGTGAGCTGAAAGCGGGATCGAAAACGGTATATCTTTTGTTCGTCCGTATTTACGGAATCCCATTTTTAATGGGGAGTATCCCGTTTTCATCTTGTTTGCCATAAATACGGGGTAAACAACCCAACATAGATAGTAGACCTGAGCATTTTGAGCTCCGCCCGCGGGCCTGGCCTAGGTCTGCCGGGATTTGGTCCGCCCACGAACCTTACTGGACAGTAACTCTGGGCATAATTAACCGATGACCGAAGACTGAACTGAACTGACCGAGACCGAGACCGAACTGACCGAGATCGAATTTTTCGGTCACTTGTTCGGTCCCTGCACCCAGCTAACCGAACTTTATACGGTTAGTTCGGTCGTAGGTCTCGGTTAACCGAACTAACCGAAAATTTAGATTTTATTGATATAATATGTAATTTAGACTACTATTAGTGATATAATATTTATTCTAGTAAGTTTATATCAATCATCACTCTTATCACTTTGTTAATCTATATATTGTATTATTATTTTTGCCTTGAAATAGAAAAAATATAGCTAAAATTGCTACAAACTATAATTTTTACTAGCTATTTTCTTTAGTCCGGTTAGTTCGGTCATGACCGAGACCCAACCAAAGTAACCGAGACCGAAGTTGCTCGATCTTGAGATTTTTAACTAACCGGTCGATCTTTATTTTTGGATGACCAAACTTTCGAAATGACCGAAGAACCGATCCGTTCGGTTCGGTTCGGTTCGGTCAGATCGAACGCCCAGGACTACTAGACAGGGCCAGGACAGAGATCTTGTTGCCTAAAAAAAATTCTTGGTGTGAACTCGGTCCGAAATATTTATTTTAGTTGTTTTACACTATAATTTGCACGAGCGACCCGCCCAGGCCCAAGCCCGACCTGACTCACCCACTGGACGATAATGGATGAGATTTTTTTGGCCTGACATAACCAGGCTTTTTTCAGCCCGGATGAAAGCGCTAGTTTGGTTTTGGTTAATTGATGAAACCTATTTGGTCTAATCCTATTGCAAAGCATGTGTGTAGCTAATGAGAAAGAATTAATACCAAGCCAAGTGGTGGAGCTAGTAAGGTGACAACCATGGAGAAGATGGTGATGGCCACATGCACTCAACTGATCAAGTGCTCTACACTTAGTAAAATAGATAAAAAGGGAGAGAAGGGACAAAGAGGCCCGAAGGCAAAGGTATAACCTATAGAGCTCTTTGTTGTGGTGATCAAGACACTTAGTATTGATGAAAGATGGTTGACAATCTACCGAGGGGTATGCTCAAGGTAGTAGATTAGTTTGAGGGGACGTGCGAGACGAATACCCAAGCGTAAACACATGGATGAGACATGACGATTTAGACAGGTTCAGGCCGGCAAGTCGCGGTAATACCCTATGTCATATGTTTTGGTGGCTGGATTATCCGGTGAGATGTGTTGAGATGAGATGATTCGAGGGAGGTCCCTGCTCGCCTTATATAGTCAGGGAGCAGGGTTACAGTTTTTGTATCCTAACAGATTATAATCGGTTCCTTTAGGCAAGGAATCCAGATCTATCTCAAAGATCTTCCTTGGCGTGCAAGGCTTCATGAGAGTCTCTAGCGAACATGACAATATGGTCGCGTGCCGCAAGGCCTGCGAGCTGGGTTGTCCTTGATGAAGGGCCCACTGTAACACCACTGGTGTTTAACTGTAATTAACCTGACATGTCATCATCATTAGTCATTAATCATCCTTGCCTTGCATTTATGTTTGCTTAGTACTTGTGTAGCAATCTCTTTTCAAAAACCCTAAAAGCCCAAATCTTCCTATAAGGGCAAAAATGGTAATTTCACCTCTGTGCCTAGCTTTGTGTAATTCTTGTTCAGTTAGATGTCTTGAAGTTTTGTTGTGTTGGCCAAAGTTCAAAAACCAAAATCAGATTTCAAATCCCTTCGCAAAACCCTGATTTCCAAACCCTGGGTTTTATCCCTCTTTTTGTAATTCAAAAATTATTCAAAATTTGAGGTTGGTCCAAAAAGCAAAGTTGTAGATCTGGCCAAGAGAAACAACTTTGGTATTTACAAATTTTCAAGTTTCTGTACAAAGTTTGAAGTAAATTCAAATTCATTCAAATTCCAGTTTTTGTCCCCTTTTCAGTTTTCAAAATTTATTTAAAAACTATTGAGTTTCAGAAAAAGGGTATATTAGCAAAGTTGTAGGTTTTGATAAAAGGAACAACTTTCATATTTGCAGATTTCCAACTTTCAATATAAAATCAAAAGTAATTTTGAATTTATTCAAATCCCAAAAGTGTTCCCTTTTCTGTTTTCAAATGTGGTCCAAAAACTATTTGGATTTTGAAAATATTCTTTTTGACAAAGTTGTAGATCTCTTTTTTCTGAACGACTTTGGTGTTTTGAGTTTTGCTGCTCAGTTCAAGTTTTGGAAGTAATTTGCGAAATACAGAAAGTCAAACCCTAAGACCTAGCCCTGTTCATCTTCAACCTACAGCTAGGGGGCCCCGGCCGAGGCCGCGCGCCAGCGCCGCCTGCGCCACGCGCGCCTGGCAGCCGCACGCCCGCCCTCGACTTGTCGCCTGCGCCCGCGCCATCATGCCGCACCCGCACGCGCAAAGCGCTGACCTCCGCCCCGTCCCCCACTGCTCCCAGCACGACGCCGCCGCGTGGCCGTCGCCGGCGAATGCATACCCGGCCCCTGCGTGCACGCCCGTCCTCAAGCCGGCTCGCAATCGAGTGCGCACGCTTCGGCCGAGCTCATCCACACCATCCCGTGCTCTCTACCGTCCCCTGGCCGCGGCTATAAAAGGCCCGCCGGAGCCGGAGCTCCGCACTCGACCCCGCCGCCGTGGCCAGACCACTCCGAAGCTCCCGCCGCTCAACCACCTAGCCCGAAAGCTCCGCCTTGAGCTCGTGAAGCTTTCCCACCCCTCAATTTCACCTCCCCCGCCTCCAATCGCCCGGCGTAACCCCATCTTCCCAAACTCCGACGGAACACCGGTGAGCTCGGGTTCGTGAAATACTCCCTCTCCGGCCACGAATATCTTCCCCTGACCCCTGTGTCAGCTTCCTTGGTTCCGTGCGACTTTAACCAGGCCCTTGCGGTCTCGTGTGTTGCGCAGGGTCGTCGGAGCGCCGCTCGACGCTCGCCGCCGAGAAAGCTCCGCCGAACCACCGCCCCGCCGAGCCCTGTCTCCGACCGTGGTAAGCACTCGAAGCCCCCTCGGTCTCTGCTTTTTTACGGCGCAAAGCTCGAGCCAGGCCTCGGGCGCACGCGTTCACTGTTGGCTCGAGCCAGACCTCGAGCACACGTTTCCGTCTCGCCCGAGCCCAGCCTCGAGCGGACACACCCTCACCACTTCGCTCGAGCCAGGCCTCGAGCGGACTTGCGCACCCTCCGCTTCGCCGAGCCAGGCCTCGGACGAAACCCTTGTTTCCGTCTCGCCCGAGCCTCCGAGCCAGGCCTCGGACGAAGCAGTCGCTTCCGCCTCGCCCGAGCCCGTTTCCCCCGAACCCGCTTCGCTCGAGCCAGGTCTCGGCGAACACATGTCTTCCGATTCGCCCGAGCCTCCCGTTTCGCCCGAGCCTCGCGAGGAAGGAGCACAGCGCTCTTTTCTTTTTCCTTTTTGAAAGAGTGTGAATAGTGTTCTGTTTTCTATTTTTTGTGTGAATTAATATGTTGTTCCTTAAATCCTGATAAAATTATGGTATGCTCCTTGCACTGTGTAGTATTTTATAAAAATATGAAACTTGACTTTTCTGCAAGGATTTAAAAATGTAAAATCCCTCTTTTAATTAATAAATGGATAGTTTTGGATTTTTTTAGAAAATTATTTATAACTCCAAAAATCATGAGATAAATTTTTGTGAGCTTCCTATGCCATGTTTAGTCTCTGGTGAAATTTTGAAGTCTTTTGGGACAAGTTGATTTTTGAGCATTTATCTTTAATTGTTAAATAGTGTCTTTTGTTAATTAATGTCTGGAATTATTTGAGCACCTTAATGACCTCAAAAAATTATGAAATTTGTTTTGCCATCTATCTACACCATAATGAACTTATGTGATTAATTTGGTAATTTTTGGAGCAACTTCATAAAATGACCTTTTTAAATAATTAAGGAAAATAGAAAAAATGATTAGGGTTCATGTTGTATGCCCTGTTTTGCATTGTTCATGCTAGTATACTCATGTGCATGCATCATTGCATTCGTATAGTCACCGAAGAAGGAGTCAAGATCGAGGCAGCCGCCGACGAACCTGTCCCCGAGGCTACCCGGGTTCCGACAACTGCTCCGCCGCCTTCGAGTCTGCCCTCTTTGCTCTTCAAGGCAAGCCCCGGTGCATTTAACCCTTTCCTTGAATTTATAAAATGATTTCCTTAAATACTTTTGAGTTAAATTATTGCATTAGGTTTATAGGAGTTGTGTGCTATCCTAATTGATGCACTATCCACCTTGACCACTGATACACCTGATACCTGCTTTTCAAAAGTATTTGAAAAATGCTTAGCAATGCTTATTGAATTAGACTTTGCAATAAAATGCCAAATTTCAAAAGTGTGATCACTTAAGGAATGTTATGGGAATTTTGGTCTTACTCCCCGGCTGTTGGCTAGGTATCTGATCCGTACCTAGTCAATAGCGAGGAGAGGTTGTCCGAGCGTACGGTGCCGTCATGTTGTAGTCCGGGACTCAACAGTTGACACCGACCGGGACAGGATTGAAAAACTGACGGGACTATTACGCTTGGGTGAGATATAACCAAGGTATAGTTCTGGCTGGAAAATTAGGGACCATCCGTATGGGGGCCTGCTGGTCAAGACTTGTAACTATTCACATACTTCGGAAAGCTCTGGCTCCGAGAAATCCTTTATTGGACCGACAACCGCACACTGGGAGTGGAGAGATGGCGGAAGTAGCATGTACCCACGTGGTCGTCGTACCTGGAAAGGAGTGGTGTACTGTACTTCCGGGTGGCGTAGGACCGGGCCCAATCTTGGAGGAATCGTGGTAGACGAGTTGGCATATGCAAGCTTGGGTGCTACATATGCAGTGTGGATAGGGATCCTCAGCTGAGTATTATTTATCCGGATTAACGTTGCTCCTCGGTTATGGAGACTTGGTCCACTGACTGTCAACGGAGAGTGGTTCTCAACTAGGAATGTTTTGAAATGTAAAATGAATCATGAACGATGAAGAATTGAGGAATACTGAATCTTTCAAAATAAAAATAAGGTTTACAAAAATGCTTTTCTGCAAAATACTTGATCTTGCTTAAGCCTTACCTTGACTACCCTAAGCCTCTCATTCCTGAGTCTTCTCCCTTTTTCTTTAGTCGGGTAAGTCTTGTTGAGTACCCCAGTACTCAGGGTTTGTTACCCATGCTGCAGGTATGACAGAGTCCCCGATGTGTCTTGCACCCTGCTGCGTGACCATCGTCCAGGAAGAGGCCGATGAGGCTGAAGAATAGTTGTACACCCTCGGGCTGGGTGATTATAAGTATCTTTGCTGTTCTCCACTATGTTGCCTATGTCTATTTCTATTATCAGAACTTGGTTTGTAATAACTGCACCTTAATTTCTATTTGGAACCCTGTTTTGTAAAATTTATGTTATTTAATTCTTCCGCTCTTTATTCTGATGTTATTTGTAAAAGTATGCAATGCTGTAACCGAATTGTGAGATGATCCTGCGGACATTGGGCACTGATGTAGCCCGGTGGCGAACAAGTCTTAATCACATGGAACATGGGTTCTGCTGTCAGAGGTTGACAAGGACACGTGGGCCATGGGATTAGGGTCGTTCCGTCACACCCACTTAGGTTCATGGGGGTATACGGAGATAATATCCCCACACTTAGCTGGGTTGTCCTTGACGAAGGTCTCAATTAGATCCATGAGTGTGATCACACCTGCGAGCTGGGATGTCCTTGACGAAGGGCCCAATTAGGTTTCTCCTTCGGCTTGGGAGCATTTTCACCGGACTTGTGACCTCTTCCTCCTCCTTCCTCGTCCCTTCAATCATTCTCACTGTCTCCTTCCTCGAAGCTTTCCTCCACGATGGCCCATCCGACCTCTCCTTCCCCGAACTGCCCCAGGTGTGCGATCTTCCTGAGCGCTAAGACCCTGAACCACCACTGCGGATCGGACGCCGCTGCAGCACAAACCTCAACTCCCTGCCATATGGCGCCACCTCATCCTTCCCCAGCTTCTTTGAGCACAACCGATCGACATGCCCAATCAGGCCGCACACGTAGCAGAACTCTGGTAGATGCTCATACATGATCGGGCACCAGTGTTCCCCCTTATCCGGGCCAAGATCAACCATGATTCCATGTCTGAGGGGCTTGCGGATATCAATTCTGATCTTGAGACGGAGAATCCTCCCCACAGCACATTCCCCTCCCTCTGCTTCCACCTTCATAAATTCTCCCAGATCATCACCAATAGCCTTCGATGTACCACGGTTCATCAGCCCCTTAGGCAAACGATCCACCCTAATCCATATTGGTATATATGAAAAATCAAGTTCATCAATGGACTTCGCTTCATCATAGTTCCTTCAAAATTGTTCATGGTCCATCGTCTAACGCCTTCCTCAGTCCCATTTTTTGGTGGAACACGATGAGGAAGACATTATCTCCTAGATCCTTGCACTTGATCCCCTTGGCTGAGCACCAGATCCACCCCATTGACAGCTCGATGACGTCCGGCCGAACACCCCTCTCTGACAACAACTTCACCACCGCTTGTGTTGGTCGATCACCATCGCTTCTCTCCAACCCTCCATCAAACTTGATCGTCTTCCGCTCCTCCGACGAGAGTTGCAAGTTCCTCAACAGCCCCTCAACCCCCTCCACTACCTCCGCCAGAACAGAGACTCTCCCCACTGAGGAGATCAACAGATGCAAATGACACCAGATCTAAATTGGACACTGGGGCACGACTAGCACAAGAACTAGGGTTTAGGGTTTGAAGTGGACACCACGACACAAGACCAGGACAAAACAAATGATCCCGGGGCAGGACCAATCAGAGAACAAAGGACACCCTAACCTCACGATCCGAGGGAGGGATTAGAGGGAGGAGGAAGACGTGATAATGGAGATATGGACGCCATGACGAAAACCTAACTCGAGCCGCCTAGAGGACCTAAGCGCTGAGACCGGGAGAGCCAATTTTGCTTGCATGTGCAACCAAGGAAATCCCTGCCCCAATAAAACCATTCTTTATTCCCTCCACCCAATAGTTACTCCCTTTGTCCCAAAATAATTATCGTTTTTGCTTCTCGAGAAATATATTTGATTAAATATATATTAGAAAATATTAATATTTATTATACATATCATTGAAAAGATCTTTGGATCTAGTTTTTTTAATAAATTTATTTAGAAATATAAATGTTGCACGCATTTGCTACAAATTGAGTTAAACTTGCAGCAACCGCACTAATAACGACAGTTATTTAGGTACGAAGAAGTATTTTTTTACTAGACACTACTACAGAAACATGCCTTTAGCCCCGGTCGGCAAGGGCCTTTAGCCCCGGTTGCCGAGCCGGGACTACGCTTCCAGGACTAAAGCCCCCCCTTTAGTCCCGGCTCCGGCCACCGGGGCTAAAGCCCCCCCTTTAGTCCCGGTTGGTAATACCAGCCGGGACTAAAGGGTGCTGCCAGCGGTGCCCCGCAGCAGCACCCTTTAGCCCCGGCTGGTATTACCAGCCGGGACTAAAGGGTCCCCTGGTTTTTCCTTTTTATTTTCATTTCAGTTCTGTTTTCAGTTTTATTTATTTATTTAATAGGTTTTTCGATATATATTCTTTGCTGCTAATATATATATAAAACACAATAAGCTTATTGCATGCATATATAATTGAACTATAGAACTACATATATATATATATATATATAAATATATGTACATAAAATTACAAGCAATATACATATAGAAGTTGTTCAAATATCTATCTACACAAGTTATACTCCAAAGTTAGTACTGTAAACCTATTACAAGTTGTACTCCATCTAAAGATCTACAGGGCATACAAATGATCATCATTGTTTGGAATCAACGACTCGTTGGTATTATAGTAGAACTCGTCGTTTGGATTTATGACTTGTTCCCGAAGAAATCCTGCTATTGTCTCTTGTATTGCTTTCAATTGGCCTTCTAGCATCACTTTTTGCTTCAACCAGTCAGTCTTCAATTTGAATTAAAGAAGATATTAGTTATATTATCAATATTAAGTCTATAACAAATGAAAAGAAATATGTTACGTACTTTGATGATTTCTTCAGGAATTCTATTTGATTCTATCAACATGTACTCGCAAACATAGAATCCGCATAAGTTGGTGCCCTGTTTTTGTCTCAAAATCCACTGTAGAATGAAAAGATTCATCTCGTAATAAAGATATGATATATGACATGATATTTAAAGATACACGTACATTGACGAAGGTGTAAACTTACTGGTAGTCGTGGCTTTATTGTAAGTGGGGCCTTACACTGACTCATATGTTCCCGAGCAATGAATTTTTCCCAAACCCTAATCCGGCCAATGAAACATTAATAGTTGGATCATTATTTAATTAGTATACATATATACAAGCTTAGTCTGTACTTTAAGCATGCAAGCTAGGGATCGAAAAATTACCTTTGGAGGATGTTTATCATATCTTGGTAATCTGCTTGCGGTTTGCTCAACGAGTCATAGATTAACACATTGCTTTGTTTGAGATCGACGACCATCAATATCCAGTGATAGCTATTCATACACATGATTCATATATATATTATTAGGGTTAAGTAAAATAAAATGTGCACATACTTATTATTAACTATATATGTCTCACGCACTTAAAGTTGTATGGGAAGAGAATTCTTTCTCTATCTTTTTGGTTCACGAAGAACCTCATGAGATTCGTACACGACTCATCGCTCCAAGTCGCTGAAGTGTTTGGAGCCTTGAAAACAACATATGGATCAACAAACCCAACAGAATTGTCATGTTTATCTCTGAGCTGAGTCATCTGATACCTGCAAAATATCGAGTCGATCCACAAGTATGTGTGTAAGAATATACTACTATATACACATACTAGAGAGTTCAATGAAAACTATAAAAGAAACACTTACAAACAGTAGCAGCTAAGGAGCGATTTATCCAGTGCGTCCATATGACATAGCTGGTGTAATTCCTCCATCTGGACTAAGATTAGGTCATCGCCACGGAAGTAGTGATGGTTCCGAATTCGGACAGAAATCCAATTGACATCACCGTCTTTAGGAGCCTCCATGCACCATTTGTTGATTGCAAACATCTGCATACCAAGTACATGTAAGTGATTGGGGTTCATTAGACTCCTGCTCGGTGCAAAATTTCTCCTCCATTCATCAACTACTTCCGCTCATGGAAACTCCAGCCCAGTAGCAATATTTTAATGGTGTCGTACGGGAGACCGCTGTCAATGAAAAAATTATCCATTGAGTCCATCTCAGACAAAGTGGTCTCTCCAGATTTCTTCTGTACTCTGCCCATGTTTGAACCATACTGATTTTGCACAACTAACGGGGACAAAGGTCTTGATGTTTCCCCGAGCTGTGGAACACCCTTTCCCACTTTCTTCTTGCTGGATTGTTGTTCTTTTGCGGACTTCATAAGAGAGCGTTCGTAATCTGATTTTCGCGGAGCCTTTCGGGATTCACGCATCTTGATACCATGTTGGTCCACCCTTTTCCTTAACTCCTGTGGGTTTAACAAGAGGTAAGGCTTCTCCGGGTTCCTCTTCGCTTTAGCAGCCGCGTCACATTCATCTAAAAAATTTCGCACATCTTTTTTCACCGTAATTTCTAACTCCTCATCAGTCTTTTCATAAGCTAATTTCTCTTGGGCTTTTTTTCCTGATGCAGGAGCCTTCTTCTTTGGAGGTGCGGCCTTTGGTTCTGTGGCGACAGTGAAAGGACCGAATCAGCCTAGAGGGGGGTGAATAGGTGATTTTTGACTATCTGAAACTTCACAAACTATAAGATGTAGTTAGATAGCAACCGGAGAGGCCGGTTTGTTTGGGTAGGTACTACCGGGTGTGAAACACCGGTACTACCAACACAAACAAACGGCACAACCGGGATCCTAAAAGAAACTACAAATCCGATGAAAGTAAGCTATGAAGATAAAACAAGTTTCTAGCCAACTTTCCGAAGAATAATTTATGGTAAAACTACTCTCACGAAACCTTGGTTGCTCCCCTTGATGTAGATCGAGCCTTCCCAACCTAAGAACGAGATAGGGATAGGAAGAACACGAAGAACACAATAACAAGGGAAGTAGAGAAAATAGGGACAACAACAACAAGCACACGGGACACAAGATTTATCCCGAGGTTCGGCCAATCCACTAAGGAGTGCCTACTTCCTCATTGTTGAGGTGACCACAAAGGTCGGAGTCTATTTCACCTCCTCGCCTCACTCAAGCAACCACAAAGGCTACAAGAGTATCTCTACTAGAAATCTCAGGGTAATACAAACGCTTCGGGGAGCCCTCACAAGTAAATCAATACGGGCTACCACGAAGAACACCTAACCGGCTAGAGCTCGAAGAGCTCAAGAGTAAAAGACACAAAACAAGCCGGCAAGATGGAAACCAAGTGCTCAAGTCGAAGATTGATGCTTCCCACTCTCGAATCTCACTTCCCTAGCTCAAATCTTGCAAGGGAATGAATCTAGGAGCAAAGGGGGAGAGAGATGGGTGAGTCAATGCTTGGAGAGAGTTTGTCTAGAGTTAGGTCAGCAATAAGTGTATCGTGTAAGTTCGTGACCGTGAAAAGTGAAGAGGGGAGGCATTTATACTCCCTCAGTCCCGAGGCTGGTCGGTACCACCGACCACCCATGGTCGGTACCACCGACCATGTCACAACGGTCGCATACACCCAGATCTGGTCAAACTGACAAGCACCGGGCCAAGGTCGGAACCACCGAGGCCGGTGGTACCGAGGTAATGGCGGTACCACCGCCAGGCCAAAACAAGCTCGAACAGAGAGCAACTCAGTTAGGGACTCGGTCCCTCGGAAACTACCGCCTGTGACGGAACGGCCCTAATCTCATGGCCCACGTGTCCCTGTCAACCTCTGACAGCCGAACCCATGTTCCATGTGATTAAGACCTATTCGCCACCGGGCTACATCAGTGCCCAATGTCCGCAGGATCATCTCACAATTCGGTTACAGCATTGCATACTTTTACAAATAACATCGGAATAAAGAGCGGAAGACTTAAATAACATTAGTTTTACAAAGCAGGGTTCCAAATAGAAATTAAGGTGCAGTTATTACAAACCAAGTTCTTGATAATAGAAATAGACATAGGCAACATAGTGGAGAACAACAAAGATACTTATAATCACCCAGCCCGAGGGTGTACAACTATTCTTCGGCCTCATCGGCCTCTTCCTGGACGATGGTCACGCAGCAGGGTGCAAGACACATCGGGGACTCTGTCATACCTGCAGCATGGGTAACAAACCCTGAGTACTGGGGTACTCAACAAGACTTACCCGACTAAAGAAAAGGGAGAAGACTCAGGAATGAGAGGCTTAGGGTAATCAAGGTAAGGCTTAAGCAAGATTAAGTATTTTGCAGAAAAGCATTTTTGTAAACCTTATTTTATTTTTGAAAGATTCAGTATTCCTCAATTCTTCATCGTTCATGATTCATTTTACATTTCAAAACATACCTAGTTGAGAACCACTCTCCGTTGACAGTCAGTGGACCAAATCTCCATAACCGAGGAGCAACGTTAATCCGGATAAATAATACTCAGCTGAGGATCCCTATCCACACTGCATATGTAGCACCCAAGCTTGCATATGCCAACTCGTCTACCACGATTCCTCCAAGATTGGACCCGGTCCTACGCCACCCGGAAGTACAGTACACCACTCCTATCCAGGTACGACGACCACGTGGGTACATGCTACTTCCGCCATCTCTCCACTCCCAGTGCGCGGTTGTCGATCCCAATCAAGGATTTCTCGGAGCCAGAGCTTTCCGAAGTATGTGAATAGTTACAAGTCTTGACCAGCAGGCCCCCATACGGATGGTCCCTAATTTTCCAGCCAGAACTATACCTTGGTCATATCTCACCCAAGCGTAATAGTCCTGTCAGTTTTTCAACCCTGTCCCGGTCGGTGTCAACTGTTGAGTCCCGGACTACAACATGACGGCACCGTACGCTCGGACAACCTCTCCTCGCTATTGACTAGGTACGGATCAGATACCTAGCCAACAGCCGGGGAGTAAGACCAAATTCCCATAAACATTCCTTAAGTGATCACACTTTTGAAATTGGCATTTTATTGCAAAGTCTAATTCGATAAGCATTGCTAAGCATTTTTCAAATACTTTTGAAAAGCAGGTATCGGGTGTATCAGTGGTCAAGGTGGATAGTGCATCAATTAGGATAACACACAACTCCTATAAACCTAATGCAATAATTTAACTCAAAAGCATTTAAGGAAATCATTTTATAAATTCAAGGAAAGGGTTAAATGCACCGGGGCTTGCCTTGAAGAGCAAAGACAGCTGGCTCAGGGTTGGAGGTGCAGAGGTCGAAGCTCGGAGTTACTTCGGGAGCAGGTTCGTCGGCGGCGGCCTCGACTTTGACTTCTCCTTCGGTGACTATACGAATGCAATGATGCATGCACATGAGTATACACCGCCCGAGGGTCGGTACCTCCGAGGTCGGTGGTATCGAGGTAATGGCGGTACCACCGCCAAGTCAAAGGCTAGTCAGTCCAGAGAGCCCTGAAAAACCTTCAACCACCGAACCTGGGTCGGTGCTTCCGAGGCCGGTGGTACCGAGGTTATGGCGGTACCACCGCCAAGTCATATTCAACACAACACAGAGAGCCTCGCAAAGCCAAGTTACCACCGACCTCCGTCGGTACCTCCGATCCCGGTGGTACCGAGGTTATGGCGGTACCACCGCCAGGCCTTTTTCAATTCTACACAGGGAGCTCTGCAAACTTGGTTACCACCGGCCTTGCGTCGGTAGCACCGGGGGCGGTACTACCGAAGTAATGGCGGTACTACCGCCAGGCCAAAAACAGCGCGAACAGAGAGCCTTGCAAAATTGGAAACTACCGGCCATGGGTCGGTAGCACCGCGGGCGGTACTACCGAGGTAATGGCGGTACCACCGCTAGGTCAAAAACAACTCTATCCAGAGAGGGTTGCAAACCAGGTTACTACCGACCTTGCGTCGGTACCACCGCGGGCGGTAGTACCGAGGTTATGGCGGTACTACCGCCAGGTCATTTTTTGACCAACACAGAGAGGGTGTTTGAGCGCTGCGCAGAGAAGTCGTGGTCGGTACCACCGACCACCCATGGTCGGTACCACCGACCATATGAAAATACCCTCTACGTGTTCATGATTGTGCGGTGTCTCTCAAGCGAACTAAGGTTAGTCGATTTGAGCACTTTTCTCCACATCTAGCCAACTTACTTTGTGACCCTCTTCATAGTCCGGCTTACCTATAACTCAAGTTTAAAATTGAAATTTTAAACTACCACTTGAGCTAGGCATCTTTATGTCCAAAAATATCCTACGTGCTTTGTTCACGAGATTTCAACGTTTCAAATCTTTCAAAGGACTAACACCTGCATACATGCTTTTATAAACTGGTTAGTCCCTAATTTGATTGTCATTAATTAGCCAAAACCCACATTGGGGGCGAATGCACTTTCAAACTCCCCCTTTTTGGTAATTGATGACAACCAACTTAGGCTTACAATTAGGGATAGAAAGAATTGAAGCTTTTGAATTCCGAAATTTAGTTGAAGCTCCCCCTTAGTGTATACTTTGGATATGAATTTCAAACCTTGATTAGAAAGCAAGGTTGCATACACAAGAACAAGAGCTCCCCCTAAATTTTGCAATCCGTGGGGTGCCTAAGTGTGTGACAACATCAAATATATCAATTTGTGATGCATAAACGGTATGACATGGTGATACACAAAACAATGTAATAAGAAAAGCGAATGGCTATTGAAGAAAGAAAAGAACTCAAATCACATAGCCATATCGAAAACAACAATCACCATGACAAGAGCATCAATAACGAGGATGAACCAAGCATGAATATAACAATAAGCATAAAAGTTTTACATCCTCAGCATATCACAAATAAAATGTACCATACCTTACTTAGTCTCAAAGATTACCCTTTCTTACAGCTATTACAACAAGATAAGCCTAACACTCCCCCTTTGGCATCAAGTACCAAAGCGGGTAGGCCAAGATAAGCAAAGAATCAATAATAGCTGCTAGAAGATCCATCATGATAAGAGCCCCCGAAGAGAGAGGAATAGGCACTCTCTCCAACGTCACCACCAGGGAAGGATGAAGGAGCCGAAGAATCAGGTGGTGGTGTAGAGTCGCGAGGACCACCACTCCCAGCTGGATCGGCGTCGGGGCCAGCAAAGCCCATGTACGAGCCACCACCCCGTCCTTGATACGATGTGGACCCGCCAGCAAAGGACGTGCCCATACCATAGTCAGGGAAGAAGGAATGAGGCTGGTACTGAGGTGGTGGCGGAGGATAGAACTGATGGGGCGGATACAGCATGGAGCTGTAAAAACCCGCCTCACCACCACCTGGAAACTGGGGCTGCTGCTGGGCCTGCTGCTGGGAATGCTGCTGGGGGAGACCACCACCACCACCATCATCATCATCATCATCATCATCACCACTCCGGGCCTGAGCATCGTACTCAGCAAACGGATCTGGATGGGGTCGGACCGGAGAGCGCGGAGGAAGACCAAGATGCTGACGCACCTCCTGCTGATGTCGCTCGTCACGATCGGCCTGATAGCACATCCATTCAAAGATCTTGCCAAGGGCGGAGCGAAGACCGCCACCCCTACGCCTCTCACGACGCGGAGGAGGAGCGGTAGCATGGGGAACATCTCCACCCAGCTGAGCCTCGCCAGGCGCTGCTGCATCTGCTGGGACCTCACCACCTTCATCAACTTTTTCTTTGTCCTTGGAAGGAGCCGAGGTGAACTTGCGAACACTGTACTCCTTCATGGTGCGATCATACTCGAAGGTGGCGCCAACCACATGCTCAATGATATGCATAAGATATGGAGCATATGGTAGGGCCTTGTGAGGATCATTGTATACATCGGAGATCTTCTGCCACATAAAGTGAGAGATGCTAAACCGTCCATCTGGCAGAGCAAAGCGGACGAGGACCTTGGCAGCATCATCTCTCAAGTTGTCCTGGTCACCAACTTTAGGATCCAGAGTTAGGCGCATCAGGTTGTTGAGCACATAGTAGGCAGGCTTCAGGCCTTGGACCTTGAAGGTTGCCTCGGCACCATCCATGTAGACACCTGAGCTCTGCAACTGCTCTAAGTACATACCCCCTCCACACATCTCTGAAAGACGAGGGGCATCTCTGTCCACATGATCGAAGCCCAACAACCGAGCAAATGTGACGAAGGCACATCTGTAGTGAACCTCTTGGTCATCCAATGCAGCACGCGAGCTTCCTTATCAATGAACAAAGTGGCCCAAAACTGACAGAGAATCTCCTGGTTGTAGCTGCGCTCACCAGAGATCACCCCAAGATCCTCCACTCCTCTAAGCCTCTGCACCAAGGACTGAATCTCATCTGAGTCCTTGTCTGTCAAGGAGCGGATAACTAACCGCTTATGCTCAAAAAGAGGAGGATAGGCCCTTAGCACAGAAACCCTTCCAGAGGACTGACACATAGTAGTCCTGCTGGAATCTTGACCAGAACCTCAGATCAACTGAAGCATCTCTGATGAACAGATAGGGGTTCTCCTCACGCTGCCTTCTCATCAAGCTACCCCGCTTTCTA